>WOFM01000354.1:1471203-2151453 GCA_011428145.1 Ericerus pela
TCCCGACTGTATCAAATAGAATTTGAAATTTCACCACTCAAAATTATTCCAAATTCCACTTTCATCTCCTCTTCCCTGTTTGGCACCTGCTTTCAACATTACACGAACTAAGTCTCGAGTGTTACGGAAGAAAAATAAAGCTCAAAATGGTAAAAAAAAAAAAAGTTGGAAAAATAAGTAAATCTGCAAAAAACAACAACAACAACACCGGCATCAACAAATCTGCATAACGAATACGAGACGGAAAAGGTCTCAGATTTTTTAAGCTGTCGCGTCTGAATTGCACGCGAGTAAAAATGCGGAAAAGTGATAACGAGTGAAAATTGAAAATAACAGCGTGCGGTTAGTGGTAGCAAACAAAAAAAAAGTCATTCTTTTGTTTTTTTTTTTACATTTTAGCATCCCATCGTGGGAGAGTGATGAAAACAAAACATGTGAGCGAGTGAGCAAGAGGAAGATGTTAACCCTCAAGATGTCAAAAATGCGGATAAAATGCAAATAAAGCGCTCGTAGAGGAGTGAAAAAGAAGATACTGTGAAAAATATAGGAACAGAAAAGGACAGTACGAGTGCGATAGGAACTGAATAAGAAAGAGCTGAAAAAGACAAAAAAAAAAGAGGGGAAAGAAAATTGAATGATGTTAGGACGTGGCAGGAAAATAGGACTAAATTTGGTCATGATCCGTGCTCCTTTTTTTTCTTCCTTTTCTGTTGCGCTCGTTTTTGCCTCTTTTTTCTTTCTTTCTTTTTTTTTTTTTTGTTGCTCTTTTTATTTATCGCCATTAAATTGGAAGACATATACGTGGTGTCCGTATGCAGTTTCCGTTTTTCTACTTGTGTATGTGTGTGTGTGTGTGTGTGTCAATATATTCTTCCAACCACGTTGAAAGAGCCGATAATTAAATAAAACGCCTCAAATAGAGGGGTGAGTTTGAAGTACGATGGCGACGACTGGAAATCGGTCGAAGAAATACAGCCGTAGGTGCGCGGGTTCATGCTATAGAATTCTGAGGGGTGAAAATGAGGAATATGATAAAATCCGATGTTCGTCAAGTTGCTTAGTACGATATTTGGCTGCTCTTGAGAAGCACTTCTTTGGGATATTGTGCTTTTCATTCGCAACACTGGCCGACTCGTAGGTACGTGCGAAAATGGTCAATTTTTGATTCTAAAGCCGCACCATTTGATTGGCAATCCAACTCAATACAGCCAACAAACTATACTCTCTTTGCGCTGGAAAGATAATTATGAGCAGTTACGATGAAACTGGGATGAAAGTGAAGGTCCGGTTAAATCTTACAAAAATAAAATTAACACACAAACTTTAACTATACCGTCGAGAATTATTGAATGGGTCTCCTACGGTAAAATAATAAAATTTCAACCCTCAATTGGGGAGAAGGGTGTTTCTTCCTCAAAATTCGGCTCTTCGCGTTTTTATCCGCGAATTTAGGTTTTGTAATGAAAATAGCTTCATAAAAAATTGTTCTACATACAAGTTTCTACAAAAAACGTTCCTTGTATTTTTGTTTGTCCGATGATGCATTTCTCCTCCAGAGAATCTTGCAACAACCATTCTTCAGTGAATATGTTCAATAGCATTAAAATTATGTGAAATATAACTCATAATTATCATACTATTTAGATAATTAGTAAATCTAATATATATTTGCTACCCATCCACTCCGTTTCGTAACCCCTTATTATTCCCCTTCACCTTCACAGTTTTGCTTCAAAAGAACAGGTGAGCTGTGAAGGTGAAGGGGATGATAATGAGATATGGAAAG
The DNA here is from genome assembly GCA_011428145.1 of Ericerus pela. Taxonomy (NCBI): domain Eukaryota; kingdom Metazoa; phylum Arthropoda; class Insecta; order Hemiptera; family Coccidae; genus Ericerus; species Ericerus pela. Next base: position 1,472,990 of record WOFM01000354.1, read on the forward strand.
GGGTAAAGAGATATCATTGCTACATGAGAATGGATGAGTTTTTAAGGCTGAGGAACGATGATAAGGAGTTATGGAATGAGAGTGGATGGGTAGCAAATATATGTCTGGTTTACTAATTATATCTAAACAGTATGATACGTAAATACGAGTTATATTTATTTCACATATAATGCTATTAATCATATTTACTGGTGAATGGTTTGATTTGACTCTCTTCGGGGTTAGAGAGGTGTTGGGACAAAAAATATGCGCAGAACATTCTTTACAGGAAATTTTAATTTGACAATTTTCAGTTTAGCTATTTTTTACACCCCCTTCCATAGAATTTCAAGAGGCGACAAATCGCCTTATAACAACCTCGGTGATGTCACAGCCTGGTACCGAATGGGCTGCCTCATTTCTTATCCCTATACTAAATAGGAAATTATGTAATTAGATGATATAATTCTATATGTATATGTACATATGTATGTTTGTGTGGGTATCAATTTCCCTTTATAAACTCACAAAACTGGCTACAAAATCACCAGTGTTCACTTAGGATTTGGCTCTCCCATACATTTGTGTATGATGTGATAGAACATGCAAAGCTGTTGATTACCCTCTTGTGTGAATACTTCTTCACAACAAGGTATTCGACAATATTTTTCAGGTTACATTTTAATTATGAAACACCTGAAATTTTTGTGCGATGATATAATTTCGTGAGTATAATGACTTTATTTGGTCCAGATTAGGAGGAACTGATCTAATTGTTGGTTAATTTCCACTAATTTCTGTTAAGTTAATGTAAGAAGTGTTGCCTAGATTTTTGGGTGGAAAATGGAAGTAATTAGTATCGTGGGCGTAGCCTACGATTCCTCCATGCGCCTGGCGGGCGTTTGGAGAACTCCTGTATTGAAGAAATGTAAATACAAGAGGACTGGGCTGAGGTGGTCGCCAACAGTCGTTGTTGGACATCAGGTGTGAGAAGGTGTGTGATGACAAACTACTTTTGTAGTCCTTGGATATTAAATACACATTATATTATAAGTGCCAAACCATAGTGGTATCCTACCACTATAATTATTATGTAATGATTTTTGTTCTAATACTTGATCAAAAAGAAGTAATCATAATTCTTGTCGCATTAACATACTGACAAATTCAGTGAATTGAGTTTGCTCTCAATGCTTGATGAAGAAAGCTAAAAAATACCTGGCTGATAGGTCAAACTTTCGCCATGAGATAAGTTTTAATAGCAATTTTTCTTTTTTATGAAATTCTGCTATGTAAATTCTATATTATTAACTAGTAGAATATTTCTTTGCCCAGTTTCCATTAAAATCCTGTCACTATTTTTTGAACAGAAAATTCTAAATCTAAGGAGATGTGGCTGACAATCGCGGAAAATTATGATTAATATTTTCATTGCCATTAATAAGAAACCATTTTTAGCAAACTGAAGTTTATTTTGATGTGTGGTAGGATCCTTCTCGAACCAAAGGTCAGCCGAAAGTCTGAAATAAGCATCCGTAAACACTTTACTACGCCATAAGTTGGAATTTTTATAGAATTACTTATTAGTTTTTGAAATCAAATCACAAAAGTAGGCACTTTTCTAGCAAATTCCACAACAAATAACTGTTACTTATCCATACGAATTAACAAGTTTCTAAAAAGTATAAAAAAAAAAAAAGAGAAGAAAATACAACTTTGAAGAAACACTTTTCGGAAAACGATACAGCTTCGATAAAGGCCGAGTATTCGTCATTTTTTCAACTCCATGCCTCTTTCTCACCCACTTTCTTACTCATTCCTCCTCACTGGTTTATCAGATGAATAGCACTCATTAGCTGAGATTACCACCGCTTATACCTGCGGGAATAAAGTTGTCGGCTGTGGTATTTGCACGGCCATATAACCCTCCCTCTTCATCTTTCTCCCTCTCACACACACTTCTCCATCCACTTCAATTTATTTTAGGCAACTTTTACCGCTCGATTTCTTCTCGGCTTTTGACATTCTCCCTGCTCACATCCTCTGACCTTTTCATTAAAACGGCGCATTCGTCTTCATTACTGAAGCGCGGTTGAGTCCGAAAATGAAGGCAGAGGCCAAAAAAAAAAAAAAAGAAGAAGAAGAAATGAACGAGGAAAAAAACAACTCAAAAGTTTTCAGATGGCTCAAGAGTAAAATAGAAAGAGAAACCGGAGAAAGTTTTCTCACGTGTCAAATTTTACAGCCGCCATATTCCTTCTCTTTAATTATTCGTCATTGGACTAAAAAACAGATTTTTATTTCCGTCTTACCCGTCTTTTTCCAACCCTAATTTTCTTGCTTAGCTTACCCACACGAAAGCGACGTTAATGCGCTTTACACGTACGACATAACATTTTTTGGGAGAAAAAAAAAAAAAAGAAAAGAAAGAAAATCTGAAGAAGAAGCTAAAGAAGAAAAAAGAATCGGGGAAAAAAATATACGTATAAGTAAATCAAGGAATGGTAAACACGCATACGGGTTAGTGTTTTGTAAGGTTGAAAGATAAGGGAAGAGGTGGGAGGGGAGGGTTGTGTGACACTATTCACCTGCTCGTAACTATACGAGTTCACTTTGTTTCAGTGGAGAATGGGTGAAAGCCCCTTTTTATTTTAGGGAATGTTAACATCTGCTTTACTCCTACTGTATGGGATGACGTTCGTTTGGGTGTCCAACTTTAGAACGTTTTAAATTCACTAATGTTGAAATGATCTGTTAAAAATGTGTTGGTTTAATGCGTTCAACTGATATAGGTATCTATAGTTCGCTGGCGTCCCGGAGGCCGTTTACGAATTGTCTATAAGCTTTATATGTTTATAAAACAGTTATAAGGGCTATCTACCTCTATGAGGCTTCTTGCTTATGACCACTTTATTCATCTATATATGGCTATGTCAGTAGGTGGCTATATAAGTCAATATTAATATTTGTGTTTGTGATTTTTACTGTTGATTTTTATATTTATAATAAAAACATATTTCTTATCAATAAACAGTTCACTTCTGCGAGCGATATCGTGTTTCATCCAATAATTGGATGTTATCTTATCCCTCCGCGGAAGATACTGTAGAAACGATTCAAATAGAAAAATTTAATTTCAACTTTTATTTCTCTCACTCTCACTCTCGCTCACACTCTTGTTCATACTCTCTTGCTTTCTTGCTCTTACGCTCACTTGTACTCCCACACTCCTGCTGTCCCTCACACTCCCACTCATGCTTCCGCTCTCACTTCCACTCTTGCTCACACTTACACTCTCTCACATGCTCACGCTCTCATTAAGTTAATAAATTTCATTGCTTCTTCTGGGATTTTAACCAGCAGCCTCCAAGTTTCTAATCCCAGTCTTACAAAATTGTGACAGCATTCACACAATGAATTGACATAGTATTTTCATTCATTAATGAACAGTGGCTACATGCAGATGGAATGTTATTCAAAGCATCGATATGCTGGTACCTGTATATCAATATGTTCGATTATCGATGTGTAGTAAATATATAGATATTATATGTGTAGGTTTTCTTCCAGCCCGGGGATTAGAACGGTCGACTGACAGGAATACCTACCTCAATCGCCACCATCACTAAAATATGGCAACTGTATACACTCAGCCACAGCGCCGGGTGATGGTGATGAGAGTACTCCGCCGATATGTGTCACCACACTACTTCCCCCCAGTACAGCAGTGCACAGTACAATTTAATGGAGGCGGAGCTACTAACGGAAGGGTAAGTGTGTGTAAGGGAGTGGTGGATGCCTCCTCCCAATACATCCCCATATTGCACCATTACACACTACTGCTTCAACACTAGTGCACTCAAAACCATCATATTGTGAGGTGGAGAGCAGGTGAATTAGTGGGCTGATGTGTTCTTCCGAGAGATGGCACTGTTCACCATCTTCCAGATCATATTAGGGTCACCAATGTAGTTTTCCTCCCAGCCCAGGGATTAGATTTGTCAACAGACAGGAATACCTACCTCAATTGCCACCATCACCAAAATACGGTAACCATATATACTCGGCCACAACGCTGGGTGATAGTGATGAGTGTGTCGCCAAAATATATAAATAATATTTTAGTGGTTGATGAAACGAGGTGGGTTGGTATTTATGAAGAAGACATAAAAGGGGGTTTGAGGGAGAAGCCCCCATTATTTTCAAAATTAAACATAGATGTTTTAATAGATGTATCAATATCAAAATTATTGAATGCATAATTTTCACATTTATGCATTGAAATAGTTAAGATTTGGAATGTGCAAAGTTGCTATTTTTTATATTGAATCATTTCTTAGAATCATTCATAAAGTGATGAGATAACACCAAATTGTAGGGTGAAATGTGGTATCGCCTTCTGTGCATGCGTCTTGGTGTCATTACACAGACAACTTGTAAACACCTCTTTATAGACATGACTTCCTAATGGTCTTTATATAGATTGTTTGTAAACTGCCTCCAGGACTATTTATTCGATAATATTGACAAATAATTTTTTCTCTATCCACAAGAGTGAGGGTGAATATCCAAAATAATGGAATTCAAAGTCTGAGTCACTCGTGATGCATAATATCAGTATTTTTCCCCATTGACAGTCATTTTTGAGGATAACCATTGATAGTCTACCTTTTGGTTTGTTGGTTTACTAACGCATCATTAGCTTTGACTATTATAGTACTGGACCAGTAAAACTCCATAATCCCACTGTACTATGTAATGTCAAAATATGGTGGCATAAAAGTAGGCAACTAGCAGATACTTGGTGGGTACTTTTGATGTTTCTCTTAAGTTCACCAACATAGAATACATTATTTTGATAAGCGTCATCCCTCAAATTCACTAGGATAAGATACATTAACTTAGTTTAAAGTACATTATGTTGTGGGCTCCGCACCAACCCTCTTGCGCAGTATGCACTGCGCAGGAGTAGTTAGTAATGGCATACAAAAACTTTTTGTTCTCTTTCTGTCCTACTATTTGTTTTGGTCCTAGTATACCTAGCCCCACCCGGTAATTGTGATGTTCCTGGACGTCACAATATATCTTAAGGGACTATTAGCCCACTACACATAAAGTGGTATACCATAGTTGCCTATTTAGCGCCGGCGTGTCTACTCAGAAATCATCGTTCTGTACTGGTCCTGTAGGTGCTATATAGTCACTGATCATTAGCAATTGCAAATAGCTGAATTCATAATTAGTAGTGCATACAATAAATTGGTGAATTTGTCTTGAAAACTGAAAAATTATCTGAAGAGAATATTCGGCCAGTAAAGTGTGAAAGAACTATTCTAAATAATAGATGCGAATCGTTGAAAAAAAAATTAATCTTGGATAAAACAGACCAGATTGGAGGAGCTCAGGCTAAGTCTATTACAATGTTAGGTGTTTTCAATTCTCATATAATAGATACGAATGTTGGGTACGTAACTTTAAGAAACCTTTGAAGTTCAGAAATACCAAATTCTAAGACTATATGGTAGCATCCGTTTGACCTCAAGAATTACATTTGAGTAACGGCTTGTTTTTCTTTTTTTGGTTTCCACATCCTTCTAGGAAGTATTAGTTCGGCTGAAAGAAAGCTTAGGTACTTACTGGAAACAGTTAAATTAGAATTATGGGTGAATTATGGGATACCTAAAAGTGGAGCTTTTTATATGTGCACCGTACCATACCACAATTTTTACGTGCATTTTCAACCTACGAAAAGGTGATGACATCAAACTCCAGTCTGGAGAAACAAATTTTCGTACCAGAAAACTGGCTTATCTATAAAAAAAAAAAAAAAATGCTTACACACTTTCTACTGAAGTAACAACTTTTTTTCATGTATTTTCTCGTTTTGTTTTGTTTTTTTTTTGTTTTTTTTGTTTTTTTTTTCAACATACACAATAGCAGCTGGAGAAACTTGTCAAACGAAAAGTGCCGGAAGTGGCTGTTTTTCCGGGCACCGACGACGTGCCGAATCCAAAGGAAAAGGGTGAAAACTTTCCCACCGACACTCGTTTCGGAAATGTGACGGTTTCGTCACTAAACTACGACAGAAAAAGGCCAGGGTGAAAGAAAAAAAAAAAATCTCAGTTCATTTATATGTGGACCTTATTCATCGGCAAATTTTGCAAACCCCATTGAACGGTCGCATTGACAGGATGAATGAAAAGGAAACAACCAACATAGCATAGAATTAGGTGGTGGGAATGTATTTTTCTTTTCTGCCAGCAGATTTTCATTCGTATTGGTCATAAAAGATGAATTTTTTCTCTCTTTCTTATTTTTTATTTTCATCTTTCATACAATTCAGAAATATAGTCGTCAACAGTCCAAATCGTAAAAATATACATGTAAATGAGTTTATGGGTTATTGTGTATATTGTAGTGATTCAATGACTTCAGAATACAGTGGTAGGCTGTACAATATTTTTCGGTCAATATAATATAGCAGTTGATAAGGAAAAGGAGCTTAAGGTGAATTTTCTTTGGATTTAGTCTTGCAGCAGGCAGTTTTTGAACAGGTGAATGATGTTGCACAGTAACGATATATTTCTACTCGCGTTGAAATTCATATTCGTAAATCATTACACATCATAGGCTGTCATCCATCTTGTGTATGAATTACGTCAGATTTGTGCGGACATGACTCTAGCAGCAGCCAAGAATTTTCCCACGCTCCATCTCACTCACACAATGTATCTATCTCTATTACACATACATTCCTGCCATATGCCCATACTCGTCCCAACATTCCTGAAAGGCGTCTATACCTGTTAAGGTCGTCCCACAACAAACTCATAATTTGATAATATTCTAGAAAAACTACTTTGCACGTGTCATTATAAATCATCCTGTTGTTTTAAGATGGTGCCATACCAAATTCTATTCACCCGATTACTAATTGATAAGCCAGCTCCACACATTCGTCTATTTGCCAAATATATTTGGCAAATATAAGAATATGTGGAATCAGAATTTCGTTGACACGAATTTGTTAGGGGATCGCTTCTACTGTAACCAGCAAACCTTAGAGGAGTGGGTCTTATGAGTGTGTAAGTAAATTATAATTAATAATTGTGCATTTCACAAATGTTACTTTGAAGTCAGATTAAAGTTCAAAGATTTATATAAGGGGGTTCTAGGGTTCTGGACCCTCCTTAGCTGATAAAAAAAGTTTTACCTCCAAAAATGGTATATTTTTGTCATTTTTGGTGATTTTTGGTTGAGAGAGGACTGAGAAAGTGTGGACCCTCCTTTATGACAGAGCTACATATTATGCCATTTTGAAAGAGTACTGTAATTTCTTCAATGTTTCGAGTTTATCAACGATTTTTAGGCTAAAATTATCGTGTCACATATACTTACGTGATAAGTTGAGTTATGCTTACTTTTTCACCACCTAATCTCTAAATTCATACCAAAAATGGAGTTGGCCTATAAAAAATGTAGAAAATCCAAAAAATACATATCTAAACGAGATACTGGAACAGTACATTTTCCATTAATTTGGGTTTTTTATTTCGCCTATTTTAAAACTGCTAAATATGATAGAAACAATTCATGGTTTGTAGATTTATGAAAATTTACTCCTCTTTTCGGTAAAACAAATCTCAGCCCTCTAATTTAAGCAGTGGCTGAGGAATCATTGAGTGAAAGATAAGAAGTTTCTAGAATCCAAAAAATGGAAAATTTTCCATTATTTACGTTTTTAATAGAAATGATTAGAAAATTAGATACAAATTTTGTAAATTTTCTCCTTTTTCCAGTGATGCCAACTCCGCAGATCTGTAGCATAAATAGAGGCTAAGTAATTATTGAATAAAATATAATATGTTTGTTTCAAAATTAAAATGTTGCGTTCAACTTCAACTGATAAGGGCCACGCACACTACCACACACACCCACACACAAAACATACTTATATTATACTATAAATGTGAAAGTTTGTTTGTATATACATCCATCACTTCAGAACCGCTCCATCGATCCAACTTAAATTTTCAGGACTTATTAAGAAAAGTTTTAGGCTAATTTCGAGGTCCCTAGCTCCTCTTGGTGGAAAGTTGTGGATTTTGACCATTGCACCGCTCAACATATGTTTTAAAGAATTTTTTCATCCAAATATATCATCCTCCGTGATATCAGTGTACCGCCCAAATTTCATGCCTCTACATCTCCCCCTTTCAGAGATGTAGGGCAAAAAATTAAACTAAGTAATTATAATAACTTATCTGAACAAACTGATCAATTAGATTCAAAATTGGTTGATCAGTTCCTCGTTTAGAGGTAATTATGTACCAAATTTTGTGACTATTGAACAAGAATCGGGCCCTGTTTCGTGTTAACAAGACTGGTAAATACATAGAATGCATACAGCCATACATTCACACATACACTGACACATACACTGACACATACACTGACACATTTGGCTTATTCTATTTTATTGAAAAATTTATTTTCTAAAAATACCTATGTAAATACTTTCGTACATAATCCGCCTTAACGTCTACAAAACTTGTAATTTCCTGAATGTATATCTTCCAAGGACAAAAAAACCCTATTCCCTTTATCTTCGACTGACATTCCCTCCCATTGAAAACAAAATTCTTTTCGTTCCTCAATGTTTCATCACTCCTTATCTTTCTCACATATGTTTTTCCCAGATTTAAAATTTTATTCTACCACCTTGATGTATTTTTCCTTTTTCCCTTCTCTCTTTCCCAATAAAAGATGGTGTGAAATTAGATAATAAGACTCTGTACATATTATGAACTGGTTTGTACTACCATCACTCTTTTTTTTTTCATTTTAACTGACAGATATTGTACACAAACTTTGACCTTTTTGGCTGTCAGTTAACTTCGATTCTTACTATTGTAATTGAAACAACATGCATTTTTTTTATAGTTTCTCGTTTGTATTTTTCTGCTGTAATACATGACATGTGTTTTTACATAATGATGTGTTAGTTTTTTCTAGTGGGCAATAGGAGAAATTCGACGGTGTTTTGGAATGGTTCCTGGTTAAACACTGATTTGATAAGTTTTACCATGGAATAAAATACGAGTTCGTGGTGAAAAAGGTTCATCAAAATCACCTGCACATGGTATAAATTCAAGTCGAAAGACACTTGCCAGAGTTATCCAGTTGGGTGGTCGTGATTCTGTGGGCACTGTCCTGTGCAGGTGTGTTTAATAAGGTCCTTAGTCTTGTGAGATTTTGGACTGTAAAATCTTGTAGGGATTGTAGAGAGATCGCCGAAATGGCCCACCCCCCGGCATACCACAACATCTACACCCACAAAAACACTTTAAAGAAACTGACGCTAGTAAGTCTCTCTCGTAAGTCTTGTGTAGCCCCAATCAAGAGCGAAGATGTTTACACATCAAATATATTCAAATATGAAATGTGGTTTCAACCAAAAGTTGTGGATGGTACTCTGCGTAGTCAATGAAAAATAATTTATGACCGGAAAAATTTAGGTATTACAAACAATTTTATTTCGGCTTCTCGGACAAAAGAATATCTCAGATGTCGAATAATATTATGGTTTTATTGTCTGCAATCGATGAACCTGCATTCATCGAAAATAACCTACATGTAAAAATGCCACTACCTACAGTCATTTTCGAACGAAACGTTTTCTTTACCAAATGTCATTCATATGTATGTGAAGGGTGGGGCAGAGATCCGATGATTTTCGTTTATTAATTACATTTGTGTGGGGACTTCGATACTGTCTCTGTTTTCCAACATTTCGACGTACCATTCGAAGAAATATGGCTACGTGGTAGCATTCGTTGGTTTTTGCTGACCGAATTACCTCTACTCCAACGTCTCCAACATAAATACAAGCAAATTAGGTGGGTAGGCAAATGCACTCGATGTCGAACTGATTGCAGATTCAAGGTTAAACAAAATAACTCGGAAAAACCGACTATAAGTCTTGACGACGACGACGACCATGAAGAGAATCCCCTCGAGTAATCGCAATAAATCAAAACACGAAAGTGGTTCGCCTCTACGTATATAAAACGGCTTCAGTGCCGACGTACAGAGCTCGCCTTCGTGAAGTATTTTTTTAATTTTTCTCACAGCAACCCCCATCAAGAAAAGAAACTTATTAATTAACCGCCGACGTTGTTTTAGGCGTTTGTGTGTTTGTATACGTGTGTGCGAGTGTCTGCAAACCGTGAAGCGAAAATTTTAACGTTAATTAAACGTTCGCGGAGGAAATGTAAATGGTTGGAGGGGAAGGGGCAGCGTGGTGGTAGCGGTGGTGTACCGAAGAAAACATAAAAAAAAAAAAAAAGTAGAAAAGCCCTAAAAGGCGAATTCATAATTACGTATTCACCCTGCTGCCGCTTTTTATTGTATAATCAAAGATGTCAGTAAACCATAAAAATCTTTATTATTTTGCACTTTGTGTAAATATATTTGCATACCTTCCTCCTCTCTCCTTCTTAATAAACCTTCATCAGTATTATATTTCGGATTATGTAAAGATGGATGAAAAAATATGCATCGTAGCCTCCTTACAGCTTCCTTTTCTCGTCGCAGAGAGCAGACAGCCTTTTCTCTTTGCATTTTATGGACACGTACATGTTCACACAGGTAAAGGTGGCGCCAATAAAAAAATGCGTTGGTAGCCTAAAAAACTTTTCTATAAGATACGATAAAAAACATACGCGCGAAGGGTAGTCGTTGCGGTTTTGACGGCGGTAGGAAAGGGGATATGATTAAAAAAAAAAAAAAAAAAAGTAAATAAGGAACATAAAGCAAAGTCAGCCACGGACCTGTAACATTAAGAACAAACGCTTCGCGAAGCACAGTCGTTATGATTTATTAGGCTTTTTCATTAAATGCACCAAGTTTTTTCTCTACATTCTACAGGTTTGTTTTTTTTTTTTTTTTTTTTCAGCCTTTAAAAGCTTCGTCTGAAAATGTCTTCATAAATTTTTTATTTTTACGAGCATCCAAAACAGCAGATAGGTATATAAGAATACGAAATGTATAACCATCACCAAATTGCCGTTTTTCTATCCCTAACTTCTTTTTCTTTTACCTACTCTTTTTTCTTTTTGGTCTCTCTCCTACTGGGAAATTGATTCCATATAATATTCGCCGAAAACGAATCGATGGTGGAATAGGTGTTTATGGGTTGCCATATACAGTATAAATGGTATACGAATACATGAATACCAAAGTAAGATGTTGGTATTTTCGACAATAATCGTATAGGTACGTAGTAAATAAGAAAATGATAGTTGTCTAATGTGGGGTAATCGACGTGATTTGTGAAAGTTTATGTTTTTGATTCTTCACCCTATATAATGTTTTTTCCATACCTTTTTTTTTGTGCTACTTATTTTCATTTTTTTTTTTTTGCGTCTTGCTTACGAAACAGTGAAAACGAGCCAACTAAAAAAAAGGAATTGCTGAACGTATGGACTGTAAAATGATGGCTATCATAGATTGCTGCTGTAGTTGCAATTAAACGAATATAAGGGAGTAAATTAGGAAAGGGTCCTGAGGATCTGGACCCATTTTAGCCAAGAAAAAAAAACTTAACCTACAAAAATTGTATATTTTTAATATTTTTGGTGGTTTTTTGTTCTGAAGGGAGGAGTCAGAAGAGACCACTGGGAATGTGTGGACCCCCTTCTTGAGACGGAGCATATATGTGACCTTGAACGAATGCTAAACGAGTATCAGTAGCCTAACTGAAATAAATAAGAAAACATTAACAAATTCTGTAGTATTCTGTGTTCAAAATGGCCTTTTTCTTGAATTATATTCCAGGAAAAAGTGGCAGATCCATAGAGTAGAGTTCGGTACCATGGTCCTTTGAGCAGAACAGAAGGAAAATCAGCACTCAGGCAAAATGAAAATAAATAAATATGCGCGAATAATAATCCAGTCTGCTTTGTTCTTGAAGGAGTGAATGATTCCTAATTTTAAGTGATCTCTCACTCACTATCTCACTCATTTAGTAAATCATTCTCATAATCGATCCTAATTCAATCTTGGAAGAGCTGATTGAATCTCAATCACTCTCTCACTCGCTCTCTGATAAAAAAAATAAATAAATAAATCCCAGGATTCGATCCTCCACTTCAAATCATTCCAACCCCTGACCACCTCTCAGTGGTGTGGCTACAATGCAGCTTTACAGCACAGGGTGGAACTAGGCTGCTGTTAATGGGTTGACTAGGTACATACAGACATACACCATCATGGTTTGACACCACTCTATGGAGGGGGTGCGTGAACATGATGCGTTGCGATGGCGTATTCACTCGCATCAGTGTCACCAGTTTTGAAGGTTGCCAACTATTGGAAATTGGGGGCTTTATGTCCATTAATAAATATATTATGTGTTAATAATGATTATTAAATAACAACACTTCTCCAGTACCGCACCAAGTAATCACCTCATTATATAAAGAGTAACAAGTAGATATTAACTCTACGAGTACAAGAAGAAGTAAGTACAAAATAATAATCTTCAGTAGTATTAACAGCGGTATTGTATATCAGTTTAGCCAACAAGTGCTCAAACAATCAGTGTAACCCCAACACCAACATTAGGATTTGAACCATAAACCTACAAGTTGGAAAAATGACGATGCTACCGCATGGCTACGCCACTGCCAACAGAAGGTTGCACTATGATGAGCCTAGATACGTTCACGTCCCCACAGTCTTGGTTTTAAATGTTACCTTGGTTCGTTCCTATTCCGAACTTGGACGGCCAATTCCTCCTAAATTGCTTTTCAATATTTCTACTTGAGTTCGTAGAAAGAAAAACGTTCTCATGCTAAAGATAAAAACAACGCTGCCATTTTAGCCCCGCTCCCCCAACTAATGCGTTAGTGACACTGGAGAAAAATATCGGAATTTCTCCATTGGTGGATGGCGTAGTACTTGCACGAGCGTTATTAATTACCGCCAGAAAAATGCCTATAATCACAAAACCTAACACTTCGTGCATAAGAAATTCCCATCCTATATTATCCGTCACCTCCACTGCTCCCCTCGTCGCTTCACACCATAAAAAAATTCCCTTTTCTTCAAGATTTAGTACTCGGAAACGACTTTTCTAATTAATACGCTAACGTTTCAAAGTGCGTCTTATTGTAACGCCATTGTGTAGTTCACCGAAAACTGATTAATGAGCGTAGACCACAAACCATTCGATACACGTGCGAAAAAGAGGCGGTAGGGGTGTTTTAGCGGTGGCGGCGGCGGTGGCAGTGGGTGGCTGTGTCGCATTTCGTCGCGGCAGCGAGACGACGTCAGCGGCGGAACTTTCACCAAAATTTACTCGATTATTTCCTTTGTAGAACGACTAAATTTTCTCGTTTATTAATCAGCAGATCTAATTCGGTGGTTTTCCAAACGACGACCATACCTCCCTTATCATGTGCGATCCTATATTCGTATCATATGTAGTCGAAAAAATTCGTATTATCTTTCGTCGACGCAAAAAGCGAAAAATTTTTTTTCCCTTGGTGAAAAATTCAATTCGCACACATATATAATTTCTTCGATTCGAAATCGTTTCCATAAAATTTGGAAAATGATACGAAATCGAGAGTAAACGTGGAAATAAAACAGAGGCTGGAGAAAAAAATTTTCGTCACACACGGTAGTTCGACAGTTTAGCGGCGGGGCGGGGGGAGGGAAAGGAGAAAAAGGAAAAAGAATTATATGGCTGCACACTATATCTTCGTCCGTGTCTTCTCCACTCCATTGAAAATAATAATTTGGAAAACCCTAAAGTTTTCTTCATATTTTTTTCTCTCGTTTTTTTTTTTTTTAAACATCTCCCTCTCTCTCTTTTTCTTCCTTTCATATTATTTTCTACGTTTCTCCTCTCATCCACACCAACTCTTCCAGGCGTAGTATTCTTTACTTGGCAGTGGCGGCAGGGTGGTGAGAAGAAAAAAAAGGTACGGTTTGCGTTTAAAAAAGTTAACCTGTCGGTACCAGGAGAAAATATCTTTTTAATATAGGGTGGAAAATTAAAATTAGAAAAGTCTGATTTACATAGAGTAATGGAAAAATATGACTGAGGTGTTCAAACACAGTTTCCGCGTATATACACCAGAAAAAATGATAACGCCAACCACCTAAATAAACTTCATTACAGGCTAACAAGAAGAATTACTCGACGAGGAGTGGGGCGCAAGAAGGATTGTGGAAGAGAAGGAGAACGAGCGAGAAAGGAAACGGTGGAGTAACGTATGTTGGTAATGTTCGGTTAGGGAGAAATGAGAAAAAAATGTAAAAAGAGTGTTAAGGCAGTAAATGGGTGATGGGGTGAGAAGAGGAAACGTCAAATGGCATAATCTTTTAATTCTTATTTTTTTCTTTTTAATTGTTTACTGGCATTCATTTGTGAGATATATTATTATCGGTACTGGTCAAAAAGGGCCATTTCTCCAAGACAAATGGTTCTCTCGCAATTGCTCTCAATAACATTAATTGTACGGAGGGAATCAAACTGTTTCATAGCATGTGATAATAAATTAATAAATTCTTAATTCATCCGAACTTCTTCAAAAAAGATTATTATCGTCATAAAATGAAAATAAATTACATGCAAGAGTAACAACTCAAAACAAATGAACAAACAATTAGAAAACATTTGTAAAATGTTTTGATAACCCTTGATAAGATCCATGTTCTTCAATGTGTGGCCACTACTGTAAATCTGTAAAGTTTACACTACCTTCGGAGCGACTGTAATTTAAAATCAGATTCTGAAAACTGCAAAATACAGAAAAGGTGCTCCAACATATTGCTGCAAGTGCTCAAACACATTTCTGCATTTTTTGTTGCAGATTTTACATATAACTGTAAAAACTGCAAATGTTCGAACGAACCTATTAAAACGTAAATTTGAGCAAGTTCCAAATTGTAAGTCAAAATGTTTTAAGAAATTATTCAAATTTTCATATTTTTGTGGTTTTTTCCATGAATACTATCTGCCTGAAGAACTCTAGTCTGGATATTTCGACATTGGTGTATATTACTTTATTCCATTTCAAACCCATTTTTAACCTTATTTCACCCGGATAGATATAACAATGATAAGAATAAATTATTTTGTTAAATTGGTGTTAGACTTCTCCATCAACATTTTCATCTTGGACAAGTTTCACCCTAACAGATTAGCGATTCTATGACCTAGATATTTCATTTAGGAAGGTTGACCTAAATTAGACTACCTACTTATTATTCTTCACATATTCAGAATATTTATTTTTTGCTCAACTTGTGTGAAAAAATGTTCTTTCCTTCCTTCGGATCCTGTCTTTTTTTAAATTTTCTGGCATAGTTTCAGTTTTCTCAACATTACTTTCGTGTCCTTTTCTTCTTTTTAAGTTCAGTTAGGAATGAATAAAAACTAGGATGGAGTTTAACCATAACAATTTGCAAAGTGTTGGTCCACCTTTCTGATAATATGTTGTTTGTTCGAGCTGAGCGTTATAATTCTGATTCATACTGACTCAAATAAAGGCTATAACTTTGGTGGTAAAACTCGAGACCAGCCTTTTAGTTTTTGTAGCTGGCTTCCCACAAACATAATAATCACCAGGTATTTCAGCAAAATAATATAATTTGAAAATGATTTTTAATATTATTTGAAGGTACTGAATGTAAAAGCTCGTTTTCACCGTGACATTAAATGCGAGGAAACTGATGATGTAAATACTGAATGTTTACATTCAGATGTTGACCAGTGCTGATATCAATTTTCGCCAGTATTGCGACATTCCCTGGTTATTGATATCGAATGTCATCAAGTTAGTGTCATCAAAATAAAAATCAGTTTGATTCGGTGAAAATGATGTCGCAACATCTAGCGTCATGACAGTACATGTATTCACGATAGCACTGTATTATTGACACTCACTGTCACAACACTGATGTCGTGTTCAGTGTTACCTTAGGCCCGAATCCAAGATCAACACTTAATTATCAACAGTGAATTAAGAATAATTACATATCTTAACAAAGTTATATCTATCTAATGTTTATGTTTAGATATAATTAATAACGGAGAAAATGTACAAATTACTCAAGTATCATTATTAAATTCCACCCTTAAGGACTGCCGCATGCATGTTGCATCTCTAATTTTAGAATCTACTGGATCTGTGTTCATTTGTTGAAAGTTGCTATTTTGCCCTTTGACCAAGATAAAATACTTTACAGCATATCTTATCTCCTCCCACTATACTTTTGGCAGCAGCTATTATAGTTGCTTCTAATAGTCAAGAAGATTGAATTTTATTAATTTAAAATTTTTACTAATTTTTAATATGACCATTTAAAATAATTTTTCTGGGAGGAAATATTCTGAAAAATATAACTGTAGGTGTGATGATATTTCCATATCATTTCTAATTCTCCTATAATTATTTTGTACTTATTCTCATATTTCATAAATTCATTTCAGTTATACTTTCTCACGTTTTCCTTTATGAAATATCACATCATTTGGTCAATAAGTCTTGACTTGTCCACTGACATCATCATTTCCGCTAACTACTTGTTTCTAAACACCTGTCAATGATGATATCTATTCCCGAAAACACATTTTCTTAATCTGCAAATATGATATTCCTTTTAATTTCATACATACACCCTCTTTATGTCGCCAATTCCTGTTCTCGATTGCTAAATCATTATCACTTACATTTATTGTTGCCAATTAGAAATAACTTCCACGACATAATATGTAAAATAACTCGAAATAACTCCCTTAGTTCTAGGCCTTAATTATTCTGCATATTCGTTCTTTTACTTTCACTCATATTATACTCAACCACATATTATACCGATTTCAATACAATATTATGCATCATTATAAAAGTATAACTGTGTTATGCGTCATTTTTATTACATTAACACCGTTACAAATGGAATTTTTATTTTTAATTTTTTTGGAACAAAATTAAAAAAAAAAATTGGCCCTTATATTTTGGAAAAAATAATTATATTTCATAGAATTCTGTAACCCAGTACCTATACAAATAATTTATTACTACAATTTTAAACTTGACAATGAACTGCATGCTCGATTTACTTACCTCTGTAATCACAAAAATTACGTGACAAGTAAAGGCGAACTACTCAACACTTACCTACAAATTTTTTTTGTTTCCACCAATCTACATCCTGAACAACTCTTTTTCGTACTCAAACCTCATAATTGTATCGCATCAATTATTCCATATCGTTTCAAACTTTTTACAACAGCGCAGGAAAAATTTGAAGTCTACTGTAATGAAAATTTTGTCATACTTACACAAAAGTTCACCTCTCCAAATTTAAACGTCCTTTCAACGAACGTTCGACGTCAATACCAGAATTTAAAAGTAACATTTGAGAAAAGGGTGTTTAAGGAGCAAAAAAAGGAAAAAGAAAAAAAAGAAGAAAAAATCTACTTGAATAACACCTTGCTTATTTATGCAGCTTATTTAGCTTTTTAAACACGTCGAAACTTACGAAACTGCAAACTTTTTCTTTCTTTCTTGAAAAAATACAACAACAAGTTTTGCTTAAATGAAATTCTAATTCAATGTCCAAAGCAGCTTTTGCTTTTTTTTTCCGCCTAAATGGTGAAAATATCCAACGTCCACTTTACCACCATTCCTCTCTTTCCTCCTCCTTCTATACTACATAAAAAAAAAAACAAAAAAAAAAAAAAAAACTAGTTGAATAAAAATTTCATTAGTGAATGGGGTGTGCCTCTGCTGGTGCTGGCGCTGTTATAAGGCCAGTGGCTACGACATGGCTTTACGAATATACTGCAAAACCGGAAGAAGTCGTCGACGACGAACTCACGTTCCAGTATAAACGGGTGTATCCTATACATATTCCAGTGAAAGAGCTGGACAAAAGAACCGAAAAGGGATAACCGTCTATATTTTCTTCGCAAAACTTTGCTTTCGCTGGCTCCCTTTTCTTTCTATTTTATAAGAATTAGTTAACGCAAGAGTTGACACTTTGAATTCACCACCAGCAGCAACAGAACTTTATATTCCGCGCTGCCGTACCGTATGCCATAGCTCTGTTTTAAAGTAAAGAGACTTGTCTTAAGTAAAACAGGATTATAAGGGTGTAAAGAGAAAGAGAAAAAGGATAGAGGAGAGAAATAGAGTTCTAAGACGACGACTGCCACTAACCTCAGCAGGCAAAATCGTTCTTAATATAAAAGGCTTGATAGAATTCTTGCTTAGGTTTTTAATGTATTAAACGGCTTTAAAATTATTCGTAAATCAGTTAAAAAAAGGTTTATGTCGAAAGTTATTTACCTGCATTGCTGCTTTTCTTTTGAATTTTTTTTTTTTTTTTCGTCCATTCATTCATTCAAAGGTCTTCAAATCCACGTTCTCTTTCAAGACAAAACAGTAAGGGTCAAGAAAACTAATATGTAAATATAATAATAGTAATATTTAATAATAATAATAATAATAATAATAATAATAATAATAATAATAGTAATGTTGTGTTTGTTATCTCGGATAGTTGCGAACAAACACACAAAATAAATACGTGCTTCACGAGATAATATTTAATTTGATATTAAACGTCACAATATATTTCGGTAATCACTTCGTCATAATAAAATACTTATACTTAACAACTTCGCTTATTTTGCAGATGAACGTACGTAATAATTCTATATACTAATATTATACCTAATGTTGTCTCACCACATCATAGGGTGGACGACTAACTTGTTGGTGTGTAGGAACACCGTCAGACATAGAGTTCAAAGGTAGTAGAATTACTCTGAAGCTCTTCTGTAAGGCAAGTGAAGTTTTGGTGTAAATCGATTTACCAAGTGACTTCTTTTTGAGCCTAATATTGTTTACATTTCACAAAAGGTACCTCTGGTACATTCTGAAATAGTGCTGACAGTTATGCTGATTAGTTGAACGTCTGCATAACTGTTAGCCTTATTAATTGGGTTACTAACGGAGGTAACGGTGAATATTTAGTAAAAATATTCGCCATTAATTGTTGCGGAGTATTCAAGTCAGCGAATATGTTCGTCTGCCTAAATACGACGGAACAAGTAATAATAATAATAATAATAATAATAATAATAATAATAATAATAATAATAATAATAATAATAATAATAATAATAATAATAATAATAATAATAATAATAATAATAATAATAATAATAATAATATAATAATAATAATAATAATATAATAATAATAATAATAATAATAATAATAATAATAATAATAATAATAATAATAATAATAATTAATAATATTAATACCAATTTAAATTGTTTTTCTTTTAAAGCTTTTTTTTTATCCCCCTTTAAAAAACAGCTCTTTAAAGCAATGATTATTTGTATTTTTAAGATCAAAGTGGCTGACATTTAGTGGAAATTCGATGATCTTGTGAATGGCTGATTATGTACAAAAATATATTTAATCATACAGAAACGTTGAAGATGAAATTGTATATTTTTGTAGTAAAATGACTTTAATATTGTGGAATACCTTGTTGTGAGAGATATTCATGTATCGAAGGTCTTCAACAGTATTGCGTGTTCTGCCACTTCATACATCAAAGTATGGGAGAGCCAAACCCTTGGCAAACACTGGCGATTTTGTAGTCAGTTTTGAGAGTTTGTATACCAGATTTGGTACACGCACACAGACACACATATGCACGTATACGTATTATATTATGTCATCATTTGCGTCATTTCTTGCCTGTGTTGAGGTGATAAGAAACGCCACAACGCATTTAGCATTGGTCTGTGACATCACCGAGATTGTTATCGGGTATTGATCATGGCCCATGCAATGTATCTTACCTTTATGTACATACATGTACGAACATACAAACGTACAAGTGTTTAATTGGTTTAAAGTCTTAGAGACAAATAATTGCCAGCCTTTAGGTGGCAATCTCGACAATTATATATATATATTTTTTTATTGATTTTGTTTATTTCTAAATTTTGAGAAAAAAAAATTCAGTAACTTCAATATTGAATAATATTCAAGTTGAAATCAAATTCATGGAGGTACCCATACCTATATTATCACCTTTTCATCCAGTGAGAATGTGGCTTAAATCTGTATGATCACTCTTCCATAGCAAGTTTGTAGCCTTATATAGTTCCGTCATAAATTAAAATATTCATTGATTTATTTTGGTATATGACTATATCTAACAGTACAGTTATGAGGGTGACTTGTTGCTAACCAATCCACGCCTGCAAAAGGAGTGACAAAAAATTGAAGAAAAATAATCGACGTAAAATAGGACACAAACTAGCTTGAGCATACATGTTTTTTTTTTGTTATCATTGAATGTATCCCCACTCTCCAACTTGAGGCTTAGTGAGAACTTAGCTTATTAACAAAAGACTAACTTTATTCATCTTTTTTTTTCTTTTTTTTTTAATAAAAGGAAATTTTAAGATACATACCTATTAAAAAATTAGCTTCATTTTGCACTCCAATATAACGAATGCCCGTCTGCAAATTTTCTACTCCACATATATTCTGTTCGAAAACTTCTTGCAAAACTCTTTATAATACCAAATGTGGGTAAAATATCAGCAGATTACTATATTTTATTCTCCATTTAATGTTAGTCAACAACTTAATTTGTAGCATTATATCTTCTATTAGAATCGTTAAGAAATAATCCTCATTAACAATATTAAAAATATTTCCTCCCCTCTCTCCTCCTCATCTAAGAGAACCTTCAACAATGATTCGTCAAAAATAATAAAAATTCAATATTTACCTTATATTTTCTCTAAATCAAAAAAGAAAAAAAAGTGTAGCCAAATTTATGTAAACCAAGTATATGCCAACCATAAAAATAAATTTTTTCGAAGAAAAGTAGAAAAAAAAAGACGTAAGACATTCTTGAGGAAGTAAGTAAAAAACAAAAATAAGGAAAATAAATAAATAAAATAAAATTCTTGGGAGTTCCGATATTGCGGTTTATATGTATATATCACAAAGGCTTTTTCTCTTACTCTTTCTCTATCCATCCTTCTCATTTACACTTCAATTTTTTTTGTTATTTATACTCGTCTTTGTTAATGGGGAGAAAATAAAGTTCGTCTTGGTAGTTATTAATTTGATGAAGCGAATAATTTTTTGAACTGGAATAAATAAAAACTATAAAATAGGAGGTAGGCGCATTTTTATCGTTGTTTTTCTCTGTGGTAAAAGAAAAAAAGGCCTAAAAAAGAGAAAAAAAAGCAACCCCAAAAAGAAAGAAGAAAAACATCAAGGTTGAAAGAATGGAAATGATTTGAGTAGAAATTACACAGATCATTTCTTTCACAAGAACAAGGGTGAATGAGAAACACCTCCGAGTAAGAAAGACTCCAAAAAAGAGAAAAAAATAGAAAGGAAAATGGAAAACAGTTTTTTGACTCGATAATTTGGTGAAATCTTACGAAAGTTTTTTTTTCCTCTGCGACGATCATGTGCAGATACGGAAATAATTATGCGTAAAAGCACAAAGTTTACGTTTTTCTTTGGTTTTCAGCTTTTTATCTAATTGTGTTTATTAAGAAAAAAACTGTCGTTAGTTATTTAAGAATTTTCACTGAGAGATGCGATGCAAACTTACATAGTAACAAGTATTGATATACCTACTTGATTCTTTTGTTTGTGCAAAAATGTTAAGTATTTGTGCAAAGTAGGTGTTTGATAATCGTGTGATTTGCAGCACTTGCCTTCGACTCGTGCCGCAAAATTCACATTCGTATTAAAATCACCTACTTTTTGCACTTGTATCACAAATAACTATTTTGCAACATGTGTATGAAATGAATTTCAGAATTCTTATTTTTCTCAATCCTTAATTTTTTTTTCTCATATCTTTTGTTTTTCTCACACCCAGTTGGTTCTGTTTCCCTTAAATGTCTATTAATTTCATTTTTTTTCTTAAAAATTCTCTATGTCATAACAGGGATTTGACCCAGCAACCCACAGGTTTTATTGCTCCTGGCTCAAATATGGAAACTGGTACACTTGTAATAAATATTGTAGACAGCTTGGTCGGGGTGAATGATTTATCTACTCGAGCTTGAAAATTTTGCACTCGTTGAGAAATCTCTCACTTTTTTCACTAGTTTTGTAGTATAATATTGTGTCCCAAACTAAATTAGTTCATAATGACACAATACCAATTTGACAAAACAACAAGTAACAATTAAAAAGGAACTTTTTAAAAGATAAACTTGAATTCTTTTCTGATACTGGCAACACTGTAAAATAACTGTGGTACTGAGGTAGTTATTATAAAAAGTAATGGTGAATAATGGCGCTGTTGGTGATGGACATATATGAACTAGCTGTAGTGAATGCAATAAAAGCTTATAAAAAATTTTGGTTAAAAACAAATTTTTAAAAGATAAACTTTTATTTTTATTTATTTTTTGGGTTTAGCTTCATGCGAAATAAATTTCATTTCATTACCGAAGGTTGGCTGCAGTATTGGTATATTTTAAAATTGCAGTAATGAGTAGAATAAAAGCTTATAATAAGAATCAGCTGAATACGTTAAGCTGTTGAGTGCAGCAGCGTAGTCATGATACGTCTGTGTATTGCAGGTAACATAACCTGAATGCCTGATAAAAGTAGTATTATTAATACCTACTTCAACTTGTAGATGCAATTTTCAGCTTAAACAAACAATATTGGTCAACTCGAATGAAAGTAGATAGATATACATTTCCAAAAAAGATGAAGTAAAAAATGGTAGTTGAGGAGATTGGACAGGTACCTAATTGTTGCTTATTTAATTAAAATTTAGATGAGAAAAGGTAAATGAATATAATTGATGGGTAAAAGGGGTATTTTATACTTGTGGTGGGTACTACATATTGGCGAGTGTACACGTATTTTCTCATTCACCATCACCCAAAATTAGGCAAAATGAGTACGGTGCTGCATTTTGGAATGATACGATAAAGTTAGGTATTTAGTCAGTATGGGTGTTTGAATCCCCACACCACCTGAATACCTAAAGTGGTGACCCCGATATGATCCAACAGATAGGGTGTGGCACCATCTTTTGGACATGTTTGCCATGTCAATAATTTGTCACCTCACCACCCACCAAATGTGATAGCACTGTAGATGGTGTGTATTGGTGAAGTGAACATGAGGAGGACATCTGCCACTCCTATACACACGCTTACTCATCAGACCATGAACACTGAGCCTCCCTCATGTCGTATTACAATCTACTATACTGGAGAGGAGTGGTGTGATGGCTACCATACATCAGCGAGTATACAAGTATTCTCTCATTCAACATCACCTGGCACTGTGGCCGAGTGAATAGAGTTAGGTATTCAATCGGTATGGGCTTGCATTCCCGTACCGCGTGAATACCTAAAATATTTATTTAATGTTTTTGTTTTTTTTTAAGCCGACATGCTTTGATTGAACTGGACAAGTTTTTAAGTTACTCACATCCAAAAATCCCAAAAAATTATTCGATACTGAGAAATCAATCTGTCTCTCATTTTATAGAAAGATTCCGACTTATTTTCACCTTTTATAGAAAATCTAGGCTTACATTATTTAAATTTCATTTTAGATTTTTTCCCATATTTTATAGTTAAATTAATCCCCCTGAATCGCATAACGAATTGAAATACTCGTCAAAACACTCACGAAATTAACGAGAATCAATATGAATATTTCTGAATTACATTATATTTTATCAGATGAATGAGTAAAGCCTCTTTATTTGCTCCGTCCTCGCGTAATTACAAACAATATCCATCAGGAACCGACTTGAATTTTTGATTTTTGATTTTTTTTTTTTACCATTTTAAAAATAAAAAAATAATAAAATTAAGCTCATTTCTTATTTTGCTTTTGCAAAAAAAAGAGAGTTTCAGTTTTATCTCGTCATCATTCCTAATAGAACAGTGAATAGATAGACAAAATTATAAATTTGTATGTGGAATTCTGAATATGAGGAATTTTTCATGAAATTATTTCAAATAGATTGTGAACAGCGAATGAGAAAAATCCACATAGCCGAGAGTTTTCTTGGGGAGATGGGGACGGCGGCTGTATCTTCATAAAAAAAAAAAAGAAAAAAAAATTCTGTCGATCGTCCAACTTGGGATTTTTTCACGCGGTTTATCCCCGAGGTAACGTAATCTATCATTTCCTTACTGGAATAAAATACTTCCAACTCCTCCATTGTCTCCTCCATGGGTGCGCGTAGACTATCCGCATTACCCACGAACAAAAAATTACCAACCTACGTGAATCACTATAGTAACTGCATGATCGAATAATTAGGAATGCAGAATACAGTAATTTTTTTAAAACTGTTCTTGGTCTATCCGTCAAAAATGATGCTCCTTCTCCCATATTTCGAAAAGACGAAACATAATCACCGACATTTTATACAATAATTTCGTATTACGAGGAAAACCACGAATATAATCAAGTTTTAAATTATCCTCTTCATGGCGAACATCAACTCGTTAAGGAAACTTGAAGTGGGAGTGCGAGTAATAAAGAAGTAGGCCTATGTCGCCGACAATACACCATAAAACGAGCGAATAGAAGGTAGATAGCGAGAATTGCGATTGAGAATGAATAAGAAGAAAAAATAAATAAAATGCGCCCAAATGAAGTACCAAAAAGCGAAAAAAAAGTGAGTAAATTTGAAGAAAAGTAAAAAAAAAAAATGCATAAAAAAGGGAGTGAAAAAAAAAAAACCAAAAAAAAACAGGTGAAATTCTGGAAAGAGGAAACATTTTGCGCAAATTACCTAGCTATTCTTACATAACGTGAAATTCCGCTGGGAATTTGAGCAGACAAAGGGCGAAAAATCTGCCACAGCTACCCTTCATTGCCACCCTTCGTTGGTATCGGTGGTGGTATGGCGGTGGAGGTTTTGCCGGCTGGCAAGTTAGCAGTGGCAGGCGAAAAGAGACGACGTTGCATATCACACATTCGTCGAAAGAGAAATACGAAAAAGTCGAGTAAATTGGTGTGGGGAGGAAGGGAGGTGGATGGGGGGAGCTAGGGGTTTGTAGACGGCCGTGACAACAGTGGCAGACATCGGATGCCTAACTCGACTCATCAACAACTAATGTTAATAATAAGAAGGGTGGTCTTCGTCGTCGTCGTCGTCGTCGACGACGTCATTTTCTCTCAAGTCGAATGTTGAGAAAATTTGTTTGGCACTGAGGAGAAAAGCAGCCCATTTTCGAAGGGATGGAGCCGAGCAATTTGCTACATCATGTTAAGCAGTTAAGGTAGTAACATCGGGTCTTCATTTTTTTTTTCTTGCTTATTCATTGCTCTATCTCACTTTCTTTACTTGCCCCCTTTCGCGGTACTTTCTTCATGTTTTACCCCCTCCTCCAGCCTGCCCATGTTGTCTACCCCTCTCTTTTTATTTTCTCTTTCTTGTTAAGTATTTCTTTTTTTTCTTTTTTTTTTCTGTCTTTTAAGGAGAATTTCTACATCCCTTCGCCATATCGCGAACAGAATATGACTTCTTCGTCTTAATGTGCGGCAAACCCAAAATTCCAGCGCTGGAAAATAATCTTTTTAAGTCGTAACGTTTCGTGTTTTGCGGTGAGCTTTCATTATCATTCGTCGTCGTTTTCTTGAGAAAGCTTTCTCTCTTTCTGTGTACCAGTTATTCCTCTCTCAGTCGTGAATCATTCTTTCTCTTACTTTTCTTTCTTCGTTTTTTTTTTTTTTTTTTTTTTTTCTAAACGTATTCGACAGTCTAGGTGCATTTTTTTTTCTTCCTTCATTTTCTGATATGTAAATTGTATGGTAAACCAATCGCGTAACTGGCAAATGTCTACAATGGCAGACAGTAACTTCCATAAGAACAAATGCAAAACTAAAAAGTTTTTGAAATGATTTCAGTACGGGGGCTTTTCGATTACTAATGGAATTTTTGTTTTGTGTGTGTTAATAGATGGTAGTAAGATTGGTTCTTCTCGTAAATTTTCTTTTTATTTATTTTGCTGGTTTCTGGCAACTCGTTGCACTCGGAAATTCACTCAGTTATAGGCATTTCTGTGAAAAAGTAGAACACCCGGTCATATTAAAGACGGGCAAAGGGGGCGATTGCCCCTGTGACCCTATTTTTATTTTATTTTCCCAAATTTGCTAAATTTTCAAAAGTGACGAGTAAAAAAAAAAAAGAAGGTCTTCAAATAGTTTTTTTTCCTCTCATTTGAAGAAATCTTGGCTAAGCTTAAATTTTCAAACATTTGGTAAATGTCACTCACATTTAAGCGGAATAAGAGTGGTTGCTTTTTTTTGAACATCCATGAATTTCCTTTAAAAAAACTTTCGTTCGTTCGTGCTAATTTTTGCGGGAGTTATAGAAAATTTTTCGTTTCTCCCCTCACTCATCAGAGAGCTACCCGTAACCTGGAAAGATAACTTTTTCAGATACTTTTGTCATGGGAACTATTTTATTTCATTTTGACCCTGGGAACTGCTGCTGAGGATACTATGTGGAATAGGTATAGGTGGATTTTCATCAAATATTTATCTGGAGAGTGGAAGGAAAAAACTTTTTTTATCTGCTCGGAATGTTTTAGTTTAATCAAATCTCTAGGAATGTCACCAAAATTTTTTTCGCCCCATCCACTCGCAATTTAAACTTACATAATATTATTTAATACCAATTTAACTTGACAAAGGAAATGGCAAAACAAGAATAAACCGGTAACCAAAAGAAATTACGATTTTCGTTGAGAAACTTATGGAAAAAACCAAAGCCAAATTTGCTATTAAGCTGTGAAGTGAAAATCGCTATGTCGCGGAAATGGATATTAGAGGTACAAATGTTTGAAAAATGAGAGTTTTAAGGTTGACTTTTAAATTATAAAATGTAATTCGTCATAAATTTGTGATCGTTTTTGTCATTTTTTCTCTAGTTCTGACTGAATAAGCGCTAAAATATAGAAAATATGGCAACTGTGGTGAGGAATCAATTTTTATTCTACTTCATGGATTGATAAGTATAGTTGGCTTTGAAAGAACTAATCAGTAGTCATTCAACTTGCCTTGTGGGGTCGATATTAAAGAGTGCTACTACACTGTTGCAAGGTGAATGGTACGACTGAAGAGCGGAAACGATTCAATTGTAAGGGAATAGCTTCCCACGGTGCCACATGGTGTCATTGTTTTTTTGAAAATAAAACAAACCTGCTTTTGAATCTTCAGGTAAGTATATAACATTTATCTAACTATTTTAATTTTTTATGGAGCACGCAGCGTAGGAATTTCCGTGGAAAACGAAAATGGGAGGTTTTTTTTTGTTTTTTGGAAATATTTTCAGGTATAGAAAGACGCATTTATGAGAGTGCATTGCACCCCTTACACGCCGCAAAATTCGTCTATGAAAATAGGTGAGTATGACATCTGTAATTAAATTTGTGAAAAAAATGAAACCTACTGCATGTAGGGTTATAAAACATAATAGAACTAAAATGTTGAAAACAAATTTTCCAGGTTTTATAATAGTAATTTTTTTACAAAGTGAAATTGCAACCCACACAGTAGCTGGTAGAAATGCCTTCCAAGTTACATGTTATAAATATATAATGCAAGATTTTTGAATGAAGCAATGTAGATCCCTTCATATTAAATAATTCCCTGATTCAATTTTTTGTAAATTTAACATGAATTTGACAACCTTAAAATACATGGCATTATTACATCTATTAAAAACATTAGGGGGTTTTATTCGTTAGGAATGTTTAAATTCCTTAGATGTGCTGTGGAAAACTCTCCACTTTTCATTTGATTTCAATAAATTTCATATTAAGCTTAAAGATAAGTACTTATGAAATCAAAATTCATTTAAATATCATTTATTGGACAATTTAATTAGTGAGAACCAAACAGCATTGGTTTTCATATTAATATCAAAAGGTATTTCTGCCAGTGACTGTGTTAGTTGTAATTCCACTTTGTAAAAATATTACTATTATAAAACCTGGAAAACTTGTTTTAAAAATTTTAGTTCTACTACGTTTTATGTCCCTACATGTAGTCAGTTTCACTTTTTTTTTTTTTAAATTTAATTATTTGAATAATTTTTTATGAAGTGCGAAATTAAAGTCTCTAGCAGTTTTTCACAATCAGAAGAATTTACTCTAGAAGTGACAGATAGTTATTGATATTGTAATATTTGGACCAAACTGAATTTGATTTTCAGCCTATTGTTTTTTTCACAACTACTGCAATTCAAATTTATTTATTGGTCAACAACCAAGTTCCAATCAGATGCAAGGAAAACAAATTCAAAGTTTAAAATTGATTTTAAATCCGGTTAGATTTACTATACTGGACTATATGATGTATCACAATAAAATGTGGAAACTGAAAATTGAGCCCTCTTTAGGGGCCACTGGCAGTTGAAGTATGGGCTAAATGCAAAAATGAACACCAAATTTGGACTGAGCACCTCAAAAAACATATTTGGTGATGTATTACACAATAAAATGTGGAAACTCAAAATTGACCTCCTTTTGGGGCCCACTGGAGGTTAAGGAATGGATCAAATAGAATAATGAACACCAAAGTCGGACTCAGCGCCTCAAAACATATACTCGGTGATGTATCAAATAGTAAAGGTTCAAAACTCAAAATTTTGCTGGTGGTATGTTTATATGTGCGTAACTGAGAAAGGCTATTATAATACTGAAAGAATGGTGTTATCTGAAATATTTATATAACCATAAGAAATATAGTATCCTAGACACTTTTGGGTTATACAATTAGGATGCGTTATTCCGTTTTATTTGGAATTGGAACTCATGATTGATCATCTTACTTTTTTGATAAAAAAAATTCCCAAATTTTGAATCTAATTTTTGAGTCATCTATGGGGAATTTTTCGGATTTTTTTGGCCAGTGTTACTCACCGTAAAAATATCAATTTTTTGAACCATCATTCATATTTTTAAGGTGAATATTGAATGAGTGGCACAAAATTTTGTCAGATTACCAGAAAATGGGTCAAACACAATACCTCTTTCTGACACAGTCCGTAAAAAGTAAGAGTGGGAAGTCTGGTAGATACCATTAAAAATAAACTAAGACCCATATTCACAAACGTCGCTTTAACCTCTTTTCACTTAAATTTCACTTGAAAAAATTTTTTTGCCCAATTTTGTACTTAAAAATGTGGGATTATTGTATCTCTCTTATGAGAGTTCCAATGTAAAAATAAAATGTTACCTCACTCTTAACTACAAAATTGTTCCAAAAGTCATTTTCAAGTGAAGTTTAAGTGAAGAGAGGTTAAAGTAACGTTTGTGAATATGGGCTTAAATATAAAAATTATCTCCAAACCTTGTAACGGTATATTGCCTTTAGAAAATCAAGGCGCAAGGTCACCATAAGATCGAAGAACTATAGAGTGAAACCTGAAATAATGACCACAAATTGACAGTACAATTTTTTGAATGAGAAGTGGTTTTTTCTACAGTAGATGGGCGAAAACGAAAAGGGTGAAAACAGTACATTATCGAAGGTCATTCGAAATTAAAATTCGTTTTCGAGTCGGAACAGAATAGGACGCCCTGTGTGTCTAATTGTAACGTGTAGGTACACTTCTGATCATTCGACCATTTAAGGTTACGATAAAGTCGGTGTGAGGCGTTCGTAAATTATTCGTAAGAAGTAAACCGATGAAGAATCCCCTATTTATAAAACGGGTATATGGCCACCTTTCCAACGAGTTTACTTTGGGTTCTCGTTTTTTTACTTTTTTTTTTTTTTTTTTTTTTTTTTTTTTTTTTGGTAGCATTTGCTTTTTAGGAATTCAATTGACCAAAAAAACGGTATACAAAATTACACCCTTAATTATATATTAATGCCCAGTGGACACGTCGGGAATGTCACGCGACCGATACTAATTCGACAGTATAGGAGGAGTTTTCGAGGAAAAAGAAAACCTCTCGGCTGCGTTTAATAATACAAGCGAGTAGGTATCATCGTTTTTTAAGGGGTAGGAATATTCATTGTTTTTTGATGTACTTACGACAGATGTGGAACATGCGTTCGATGTTTTTCTTTTTTGCCATTTTCTTAGTCTGAAACAAGTGACGACGAACAACTTCGTACAGTTGAACATTTATTTGGAATTTATGACATCAAAATGAGGTCGTTAAGTTTGTTGAATGTTCGTGCAGGTAGATATCTAAAGTCAGAAATTTTTCAGCTGTTCCCTGTAACAACCAGAGTCATTGATTGATAATTTATATTTTTGCTGTTTCTATTCACAGAGGCGTAAATAAGACCTCCCCTTATCATTGACGGAGTAGAAATTATTATTTCAGAATAATAAAAATAGGTTGATACTTTGAAACATAATAATATGTCTGTAGGTAATTTATAGCAGTTTCTTCAGAACGAGCCTGAAGACCTCACAACCTGTGAATCATATTTTTGAGATCTTTACTGATGCCTGTTCGAAGTATCTTTGATCGTTTTAGTTTTGCTCAAAAACAAATTATTATAACAGTAATTCTATTTCCATCGTGGTAAGCATATATTTTCGGAGACAATTAATTGTTTTACTTACTGTTTTATTCTACGGATGCCACACAACCGTCGGAAAATTAGGTTGATACTCACCTGAAAATAAAAAGAATACATAGTTTAGCATTCAGATTTTGTGATCACATTAATATTTTGCCTACGATTCGGGTGATTATGCATGAAAAAAGTTCGTCTTTCAAAGTTCATTTTGAAAGTTTTGGTTTTTAAACTATGCTCTCATTCAATGAGGAAAACAGGAATTTGATGATGGTTTCAAAAGTATGACTCACTTTGAGGATTATGTTTTTTTGTTTTTGTTTTGAAAAATAATCCAATAATTTTGCAAAGTTCTTATTTTCAGCCTATTGTAGTCTAGTTGACATAGTTATGACAACTGTAGACAATAGCTGATGTTTTAGCCAATGGGACGTTATAAAATACTACCGATATGAAAGAATTAAAATTTATGGGAATTTACCAAAGTTCCAAGAGTTTTGAAAATAGTACTCAGATAATTCCGATATAACTGACCGCATAGATGATAACTGCTTACTATAAAAAAAATAAAAAAATAACGCAATCTCATTTCCGAAATTATTTATTTTTGCTGAAGACCTATTTATGTCAGGCCTGACGGGACGGAGGTAGGGGAGTACCTCCGAGTCTGGAATTCTTTATGGACCAGCATTTTCCAAAATATTCCAAATTTTTCGATACAAAGATGTATGTAATTTCAATATTTTGAAGGGGCCATAAGTATTTTCCCATTAGCTCGAATTTCCTCTTTATATTCCATACATGCACAAAACCTTTTACTGTCCTTCTAAAACTCATTCACCCTCAAACAAAAAACCAGAAAAATTATGACTATCTTGTAATAACCTTTCAAATACTCACCATAAAGTTGAACTTACAAGTCCATCTCGATAAAAACGCAAACTCATGCTATGCAGTGAGATAGTCCGTAAGTAATTTTGCTACCCCTAACTCCTTAAATCCTAACAAGATCTAAATATACTCACGTGTAGGTATAGCTACACTATCGTTTACTTAAGATTGTTCCTTTGTTAACATGTTGACTCGATTGGTCATCCCGAACGATCGGATTATATTCAAGTAAGTCCTGTTGTAATAAAGATTTTTTACTTGACAGTAAAATCTGTTATGAATGTCTGTCAGTTATTTTGAACCAACTCAAGAGTACAAAACACCGACACTAAAAATCACACGGTCATTAATCGTGGATCCAAGCGAATTATAATATATTGCTGTCCAAAACTTTGCACTACTATGGTTCCAGTTTGGCAGCCCGTCCACTTCATTAAACTATAAACTGTAACAGATATTTTCGTCTATTTTTGAATATGATGAATATATTAGTTGACATGATAATAGTGTATTTCAGGTACTTGGCCCTGTAAATAAAATACCGTTACTATTTCCCCAAAACAATCTTAAATATTCGCCTTGAATATTATGATAATATTAAATGGTTGAAATACGCTGGTACCTCGATTATATCGCGAGTCAGCATATCTTTATAATAACAAGTCCCTACTTCCCTTAGTCTATTCATCATGTACATTTAGGTACCTTGAACAGGTATATAAACTCTGTTTACAAAATAGATTATGTGTACAGTTTTGAGACAGTCTTAGTACAGTCTACATGACTCTTACTTATAAAAGGGATTGTTCCCAATGTTAAACCTGACTATCAGTGTTTGAAATATTAGTTTATGTACTTGTGTTGTACAAAAAATTATTTTATTTAAAGTGTTCAAATTAATCTTTGGGTTTAAAATATTTTATAAAGTCTTTCTAGAAGTTAAGGTCCACAATAGTTAGTGGATAATAAATTATTACTTAAATTATTTCAAAAATTATTCGTGATCACTTTGCTCACTAAGATTAATCGTAGAGATGTAACTGTTTTAAAAGAGTATCAAAAGGTACTACCACTACTCTTTTATGCCGTTACACATAAACGACCAACTAGCCAAATATTCAATTAGAAAAATGATTTTTGGAACGACACAACAAAAACAAAAATCTAAGAATCACAAGATATTTTGGTGTTTCTATAATATTTTAATGAAAATATTATTTAAACTTGACACTTTATCATTTTCAGCTAGAGTATACAAAAATTTTTAATTTTTTTCGACTGTTCTTCAAAAAATCACTTTATTTCTTCTGTGCTCACATTTCAACCCTTCCAAGCCAAGCTTCTTACCTCTTCGAAATTAGACTAATTCGTGTCAGTAATTTACATATGCTCGAAAAGAATGAGGGGGCGGAGAACGAAATTGTCGTTCCCACCAAATAATATGCAAAAGCGATTATTTCGTGTGTATGTTGCTAACTCTTCGACTATAGTGCTGTGCGTGTGTGTGAGTGCCTACTTCCTACCTATTGCGAAAAAGAGGAGATTTTTGTTGTAATTCGATTCTGCAACCGTGGTACAGGTTGCCACGAGTTAATCAAACAATTGCCGCCGTTAAAAACTAATTAACATAGAATGCTGTCGAGGGTAAGCGTTAATATGGTAAAATATTGCCTTCGTCCTACCCCCTCCCCGCCGATTGTATCCTGTGGAAAAAACACGGCAAGACTCACACGCGATCAATTCTAGCGAGAAATTAACGCACGAAGAGCACCACCATCTTCTCCACCACATTGCAGACTTTATTATGAATGTACTCGTCGCCAAATAAGTGGCGATGGTGGAGCTTTGGTAGGGTGCGGGGTTGTTGTTTTGGTTGATAATGGCGGTGTCGAGTATGTGTGTGCATCTTGGAATACGTTCATTTCCGAAAAACAGTCGAAATAAAAAACGCTTACAAAGACGAAAAGGGGTGCGAAGGCTTGATACGACGACTAATTTTCAAAATGTATTTTGCACAAAAAAAGGGTTCTAAATTTTAGTGTTTATTGCGATAAAGTGGTAACACACGCTGGCACCCATTTCCTTAGGCCGCCGATTCACATTCCTATACTTACGAAAAAGTGTACGCCACAATGTTATATACCACCAAAGCCAATTTCACTTATCGAGCCATGAGGTAGAATGAAAATCGGCTCCTCAACGTAGTTGCCAGTTTCACCTTTTTAACACACAGTTCAAGCATAACTTGAGAAGAAATGACGAAAACGATCAGAAGTTTACGAAGAATTATATTTTTGGAAACGAGGAATTTCGTAAATCGACTTGAAAAACTATAGTTTTGTCAAAAACAGGCCCCTCGAATATTAGTTTGCGACATTGCAATTTTCACTTCACAGCTTGATAAATGGAGTGGGCTTTGATACTGCCATTATAGGGGTCATCCGAGGGGAGTAGTGGTTTAGCGCTTTGCTTTGTAATCGAAATATTGAGAGAGTTCGAGACCAGCCACCGACGCCACATTCCTAACACAAAGTGATGGTGTGTTTGGTTCGGTTCTACTGGTTCTCTAATATGCGAATGAAAAATCCATGTTTGACCACCATTTCTTTCGACATAAAAATAAATCCTCTACTTGATGATAGTAACTGAGTAAAATAGTCACATAGTCAAAGCCAATTTAAAAAGAGATTTATCTAATACATGTATATGTTATGTACCAAGCCCAAAATTGTACACATCGGGAATGGTACAAGTATTTTTGTACCATGTGCGAAATGAATAACCCAATTTGTACAGACTCCGAAATGTCTGGCTCGGTACAAGTAATACTGTACAGTTCGCGATTAGTGTACACACTTGATAAAAAGAAACCACATTGTACAAAATGTTTTGTACCAACTCCGAAATACCATATTAGTAGTCATGTATAAGCGTTCATTCTTTGCATGCTTGAATGCAATGTAACACGATTATCTACTGCATGATACGAAGTTACGGAGGAAGGGCGAGTGTTTTCTTGCAGTCACTTCTATAAAATTGGCACCGTGAGTGGCGTGCTTCCACAGCTGTACAGTCGCAGTCAGGTTGTTCCATACTCAAATTCTTTCTTGAAAAGTGAAGACGTACCATCAGGCAGTATCTCTTTGCGAGCAGCAAGCAGGCAGACTTCGTTAGTCGGAGGACAAGGGTTCCTAAGGTGCGTGTACTACTAAATGTTGCACCAACTGGTGTGCATGCAAAAAAGAAAATGTGCTATGCAATTATCGGTGTCACAATTCTTTAGCCTGTTGTAACAAGTAGGCCTTCTTCGATTTAATTTGTAGTTTAACATTCGTATGTTATAATAATCTCTGTACATAACTGTAACATTAACAATAATAATAATGATGCGAGAGACAAACAATAATGCCAGTATATCTTCATTTTGCACTTGGTACAAAAATTCTGTACGAAGTCCATTTTTTTCTCTACGTCGGTACAAATATCGCGAATTGTACAGTAGTACTTGTATCGAGCCCAACATTTCGGAGTCTGTACAAATTGGGTTGTTCATTTCGCGCATGGTACAAAAATGCTTGTACCATTCCCGATGTGTACAATTTCGGGCTGGGTACATAACATATACAAGATGTTCTCCATCGTTACTGAAAAAAATGACTTATAAGTTTCAGAAATTAAAGATATGATCCTGCAGAAGGTTCATGGCAAATTACGTTCAAAAAATATAAGTTTGTTGACCTGTAATGAGGTTTAGAAGTTCTGATGACTAAGTGTGTATGTATGAGCAATATCGATATATATGAATCAATATCAGTGGTTGCAAACATTATTCACAAATTTGTTCTACACACTATTTGTTCCGCACTTCATTTTAAAATTTTTATATTTATTATTTTGTTTCAGGTATTGTACATAGAAAATTAGCATTATGCGACAATCAAAAGCGTAAATACTTCCATCTGCATTTGTTTGACGATGAAAACAATAGAATTAAGACAATCGACAATGACATTGACAATGACAGGTAATTATGTTCACAATCGACTTATTTTTTTCACAGAGATTATTTTCATTTTTATTTTACTTCTACTTAATTTTCATTTCTAATTGTCCCCTCAAAATCCTTTGATCATGATGTAGTCTATTTTTCATAAGCTAATCTGTACATATATAGGAAAATTAACTGTTATTAGAAAATATGGCACTTCTTTCAGGTGAAAAAAACAAGCTTCCTCACTTCTTGAACAGACTGACACTTTGAACATAAATCTGTACCTTCTAAAAATGTCACATAAACCATCTGACAGAAGAAATCTGGAAAGGCAAAACAATAAACATAACAAGGTTCAGAACAAAGTAGGCCAAGTGTTAGGAAAGGACGTGGTTTGGAAAAAAATGGTTGAAAAGATTAGCTATACCATTGCTTCTGGCTGACAGTATGATATGGAGCCATAACTGAAAAAACCTAATGACTTAATTGAAACGATATTTTTCTACTCATTATATAAATGCGGTCACTAAATATTCTATCAGTACGAGGTAGTGTTCACGAATTTGGAGGTTGATGCATTTTGCATTTTAAAGGCTTCCCCAAGACCATAATTGAAGTGGAATATTTTGTAATTATTTTTTGAAATATAATAAATTATTTCTAAAATAGCTTGTGTCATAAAATAGGATGAATTTGTATTGATACAAGGCAAAAATAGGCAAAGTGAGAATTAGGTCATATAAGTATAAAAATGTTCACAGTGGTTTTGAGGATGATGATTGGTAGGTATGAAATTGTGAGGGGCCTCATCCGAGTCACGGACACGGGCTTATCCAGACATTCCGAACTCTTTATTTACTTTTTTGGTGAAAAGCTTTTGTTAGAATGTGCGGATAAGTGGGACGGACATTGGCTCTCATATTGGTGGTTTTCTTCATGAATGAAGCCATCCCAGTTGGGATACCACAAAACGTGTCCTTTATCGATTAAGGTACCTTGTAAATATTATTATAACAAAATCTTTTACTCAGCTCATTTATTAAAAGTCATTGAGAAAAGGTGCAATAAAACCTGCTAAAAAAACGTATTTCTCTAACAGTAGACGCACTTTGCACCTCTCATTCATTATACAGTATTAGTACTAGTAGGTACCTTGTTTAAGATATCAGAATGAAAGAAATAAAAAAATGTACCCAAATTACTCTTCCCCTTACCAATAAGAAATTGAGCAAGTTTCTTAATTTTATGTCCTTGACAAAAGAGCACAATGAGAGAGAAAAAATACTTATGAAATGATTGGAGTGAGACAGAAAGAAAATGAATAAGGGGAAAAATCTAACGTCGAAGATCGTAACAAATCTTATAAAATTTCTAAATACGTTCACGGATTTTTATTCGGATTCTGTTTTAATTATTGGGATTATACGATCTTTTTTCTTGCCAATTAAACGATTAAAACGATTAAAAAAAGAAAAAGAAAAAACAACAAAAACCGTAGGGTAAAATAACGACGTGCCTTAAATGGGGTCGAAACATGGTGCCACCCGTCGGAAAAAATATAGGCTGGCGACGAGCTCAATTTTCCTTATTTTCGATTTCAATACGCCACTTACCCTCGCTCTTTTTTTCCTCATTCTCTTTCACAATAACAAAAAAAAAAAAAAATCAAAAAAAACAAAAGAAAAACCATTTTGGCAATTAAAATTGTAAGGAATTATGAGAGTTGAAAAAGGAGCACGAGAAAAAAAAATCACCTAAAAGAAAGTCAGTTACCCCAATACGTAAAAATGGAGAATATATTTCTTGTCAATATAAAATTTGTGATAGTTTCGGTTTCATATGTAAAACATCACCTTAGGATGACTTTTAGGCTGCCCAAAGTGGCAATTCGAGACATATTTTTTCTGCTTATGTGACACTGAAGAAGTTTCTTAGCTACGTCATATGAAAATTTTTCATTACAGTCTTCTAAGTAGGTTTTCTACGAAAGTCTTTTTAGTTTTTCATTCTTTCTCTTCCACTTCTCTTCACATCTGTCACATGGGATGCATGCGCATAAGTATAAACAACCTGTACAAATATCGATGTACTGGCACTGTTTACCATCTCTCGAAACAAAGTAGTTATTTGTGATTCGAGGGTGTAAAGTAGGTGATTTTGACATGAGTAGCTATCACCTACTTTGTACGAATGGCAGATACTATTTTTTTTTGCAACACATGCACAAAAGAACGAGTTTTACATGTTTACATGCATGTATAATTGCGAATGTAAAAGAACGAATTTTTGACCTGAGAAGTAGACAATATAATTTTACAATCTCTCGCGCATCCAAATCCTGCGCAATAGTGTGTAAAGTGCTTTACACACTGTTGCGTGTCTCAATTCTGCGCGACAGGGTTTAAAATATTCGAACATATAAGCATTTTGATGTTATTATTTACATTATTTCGCGAAAAACTATTCGTCTAATTGTCACTCCAATCAAACACAACTTTTCAATTTTCAAAAAAACGTCTCAAGTGATTCCTCAGCCTCTAATTAAGTTAGAGAGCTGGGGTTTGTAATGATCAAAAGTGGATAAAATTTTAAAAATTTTAATATAATTTTCTAATTATCTTTAGCAATTTGGTAACAAATAAACGAAAAAAACACAAATTAATGGGAGATTTGCTATTTTCTGGAATATAGAAACTTCTCCTTTTTCTCTCAATGATTCCTCAGACGCTATTTAAACTAGAGAGATGTAAATGATACCTCTAAAAAGAGAAAAAAATTTACCTGAATTTAGTTTTCGTTTAATTTTTTAATCATCTTTAACAATTTGAAAATAATCAAACAAAAAAAATGTAAATTGATAGAAATTTTTTTTTTTTTTGAAATCCAGAAACCTCTCTTCTTTTACTTAATGATTTCTCAGCCCCTGTTTAAACTAGAAATCTGGGATTAGTACTGCTGGAAAGTATAAAAAATTTAATTGAAAATACTTTCCTTGTGCTGTTTGAAAATAAACGAATAAAAAAAAAACATAAAATAATAGAAAATTTACCGTTTTTGTGTTTTTTTATATATAATTTTTAAAATTTATTTCCTTTAAAATTTTTTTTTTATTGGCAGGGGGAGTGGTTGCTATACTTTTTTTTTGTGCATTAGTTGCAAAAAGTATAGTGTGCGACAAGTGCTTGTCACACAATATACTATTGCAACACACTCCCAAAGAAAAGTTTTTCATGCAGAAAAAATCTTTTTGAAAATATATTTAAATAATAAAAAAGTGGCAAATTTTCATCCAACTAAATTGCATTATTTCGTTCATTTATATTCAAGTAGCTAGGATAAATAAAAACTTTGATGGTATGCAGATTTAAGTAAAATTTCCCTTCTTTCTATAAATACCAACTTCAGCTCTTTAGCTTAAATAGGGGCTGAGGTACCATTGATTGAAAGAGGAGAAGTTTCTAGATTCCAGAAACGAAAATGTTTTTATTAATTTGCGTTTTTTTAGTACGTTTATTTTCAAGCAGCTGAAGATGATTGAATAATTACATGAAAATTAAATTTCATCATCTTTCCAGCAGTACCAATACCAGCTCTCTAACTTAAATAGTGACTGACGAATCATCAGTTGAATGAGGAAGAGTTTATCGATTACAAAAAACGACCAATGTTATATTATTTAGCGTTTTTTTCATTTGTTCATTTTCAAACAGCTCAAGATGATTGAAAAATTAAATGAAAATTTTGTCAACTTTTTCCTCTTTACAACAACACCAATCTCAGATTACTAGTTTAAATAAAGGCTGAGGAATCATTAAGAGAAATCAGAGAGGTTTCTCCATATTCTCTCTTCTTGACACAAAAATGTTGAGGGTACTTAACTGGTAAAGTTTTAGAAAAGTTTGTCTGAACTTCAAAGTAGTAACTGTGTCAATCAGTTTCCTTATATCCATTCAAAATCTGCGTGATGTAGTGGTTAAGTGCTTGGCTTTGCAATCAAAAGCTTGCAAGTTCGAGACCAGCCGGCATTGCATTTGCAACCCAAAATGGCGGTGTATTCTGTTTGGTTCAACTGGTGCTCCCGTATGCAATTGAAAAACTCATGCTGATAAACCATTGGCTACCAAATTCCAACCATACCCCTCCATCAGTGTGACAGTAGTACACTCGTATTTTCTGGATGCTAGATAAAATGGTCATAGTATATAAAAAAGGCCGTGTATTCTTTGGTTATTGAATATAGTAGAAAATTTTTCAAAAAACAATTCAAAGGTAAATGGCACAAGGGTGAGGAGTAGTTTTTACCTAGTTTGCTGGCAAGTTGGGTCTTAAAATTTATCTCACAGAAGGATTAGGGGCAATGATGATGAAAATTATAGTTTCATGAAAAAAAAAACAAAAAAAAACAACAATTCGTACCATTTTCATATTTTCACCTAATTTTGTTTTTATGTATGTAAGTATAGTATGTGAGCATCGCTGTAATAATTGTACAAGTCAACCAAAATTAATTAATTCGTCAAAATTATTTCACAATATTATTTCACCAATATATTCCCTCATATTCGATGCATATCCGCTATTACCCACATGGCCACACACATATATGAAAAAAAATTTTTGTTGCTATCGTCAAAACATTGAATTCTACAGTATTACCCATAGGCCAGCAGAAATCCATAGCCTGCACAAGCCAATAGGACTTGTATTTATATAAGTACGATCGTCCAAAATTTGTATTTATGGTTATTACAATAATTGTGAAGTAGAAAAAAATCGGTTAGATATCGTTAATTGTTTTGCAATAACTGAAATGAAAATATTTCGAGATAGAATTATGACTCGTGGCATAGAAGAAACTAAATTAACTTTTACACGTCATTTGGCATCGCACTTATAAATGACAAATTTCAGTATAAATTTCATTTTCAACCAAAATAATGTTGTACTCATGATTCTCCTACCGTATCCTTGCTGATTACAGTTAAACTAAATTTTTAAGAAAGTAAAAACATGCAAAAATCTGAAAGATTTTAATTTTTAATATTCTCAAAACTCATTATTTAGGTGAGAAAACGTCAAAATATTCGATTATTATTTTACGTGGGTTTTCCCTTTTCACTCTCTCTCTCTCTCACTCTCTTTCGCCAATATAGTGTAATACGGTTGGCGTTGTTTTATTTGTCAGTGAAAACTGGAGCTTGGATATTCTTCACCGAGTATGCGTAAAATATAGTTTGTGGGAAAACACGCCCTTTTGGGTAGAAAAAGGTACGAAAACGAAATTTGAACGGACGAATCAAGGACAGAGTTTTTCCTAACGCAATTTTTTCTTCTTTTTTTTCCTGTTTTTCCGTTTTCACGTTTCTCGTCGGAAAATATTTTCTCCACGTTTTGGTCTCCTTTTTTTTTTCTCTCCTTTCATTCGCTTACTTCAAGTTTTTCGCTTTGATTCGATATTATTTCCATCATTTAATCTCCAATATTTTCATTCGTATTTTTGTGGATTCTAATGAAAAGTAAAGATGAAAGACTAGAAAAAAGAAAATAAAAAAAAATATAGGTAGCCAATTTCATATTTCACAGGTTCTACTCTGCTGACCGTAAATAAAACCTCAGGCGTTGTTTCTATTCAAGAGTTGTCCTTTTGCGAAAAAAATAATCGAAAAGATAGTTTATTAAACTCTATTCGAAATAGGAGAGAAGTGACGTCATAGAGGCAATCACATTTCACGGCCACGTGAAGCTAAAAAAACTTTCGTGTGATCAAAACAGTTTCGGATGCAGCCTTTTCTTGAATAGTGTGAATCTTTATCTTTTCCTTTCCCCCTGGTCCATCAGCTCGTATGGCGTCACGTCTTTCGTATTTGGAATGAAGTACCTATTTTTAGTAGGTTTTCCATGAAAATTTACTCATTAATGACGATCCGACAATAGCCTCAAGGGTGGAGTAGGGTAAATTTTTCATTTTATGACCTTCAGCAAAATTTTAGCACTATTCACAAGAAATTTTTACAATTTATTACTGTATAATAATATATTACATAACATATAAGACCAGTTTTCTTGTTACCACGGTACTGGTCGAGATTTTTGTACAGATAATCGGCCTGATGGTACTTCTGGTAGCACTTTCGAAATTTTGTTGGTCTTTAGATTGTTCGAAGTCCCATTTATCAAACATGCAAGGTGCAAATGGGTTTGCTTACATTGTAAAGACTTCGATCACCGGTCAATGTGAAAACCAATCTTCAGCTTTGAATGAGAAGAAATTGCAAGTAGGTTTTCTATACAAATCTATTTATTATAAGTTTTTATTTTATTCACTTCTGCGATTTTAAAATATGCCAATACTGCAGCCAACCTTCCGCAACAAAATAATGTTTATTTCGCATGAAGCAAAAGCCAAAAAAAAATAAAAGTTTATCTTTTAAAAATTCGTTTTTATCCTAAATTTTTAATTTCGATCCGGTATTGGCCCCCGAGAGTGGAAGTGAGCACGTTTTTCGTTTCGGAATGTCAAGAAAATTTTGACACTATATTCGCTGAAATTCGCAAATTTTTGTCCGATAGTCACGAAAATTAGTTTTAAGTCAAGAACCGGAACTATTGATTTTGGTGCGGATCGGCCGGATATTACTTCCGGTAACGCTATTATTGTTATCATTTTCACCATAAAATGCTCAATTTTGGACCAACAGCTACAAAATTGGGGTCAAATATTTACTATAATTTATTGTAACTTGTTACTAATTTTGGTGCGGATCGGTTGGACGATACTTCCATTAAGTCCATTGACATTTAAATTTTGATAGGGATAATAGTTTTGAGAAGTGTAATTTTAGGTCAAAAATCACAAAATTTAATAAAATTATAAAAATAATATTAGAATCTATTTTC
This sequence comes from Ericerus pela, assembly GCA_011428145.1. Classification (NCBI taxonomy): domain Eukaryota; kingdom Metazoa; phylum Arthropoda; class Insecta; order Hemiptera; family Coccidae; genus Ericerus; species Ericerus pela. The sequence goes on from WOFM01000354.1 coordinate 1,515,371, forward strand.
TACTAACATTTTAGCTAGGTATTTCATTAGTAACTAATTTTATACTGTTTGAAAACCTACTTTTTCTAACGGAGCTGCTGCTGGGTTAGAGTTTTATTTTTTTACATATAAAGTAAGAACATTCGTTTGGATAATTCAAATTTCAAACATTACCACTTTAATTAATAAGCGAATTGGTGATTTTAGCAACGATGTGCAGGGTGTTGCCTGGGCTGTTGGTACGTGAAGTTCATTGAAAATGAGATGACCAATAAATTCACCATTGAAAAGAAGCTAGGATCAGCAGAAAATATATATTTTGTTAATTAATGATCCAAAAAGTATGACAGTTTTGAGTTACATTTCCAATATAGTGCTATTTAACATATTCACTGAATTATGGTTATTTTCTTAACTCTCTAAACGGGGAGAGGGCGTTGAACCAAAAACTGCATTGAATATTTTTTGTAGTAAATTTTATTACGAACTAATTTTTATGGAACTATCTATTTTTATCAGAAAATTGAAATTTGCGGAAAAAAACGGGAAGAATAAAATTTTGGTGGATAAACTTCCTTTCCAAAATTGCAAGATGGTGCAACTCTTTGTGTATTACTACAGGGGAACCACCCAACAACTTTATATAGTTAAAGACTGTGGGCTATTTTTTTCGTTTTTGTAAGATTTGATTGGACTAGAAAATATTATGTAATTTGATAAAATTCTTTAGAGGAAAAAATAATTTTTAAAATATTATGACAAGTTCTTCTCCCCGCCTTCTTTATGTACGCCCATGACTGAAATTCTGTACTTTACCAGTTCCTAGTTCTCTTTTTTTTGCTACCGGAAACCTTCGATTTGATAATATAGACAGCAACTTCTTCAAACTACAGAACCATTTTGATAATTCTGGTATCATTTGAGAGAATTTGATGTATATAAGTGCCAAAACGAGCAAAGTGTTTGGTTGAACTTTTTGACATCTTCATTCACTAAGGAAAGGACTTATAAACTCCAAATTTCATCTAGTACTAAAATAATTTCAATTTATGAGGAGGTCGGGGCAAGTTTAGCCTATCGAATTCGAATTTTGGATTGACTTTTATAGTAGACCGTTGATATGGTCAGTGTCTATAGATAATAGTTTCCGTTGCTAGCCTTGGGTGGTGGATATGGTCACTAGCTATTGCTGGTGGCTGTGGTTGGTATTCATAGTTGGTAGCTAAGGTACCTGACTATGGTCACTGGCTATGGTCTCTGACTGTGGTCATAGGTTGGACTGCTGGGGTAAGTGGTTGTAGTCGGTGGCAATAAATTAGCTATTGTGTATGTTTACACATCAATCCTTCATGAGTATAGCCAGGGATAGCCCCAGTAGAACTGGCACTTTTTTTTTTTTAGTTAAATTTCTTAGCCTGCATTAATATGATTGTGTCTTTCAGAATGCTATTCTGACCGAATGCAAGTGTAACAACTGTAGTATACTTGATATTTCTGTTTGGTCGCTTGATAAAAACCTACTACATTGCTTCAACTTATCTGAATGTAGAAGAAATTACTCCTTGTTATACTGTTTTTGAAACATGTTCCTGATTAATACTACATTTGATGTCTCCAGTTTTGTTTTAACATGCTGACCTGAATTCACAATACCATTTTCATAATTTCGTAATTCAATTCACCGACTATATTTTCATCATTAAATGGTATGTTATAATTTATGTTTAATACACGCTGGTTTTTGATTACAAACATAATGAGTTTTATTTACATCATGTCTTGCTAAGAAGATACTGAGGGCAAACATCAGCGGGGAATCATGATTCTCTCAGAACTGTAGTTTCAATGAAGATGTAAATCATCAAAACCGATAGTCTGTTTCTAGTTCTAACTTTTAATTTCAAAAACAATGTAAAAATACAGAGGTTTTGGTGATACAAATCCGACCTCATAGCTGGCTATCCATCACTGCAAAGTGCACTAAATTGGACTCCAGTATGTAATTTTCTCATCTACATTTGTTTTACCTGTGGTAAGTTTTAGATGTGATTTTGTGTTTTGTCTTATGGATTTGGTTGGGGATACACGAGGTTACCCCATCTGGCATACCACACAACCTCATTTATTATGTGCTTGGATGCAACAACGAATCGAGTGAGAAGTGAAGTACATTTATGTTGAACATTGTCAGCTGTTGCTGGTTTACGGCAATAAGTAGTGTATGAGTAGTTTTGACTAAAAAATCAGAGATATAACCTTAAAAAAAAAAAAAAAAAAAATGCGCATTCAGTCATTCAGCATTATTTTTGAACGATTCGTATCTGTAAGGAAAATAAAAGAACAACAATTTAACACCATAAATGAAACTGGAAAGTGACAAGGCGGCTAAGCACGTTAAGCTAGTTTTTCAGCCTCGTAAAAGTTTTCTGGAAAATGTGGTTATTTATATTAAAATTGTTACAGATTTTTTGAAGGAGAAGAGATAGAGGATTTGTCAGAAAAATCATCTCGATCCACTAATTTTTGACAGCCATTTTCAAAATATTTTATTCCAAGGTATCGATGTTTTTTTTTGTTTTTTTTTTCCCAAAGAAAAACATGTTATAATGAAATTTTAGCGCAAGGTGGCGTTTTAAAAGACACATGCTGTACCATCCACGAATGTTCACAGCTATTAAACGAAAAATGCAAAAGAGCAATAATCTTTATTCGCAACCCAATTAACAACGTACTTGAAAACAAGATTCGTGGCGTCATTACGCCAATCAGCAGGAAAGAATTTTCCCTGCAAATGGGAAAAGTAATTTACAAACCCTGCGATAGTGATCGTGGTATGACGGAAGCAGCGTGTATTTCCTTAATTTTAAACGTCTTCATGCTATTTCACATTATGATTCCTCGAAAATGAAACTATTTCAAGGATATAAGGGTGGTGTGCTGCAAACACAGTGAGAAGGAGAAGGGGTGAGACTGAGAGAGTAAGAGAAAGGAAGCGTACGAATAAAAAATACAAAGTGAAAAAGATTTAAAATTTTGGAAAACAGAGAACGTAAATTTTGCTGCAGTGGCGAAAATGGCTATACGTACACTATTTATATACATGTATATAAATATATACGGACTGCTGCTATCTGTTATTAAGAATTATTACGCTGTTGTTATAATAGATACGAGTACAGTAATGATAACAGCGTCGTATTTTCGGCTTCCTTTAAAACGAGGACGATGAAAATCTCTCAACCCTTTTTTCTCCATACTTGTAATTGCTATACGAAGGGCGGAAGATGAGAGAAAAAAAATCCCTCATTCACGTTTACGTCATCACCGAGTCTGTTTTAGAGGAGGGTGGTTGGGAGCGAATATATTTCAAACATTCTCTTCTTCATTTGAGTAATGAACTGATTCCGAGTGGTAATGTCTGTCGATTGAAGAGCCAACACAAAGAATCCGTTACGACTTACGACTCTGATTAAAACCAAAATTTACTACTTTTTTATTTTTTATTCGATTTATGTCGATCTTTATGGCCAAATTTATTGGAAAAAATTGTTGATTCTGCTACATTTTGGCAACGCTGTAGCGCAGCGTAATATACTTCATACGATGAAATACGGATCTGTCGTAATCCTCCGGCAGTGACTCAAATATGACTGAGAACTTAAGCAGTTGATATCAAATTTTTAAGGCTGCATCTTTTTCCAACTGAGTTTTTCCTTCCATGCGATCGTTCGTCGATCATTATCATTTAGGTAGGATTGTATGTATGCTGAAGGGTCCATTTGTTACAGCACGTAATGACCAACTGGTTGCACAGGGAAAGCGTGGCAGTATGAATTACTTAGCAGAAATATAAGCTGGGAGATTCTGAAATTTTTTCAATAAGTTTTCGGAGCGAGCTTTTTTAAAACTTCAAATTGAAACACCTGACAACCAGATAATATTTTAGCGTAGAAGGCTGTAAAATGTTTCAATTTTTGAAAAATTCTATCTTCGTCCGAATGAGATGGTTGATTAGAAGTTGAGGAGATTGGTAAAATGGCACAAGTTCAAAGTACGTCAGTTTCGAATCTTTCAGTATCTAATGGACTGTGAATTGCGATCTCAATTGACAATTTCGTCTTCCTAGGCTTTTCAAAAGTGCTGTATCTTGAGTTTCTGGTAAGATATTAGGTACCTATCACTCGTACGTTCTTTTTTGTTGAATTACGTTTCGAAGAAATCCTGGTATTAAAAGTGACCAACTCAATGTGAAATTTAGACCCTAAGAATTCCCAATGGACCTGATATATGTACTCTTATGTGGGGAAAAAAAGAGGAAAAAGTTGAAATTCGAATTAAAAATTTGAATAATTTGTTTGTACATTTATATCATGCATATTTACTGCATATTTACTGTATATTTACTGTGGGTGTATGTGTAAATGAATAAACAACACCACACAAATACCACAGTAGGCGGAGCGTGTTCTTCAGCCTAGCTCAGTATTAAAGTTTAGCTACGTAGACGAAATACATAGCCATGAGCGCAAAAAGGTAGTTTGTGGATTTTATTCCACTGGCCCACTAGGTGATTGGCGAGTGTGTAATACACTCGTTCGTCTACGATCACCCGTCGCCACATTTACACTTTCACTAGGTACTCTTACAATAGTTATTTATCCAGAGTAGGCATTGAAGTATTCATTTATAATACCCTGAATACTATCTTCTATTAATTTACTAAAAACTTCCTATACAATTGTAAAAATACGATGTATTAAATGATTACAATATGGTAATAAGTACAGATTTTAATTAGCTTTTTGCGTAAAAATATCAAAAACTACGTGTAGTTCCAAAAAAACGTGTTAACAGATAGTAGGTAGCGAGCACTACTAAAAAAATTGGCACTTTGAAACAGCTACTAATTACAATGTATTAAAGATTGTTTTTTAGTATATGTATTGTTTTATATTGACTGCACCTATATGGCATGTAAATAAACTGCAATTTAGTGTAAGCTGCCACAGCGCTTACGCTTTGACTATGCCTTTAATTTCTAAGGTGGCGTGTTCATATCCCATTGATGACACTTAAAATTAATTTTTTTCTCAACTTTTTTAAAATTACGTCAGGGTAAAAAGAGAATTGCGTGCTGAAGATGAGGACAGGTGAGCCGCCGAAGGTGGGGATTTATAATTAATAACAACCCATAGCTAAAGTGGTGGAAGTCCTGTCTATTTCTCTTTCCCATAGACATAATAGAATATGCGCAAATAAAGTTTGATACACTAAAATTAGTCTGCTTCCAAGGGCGCAGCTAAAAAAGAGTAAAATAAAAAGCACACTGGTATGAAATAGAGGACTCGTGAAATAACACAGTATAAGACTTGTATTAAAAACAAATTCAGCTATTAGGTACCTAATATTAAACTAGTTATCTGTTGTTACTAAAACAGACCTGAAACAGACGATTTTAGAAGAAGACAATTATTCCCTATTCGGTCTTAATATTTATATTAAAATCATAATCGTACATGAGTGTTAAATGAACGAATTGTAACCCCTCATTTTGGAGCTGAAATTTCATTGGTTTCTTTACCATATTTTATTGATATACAAACTGTCCTTAGGGAAAAAGAGAAGAAAACCGCAAGTGAGTGAAGACATTAACAGGTTGATCAGATCTGCTGGTCTTGCATAAAAATTGCACATAATAATATTATTAACGAAGAGAAGAATAAGAATGCGAAAGAGAATTGGTGATAAAAGGAGTTCGCATATGGTTCAAATTAACCGATGTATTCCAAATAATTATATATTTTCAAGACACCTGGAGTGTCTGTAAGGAAATTTATCGTACTTTTAGATGATAACACTATGCACAATAAAAGTTTTAACTTCATGAAATGTAGAAAAATCATAATTTTTTAAAAATCACCCCATCCCATCAGAAGAAACCTTAATTTAGGATGTACTTATACATAATTATGTGAATTGAAATGCGACTGAATGGGATGCAAACCAGTTCGAAGATCTTGGTTTCGAATATTGTAGAAATCAAAAATCGTTCCTCTCAGCAGTGAACTGCACAGAGACTCTATTAAAACATAAAATTGCACAATAAGCTAAGCACGTTCAACTTCCAAACCATAAACTGGTCAGTAGAATACAAAAAATCAAGGTCATTTGTCGATGTTCGAAATGGTAGCGATGAAATCGTTGACCGAATCGGATCCAAAAAATTAGCCATAAATCGTAGCCACAATCAATGAATACAGACTGTAGGTATACAGCTACGAAAAAGTAGCTAGCCCACTCAAAAAAGGAGAAAACTGACAATCGGAACCGGCTACCTGCATCGTTTTAGGCCTAAATAACTGGCACGCAGATAAAAACAAGTGGCGAACGAAGCGAGAAATAGCAGATAAGACATCCTCTGTGCAGAATATAACGAGTTAAACCCCTTCAAAGATTTCCTCCTTCAAGTTCCGGTCTGTTTGAGTTATCGTTTAAAGATACACCGCACACTACCGACATTTTATAAGGGTGCAAAAGATCTCTTACTCTTTTACTCTCTCACGCAACCACACTTTCACTCATTCACTCTCTCTCACTCTCTTTTCTCCATCTCACTCTCTCTCTCTCTCTCTCTCTCTCTCTCTCTCTCTCTCTCTCTGTATCTCCATCTACCAGTTTTTCCCCTTTTTTGTTTTTCTCTTGAAAACCCTTTTTTTCGTTTTGTGTGTGTGTGTGTGTGTGTGTGTGTGTGTGTGTGTATATATGTGTACGTACTTGCTCCTCATTTTCTGTAGACAAAAAAAATAACATCCTTATCACCGATTTTCATTCAAGTGCTTTTTTTATTTTTTATTTTTTTCGCTTTCTCCAACTGTCCTTTACCTGACTGATGTAGATGAAATTATTGTATATTTTGAATTGTTTGGCGAAGACAACGGTCAGTATGGTAGAATTACAAATTGGACACGACATGCGAAATGGTTCGTCTTCATCGAGAAAATCTGTTCCTCTTATTTTGGAGGAAATTTTGTTGGTGACAGTCGATAGGTCAGTATGTTGGTGGAGTGTTGAAAATAATCGAAGAAGGAGAGTTGCAAACTTTTTTTTTTATATTTCGAGAAAGCAATCGTAAATTTCAGCCCTCTACATCGCGTCCATTCTGACCATTCGTAAAAAAAAAAAAATAAAAAAAAGCAATTATGCCGAGTGTTCAGATTTTTATGGGTAAACTTCGATGAACTATAGGAAACGTGAAATAAGAAAGCTTTACGACAATCTCGTCTTTGGTTTTTTTTTTTCAAATTTTAAAAGATATTTTCCTCGATATTGTTAGGGAGACGATTAAAATGGAAGCTGAGACTCTTTTTTTTAACGAATAGCCCAGCAGGGTGAATACAGGATGAAAATATTATGTAGGCTCTTTTTCTTCAGTTTCATCAGTTAAATATTGTGGAATCGATTCTTTTTCCGATTAACTTCAGAATTTGTTGTAGTAATTACCATCGTGAATCAATAACCCTGCATTTTTTAATTACTAAAAAGGCCGAAAGAATTAGTGCAGTCGCAGACGTCGATAAGCTCAACTTTTTCTTAAATTCCAAGTTCTTTAATCGAAAATTTGAGCAGCTATTAAGATCCGATTGCAATAAAGATACTTATCATTGAATAAATTCTCAAGATTTAGTCTGACTAGTGCCTTTATGATGGTAAATAATTTCTAAGTCACGGGTAATCGTTTGGTATTGTTATTGGATTTGGCCCCAAATATCCAACCTTGTCCAAGTGGGTCAACAGATCCCCACAACTTGTAGAAAAGAGAAAAAAAGTTTATACTAGGTATGAAAAAAAAAATTTAAAAAAATAAGAAGCCCATAAGAGATCAATGGCCATGACTTGAAAATGTAGAAGTTACAGTTTCAGTGTAAATGACTGGGAAGGCTACTGAAGACAACTACTCACACCTCTCATTATTCACAACCAGTCAACACTGTGCAGAACCTTTGAGAAGAATACTGTGGCAATAGGTGATTAAGATGAACAAGTGTGCTTGCGCACTAATCAGTCACTTAGTTTGCCAGTGGACATATAGTCTACAAACTATCTTCTTGAGCTCCCAGCAGTTACTTCTTATAGCTGCTTAACTTGAGTACTGAGCTCGGCTCACACACTAATCTTTTTTACAAATCTAACACGCTAATTATTTGTTGTTCTTGTAGTAAGGTGCACACTGGCACCCCTTCCCACAGATATCAAAAATATAAAGATTTATAGACTTCATACATCAGTTTACAGATTACATAGATCAGTACCTAGTCATTTACTAACCATAAATTATTTTGTGCAACGTATGCATACAAAATAAAACGTTTTAGATATGAAAAGTGACTAATTTGCAACCCAATTCAATATCAAGAAAAAAAAAAAATAGTGAGAGCAAAGCACATTCTTACTCCTGTTATGAAGTGTTTTACTCGTGTATGTCTTGCTAAAAATATTATTTGAAACTGGAGCTTAGTGTTGTGCAATTACAGCGCTCTCCTGAGGTTCATACTGAAAACATGTATGCTGACAGCCCTCACCATGCTGCAAACATTGCAAATTATTGAGAATTGCTTCTCTTGCATTGTAGTAGTAAAATAAACTGTTTGTATATGCTTCTATTGAAGTCACTAATGCAACAAAATGTGATGTAGTTCTTGTATTAACATCTAGAGGTGCTGATTGTTATTAACAGACATCTCTTATCAAGGTACATTTTTTACAACTCGAGTTATACTTCCTACTGAACCAACTATGGTACTCTGGTAGATGGCCATCATGTTCAAATCCAATTTCAGCGTTTTTTTCAAAATTTTGGACATGGGACATTTGTGGAAAGACTTTTCCTTGTTTTATAAAAGCGTGTTTTTAAAAATTCAATCTTTACCTAACTTATTAGCTTTCCTATTAGGTACCACAATTATTTTACAGTGAAAAACTGAAATGTGGTAAATGTCTGAAAAGTGTAACTTGAAATTAATGCTATCCTCAAACATTCTCTGGTGAATGTTGACATGCACCACGTGGGATTGGTGATTGTTGATAATTTTGTTTTCTCGTAGCCAAATCTAGTGTTAATAGGTTAATTTTTAATAAATTTAATGAAATAACAGCAAAAAGAGGGTGTTATATTTCAGCATAAAAATTATTTTATTCATCCGAAGATATTCTTTTTCCTTTTCTACCATGTTATACTTGGTTTCAGGTCAAGTGAGATAAGGTCAGATGTATTATTTTGGAAATATGTGGCTCACATTACCTAGGGGGCCTGGGTAGGACAAAGCCCTTTGAGAGATGCCAAAACCCCCTCATAAATGCTAGATTTGACTTGAAAAAATCATAAGTAATTATAAACATTCACCTCTGTAAATTGATGTATGTCAACATTCATCAGAAAATGTCCAAAAAGGAATATTTTTTCAGAATTTAACCACAAAACTGTTGTATTTTGACATTCACAAGCGATTGTTGACATAGATCATTTTTGGTCTCTCACCGTAATTTATACATAAATGTGATATTGTGAGTGTATGTCCACTTTTTGCCTTTTGAACTCATTTTTTGATAGTCTCAATAATTGCATCATTCTATCAAGCAATGAGAAATAACCACTCCAGATTATATTATGGTAATTTCAGAACATACATATTAATTTTAAAATTGGAACTACAATAAAAAAATAAATAAAAAGTGAAAGCAGATAACAGGAAAATGGCCTAACTTTCACCAATTACACTCTCTTAATTTGAGAAGTGGAGAGGACGATTGAAAATATAGTGAACTATGAACATTATATGACTTTAATGAAACCAAATGAAAATAGTAAAAAATTCATACATTATTAGACCAGATTGAAGAAAACTATGCCTACGCATAAAAAATATCGTTAATATTTAGCAAGAATTTTACAATTGTTGAATTTTTTAAATATAGTAGGCGCCGATTAATTCGTTACCTGTTTGTGGTGACGGGTAATCGTAGACGAACGAGTGTATTACACACTCATCAATCACCTAGTGGGCCAGTGGAGTAAAATCCACAAACTACCTTTTTGCACTCACGGCTACGATTTTTATACTTTTCAATTTAATTGGATAATTTACTAATGAAAAAAAAAAAAACAATCGATATAATTTATTATGATTCGTTAAATTATATGTATATTAAAAAATGCATCAAATGGAAAATCTAATCTTTTCCACAACTTTACCTCTGATACAGAAACTCAAATCACTGATTTTATTCAAAAACATAAATTAGATTTTCACTTTTTTTTACACTTTTTAATCTTTAATAAATTATATCAACAGTTTTTTATTTTTTTAATGGTTATTATGTTTTTCGGTTAATTCCAATTAGCATGGGCCTTATTGAAACGGATTGGTAAGTTCTGTATTTTCTAGTCTTTATCCATTCTGGTGCACTTCCTGTTATAACTGATTTATGTTAAAAATGAATAAATGTCCACAAAAATGAAGAAAAGGAATTGTTATTCTACGAGCAACTATAGATTATATAAAAATAAGGGATGGTTTCAAAGCCAAAGTGAACCTTATCACAATATAAAACAAAAACACATTTTTTCAATTTATTCACCAAAAAGAAGTCATTATTAAATCGATTCTGATTTTCGATAGAAAAGTAAAGGATTTCCACTTCAATTATGATTGGTCGATAGTGATTTTCACAATTTCATTAGTGTAGTAGTGGAGTTTTTACTTGATTGTTTTTTTGTTTATTTCTCCACAGAGCCTTTTAAACATATGCAAAGGTGAAATTTCGCTTAAAAAAATGGCCATTCTACATGGAGATGGCTACAAACAACAAGGTTCACCTCTCCATACTTATTTAATTACAAGGCCTGAAGCGCCGCTCTACGGCACTCTGGCTTATGCCCACCTTGGATTTTTTCTGGCATACGTATTTAAGTAACATTGTGGAATTTGTTGTTTTGGAAGAAGCAATAAACATTTTTTTTCGTGTCTCTGTGTGTGGCTTTGTGTGGTTGTGTGGGTAGTGTCGCATACGCATCAAATATGAGGAAATAATTGGCGAAATAATATGAGGGAAATAATTTTGTGAAATAATTTTAGCCAATAAATTAACAGCTTATACGTTTATTGTAGTGATAGTCTGAAATTCTGTTCATAAGTGAAGTTTATCTATTTAATCGAATCGTTCTCTCAGATGGAAACAGCTGAACATCCAATTTCCAATCTATAAACGTGGTCCTTCCACTGTGTCGTAAAATGTTAATGACCTTCATACACCTCTCTTCATGGCATACATCCTTTACTTAGGCCAATTTTCCTCTTTCTGGTTATTTTCGATGAGAGATTAACGACTTGTTATTCAATCGGCTAACCCTTTCCTGACCAAAAATCCCACCGTAAAATAAATTTTCGGAAAATTGTTCGCAGACTCGTTCCTCACACAGTACCTTCTTTCTCCAACCCATTTATGAATGCAATGACCCACAACATTCGTGAATATTTTGACTTCCCATGCTAATTTTAATCAAGCACCAAAAATCATCTTTGTTTGGCTAAAATTTGCATTTACGTATGGCATTCGCCTACCAAATTTTCATCGTCCGTCAACATCTCTACTCCTTTCAGTCAGCTTCGTTTCACTCGAAAAATATACCACTTTTTGTTGGCCAATTTTCGAGAAAATAGCAAATGCAGCCACGATTTCGTTTAAAATTAATTTCCGTTTGCGCGGCTTTTACGCACCGCTTGATTGCGAAGGCAGCACGTGGTCAGCGTTCTCGACCAAGAAATGCTGGAAAACTAGATGATTGAATGGATAGTGACGGAGGGGGTGCTTGTATGGGTATATTATAAGAGGCAGAGGAGGTAAGGGTAAAATTATGTTATCAAATCGTCCGTTAACACGTTCACCGTAGGGGATACGTGCACTGGAGTTGAAAATCATAAAATTTTTAGCTTCTCCATCTTTATCCAGCATAGCCTACTTACGTTACTTTCTCGTATTTAGTTTTTTTTTTTTTTTTTTTATTCTCTCATTTTCTCTCATTTTCTATTTTTTTGTTCCTGTTTTTAACTGATGAGAAATTTTAAATTGTTTTTCTCAAGTTAAATACTGGAAAGGGATGAGAAGGGTAGGGAAAAGGTTCGAAATGAACGAGTTTTTCGACATTTTCTGACGAGTGTCCGTCGATTTTTATTTATTATTATTTTTTTTTTTATATGGTAGGTTTAGTTGAATGAAATCACGAACAGAAAGTCACGTCCAAGTGGAAAGCAAAAAAAAAAAAAAAAAAAAAAAAAAGTCAAAAAAGTAATCATTATTTTGAATGAGAGGGTTTCAATTTTTTTATTTTCGTTGTAATTTCGATTCACCAGAAAGTTCGGTGATTTTTGAATTAATTGGGTGGGCTGTTGGAGCTTTGAAAGAATGGTTATATAATTTCAAGTAGGTACCTATGTACTTCGGAAATGTTAATGTTGTGTCAGAATTATCTCGGAAATTTGAATGGAAAATTTGAGGACAGAGGTTATGGAAAAGTTATCAAGTTATGTGCCAAAATTTATTAATGAAATATTTGAGGCGATTATGGGTGCTATTCTTTATATGTATTCTCATGATATGATAGTTGCCTACGTTGATCCTGCGTTTTGGAGAAAGGTAGAATAATTATTCATTTTTCTTAATATCTAATATTTTCTTCTAAACTTAAAAGTTGATAATTGTCCAGTTGCTATTGGCTTGACGATTTAAAGAAGAGTGTACCATAGTAAGTCTCATATGTGAGAATATGAGTTTTCTCACACGTGTTTCTATTAGGTACACAACAAATGACCGACGTTCCTTGTTAATAGTTTAATTGAGTACCAGCCTAGGAACGTTAGGAAAAAAAAAGGAAATGATTCCAAGAAAGCAGAAAGTTGTTACACTCATCAATTTCATCCCCCTAAATAACATATTCAGAATCCCCTAACGTCCGATTCGAGCTCCCTCCTTAAGGAGACACAACAGGTGCTGAAAAACAATTTTTATCGTATACTTCGCTCAATTTTCAAATTCTACAAAATTTATTCCAACACTTTTTTTTGGAGAAACCGTTATGGGTTAAATATGAGGTGGTGTCACTTTAAATAGTGAAAAACATAGGTAGAGACACGCAATTCATCCCAGCTATGTGTTCAGTCGAGCACTTTTTCATTCATAAAGGGTATCAATACATATTGACATGAAAATACTATATTTAATTTTCGTAACCAACAAGTTTTCTCTCCTCTTAATACCTTATAAATCGCGAAACAATCCTTGAGAAGGTAGTGAAATCAGTTACCTATTTTTAATGTAAAATATAATTGTCTAATTTTATATTCCTTTTCTTCAAGAAGTATCCTATAGTTATATCGATATTTATCGATAAGAACAACTATTGATAAATAAAGCTGATAACTCTAGTTATTGATATATTGCTTTTTCAGTTCACATTAATAACGTACGTACGTAACTAAATTTGTTCGTAAATGTAATTTTATTCAAGCAGTTGTTTTTTTTTGTTTTTTTTTTCTCACTCTCCTTTTTACGACTTATGAGTTACGACTAAAACACATATAAATTTTATTTGAAGCTAATATGAATTAGAGAAATTGACAAAATAAACTGTAAACGAATTAGGTACGAAAGTCAAAAACGAAATGCAAAGGTGAACGAAAGGACTCAAGTGATAATTACAGCATCAAAAGTGAAAGTGGTATTAAGCTCAGCTTTTTCTTTTGAATTTTCTTAGAATCAATAAAATGTCGGAGGTTCTCGATCGTTCATATGTTTTTTCATTCTTCTTTTCTCGTTCAATTCAAGATCGGTGGATAATTACGGAGGAGGTTACCCTTTAAAATTTCAATTTCATTCACATTGTTAAAGAAGAAATTTCAAAAAACTAAAAAGAACAGGTCTAAATGTCGAAAATTTGGCAATTATGCCCTCTCTCTTTTTGAAAACTAAAGATAGTTATAGACAGTATATTAATTAGCGGACCAAAACTATCCATAAACAAGAATTCCCATAGTTTGTATCCATAATTTGCGCGCACACACACACACACACACACACACACACACACAACTGTCTTTCTATTGTTTTATGCACATTTGCTGTCAATCATTTTTGTTACTTCTCTTCTCTTTATGTTTTTTTATCTCTTTCTACACTTACATTCTTTCCATTTTCTGAAAAATTTCTATTTCTTCTTGATACTTCTAGAATTTCTCTGACTCTCTATTTTCTCTCCTTCTCATTGGCACAGGACACTAATTCATTATCAGACTTGTGCCTTCATATCGGTGCAGATATTTCCACAAATATTAAGCAGTTCAACTTTTTCAATCAACAAAAACATTACATTGTATAGGTAATACATTGTCTAACTAATGTGGAAAGTAAGCACGACTCGTCGAGTGATAAATTGCCTTTTCGCACTTGTTAGACTCCATACTTTTTGTAACAAGTGTAGGAAAGAGCTAAATTTTATATAGAGGACAATAAAATCTTAAACAATGAGAGAACTTGAAAAGAAAAGCAAAAAATTCAGGAAAAACATGACACAAGAAGAAAGAAAGATGGGAAAATATAATTTTTTTCAAATATAGTAAATAAAATTGAAACCTCTTCTGCCCATTGTAAAGAAAACCACCATTGCTTCTCAGTTTTACATTAATATTCAATAAGTACCTGTGTCTTAGAGAAATGAATTAAAGTAAACAAATAAATGCAAACCATCTCCCATTTTACTATCTGGCTATAATGGCATAGTTGATTAGGTGCCAGCCTGGCACTACGGCTTTTTAATTCGTCCTGGATTACCAGTTTGATTCCCCACACCTGCAGACCACATGTGAAAATAATTACTCATTATCTTCGAAGGTGTGTGAAAAAAAGGATTCAAGAAGCAGGGTCATGTAGAAAAGGTGTTTTGGAAATCTGAAAAGAATGCGGAAAGTAAATAAGAACTTGAAGGTTCTGGAATTCACCGATTTTCACAAGCCAAACATGCCTTGAAAAGTGAACATTTTCTACCACATATTACAAATAATAATTTATTTACTAAATGACATGATATGCGGAGGATGTGCAGTACATCTTTGCTTTAAACATTCAAAAGTGTTATCTAAATAATTTGTAGCAACCACAAAATATACATATTATCGTTGAGTACAAGTTTATTTTTACAATTTTATTTGACCTTTATTTTTCAGTACCTACCTAAAAGTAAATCAAAATTTTATTTTTCATTATTTCACTATGCCAAGAAGTTAACCATTCACTGTAGTCATTGAAGAAATAAACCCACCTCATTCCAAACCCTTCAAGAAAGTAGAGAAAACAAAATCCCTTACTTTATTGAAAGGAAAGTAGGTATATAATTGATTTTCTTTTAAAATTTGTCCTAATCTGGTTACACCATTTACCAAATACTTACGATACCATATTACATAAAATTAAGATAAAAGGGAAGGGAAAATATTAAAAAAAAAAAACCTTTGTTACACATAAACGAGTAATTAGTGTATTTTCTTCACCCTCTATTTCTGCTATTATAAACGAGCAATTTCACGTATTTTACATTTAAAGTTAGCTCCTTCACCCATTTTGCACCCATACCATTCAAAATCCTTTAAATTACTCATTCGAATCACGTTGATGATTTCAATGATTTTACATATCGCACGTCTCTCGCGCTTCACAAAATGTGTAGAATGTAAAAAAATCTTCATCTTTAGCACCAACCTGAAGTCAAAAAGGGGGTAAAAAAAGAAAGGCGAAGGTTAAAAAAAAAAGAAAGAAAAAAGAACAGAAAAAAAGATAGCAAAAGAAAAAGCCCTCGCAAAATACGATGAAGGGATACACGTCCGAAAATCCAAAACCCTTGAGGAAAAAAAAAGTGTTGTTGGATAAACGATAGGTTAGGGTAGCAAAAAACATTTCATTCTACTTTCGTGTACGAATTCTAAATTCAATGCACCTTGTTTTATAGGGACAAAATGCAAGTCCCTTCGTTAAAGGATTACAAGAAGGATGATTTCTTTTTCTTCCTTTTTTTCTGGCTGTGATCTTTTTTTGTTTCACAAAGAACACGATATTAAGTTTTTTTCTGCATGTTCCTTTGAAATTATGCATGTATTAGCGTGAAAATAGGCCCTTGTATATCTTTTTACTTTAGTTTTTTTTTATATTTTGGCTCTTCTCAACTCTTTGGCATGTTCGAAGAGAGAAAAAAAAAACCTAATGACTTGAATACGAACTAGATGGGCCAAGGATCCCTTTTCTGAGATGAATAATGACGGCAATATCGTAATTTAAGGACGACGTGAATGGAATGAAAGAAAAACACCAGCCTAGCCTTGTTTACACTGTTAAAATTATGGTTTTCGTTAATTACCTTGTGGTTTACATTTTGTTGACCTTTATTTTTTTTTTCCTTTGTTGGTGGGGTCGGCGGAGTACCTAGACAGCATAAAAAAACCTTGAAGGCTTTTAACAATCTTGTATAGGCTTTTGTAGTCAGTGGGTGCCTATACCAACGAGAAACAATGGGCCAGATTTTCATAATCGAGTTTTTAGTAGTGTTTCTAAATTTAATGAACGAATAAATTCGTACCTTTATTCCTCTCTTGTCTGGGCATTGAAGGTGTATTTTGAAGGTATGCCAAAAAAAAAAAAAAAGATATTGTGCTCTCCACTTTATTGTACGAAATTTTAACGAATTCTCCAAAAACTAATATTTTCAAAGTATGATAATATACATCAATATTGATTTTGAAAGAGAGAAATTTAGTCTAAAATTTCTGAAATTGACTGGCACGAAAATAAATGGTTTTTAAAATTTTTTTTTTAATTGTGCTCTGGGTATTGGTTATAACTTTTCTGCGAAAGCTTTGTTCGCTGCATATTTTTCTTATTATAATGTAGGTATCGAATTTTTATTGAATATATCGACTGTATAACTACAGGATGTTTACTTGGTATTTGCCCTGTAGGAAAATACACGCGAATTTTGTGTTTGTTCCCTGAAAAGTTCCCATTATTTTTTCAAAGCTTATAATTATAGTAAATATCGTCTACAAATTGAAATTTCATGAAAAATTTAACGGCTATAGTTTTAAGGTCGTTTCATCAATGTTGAGGAAAATATTTTCAAAATATCGCTGGTGAATATGACACTATCTGATGAGAACATAATAAACGATGTTGACAGCATGAGAAAAAATTAAAAACTAAAAAAGTTGTTTTCTCGTACGCTACTGACATTTTATTTTACAATAAGTGTTCGAAAAAACCTCCTTCTGGGACAGCGTAATGAATTAAGAGATTATATAACTCAGCTCTCATTACAACTGAATACCAATTATTATTAATGTTTCTACAGCATATCAGAATACCATTCTACAGCTCACACATTTTTTCCATATTATCGCCCCAAATATTACTATCGTAAATAATTAATTTTCTTTTTTATGCGAGCCCACCAAAAAGTCAAATGGAGCCCAATCTGGTGATCTTGGAGACAATAATATTATGTCATCATAATAGGGCTATAACTCTGTTAAGAAACAAATTTTCTAAATAATTTAGGAAACACTAATCATTCCGGGTAGGACTATCATATTTATGAAATCATACTTCGTTGATTCGAAAACTATGATAACTAAGAAATGTAGGTATTTAAATTTATTCAAGTTTTTGTGAAAAATTACAAGTACGCCTATTTCCATTCCAAATACGGGTATTTTCAACAAAAGTTATACCTCTATCTCCGTGAATATTGCTCATATTGTTCATGTGAAATAAAAACTTTCACTATATATTCGATTTCTTATCAAATTGTGATTCAGAAAAGCTATTCATCGAGCTTTGCTAATACAATAAGAATTTCTCAAGTTACGAAAGCAAAATTCGCAAGAGTTTTCCGATGGGGTAGTTACAGAGTGAACAGCCTGAATATATCAGTGAGTTGGCCAAGACCCAGTGGCCAAGACCCAGTGGCCAGTGATATTAAAAAATGAATTTTTTTTCAATCGCATGTAGGAGCATCAACTCTATCAGAGCCAAAAATGATCATTTTTGGTTAATATTGTGATGGTGAAGTCTCCAACCTACAACTTTTTTGGTTATAAAACTGACTACCACATCACTATGCCACGCAAATCACTTTATGGTTTCTTTTCACTGCTGATATAGAAAATATCTCTTTAAAAAGACAATCAAGTACCATTAGACTCGATCACGTGTTTTGTAAGCGAATTTTACTGCTAAGTCATGAGGAGATGATCAATTTCCAATACAAATATTGTATGGCTCTACTGTAAGAATTGAATGGATAGTACGGTAGTGAAAGAATTCGGCATAAAAATTGGCATGAATAGAACATCGAAACATCGCAGCAGTATGAGTATATAGTCTGTTCAAACCACAGAGTATTACATATAATAGAGGACACATGTGAGACGAAAAGTGGCACCACTTTTGAGATGAAGAATTCCCACTCATAAAGGGACGGTACAATTTTCGTCACATTTTAATCTACGAAATTCGTGTTGTATAGGTTTTTGAATTTTCAGTTATATTTTATTCATTCATTTAATTTGATTATTCGACGAAAAAAAAAAAAAAATTATTATTATTAATGGGCGTGAATACGGGCGAATAAATTTGAATTCGGTACCATAAAGATGGAGATAACAACTTCAAAAATGGTACCATTTTTTTTAGCAACATTTAGATGGTCATAGGTCCTCTATTAAATTAAGGTGGGTCACACCGTAACCACACACAAAAGCAGAACGGAGCACAAAAGGCTACAGTGCTTAAATGCGTGAATGACTTGCATGTTTTTCATGTGTTTCAAAAGGTATTAATATACGTTCTTAATTAATACGGGCCATAGAATTTTATTGATTTGGCTGTTTCAGAGAAGTTTGTAGGCACTTATTTAAAGAGATTGGTATTGACTGTACGATGATTGAAATTAGCTAAGCAACTAACTTACTTTGTGAGTAGATATATAGTAACCAAAATGGTGTTATAAGCCTAACTGTAAATTCATTAACATTCCTAACTTAGATGTTATTATACGGATTTTTCCACTGTTGACAGCAAAAATACAGAATTTAACTTCGAATTTCATTGAACAGTTTGAAAATTTTTGAAGAAAAAAGTTCCGTACCATTGTTATCAAGATTACTGATATGAAATTTCAAAACGATGTCACCATGACATCACAAAAAAAAACTTAACAAACCGTACTTAATTTAATACACTTATAACGTGATGTATAAGACGCCCATCTAAATGACGTCCATGATCTAGCAAAGAGATTTTCATTATTTCGCACAAATTAAAAAAAAAAAAAAAACAATATTTTTATACGATAACTTGTTTTGACTGATATTTAAGGACATTCAATTAGGTACCATAAAATATTGTAAAGGATTCGCGATGAAATATTTTATTAATGCCAAAGGAAAATATTTGAAACTATTTTTGATAACTTAAGTATCAACGAAATCACTTTTTTTTTTTTTATTACTATACAAAAATACAAAAAAAAGTGGCTGGGCTAACTTCACAAAATTTAAAACGAACTTAAAATTCAGTTGAAGCAGATATTCTAACAATTTTTGGTATTGATCTTCTATGTAGGTAAGTAGTCAAGTACTGAAATCTGTTAATAAGAAAACAAAATTAGTTTCCTGAAATTATTTACCTTGTCTGTCACAGTCTCTATTAGGTGACACTGGGCCCTAGCATAACATGTTTTGGTATTTTGATTACTGGTGAAGGAAAAACAGAGACAAACCGAGTAGTTAAATTTTAGTACTCATTTTTTAGCAAAAATATTTAACGACGTCAACATAATTAATTAATTTACTATGCGTAGTCTCTCATTTTTCTATTCGTTACTATTCGTTAAAATGAATTGGCCCATGACTTCGAAATATGAAAAAGCTTGAACCCTGAAGAGAAATATTTCAAAATTAAAAAACATCGAGCGTTACCCTTTTAACCAGCTTAAGAACGTTTGAAGAATAGATTTTAAGCACGTAGAACATCTTGAAACGTAGCACCGTCACCTTCTTTAATCGCACATTTTGCTACGTGGAAAACAGTGTGGCTTTAAATCAGTCCAACAGCTGACCGTAAATCCGCCAGGGCGCCAGCACTCTCTGCGCTTTAATCTCTCGCATAAACAATGTAAATAAAATACGAACTCTGTTCTAACTCCAATGCCAAATTAGAATTCACTAAATACCGCGGCTTATTGTCGGCCTAATTAATTATTACACCCGCTAATTTGGTGCCATAATTTTGTGATTTATCGGATTAAACAACGTTAATCGCCAGGTCATTTTTAATTTTTTGCCCCATCCGAGCTGAATGAAATCACTAAAAATATGGAATAGGTATACAAAAAATTTGCGTTCTTCGAATAACTGTGTTTGAGTAATTTTTTATGGAGTAAATAACTGCAAATAGTGAAAAAATTATAGACACAAATTTAAATTTAGCTAAAAAAACAAAAATGATCTCGTAAAACAAGATCGACTATTCCGAAATTTATAATATTTTACTTTCTTAAGTTCTACAGCACCAGCTACTACCCAAAATTTTTAAAGGAAAAAAATTATAAGAAATTTTGAGAAAAGAATGGGAAAAATCTAGTTATACAGTTTCTATATTGCAACGCAATAAAAGTTAAATAAGTTACTTATTTGAAAAAAAAAAAGAAAATTAATAATTTGTTTAATGTTTAATTTTACGAGGGAAAATTTCCCAAAAATTCTCTCTTTTTTATCCAAGAATATGAAAAATACAAAACAAAAGATCAACTATTTTGATCAGTTTGAAAAAAAATTTGTTTTTTTGTTGCTGAAGCTACAAATAGATAAAAGTATGTATTTACATACCTACTTTGAAAAAATTCTCCCGTTAATTGCTGATCTTTCTGAAATTTAAAACTAAGATGAGTAAACGTTGGTTCGACTCAGATGAAATTTCAGTTGATTTCAGCAGGTAAGGAAAAAAATTCATTTCTTTAAATTAGGTTGCAGGACTGATTAACCTCATTCTTGAATATGATCTCATACTTTTTCGTGAAGAAACAAACGGTGTAATTTTTTTAAATTTCGTTTCACTGAAAATTTTCCAGAATTTTTCTCTCAATTTTTTTTTTTTAATTCTGGGAAGAAAATTAAAAAAAAATTAATTTCAGGTGCCCTTATTCTGCGGTGTCTTTCATTTCAAAATTGTATTTTCACTAAAAAAACTTCGCCAATTTTGCAATGCATAAGGAACCAATATGTAACTACTTTTAAAATTTCATTCAAAAACAATATTTGCCAGGTAGGTACATTGTAAAAAATTTGAATTTTCTAAAATGAAAATAACCTATTCTTAAGATGTACAAATATTTATGGCCTACTGAGAGTCAAACACATTGCTTTAAATTTTGTAGATTATTTTCCAATCGGGAGATTCTAAGGGTTCCATATTAAAACTTTAAAGAGGGATTTTAATATTAGAAGGAAAAAAAAATAGAGAAGTTCGATGATCGATTACTCAAATGAAAACATGTGTTAATCTATTTTTAACATTTGAAATTTTTATTTTTGTTCATTTTCATCGAGTCACCCTTTTTAATTTATTATAAATTAAAATTATCACAATATTGAAAGATAATGGTTAGCTGTAAAATATATCAATGATAAAATTTATAAAAACAAGTAAGATCAAATTGAAAAAAAAAAAAAGAAAGTTGGAACGTCATAAAATTTTATGCTGACACACACTTCAATCAAATTACAGAGGGAAAATCAAATTTCTGACAAATGTTTATAATTATGTGTATTATAATTTCTAAAAATTAATAAATCCAATTTTAGGCTAATGGTTTTTCAATTCCATTTCTTAGGCCAATATAAAATACTTGAAAAATGAAAATTTCATTACGTATAAATAGATTAGATAAGCGCCAAGTAAGTCTATAATATTTGATATTATGTTTTTTCTTCTCGTTTACAAAATATTTGCTCCAGATTATAAGATTAGGAAGAAGAGTTGTGTAAAATTAACTCTAGTACAAATTTTTCAATGATTTTGATTGTTATGGTTGCACTGTTGAAAAAGAGGCTTTTACTTTGGTGTTTAACTTTTTTGATCCCACGAAATCATAGCCTAGAAATAAAATACATCACGAAAATTTTTAATACCTCAACATGCCGAGTGTTACCTACAAATTCTAAATAAAAGTTTTTAATTTTACAAAAAGTCGTTTGAATTTTTTAAAAATAGTGCTGAAAACTCAGGCGCTAGAGTATGCAAAATTACTGACGTTCGAAAGTTTTAAAAGCACGCTCCTTTTTTAATGACCATATTTTGCAAAAAGCTATTCCTCTTTTATGACATTTTTCGATTGGTTGTTAGACACTTTTTTCTTTCTCAGCTATCTGCCCAATAAAATAAAATAATACTATTTCTTCATCCCATTAGAAACTGAAACGTTTCAATGTTCAACTTTCTAATGTGATGGAAAATTGAGCGATTTATGTTAATTAGGACCAAAAATAAAACCAATCTGAATAGGCTGATCGTCTCAGAAAATAGATGACATACCTAACTGGTTTAATCAATTACCTACGATTAGAGTGGAAAATCAAATTTTGAGTCTCTCTACTCATGCTTTAGAAATAAACTGTTATCATGTTATTTTTTGTATGTAACTTATATAACAGGAAATGAAATCACATAAACGGCGAATATAAAATTATCTTACTAGCCAGTTGTAAAATAAATTAAAACAATCGAAAAGTGCTGAAAATTTCATGTTTTTTCGATAAAAAAGACTAAACATTTGGAAAAAAATGAATAAATTCGTTTTCACCAACTCCTTATTACTTTTGACGGTAGATATCTGAATTTATACTTTTAATCTCTAATATATAAGCCACCTATTTCTGTTATTTAGTTAAAATAACGATTCTCAATTTAAAAATGTTCTTAAGCCGATCCAGTAAACCTAACTTTACAAAAATGAATAAACAAATAGATAAATAAGTGAAAAAAGTTTTATAAAAAATAACAATTATTTTTATCTCAAAATGCTTAACCGGCGAAGAATCGACATTTCCATTAATTCCTACACCTTAGCCTAACGGAATAGGGTTAGGCTGGGTACATTTCTATCAAAATAGTACATATAAATAAAATTTTTTAAGACTTTTTCATACGCCAACATAGGTAGGCCTACCTGCATTCTATCGCGAAAACAAGATGGAAAAAGTATACAAAGAATATTTCGTTAAGAAAAAAAAAAACAAAAAAACAGCAGTGGTTGCGTCAATGCCGTGAGAAAACCTTCACATAATCCTTCACCGTAATTTTCTTGCACAAAATTGGTTTGAGCTTCGATACTTAATGTATTCCTCCATTAGAGGGTGTATTCGAAATCAATTTATTAATATTCATTAGAAAATTTAAACGTTTTTAAGAAGAAAAATCCAATATTTTATTCCTAATACACCCCAAAATTTGACTACACTATGCTTTACATACGTTCGTCGAAGACGTCATTCGTTTTTTTAAATATTATTCAACAAATTTTGTGAGAAAAAAATTTTCTTTTCGATTAAAATTTAAAAACTACGTTAAAAATACCGAATATACGATAGGCTACTTCCGTTACACAGCCTACCCATCGAAAGGTACGTCTTTCAATGTTTTAGGCTAAAGGTTCGAAACGAAAGCTTTTTCACCTTCTTTTTCCATCTTCACGATATACCTAGACTGTTGAATGATTCAAAACGAAATTATTACAGTGTTTATCAAAATAGGGAAATTTTTTTTACCTTCTCAAATTTTCGTTTCCTTTTTTTAATTTTAGTCCATTCTTAATTTTTCGAAAGCATGGGACTGGGTTGAGAAAAAATTTTACAATAATCACAAAATACCAAATTGTTGCTAGAATTTAAATAAATTCTACAAAAAAAAATTCTACTCATAGGAAAGTGTTATGTTTCTGTTTTTCAATTCAATATCTGAATCATCATCACTTAAATATAACCATTCTATAACATTTTCTTTCCTTTTTCCATTGGTACTGAAGTACGCATTTTTCGTATTGTGTACGCGAATTAAAAAAATGTAAAACAAAAACATCCTATGGTAATAAATTATTTTTTTTAGAGTTCATAAGAAGGCTACGTTATTTTTTATTGCTCTTTTTGAGATACAATGGATTATTTTAATTACGAAATTGTCGAAGATAAAAGTCAAAGTAGTCGTTCATGTCGTGTAGTTGAACAACTTGATTTATTCAATTTGATGAAGAATGAAATCGTTCTATAGAAAATATGACAAAAATGATACTGAATGCAGCGGTGACTCCAACCATAACTTCTCTCACCTTTAACTAAGGACGGATATGTGTTTGAAAGTATGACGAAGATTAAAAGATGAGAAAAATGAATCTCCAAAAAGAATTTAATGAACATAGAAATTAGAAAATAGACTATAATTTCTGATATTTATGAATTTTTTATGAATTTTTGTTTGTTTTATAGAATTTTTAAAATTCTTTCAAGTTTATAATTGGTTGTATAGTGAATTTCTCCTCTCATTTTCTACCTAACTTTTTTTAGTGAAATTCCATAACCACTCAGATCAACTTTAGAATAAAATTAATAGTGAACACGAGATGAAAAATCAGGTTGAAAACAAATGAAGAAAACCAATAAGTAAGCATAATTATTGGTTGTTTGTTTTATTTATTGCAATAATTTGACTAATTTTAATGTCAGAAAAGCTGTAAATAAGTCCACCACTTAATCGATTGCGATTGATAATAGTTCATATTAATGTTAACATTTTCAAAAAATGAAATAACCACAAAAGTAAAACTTCATTATTTCGAAAAATAATTAATGGAAAATATTCAAACACGAAATCAAATTACTTAGTTCAAACTTTTTTTTTTTTGGAAACATATTCTAAGCATTGTGTTTTGGTATCAGTTTCTCGAGGAACTAATATTTCTCGACATCTTGACTATATAATATTTTCACTCAAAATCGCACACCTCAGTTCAACAACACTTCTTCCCCCCTCCCATCAATGTGAACAAACTAAGAACAAAATTCAAAACAACAACAATAACAAAGTTTTAGAACAAAGTTTGTTCTTCTAACTTGACGAATAGTTTTTATTGCACTTTTCACTTCGATATTATCGTATACGGGGGATGGTCATCAAGTTCTCTTGCAGAAGTAAATTGGTACTTGGAAATATTTTTCTGTCATTAAAGCAGCAGATCACACGCGAGGATTAACGAAAACGACGATAATCGAGGCAAAATTTTCAAAAATTTTCGACCAAAAAATAAAAATAAAAAAAACAACAATTTAATGAAAAACGAAGGAAAAACTTACCTGCCCGCTCACTAATTATCACCACGTCGATTTTTCTGCAGAGAATTTCGAACCGTTTCTGAGGCTATGTAAAAATTTCACCTATTCCATCATATAGAGGTAGGTATAGAACATCTCCGGCAAACCAAGTCATTTGAATTTTAGTAAAAAAAAATTTTGGGCACTTTTTTCGTTTTCACTCCAGTACACGTTTTTTCTCGTTTTTTTTTTTTTTTTTTGTATACTTTTGGTTATTTTGTTATTTTATTTTATTTTTTATTTTTTTTCTTCTTCAAGTCTTCGTCTTCGAACGACGTCGTCTTCTTCGTCTACAACTACTGCTGGAAACTTTTCTGCTCCTCTTCCATTCGTGCTTTCATTTTTCCATGTTTTTTCTCCACGAATTTTTTTCTTCTTTTTTTTTCTCTTTCCTGTGTGTGTGTGTGTGTGTGTATGTGTGTGTTTTTCCTTTTTCGGAAAAGGCGCGCTTTTTCTCTTCGACGCAGCAGAAACAGCAGGGATGACGACGACGACACCTGCCGAATTCGACCGAGTTTTTAACAACAAAAAAAAAAATAATAAATAAAAAAAAAAAATTTTTTTGCACGAGGCCGAAACGTCTGAGCAAGAACAATGTTGGAAATTGTTTGAGGGGAGAAAAGGCGTAATATAAGGATTCGGTGGCGTGGACTCGCCCTTATTGATTGCGAGGGCAGGATTTTACTTTTCCACAGCAAAAAGTTTTTCTTCGGAGAAACGAAAATGCCCCACTACTTACAGGGCGGAGAGTACACGAACGGGTTAACACATTAAACTCTTAACCAATCCTAGGTTCATGCACGTTTATATCTGTACATAATAGAGTATATATACATTTACACACTGTCAGAATGCACCAACACAAGCACACTAATTTTTTTTTGTGTGTATGTGAATGCAAAGTTAAGTGAGAAAAGAAAAAAAAAAAATTTTTACGAACTAGTGAAAAAGACAGGACCAAATATAAAAATACTTTTTTTTTTTGTCTCGATGATTGCAAAAACTTGAGTTTGATAGAGAGAAGAAGAAACAGCTGTAATAGGAAAATTGATATACAGGTTATTGAAACTAAACACTAAGATGAACTTTGTTCTGTTATGAACTGCGAGGAGGACAACTTACGTTGCTAAAGGCTGGATGAGTTATCGCTCATCACCTTGAACCTTTCATCATACAGTACTGGGTAGTGTCTCTTCCAAGGTCGTATACTATAAAAGAGGTCCTCGGGGTTTGGACCCCTTTAGCCAAGAACAAAAAGCGTGACATCTAACAACTGAGTTTTTTTTTCGATTTTACTGTTTTATTGTTTGTGGAGGGGGAAGAAGGCCAGAAGAGACTACTGAACCTATCTACGCCCTGGATATCTTTAGTGACTGTATCTCAACAATATTAGTCCTCATGTCATCATTTTTAAATCCCACGTGGATGAGAAGGTATCTGCGCATGCACAGAATATCTTATTTCTTAGCGTCTCCTTCCACGGTGAAAGTTATTTCCTTCTTTTTTTTTCTGTCTGTATTAATCTGCGATAGAATTTCAAAATTTGTTATCACTGAATAGTAACCCATACTGCTCGTGCCTAAATACTGATATCTCTGTTGGAAAAATATATTAAGAGAATTTCCACTCAGGAGTAATTTTAGGTACATCAGTGGTACTGTAGACAGCCTGATTTTTAAAATATCTTTAAATAGGTTAGTAAGCTAAGCAGTAGTCACTGTAACTAAATTTCTATTACTCTATCTATAGGTAGAAAGCATGTCGAGAGTGATAATTTTTTTTTTCAGTTAACTTACTCTGAATTTATTCTTGATGCCGAAACATCTTAGTGTCTGGTAGGTTGCTACCATCAAAAGGGTAAAGGCTAGTTTTCGCGCTGACATTAAACGCAGCATCAGTGTCATAACAATGAGTGACGATACTGCAGTGTTGTCGTGAAAACATGTACTGTGGTGACATTATAAATGCAGTGACATCTCACAAGGTATATATGGTACCTATACCGAGTTTATTCTCAACAAAATTAATAAAAAATCTAGGGTATATGCAGTATACTCTCATGATATAGCAATAAAAAGCATTCATAAGTCATATTATTAGTAATTTTTATTTAGTTAATGTTAACTCTGTTTGAGCACTTGCAGTTTTTACAGTAATCTGTATAATTTGTAACAAAATTTGCGAAAATAGGTTTGAACGCTTTCAGCTATATATGTTCAAGCACTTTTTCAGTAGTTTACAATTTTCAGAATCTGCATTTTCAATTACAAGAATTATGGGTAGGAAATCCTTCAGAATATGAGAAAAACTAATATTTTTGGAAGTTAGTACATGTGAAATTTTAATGCCATGTTAATGAGAATTAATAAAATTTTTTTTTGGGAGCAGTAACAGCAGAGCAGCCAGATATATAAATTGTTTCAATAAATTGTGAAACTGGTTTTTGCATTAGAATTGCATTGAATAAACCAAAAAAAACCTAGACATCTGGCAACTCTGAGTAGTAGATACAATGACAGTTGGGTATAATATCAAAAAAAATTTCATGAGAACATCACTGTTTGTATGTTTCAACATCGATGTTGCAGAATCAAATTAATTTTGATTTTGATGACACTGTTTAATGACACTCGAAATTGGTGACAGGGGAATGTCGCAATACTGAAAACAGCTCCGATATTAATTGACATTTAAGTGTTGAGAATCAATGTCTATAATATTAGGATCTCGGCATTAAATTTTTCTGTGAAAACAAACATAAAGTCTTGTTGGTGTGCCTGCTGAGATCAACTAGTGATATACTACACCGTAGTGTACACTAGACTTTAAGCACACAACCATAGCAGCCTACATTTACTGGTTTACATATCACCATGCAGAGAATATATCACTGTAAATAACTCCAACCCTTCTTTTTTTTTAAACATAAAAAGTGGTGAATAGCTTCTTAGAGATAAAATTAAGAGAGTCCTATGTAGAAAATTAATATTCCACTTTACTCGTGAGGGTTAAAGTGGAAAAATCTCACATGAATTTATAATCTTTTAAGGAAATACCCCAGATCTCCTCCCCCTCTACGATCCTTCTTCCATCCGATATGTCTGGAATAATTTACTCCTGTTCTGCTTTTGATACCCGCTTGTAATCCTGAGGAATTGGATTTAAAGATTGATTGGCTGTCCAGTGTTATGTGACGGAAACCATAAACAGTTATTTCACAATGCAAAACAACTCTCAAGCCACTTTTCAAATTGGTATTGAACACTATGGCAATATTACTAGAATTTTTTACTGCAGGTAGTAACTTTTCTGATATCATCTAATGTTCATTAAATCACAAGAGTACATAAGGAACGCACAGTCCCACAAATGTTTTCATCCATTGTGAATATATTATATCTACGCTGAAGGGCAAAACTTACAAAGCTGCAAAAAATATTCAGGATTTTTGAAGATTTTAGGTGTTAAATGTACAAGAGTTCTATTCGAATTAAATTATTATATGAGACTAACATCGACAAATTTATATTAAATGAATAGCCTGGGTCATTGTGTTTAGGTCTGTAGTAATTGAACAAAAGCTGATCGAAGGATAATAATAATTATGATGGCTCTTAATTGCCTAAGAATGTGTGTATTGATTGAACTGGAGGAGGTTTTGCATTTGTCAGCTTATGGTAACATCTATAAATTTGTAAGATGTTTTTTTTTTTTTTTCATTGTTTTAATAGTTGCTTTACTGAGAAAAAAACTACAATATTATTTAAGGAAATTTAATAAAAATTTATAGTTATTTTTAAATCTTTACTCTGTTTTTATTAATTTATGTTTATAAGAAAACTATTGTCACGTCTGAGGGATTACTCATAATATGAGATTATTTATTTTTATACAGGTTTTGAAGAAAATCTACATATTATTAATCTTATTTTGATCTCAAAAAATGACCTAGTGGTGATGTATACTGAGTTTTTCCTATGACTGGGAAAACTCAATCAAATAAGAGGCCTTTTTATATCTCTTTTATTAATTCTTAAAATATACAACATCTCATTACTTTCTATTAATTATTATTATTCTGTTACTTCCATTACCTACGTCTAATGAAACCTGGTTTTATCCACAACCACTAACGTGAACTCCTAACTTACTCTTACATCACTTCAAAAAGGCAGACACAGAAATGAATTCGTCTCTAAATGTAGAGGACAAATCGCCTATACGTTTTATTATACCAAAATGGCCGACCTTCCATTACGTGGTGTGACAGTACAAACATTCACCAAATATGCTTACTTAACTGTATCAGCATATTTGGTGAAGTTCGTCTGTGTGAACAGGCAGAATATGGTTATTATTCCAAGAAGTAGGAATAATAGTCGTCTACATTTTGTTTTGCCACATTTCTATAGACGATGCGAATGTATATAGAAACGTGACAAAACATGGGGGTACATACATTTTTTATTTCCTGACCCCAAGAAAATGCAATTAAAAGTTAAAGACAGCAGAATTTTATTTATTTTTACTTTATTCCTAAACTCATTGCCAAAGCCCTAATCTAATATTGCAAGTTGTCGGAGGTATTTAAGATGTGATAAACATCACAATAAATCTAATATAAAATCAACAATGATGTTTTCTCTTTCAGAAAGACTCATCTTTTCTCCAAATTTCAGGAGAATTAGCATAAGGTAATTTTTTCCAGTTAAGACCAACTGCATCTTTCATTCATGGGTTAAAAAATGATGTAACTATACCTATCTTTTTTAATTGAAATTCTTAATCATCACATTTTGTTGCTTCTTTTAATCAGCCTCTCTTTCTCTCTCCTTAGTTGATTTACATCAAATCTAACGTAAATGAAAATTCATAACGCTAGAATATCATACCAGGATATAATAATTTCTCTACATCCATCGATTCACAAATGTCTGAAATGTTTTCGAATTCAAGGATTAAGTATAAAAAACAAAACAAATTCTTGAAATATACTCGTATACCCCCAAACCTCAACTCTTCTATCTGCGGTGGATTTACGTCCGTTGAAATTCAGAGAAAACTTTTCATGTTAGTTTTTTTTAACTAGTGATTTTCATCGTCTTTTTCCTAAAGTCGTCGCTGGAGCTGAAGTTGAAATCTGTATTTTCGATTTTGAAAGCTTTTTGCTTAAATTTTTTTTTTTCGTTACTTTTCGACATATAACTTGTAAGAATTTTTTGCTATAATATAAACCATAAGTTAATGTATTTTGAGGTTTTTTTTTTTTATATTTGGATTGACCCACAAACAAAGTTTCTGTCTTTTTTAAATGCCGGAATGAAATTTACACTGTACATTTATACATGTAGCAGCATACAAGTATGACCATAAATACTTTTCGAAAGCGATTCGCTATTCAGTTTTTAAATTTTCTTATTTTCCTATCGGAGAAAATTGTATTGAAATAATAAAACACACTACAATATTGTAAGATGATTGTGGTATTCAAATGGGAGTGGTTTCTTGTATAAGGATCTCACTCTTACGAAGATCACCATATCAATAGATATTATCGCTGCCACATTCTCATTTTCATACGTTTCAACCTCACTGAATATCCACTCCCACTATTCAACAACTCAACATATTATCTTAGAATATTAGCACATCATGACAGTAAAAATTTGCAATAAAATTACCCAAAAACCTATTTTTAGGTAGGTACCTAATTTATTAGCAAAATGAATTTTACAGCTCTTACCATATTGCCGATTTAAAATTGTCGACTTGATCACGCACAACTAACAAATATTATTTCTTATAAAATTCTAGAACCAAAGCATCAGGATCTAATGAAGGTAATTCACTTCTTCCTCAAATCTCAGGCAGACTGCCAGAAATTTGAGTACTGTCGAATAATAAGACCAATCTGTTTACCATTAACGCCTAAATGTTATTACCAACTCTGAGACTAAAGCTGAGTGGCAGGAACTTGAAATTTTTATGAACCACCACAATCAAGATTGAAAAATGTTATAATTGAATTTGGCAAAAATATACGAACATTTTGTGACACTGTACCAAATGCAGTCAACCAAAATATTTTAATGTTTGGAAATTTTTATACCCACTCAAAATGCTTTTCCAAAAATAATATTGGATTCTCTTCATTTTATGAGGGAGAACAAAATTAAGGAAATTAGCTTTTGGTTAACACTTGAAAAATTTTCTTTGTGGTGTCAGATTTGATTATTTTCTGAGACACGTAACACTTCCTCCAGCTTCCAACTTGTGTTACCTCAACAGACTCATTTTAACTGAAGCCTTGCGGTGTCTGATACAAATACTTTGAAATTTAACACAGTAAAATAGACAACAGATTTCTAATTTTAGAAAAAGATTTGTGAAATTACAAGAAAATTTTGTTTACTAGCTACTTGACTTTCCAAAGGAAGAATAAAATTCAAGAAAAGTGGCCAAAAAATCAGACTTTATACCTGTGTTCGCAAGGTAGAATTCTTCCATCACCACCAGATTTTGAAAATTGATCTCAGAGGGGCAAGGACTAATGGTATGAAAATTAAAAATTTTCTTTAAGACAATACAAGGAAAACATATTGCTAAATGATCGGATTAAAAAGAGAGAAAAATGAAAAATTTCAAATGAAAGTAGTAAAACAAAAAAATTATAAAATTTTCACTGAGTGAAAAAAATGAAAAAACTTCAAATTTCCTGTCAAATATTAGGAAAAGAGAGTAACATCGATGACTTTTGATGGTGATAGAATGATGGAAGAAGTAATAAAAATTTAGAAATAGAAGTATGTTTGGGGTTACACTGATTGTTTGAGCACTTGTTGGCTACACTGACATACGATACCGCCGTTAATACTATTGAAGATTGTTCTTTCGTACTTACTTCTTCTTCTTGTTCTCGTAGAGTTAACATCTACTTGTTATTCTTTTATATAATAAAGTGATTACTTGGTGCGGTACTGGAGTGGTGTTATTATTTAGTAATTACTATAAATGGTACATATATTTAGTATGGACATATAGCCCCCAATGTCCAATAAAGTAATTGAAACAGAATCTACCATCTATCAAGATCAGCATATTATGAATCATAAAAACATATTGTTTCATTGTGCTCTAGGAAAAAATCATTCAAAAAAAATTGAAGCCCTTTCACTAATTAACCAAAATCGACTTATTGATTAGTAGAATCAGAAGAAGTGATTTGGAAGATCAGTACCAAGGTAACAGAATACTGGAATTGGAGGGGAAAGAGAAAGAAAAATTGTCCCCCAAATTTGTTATATTTGAGAACGACTTAATTGAAATCTTGGATTTTATTCCAAACTCGTTGAACACGTAGAAATTAAAAATCTTTCACTTATGTTATATCTCAAATTAGTCTATCATCGTTCCTTATTTAAAATTTTAATTTAAAGTTTTCTGTCTTCTAATATTCTAATAATTCAAAACACATTTTTTTCACAAAAATGACTATAAAATATGTATCAAACTAAGGGCGTAGATAGCTCCGTCGTAAGGGAGGGTCCACACATACTTGACGGTCTCTTTTGACGCCCCTTCCCAACAAAATATCACCAAAACCGACAAAAATGTACAATTTTTAAAGGTTTTTTTTCTTCCTTGCCAAAGGCCTCTCCTCTGTATCATTTGTAATTTGTATTATAGGCCCATCTTTTTTTCAGAGATCATATTTTTACTCCCGTTTAAAAACAAATTTTGCGAGTTAAATAATAAAATTAAAAAATTCATAGTCTATCACTTGCATCTAAAGTTAGGTACGACAGTTAGCTTTTTTAAACTTATTTTTTCAATCTTCGGTTATGATTTTTGATTAAATGAATATAAATAATGAAAGTATGTAAGTAAATATACCTGAAGTTAACTTTTCACACAAAATTAAAACTAAAATAAAAATAAAAATCATTTTTATTTTCAGATAATTATATGGAACATGGATGGTTCTCTCTAAACCGTAAAAATAATATTTCAAAAAAGAATATACTTCATAAAATTTTCTTACAATGACGCAACTTTTGCGAAATTTCATTTCGACTTAATTATGAATTCGTTCGAATGATGTTTTTTTCCTTTCGTTTTTCACATTGTAAAATTATTTCATGTAGAATATGCATGAGCGAAAAAAATTAATTTCCCCAAGGAGCTTTACAGAAACCAATCTCTCTTAGCTTTTAAAATTTCTATTTCTATATGAGTGTAAGTAATGACTTTTTAAGAATTTTTCAAATGTAAAAAATTTTTTGAGTTAAATATGTTTGAACAAAATTTTTCCGATGAATAGATTTACGAAAAATTGTTCGATTAGGTTCTTGGATACCTACACGAACCTACAGAAATTTTTAAATTTGAATGTTCTTCAACTTTTTTCTTCATCCACAAATCTTTATTTTCGTTTCATTCAGGTCTAATTAAAAAATTTCCCATTTGAGGGTAAACAAATTCTATAAAAATATTTTCTTCTTTACTTCTCGAAATTCTGAAATTTCATTTTCCATTTACCCATGAGAGAATCCACGATCATTGTATGACACTGCTTAAAACTTAGTCTGGAAATCTAGAATCGAGCCCAGGAGACAGTGGTGTAGCTAGAGTGAGAAGAAATAGCACCTCCTGAAAAATTATTGGTCCATTACAGAATTTTTATCGTAAATATGTAATTGAACTCGATTATTTCCAGAACCAGACCACCCAACAATAATTAACTCCAACAATTTGGACAAAAAAAATTAAGAAAAAGAAAATAGGTACCAAACTGAATGGTTGTGTCCTCCTCCCCCAACTTATATTGTCGATTTTTATCTGATCACTGCCCCATCATCTCCCATTTCTCTCTTGAGAAGTAATTCACTTCCATCAACGAGAATAAAAGTTGAGGAACGAATTCATTCAAAATTTTGTTGGTACATTTTTTATGCCAATGTAGCCTTTTTAAGAGCCGAAAATGAGAACTGCAAAAGCTTAGCATGTTTCAGGCATTGAAGGTGTTATGTCTTTACGTCTAAATATATGTAGGTACCTAACCCATACCTATCGATCTACTGCTGATAATTTCCTGTCTTTCCTTTCTTTCGGTTTTTTCTTCATCTTCCCCCTAAAAAAAAAGCAAAAGCCTCCTTTTTTAGGTCCGTTCACTAAATATTTAATCTAATAACTGACGACTAAGGATAATTGACGGGTATCAACGATAATAGGTTGAAAATAAGAGACAAAAAGAGCTGAAAGGAAAAAAAAAAACAACCACCCACATACACACAAAAGCCTATACAGTATAGTCTATATGTGCTTTGGGGATGATTACGAAATACTTTACTATCCGTTCTAGTCGTTGACGTCGATTGTCATCAAAAATAAAATCTGGTAGATGTTATAGGATTAGATTTGCTGATCTTTACTAAAACAATAAATGCGGAAGCAACTATCACGTAGCTGCAGTAGAGTAAAAAAATCGGAGACATATTTTTCTCCTTGACCAAAAGTGCTTATGTCGTTAAATAAAAATTTACTTCGAGAGTAGTCAGTCAGTTTCATTAAAAGAACAATATAAACAGCAACCCAGAATAGCCTGTCAGGTGTCCGTGGACCCAAATTTCGACCATGTACGGAATAAATTTTAATTTCCATATATTCTGGCTATTTCAAAGTATACGAAAGTTTCCACCAACAAGCATATTAAATCAGAAACCGCGGACCATACAAACCTAGAAACTACCCCATTGCCAGATTGAACAAATCAACACATCATTAAAAAAATAAAATGTATAATAAAAAAATAAAAACCAGTATACATTTTAGAAGTACATTTAAAATTTGTCACAAATTTAGTCTGTATAAGACAGACGTGTACAATAAAACACAATTTACAACTGCATAAAAACGAGAGCAGTGTATGTGAAAAACAAGAAATCAAAAAATACAAGTTTGTATGATTGAAGCAGAAAAACGGAAGTGAATAAAATATATTTAGTTAAATTAATTTATAGAAGATAGTCCGTGGAAAAAGAGCGGGAAAAAACTAATGTGGGAGTATGAAGAAATTCACTATTGGTTAAATTTCCGACTCCTGCAGCAACCGAAGCAGCAACCACAGAAGATGGGAAGGGGAGAGTCAGAATATGTATGTAAGTATTTATTATGGACGGAACCGCAGTGATTTCTTCAAGGGGTGAAGAGAGTGGAAAACGATGTAATGAGAGAGTAATGAACGAGTGAAAGATAAGAAGAATGAAAAGTGCAAAGAGAGATGAGTGACAGGAAAAAATATGACGAAAAGATGAGATGATTGAACATGAAATGTGTGAGAAGAATGAAGAAACCAGTCCGCGGAGATATATTTGAGAAGGAATAATAATTTTGTACAACTACGGGAAAAAATGGACAGAAAAATACACGTAGCCTAAGATTCTAGGCTACGAGAGAATTTTTATATAATAGTTTTAATCTAAAACATAAAAGCAATTTTTCGAAGTTGACTGTCTAGGTATTTAATACACAATATGTCTGTGTAATTAACAAAATTTTATAAAATAATTAAATACCAATTATAGATGGGTGAATATTGTTGTTTATAGGCATCTTGACGCACCTGAGCCATCACCAAAATTCATAAATTAAATTTTCGAGACTTTTCCCCCATAATAATATTAAAACTATTTTCATATAAAAAGCAATTTTTTTTTCTTCTATAAAATAGAAATTACTGTACAAATTCGTAGACCAAGTACTTGACAAAACTAGTCTTTTCATTTCCAATCTTCTATTCCTTTTTTATATTCTTCTCTTCTAAATTATTCCCAGGTTTCATTATATTTATCCACCTCTTCTTCATTTCATGTTGTCGCATAATTCTGTTAATCTTCTTATCTTTTCATGCTTCCTCTTTCTTACACACATCTCTTCTTTTTATGTCAATTCTTCTCTAGGTATAATTTATTCTTCTTTTCTTTTTCTCTCTACCTCTTCCCTTCCCTTACGGCACCTCTAATCAAGTACCCTGGTTTTACTTTTTCTCTTATATTATGCATTATTCTATACTCTGTACGAATTATCATCTGTATTTTCATTTCCCAACTATATTTTTCTCATCTCTCACTGCAGTTGTTAATCAACTAACTTCTAATATTTTTTTTTTCTACACTCACTGTCATTTTTGCTCTCGATTTCCAAGGAAATATTTTTATTTTATGCTTAATTTTTATTTAATACATGGTTCATTTTATTAATATGTGTAAAGTTGACTCAATAATACCTAAATGTGATTTGGAGCAAGTATGAGTTGCGAAAAGTTCTTTTGTCATCAGCCTGATTATTAATTGTATTTTACTTAACTATTTAGCAAAACAATCACTCATTTTGCTAACTAATTAATTGAGCACGATAATTACCATATTTTGATTAACAAATCCCCCCAAAATTGGTTATTATTTTATTCAATTAAATCAGTAAACTTTTTTTATGAAAATAATTTGAGACAGAAGTAAATAATTATAACATGGTTGTTTGTAGACATCACCAAATAAAATGGCCTTTTTTTCTGACGACATTTCACCATTTGCGTATGTGTAGCGTCGAGAAGAAATGAAAAATAAAATAGTCAAGTGAAAACTTCATTGTTATATTAGTGAAGTAATGAAGATCATTGTCATTGGAATCAAACTGAAAATCACTCACTTTACTAACCAAAATCAATTTAATAATAACCATTTTTTAGTGTATGCGTTGAGAAAAGTATGTATCTCCAAAACTGATTGTAATTGACGCTCCTGGTGAATTAATTTGTAATGCATCATTAGGCAAAGTTCATATCTTCCAAAAATGAATAAGTATATTCTCTGTTATTCTTAAATTAGAAAAATACTCAATTCCATCCGTCTATTTTCAATAAGAAATGGGAATATCACTCAAACTCACAAGGAAATGTGAATATCTCACAAATATCTCCCAAATATCTCCCAAGCTGAAAAAGAAAATATGCGTAACTCCAAGATAATATTTTAAGGAAAATGCCTACTCCAAACCATTGATTGATATCAGTTTGTGCAAAAGTGAGTATCCCCATTTATTACTAGTTTCTATCTGAATTTATTATTTATCTGTTTGTGAGCTAAATTACAAAAATTTAATTGACAAAAATTATTTTTCCATGTAATAAATTTAAAAACCTACATTAACAAAGACAATATTGCATAATTCTATTTGTGGTGAAAAACAGTTTTTTCATTCTCCTGTAAAATTAGGTATAATGGAGTTACTCACGCTCTTTGCTAATTGGGCTAACATTCTGTAATAATATATTGTTCTATTTGGATGTATAAATACTATTTTGAGTTTTCTTCTCTTGGCGGGATTCACACAGAATAAAAACCTTAAGGGAAAGTCTGGTGAGAGTACGCAGGTGGGTAACAGTACGCATTTCAGTTACTATTCTTTGACTGCTCTAATCTGAAATATGTCAAGTACCTAATGAACAGCCTCATATACAAACCTTGTGTACTAAATACCATGATATTTGGTTGGCTGTGTGATTTGTAAAATTATAAAAATTGTTTTTGTATGTTTTTTAAATATTTTTTGTGATAGAATTGTAATACATGAAGATAATTGTTTTTTCAAATAGACATCAGAAACTGAATAATATCTATTGTGTAATTATCTAAAAGCATATCAAGGAAAAATATTTGGAAAAATTACAAAGTATATTGTTTCAGAGAAATTTTTACAAAACAGGTGTCAGTCAGCTAAGAGTATGCAAATAGACATAGCCTGAAGGGAGGATATCAATGCTCGAAACATGACTTTTTAGGAGTGAAAAGAAGGGGAAAGTGAAAACTGGTTTATTGAATAAAAATATTCTCAGGTATCCTGCTCATGAGGAAAATTTCTGAACAAGGAAAAAATTCAGGAATTCTGGTGCTCAGTTAGTGAAAATTGGTAGTGTCCATATTCAAAATCTCATAATCAGGAAGAGAAATTTTTACCAGTCTTTGTTAATATTCAGATTTTACTAAAAAAGAAAAAATAATGTTTCAAAATTGATATTTCATCGTATAATTTATTTGAATTCCAGTGGTTTTTGATGTGTTTTTTAAAGCACGTACTCTTAGAGCCCTAAGTGAGTAGCTTTACCAGGCTGGGAGGGTGAGAGTACGCATTTGACTTCTTTTTTTTTAATTTGAATTATGGGATTACAAATCAAGTTACAAAACTCAAACCAGCAACATACTATAACTAATAGATGAGAGTTTTACACAGGAAAATTTGAAAGGGGTGAATGTCAGGGGGCTGTTGGATAAACAATATAACATTAACTGCGGACTCTCATCAGCTTTTCCCTTATAGCGTTTGAAGTTTAAACTCACTAGAAACAAAACTTGTTGAGAAATTAAAAATTAAGTGCATTAATGGTCCGCTTTATCGAACATAGCTAACATAGATCTGCCCAAAAGAAGGTACAAGAAGCTGAGTTTATTCAGCTGACTATTTATAAGGCAATACTATTTTTCTCTCTTTTTTCTTTTTTATAGCGAATCGGTCTGTTTTACAATTCTGTGGACAGTCTATGTCGAATCTGTGCCGACGACGATGACGACGTTTGAAATTTGCATACTTTAATGAGGTAGGTTACGTCGAACTATATACGTAGTCTCCAAGGGCATTAAAAACCAAAACCGATTTCTGTTTCATAACGTTTCGGTCAGACCCAATTTTCATAGCTGATTGGACTATCCTACAAATTAAGTTAGACGTAGCTGGTGGTCGAAAATCGCGTAGGAAGAACAGAAAAATCTCTAGTGGCTGTACGATTTCGACATTGTATTGAGAGAATGAAATTGTGAACGACGTAAATGATTGGTTAGATGAGTGATTCACGCCTGCGATTACGAAACTTAAGTTTTCAAAGTTCGAAATTTCAACGCTATACTTACCCATGAGACCGACAGTATTGGGTGCGAAAAAATGATAATAAATAAGGGAAGGAAAGTGAAAATTACGCCACATGGTAAATTCTGTGACATCTAATTTTTGGAGCTAATCGAATGTTCGGGTGGTCAGTAAAAATTGACCTATCCCAACTTTCAAATGCATGTCTTTCAAATACGAATCATAGGATACCTCTACTATGTAACGTAAAGAGGTATATTGGTAAATTCAACAGTTCCTTCAGTTAATAATGTGAATGCCCCAGACTTTATTCTTTGTGACACTGTATGCGATTAGCAGAGGGATCAGTGTCGTCGAGAGGAGGAAAAGGGGGATTCCCCTAG
Organism: Ericerus pela; assembly: GCA_011428145.1. NCBI lineage: Eukaryota > Metazoa > Arthropoda > Insecta > Hemiptera > Coccidae > Ericerus > Ericerus pela. The sequence continues at coordinate 1,555,164 of WOFM01000354.1, forward strand.
GTCCGGTTTTAAGTTTTCCTTAAGTCCATGTAATTATATAAATGTGTCTTGAAATAAAATAGAATGTACCAATTTTTTTATTTCATTTTTTGTAATTTCTTCTCCCCCCGTATCCACAAAGGTCCGACAGTGATGACCGCCTGAGTTCGGATGCCTTTTCCACGACTTTGAGAGAGATAGGTAAGGACCTGCTATTAAAATAACGAAAAAGTAGTATTTGATTTATGCAGTGACGTAACTAATAGTTGGCTGAGAAAGGGTATTGCCACCCCAAAAAAATTCACAGTCATCCGCCTTTAGGAAAAAAGTGACGACTAATTTTTAGGCCCATATTCACAAACGTCACTTTAAACTCCCTTCACTTAAACTTCACTTGAAAATGAATTTTGGCACAATTTTGTACATAAGAGCATAGTAACATTTTATTTTTACATTGGAACTCTCATAAGAGATACAATGTTCTCATAATTTTAAGTACAAAATTTTGCAAAAAAATTTTTTAAATGAAATTTAAGTGAAGGGAGGTTAAAGTGATGTATGTGAATATGAGCCCTTAAGTTGAAAAAGTCGTAACAATTATCGACTTATCGGAGAGAAGGAAAATGAAAATACGTTTATGCTATTGGTCCAATCAATCAGTGATTTGTTTTTCGTCAGCTTCCTTCTAACCCCTCTAAAACAAAAGCTAGTTACCTCAAAAGCTCAAAACAAATATAATACTTTACTCTTAAATGTTTTGTGCATTTCGTAAAATGCATGAGATAAGCTTCAGATCATATTTGGGTACCTAATCAAAGATGTTTGCACAAAAATATTTCGATAACTTGTGATATTCCAAAGCCTAGGATTTAGCCAACATGATAATTATAAAGTTCCAGAAGGATTTGGCGGCTCAAAATCCAACAGAAGATTACTGTTAACATCATCGCTTGTTTTGCAATTTTGTAAGAGTAAATTTTGATGTTAAAAATTTAAAACTTGAGAGTATCATTAATTTCATTGGTCACCTAACTTAAAAATACGAATTCAGCTTTATAATACGTAAGTCTAATAAGTCTTCAAGCTAGATATGATTAACTTCAAGAGATTCGTTTAAATAGTATTAAATTTTGAAGATCGGAATGAAAAATCCAAATTATGTACCTACTACTTATGTCATACTGAATTGCCATTGTAACTTGAAAAATGTTTATTTATTGCTGAATATTCGCAACTCAGTCACCTCACCATTCAGGTTTTTGATGCCAATAAGGCATACGAGGTACGTGCGTAAATTCTAACTTCTTACACTAGTGTAAAAATTCGCCTCTTTATGCACTCTTCGGATGTACAAAAACGTCTTATTTTCGGGTGAGTATTTTTCTATTATAAAACAGTAATTTCCAGCATTCAAGTTAATACATGCTCATAAACGAAGTGTAAAATGATGAAAAAGTGAATAATAAATCAATAATTATGTAAGAGTGAGAAAAATAATTTATCCAAAATGTTCGACATATAGTACTGGACATTTCTGGTTAGACATGCCGACGCTAAATAGGCAACCATTGCGTAACACTTGATGTACTTTACACTACGTTTATGTACGCTATCCTTGTGAATTTAAGTGATGACTTTATCAAATGTATTCTAAATTGGAAAACTCAAGGAAAACATCAAAAGTACGCAAAGGTACACTAAGGTTGCCTACTTTTACGACGGCATGTCTTAACATTAAAAAAGTAAATTGATCGTACGGAGCTATTACTGGTCCAGTACTATGTAGTCAAAGACCAAAACCGAAATGCGTAAGTGCAGCCACGGTAAGAGTAAAAAAAGTGAACAAATTTTTAAGCGAGCATGCGCAAATTCATGTTTTCTCAATTTATGTTGAATTTTGCTGCTTTTTGCACACCTTGGACGCGTATAAATGTTAATTTTTGGGTGGTTTTTGCAAAAATTGGTAACAAATCAATTTTTCGATCTGAAAAATAACCATTCAGAACAAAAGCTATTTCTGTTTTTTTTTTTAAGAATAACAATAATTAATAAACACAAGATTAGGCTAGACTGAAATTAAAATCAAACTGATGAATACCATTCCAAAAAGACACAGTTTCTTCGAACCTATATCCACCTTGGTTCAGTCTCAAATGCTAGATCAAAATCCTATTTTCGTATTTTTTAAAATCCAGTATATCTTCTGGAATCTATGTCGATAAACCGTGGGTACATAGGCAAATTTTTGTTACAATGCTTGGGGGGTTAAGACCCACGTCAAGTTTCATCTGTCCCCCAACACCATCTTCTTCTACTATTTATCAGTAAAAAACCCCTCAGAATTTCAATGGATATCTTACTTTTTTTTTCTTTAGAAAAATCCTCGGAGGGGCTAAAATCCCATTCTGAGTGGTTTGGCCGCCCAGCCTCCTCCTAAATCCGCCTGTGCGTAAGTATTGGGCTAATTTTGCAACATTTATGAAAGATTTAAAAAACAAATAACGTTCATTTAAAAACACAGAATGCTCATAGCGACAATTTTACAGCTATGATCACACGTATTTCTTTCGTCCGTATGCCTGCGTTCGTCGTCAATAAAATTAAGGAATCCCCATCCCTCGTACGATAATTTAAAACAATTTGCCAGCAGCATTTTTCCAGCATCCTTCCTAATAATAATGAGAGAAGGAACGTATTAAAAGAACGACTAATCGACCATTATGCAAAGTAAAAAAGAATAGCTAATTGCGTTTAAATGCTAATTTCGTTTAATGCGTTTAATGTAAGAATTTTCTTGTTGTCTTACTGTATTTCCTTCGTTCCTGGGTCTTAAAAAAATATGGCTGACAGAAGCACAAACTTGACACGAAAAGCCAACAGTATAATACTATTATGCGAATGAATAGAAGAATAACAATTCTAAAAGTGAGTTTCAAATCACATTAATAATCTTAAATTTTTCCTTTTTTTTTTTTTTTTTTTTTCAAACAAGTTTAGTTGAAATTGAGCAGCGAAGTTATTAGGTGCTTTGCTTCAGAACAGTAAGTATCGTGGCTCCGCCCATGAGGGGGTGCGCCGGAGTTCTCCCACTATCTATGGTAGTGGACATACTGGTGTTGAGGTAACACCAGTTGTGAGGAACACGTATGAGGTACAGGTGTGTGGCTCCAACCACTATATTAGTCTCCTGGACCTTCAACATATTATATATATATATGACTCTTTCCACAACAGTAAGGTTGTTGGTTAGAAACTAGCTACTGCTATCATATTCCAAATTCAAGAATGAAGTTATGTCAGGTTTCTATCTGTTTAGTACTCCCATACAGAAGTGACAGGAGAATTCCTTCTAAAAGATTATTAGCCATCTGGTTTCGAGCAATTTTCCCAAATAAAATTGATATCAAATGCCTCTCTTATACCGGAGGATATTCAGGAACTCGATGCTGAAATCTAATAAATAAAATTTAAAAAACAATGCTTGGGCAGAATGCTTTATTGGAAAATTAGGTTTTCAAAGAAAAAAAATGTTATGATTTATGAGAAAATCTTAAAATCCTATCACTGTCTGCTCCACTATAGAATGAGGTCTCCAAAAAAAAAAGGTCATGACTCACATGAACTCATGACTTATTAGAAAGTCTTAAACAAATTTTGTAATTGTAATTTGTACATGAGTGGAAACTGGTAGTTAGAATAGAAAAAAATAATTTTAGGATTGGGAGAATAAATTTTCAGTGTTGCAGTTGTACCTCATGGGTCCGTAAGTTGGCACCTATGCTAGAAGATAATTCAGAATAATGAATATTTAGAAATGTATAGTTCTTGTGTTAGTTAGAAAAAGATAAAGATGATTGCATTGGTACATTGGATTATTGAGATAAATAGATTGAAATGTCTGGTAAGTAAGACGTTGATATATGGTGTGACATTATATGAACTTCTATTATAGCTATGACCTGTTTGGGGTTCATATGCACAGACTGTGATGATATATAAGGTGGCTGATTGGATAAGTTACCTATTGGGATTTATTGACGTGTATTATTTGATGGGAAATAATAGGTATATCATTATATACTATTACATTGTTGCAGAAATATTCTATGATTAGAATTCTTTAACAAATAAGATAATTTCTTATTATTATCTTTTATTCAATTCATAATATTACGTTACGCTTTTTGACTATTACTTGTTACTTTAACTTAACTTAATTTAATTTAATTGAAACCTGGTTATCCATAACTTCTAGTATGAACCTTAACTTTGTCGTTTGGTTGCCAACACAGGAATGAATTCATCTTCGAAAGGAAGATAATACATCACCTGTAATTGCATTGGTATAATCCAAAATGGCCAACCTAAAATAGGTGGTGTGACGTAGAACATCTGCCAAATATGATGACTCTTCATTTTCAGCATATTTGGTGGTGTTCATCTGTGAGAAGCTAGATATCATATAGACAGCTATTATTCCAAAAATTAGGAATCATAGTCGTCTGACACGTTTTTGTAGGCGATCTAATCTGAATTGTCTGCAAAAATGGGACAGAACATACATGATTTTTTACACTTTTTTATTGACAATAAGCTAAATATACTTACGTAAAGAACTGATTTTGGATATATTTAATACATGTGTTGTAAATTTATTGTAGTAAACGTCAAAAGGGTGTGGAGCTTAGATTACCATACCACATTATGTTATTCAGAACATTCATCTATTCTCCACCAATTTATGTTAGCTACTTATCGTTGGTTTCATTTAACAGACATCATTTTTAACCCTAAAATGCCTCGATAATCAAAGGTGTAGATAGGCTCGTCATAAAAGGGGGCTCAGTACATTGTCAGTGGTCCCCTTTAATCGCCCCCCAAACAAAAAATTGCCAAAATCTACAAAAAAACATAAATTTTAGAAATTGAGCCTTCAATTTCTTTGCCAAGGTGGGTGAAGACCACCAGGACCCCCACTTCTTATATACGCCCTCGAAACAATATCTTTGTTTGAGATTTTTGATTGAAATTTTCACAATCAGCTTTTCTGGAGCACACAGCTTGACTGCACAAATGGATGTATTTTTTTTTCTTCCCCAAAAAATCACCCCCCCCCCCAAAAAAAAAAATAAAAATAAAAAAAAAACAACTTTTGCGCCACATACTTGCGACACGATATCACAACGATATGGCGACGAACGGCGGCCAACATAGTTGAGGCATTTTTCGAGTTCGTTGCCACGCCGGATAACTTATATTTTCAGTTTGTGAAACTTTAGTTTCGGTGAACTTTCCACGTTAACAGGTTTGTTATATGTAAAAGTTCTGTGCAACGACTGTTGACCTAGGTAGTGATTCAGCGTGCCGAACGAAAGACTTTTTCGAAGTAAAGTAAAAAGAAACAAAAGTATAATATAATATACCTATAGCAAAATTTTCATTACCAAAAGTTCAAAATTTTTATAATTTACCACTTTTTTTTTTCCTCTCTTTTACGGGTACGATAAGTCATCAGTTAATATGTTCGAAAATCGACTCACGATAGGAGTAAAATCGACGCTTTAATTATGCGACGACGAACAAACGACGTTGGGCGCGTATAAGGCCCACATTTACAAACATCACTTTAACCTCCGTTCACTTAAAATTCACTTGAAAATGACTTTTGTCACAATTTTGTATTTTAAGAGCTCCTGATAACATTTTATTTTTACATTGGAACTCTCATAAGGGATACGATGTTCCCACATTTTTAAGTACGAAATTGTGCAAAAACATTTTTTAATATGAAATTTAAGTGAAGGGAGGTTAAAGTGATGTTTGTGAATATAGGCCTAAATCTGGACTCTGCTGAAACGTAGTTTTACAACGAAGACGCGCGACCTTACGTGGAAAATCTTTAAATTGACGTTTTAAACGATAATCGGGCCAAGTCTGTACGAACGAATATAATCCTTTATATGCTTATTTGGTAAATGCTGCGTGCTTTATCGCTGCCTCATTCATTTCTTCAGTCCTTAATCTTCATTTGGGAGACGTTATTAGCATTATATGTGAAATCAAGAGCCACTTATGTTGCGGTGATAACTTTTTTATTTTCTTAACCTTGGTTTGGAGGCAGTAACCGAGTGTTTCGGTATTTTATATTTTTATTTTCACTCGAACTCGCATCAGTGACATGACCGAAACGAGTCGAGTGATCGGTTAAGAGGCTGATGACTACTTTAAATAGATACACCTACAAATGGTGACGAGGAAATACGTAATAAGGTAAGAGTCAAGACGCACCACGATGGTCGTGATCTTGACCTTGACCTTGTATCGATACGGTTGGTCTTGGTTTTTGGTCTGGCTCCGATAACTTGGTGTTAGTCTCGCAGTTTTGTTGATTGGTAAGTAGCTAAATGAAAAATATTGATGACGACTTTTTAAAATAAACGAGAAAAAATTTGTAACATTAATAATTTAGGCATAGGGCAAACATTATCAGTGGCCTAACTGAAAATTCTGAGGCCCCTACAACAGTTTAAGTGAAACTTGCTACGCTGAAATTTGTATTTTGAAGAGTGAACGTTTTGTTAGCAGTGTGATTTTTCATTTCTTGTTTTGTATAAACATTAAAATGCAGAAAAAGTTATATAAACTTAAAAAATTGTTTTCACCAATTGGTGAACACTTCAACGTCAAAATTCAATCACGCGCAATCTTCATTCCACTGATAAGAAAGCAACGAATGAAAATATAATAGATCGAAGGCGAAGAGGGAAGTAGATCAAATAGAGTTGAATGAGTCCAGCTTTTGTAAGGAGGGTCTATGGCATAGGCACCGACTTCAGTTCTTTTTGTCAGTGTTGCCAAATTTTGTAATTGTACTTCGTAAATGAGTGGAAACTGTTAATTAGAATGGAGAAAATAATTTTAGGATCGAGAGAATGAATTTTCAGTGTTGCAGTTGTACCTCATGGGTCCATAAGTTGGCGAATATGGTCAGCTGTAACGTTTTTTCATTTCACGGGCTTTGTTGCATGTCCGTTTTTAGTTTACTCCTCAGCACGAGGAAGTTTTACTTCAAAAATTATTTTAATGAAACATGATTTCCTCTTTGTGGTGCTGTCGGAGCCCCTTTTGGTTTGTCCCTCATTCGTCTGTTATATCACCGAACATTATCATATTTTACAACTTTAATGGGTTGATCTGAGTTTTGCAGAGACGAGTCTTGGTTTGGCATTCTCAGTCTTGGTCTCAGGTACTGGTCTTGGTTTTACATAGTTGCATGTCTTGGTCCAGTGCAAAATCAACACCAGTTTTGCTCATCACTAGGTAGATATGTATATTAAGATTAGTATATGTTTTTGTGATTGAACAAAAATATTCAAGCTCTCTGTCAAAAAATATGTAACTAACTTTGATTTCATTCAAATGACTTTCAATTTTCTTTTATAATGATTTTTGATAAATTTATTTGGTATAGGTACTTAGGCAGTTTAGTCGTTGTACAATAAAATGATAAGTTAATTTTTTTTTGGTAGAAAATACTGAAAATAGTGGGACTAAGGACGATAGTACTTTATTTTCGTTTGATACTATTTATATTGACAATATTTGTACGATATCGATATATATTTTAGGTCTAATATAGCTCAGAGGTGAAAGATTTTAATATTTTATAATAGAGGATTCTTTCTTAAAGTTTTTTCAAACTTCGATTTCATATTTCACAAAAATTATTTTCAACTACAATAGGCTAAATTGGTTAAAAAAATAAATAATAATTTTAGGAAATTTTACAAACCCATAATTGCCTATAGAAATTCAAATACAATTAAAGTAGGTACTATTAACCAACAACAAAATCAAAAATGTAGTTATAGTGATGTTCTATTCAGCATTCTAATTTTGTTGCTGGGTTCTTTTGGGAATTCAACGAATATCTAACACAACACCAAACAAATTCATTCAAAAATTCAAAACAAATACTATAGCAGTGCTAGGCTCAACTTACAAAACTATTCTAGGTAGGACTTCCCCAGGTAAACTGAAACATTAATAGATACATAGTATTGTCTAAGTATATATTTTTTGGAGTCAAAACGAAATATAAAGCTGATTCCACACAGTCGTCTTTTTGCCAAATGTCATCAAGCACAAATAATTAGATATGCTCATCTTTATGCTTGCCAAACGACGAGCATATTGATACACATAAGCAGTAAATTCACAGGTGTGTCAAATACAAATATTTGTTTCCTTTGACCTTGGAAAATTTACTGACAATAATTGGGAACATCGACTATGTATTCTGGCCGTATTTGCCAAATATGGAAATGTGCGGAGATAACTTAATAGTGGACACATGCCAAACAAAATGTGGAAACACTTTTAAGACAAAATATCCCCACTCCTACGAAACCTTATAATAAATTTTCAATCTCATTTTTATCTAATTATATAATTCGTGTTTGTTGCGATTTATGAATTTGTATTTATATTTATAATTTACAAGCTGGGAAGCGCCGCTTGTGGCACTTTGGCTTCTTCTGACCCAATATTTTTGTTAGCATAGATGTGGTAACACTGTTCAATTCGTTATTTGGTGAAAAAATGCAACCAAAAATTTTGATAGTAGGCGCATGAGCATTTAATTTAGCGAAATAATAAAGAAGAATTTTAAGCGAACAAAATTTTTCGGCTTTACGTTTATTATAGTGATTAACTTATTTCAATTTTTTTTTTAAATTTCTCATTATTGCCAATGAACCCAAATTTGGGACAAGAAAATTTAAATTTGGTATCGTAGCAACAATAGCTACAAAAGTAATTCCATTTATTGCAACAGTATTCGGATGAGCGTGTATTCTCTATTATATTTAATACTTTGTGATCAGAATTAGGCCAAGCATATTAAATCCCATAAAGCTTTTTTTGAAAAATAAGAGACTAAGAATATAATTAAGTAGGTAAGTTTAAATTCATGAATTTTGAAATTAATTTTTCAACAGAAAAAAAAAGGTTAGAAATATTTTTGACTTTTTTTTTTTTGAAAAAAAAAAGTATCCAAACCGACTAAAATTGCAGATTAACAAATTCTATTATTTTGTTCACGTTATCTCGTCAACCCATTAAATTGTAACTACTTTATTAGAATTTGTAGCTTTTGTCATTTTATAATTATTTAGTGGAATACTGTAGGCTGCATAACAAAGAGTCTTGTCATTTCACTGATCAATTCTGTCAATCAATGAACCATATTAATATACCGATTCTAATCTCATTACTGGTTCTGCTCTTGTCGTAGAATCATGTTGCTGTTTGTTCTCGAAACTGGTCATCTCTTCGCGACATAGTATCAGTGAGATGCAATTTACCTACTGAAGAAGTCTAAAAAATGTAATAATTATCTCTAAATCTAAAAATTAACCAAAATCAAATGTGTTAGTTGGTGGATGCATGGATGGGTTTATTTAAAAAAAAAAAAAAAAAAAAAAAAAAAGTGAAATTTGAAAGGAGCAAGGAAGGAGCACACCGCTGATCCACAACAAAATCAATAGGTCAGGTCCTTGGCATAATACTAATATTAATTCCAAATTTCGAACCTATCGGATAAAAACTGCGACCTGTACAGTGGTAATAAGAAATTAGCTTTTTATATATATAATTATACAATATGAATTTGGGTTATTAGTGCCAAAATTTTCCTTGAGTTATGAAACGAAAAACGTACCTACCCCACATCCAGGTCGTTCCTATAGTGGTAGTATACCACTATGGTTTGGCACTTAATATATAAATGTGTATTTAACGTCCGAGGACTATAAAAGTAGTTCGTCCTCACACACCTTCTCGCACCTGATGTCCGACAACGACTGTCGGCGACCACCTCAGCCCAGTCCTCCTGTACCTACATTGCTTCAGTACAGGAGTTCTCCAAACGCCCGCCAGGTGCGTGGAGGATCGTAGGCTACGCCCACGATAGTTCCATGACACCAGGATTAATAAGTAGATTTTCAATAGAAAACCTACTCAAAAAGAACGTGTAACCAAAGTTTAACCAGTATCTTTCGCATTTTCATGAAACTCTCGAAGTCTACGAAAAGGTTGAAAATTTACTTGAAACTTTGAGTGTATGGTACAGTAACACTTCGAAAATTGCATCCAATATATCTGGCAAACGTCGTCTGTTTCACAAAGGACAGATGATTAATCATTTAGGTAGGTAGACGAATTATATCCTAAACGAAGACCTTTGTTGGACCAAAGCAGTCGAAGTCGGGAGCAAATTAACGTTGACAAATCCGCAGGCATTAGACAGGCAAAACCTTTCATGGATAGAAAATTTTTATGTTGTTGTTTTTTTTAAAAACTTTTTTCTCTTTTTTTTTTTTTTTGTCAGATTCTTCAGTGAACGATGCTGACGACCGATGGAAATGACAGACAGCTTGTTTGTAGAGGTGAGAGAATGGTGGAGAAGTCGGGATGGTGGAGAAAGTCCTACTGAAATAAGGGTGAAGATGACGATGACGTCGACATACGCAGAGACTAACTAACATTGCAATTTGGTAACGTCCACCAGGGAAAAAATGTTGATTTTATTAAAACTGCTTTAAGCGGCTTCCTAATGCCCTGGAAAAGTGGCTTTTTGGTCGCAGCAGCTTTTCCGCGCGGAGTAAACCCTTTTTCGTTTTAAGACCAAAAATGCGAGCCGCTGCACTTACGACCCTTATTAAGAGGATTATACACTGATGAAGCCAAACCGATTTCTGTCTTCTAAATATCAACTTTACTTTTTCCTCAAACCCTCCCCGTCGCAACACCTCACCAAACCACCGAATCCTACAAATTCCTCACCCTCACCGGCAGTGTAGACGAATTCGTTTCTTTTTCACCACTCGCTGACCGTCGGATTTTCTTTTTTTTAAACGTTCCTTTCGCTTTTTTTTTTTTTTTTGTTCCTCGTTGGCCACCCTTCAGTCTCTCTCAATTGAGGCTAAACGTTAATAGCAATCTGATAAGATTTTAAGCCTACGTTTTAAGCTGAATAAATTAAGAGATCTGTTTTTTTGGTTTTTTTTTTTTTTTTTTTTTTTTTTGCGTACCAACGAAATATTTATTAATTGCTCAGTTCTCGGTTGGCGGGTATGTACGAAAATATTATAATAGTTCCTCATTTTTGTGGTACCTACATATTTTAGTAAGACATAGGCTAATGATTTTTTTATGCCATAAACATGAAAATTTTATAAAATATTTTTTCTTCGAAACAAATCGTATATAGATGGATTTCCGATTAAACGATTTTCTTTTCAACGCGTAGCAGTGGCACAGCAAGAATTTTCTCCCAAAAAGGGTATTGTATTTTATTTTCCTGTTTTTCATTCGACTTTTTTTCCTCCCTTTCATTGTTTTTAAACTTTCACTTTTTCGATTAGTTTCTTAGTTTTTTTTTACTCGCCGGGGGTACAAGCCCAAACCAAATCCCCCTCTCACTGCACTACTGGCGCTCAGTAATCAAAATGGGTTAATGAAGATTCTATTTTTAACAAAAAATTTGAAATTTTCGGTGAACTATTTCACAATACCTTGTTTTCATCATCCATAAATTATTAAAAATGAACGTACTTCATCTCAATCCATATTATTAGCTGTAAAGTAAATTCACGAAATTCCATCTATGTACTGGTTCATCAATTGCACAGAAAACGGAATGTCCATTAAAACCATTGAAATAAAGCCATCATTACTAACTTATTGGCCATGGAGTTCATTTTTAGCATGTGTTTCCTGATACTCTCTTATTCTGTTTATTATTATATTCCCAATATGCTTCTGTCTTTAAAATGAAATGATGGGGGTTCGGTCAAAAACAGCTAAGGAGATGTCCAACACCTGATCAAAAACATGATAAAGATAGAATGTTATAAAACGTTTCGACGTCCGATATTTGTAACTGGGTATGTGTCATAGCTTGATAGTGTGTGTGTATTGGTATAGAGATATCTGTTTTCACTACAATATACACCCAACTTTGGCTGCGCAGAATGTTGAACGAAGTTAACTTTTCATTGTTAATGATGATGACGATGATGATCAAAGATCTTTGTCACATTTTTGTACCATGACGCATACAGAGAGTTCGACATCACTTTAGCTATATGTCTCTGAGTTTGGCTGACAAAAGTAAACGAAAAAAAAATGACTAAAATAGAGTTTGTGACTGACTGACCCAAACATTTTAATTTTTCTACATTTACAAATCAATCTCATATTCTTACCAAAAAAGTCAGACTGAGTACTTACATTGTTTTGTCATGATAGCCCTTATTTTTGTAATTATTAAACGGTTTTTATGTGCAGCTAAAAGTTTTTTCATTTATTTTCCATTCATTATAAGCTTTTATTCTACTCACTATTGCAATTTTAAAATATATGAATACTGCAGCCAACCTTCTGCAACGAAATGATATTTATTTGACCTGAAACTAAACGCAAAAAACGAAAATAAAAGCTCATCTTTTAAAAACTCGGTAAATTAATTATTTTTTATTACTAAGGGTTAGGAAGTCACTGAAAAATTAGTAAATAGAGATAGGAATCAAGTCATACTTTACGTTAGAATGATATTGTAGGTACTTTCATAGGTGCAGGTACTTACCTACCTTTCAAAACGATATTGCTCAAAAATTAATTAAAAACATTACATTTTATACTTACTCAGTAGGAGCTCATTAATCAATCAAACTTTATAGTTACGATTTTATGCAACCCAGACACTTATTCCAGTAAGTTACTCACCTGAAAAAGAAAAGAAATTTCATTTCAGAGGAAACTAACACAAAATCCACAGTAACAATACCTAATAAGATTGAAAAAATATGCATTAGGCAGACCATATATTATTAAAATTATAGGGGCATGATAAGATAAGATTTGTTCTGTGCGCCAGATTTTTGTGTCATGGCAGATGTAACGCCAAACATCATACTATAACCAGATTAAGAACAGGTCGCCCAAAAAAACATTGTAGTTTTAAGAAAATGTTGATTCAAAAAGAATGTTAAATATAACACTCTAAATATTACACTGTTAACACGTAGGTACTTGATTTCAGCTATAATATTCTCTTATCTAATATCAGCCTAAACAAAATAGAAGGGTCTACATTCAGACATGGAGTATATTTTTATACGCTTTTATTGCAATCACTAACGCGACAAAATGTGACTTAGTTTTTGTACTAGTTTGTTGTTATCAGTTATCTTTTATCAAAATATGTTTCTTTCAATTCAAGTTACTTTGTTTTTTTCCAATCGTTTGTATGGTGTCGTGGTAATAACATTGTTGTTGTCAAATCTCCACAGTGTCTTTTTTTTTATTTTCTAATATTAGTTTTTTTTTTTTATGTTTTGGATGTGGGACTTTGGTGGAAAGAGTTTTTTCTTATCTTATGAAAGTGTATTTTTTAAAATTCATTTTTACTTAACTTACTTTTTCATATTTTATTATAAGTTTGTTAATGGTCTTGTTCTATAGTGTTTTTGAAAACCAATGATTTGGAAAGTTACAGGGTGGCTCCTTGTTCTGAGATTCAGCTTACCTGTACAATGAGATACCCCGTATTCATATCAATAATTTTGATTCTTTTTTTTATTTTTTATTTTTTGTTTGATAGTTGTCACATTTTATGTTTACATTGTACCTTTGAGAGTAAATAAGCCAAATTCAATATCACATCAAAAAGAAAAAAGTGCTTAAACAGGCCAAAGTCTTATTATTCTCATATACTTTTTCTCTGTCCCATTACAAAGTTAACCAGAAACACCCCAAAAAAGTGAAAAACATCCGCTTTGTCTGATCACAGATGCTTGTAAATAAAATGCTCTACCCTTATCCTGATTTCTTACACCTACTTAAGGAGCAATGTGTGGTATTTGCTGTCCTGATATTATCCTAGTATTATCCTCTTGTAGAAAAAATTATTACTAAAAATTGATGACCTTTGGTGTAGTTATGGTTTAAAAGGAATGCCATTTTTGACTATGAGAATAACCCCGCTGTCAAAAGTGTTAATTTTTGGGGCTATTAGAGCAAATAGCTATAGTCTTTTAAAGGTTCAGCCTGTTGTTGTGGTTAGGTGCTAAGCTTTGCGATTAAAAGGTTGCAAGTTTGAGACTAGCCACCTTTATATTCCTAATCCAAAATGGCATTGATCCTTTTGGATAACACTAAGATATTACACCTACCGTATCTAGTGGAAGTTTTTAAGGTCCCAAAATTTTATTTATATTTCACTTTGAAAATACTTAATTTTGAAGAGATTTTTTTATGTTAAAAATTAAAAAGTTATAGCAGATCTACGATTTTCTGGGTAATAGGGCTTAACTTAAAGTAAAATTTATTCTATTTTTTTTTTTTTCGGATCAGTATTTTTATACGACTTCATGGTTTTAGTTGCAATTTTCATGCTTGTTCACTGATTAAGTATCTCTTTTTGTTACGTCTTCAATAGTAATATTGTGGAACAAATTAGAACTGTAAGCGAGCGAATAATATTTTGTAATTTCTTTAGTGCTCTTTTAAAATATCCGAAATGTAAAAAGCATAGCACACAAGGGCATACCAACTCGCAAGAATCGATTAATATTTTATGGTAATTGCATAGTAAAAGTGGTTTCGAAACGATTCGGGAAATCGCTTTTTACCCTGCAAAGCGAATAATGCGAAATATAGTGGTGGGTGGCAGAAAATGAAATATTTGTCTTTTGTAGATGATTACTCTCCCGTACACTATACGTGAATAATGCACACATTACTATTAATATGCTGCTGCTGCTGCTGCAGTTGCTACTGCTGCTATTGCTCCTTCTCTATACAGTAACGAAGCAAAGCTTTTCTTAACCGTTCACTGACACAGTTCATAAGGTCTGATCTATTCGTCTCATTTGTTGTGTGTTACAAAAGTTTTCGTCTTTTCTTCAACGTATTTTGCACCGTTTTACCAAAAGGTATTCTTTTGTGTCTGATGTAAGACTGCTTTGCGACGGTGTCTGGGTATTGATCCGTAAACGTTAATTGTGATGCTTAACTTGACGACTTTTGATGGTGACTGAATGAATTAGGTAGGAGTGGAAATTATTTTTATGTTATTCTGCCTCTCTGTTCAACCATTTATAAAAAATGTAATCAAAATGAGTAGGCTTCAAGAGTTAAAAGTGAAAATTATGACAATGGCTGAGAATAGGGTACCGGACATGATTTTCAGTAAACATATTTTCAAATTCTTTAAAAAAAAATAAAAAATATCAATGAAAACCGCATTAAAATTGGTTGGATAGAATGGGAGTAAATGAATGGTAAAGTTGAATTGTCAAAAAACGTTGTGATATTTTTTGAGCAGTGGGTGTGATGTTATAGAATTGACAAATCAGCAAACTTTTCACCTCTTTCACAGGTTTCTCATTCGTTCATTCCTCACTCTCCTGTGTTTGTACATTGGTTTAGTTAAGCTCATCCATTTAGAAATTTTATGGTGACTGTGAGGGAGGGGATGAAAGATGTGCACTTGCACCCCCCCACCGCCTTATTTATAGATAAATTCAAAACATTGAAAAACAATAAAAACTAAGAAAATCAAAAACCAATTATTCCTTATTTGTTTTCATATTAGAGCACAAGCTTGGAAAAAATTTTTGGTGGTGCCTGGGGAGTTATTTACTTTGAGGGCTGAGTTCATATTTGCAACCCATTTTCAGATTTAATCCTTCATTTAGCCCCTTGTAGCCCAAGAAATGGAATTAAGATAATATTCTTGGATGTTATTGAATGATACATCAATAATATTGTTTTTTGAGGTTTTGAGTTTACATTTATAATCCATTTTTAGATTGAACCCCTCCTAGGCCCCATGTGACCTAAAAAAGGGGATTAAGATAATATTGTTTGATATTATTGAGTGATATATCATTAATAATGTTTTTTGAGGTGCTGGATTTAGATTTTCAATCCATTTTTTGATCAACCCCCTCATTGAGCCCCCTGTGACACCAAACAGGGGGTTGAGATAATATTCTTAAATATTATTGAGTTATATATTGTTAATAATATTTCTTGAGGTGCTGAGTTTAGATTTGCAATCCATTTTTTATCAAACCCCTTATTGAGCCCTCTGTGACCCCAAACAGGGGGTTGAGATAATATCCTTAGATATTATTGAGTGATATAACATTAATAATATTTTTTGAGGTGCTGAGTTTAGATTTGAAATCCATTTTTTGATCAAACCCCTTATTGAGCCCCCTGTCACCCCAAACAGGTGGTTGAGATACTATGCTTAGATATTATTGAGTGATACATCATTAATAATATTTTTTGAGGCTCTGAGTACATATTTGCAATATATTTTTAAATCGAACACCTCATTGACCACCCGGTTACCCTAAACAGGGAGTTCAAATAAAATTCTTAGATATTATTGAGTGATACACCAAAAACAATGTTTTTTGAGGCACTGAGATTATATTTACAATCCATTTTTAGACTGAACCACTTTTTTTCTTCCTGCGTCTCCAAAAGAGGGATTGCAATTATATCTTCACTTATTATTGAGTGATTTATTAGGTATTGGATGCCCATATTTTTTGAGAACAACAAAAAACAACAAAATTCAGTAAAACCACTTGCCCAGCTTACTTGTAATAAAAATAAGATTTTTGTATTTGTACTCAGAAACTTGTAAAACACTATAGACAATATATCACACAATAAAATGTGAAAAGTCAAAATTAGCTAGTTATATCTGAACCACTTTGGATCACATTATAAGGAGTTGAATGAAGAAATACATGTCAAAATAAAACTTCAAGTCTAAAAGAATTACCAACAATGTATCACACAATATAATAGGAAAATTCAAAATCAGCAGCTAAAAAATCAAAATGTGAAAAGTCAAAATTTACTCTCATTTTGAGCCTTGGGGGTCAAAAATGAGTCAAATGAATAAAATAATGTTAAATTTGAACTTGGTGCCTCAAGAAACATTATAAATGATGTATTACATAATAATATGAAAAAAAACAAAATTGGGCCCTTTTATGAGTCCCTTGGGATCAAACAATTGATCAAATTAAAAAATTATAGACAAATTTGAACTCAGCACCTCAAGAAACATTACAAATGATGTATTACATGCTAAAATGTAAAAAAACAAAATTGGGCCCTTTTTTGAGTCCCTTTGGGTCAAAATATTGATCAAATTAAAAACTTAAAGTCCAATTTGAACTCAGTACCTCAAAAAATATTTGTTTAAGACATAAACAAACAATATTATACCACCTTTATGTTCAGTTGGATAATTTCAGTGTATATATGTTGAAAGTTTCATGAAAATGAATTTTTGGCCCATATCTGCTGCCCCTTTCTTATTTTTGAGACTTAAAAAAAAAAAAATTAGATGTGATACTCAAGCACCCTTATACCAATTTTCAACCTTCTACCTTAGTGGGAAGTACAAAAAATAAATACAGATAGAAATCCAAACTTATTGATTCTTATTTGCTTAGGTGATAATTTAGACTTTGAGCTTTCTATGCCAAAAGTTTTCTTGGATCCTGAAATGAAATGTGCGCCCACCCTTGTTTCAAAGTCATTTTTTTAAGTAAATTTTGTTCAGTAAAATTTCACCAAAAACCTATTTAAAATGAAGTATTAATAAGATGTATTGAAACCAGCAAACTCTGATAATGAAAAATACAAAAACGTCAATTCTATAACATCACAACCACAGGGTGCATATCGAGGTACCGTTTTTGGTGCAGTGCAACTTTGACATCTTATATCTTCCTTTCTATTTAATATTTTTCAAAAAAAATTTCATAACCTACATTCACAGGCTTTAAACTATCTTTCCCATTAATTTCAAGTAATTCTGAGATTCATGTCCGGTACCCTATTAGGGTTAATAATTTCATTTATCGACGTACCTAATTACCCGATTAGGTAGTTATTATTATTTCTTGAAACAAGAAGATAAGAAACCTGACATTATATGAAGTGTACAAGGGACGCATTAACATATCTTTTCTTCTAGAAGTGACATCAAAAAATTGTCCATTTTATTGAATCATTCACACAAAAGTTTCAAATGATAATCGCTCTCAGCTTTAGAAAAAAATCAATTTTTTTGAGAATATGTACGCTAATATTCTTAAAAACATTAACAACTTGTAAGGCAAAGTATTCATAAAATATTGAGGAGGGAAAATTTCACTTGTGCCAAACAGAATCGGTTTTCTTGCATTTTGTACCAATTATAATAGCTTTCTTTATGCTTTTCGTCTTCACAGTATTTCTAATTACGTTATAAAATCAGTAAGCGATAACAAGGTACAGCTCTCAGCTCTGTAAGAATTATTTTCCACTTTCCTTTCTATAAACTGTTTATGACAGATTAGTTACACATCAAAATAGCATCTTCCCTATCTTCTCTGTATTGTAAATTTAATTTGTTTTTCATTGTCACAGCATCACACTCCTTCCAGCCAACAGATTTCCACAAAATTATGGTTCCGTGTAGGTCCTTATTCTTACATAGTTTCTGCTAAGTTTCGCTTCAAAAACTGTGTTCCGAGAGCTGCAATTAGGTTCGAAAATTTCAGTTATGAACTTGTTCTTTCCGTAATGGTTTTTTGTTCAATGTCAGGTCCGAGAAATGAAAACTCAAACAACTGAGAGCTGTAACTAAATTCGAAACGTTTGCCGAAAGTTATAGCTATAGACCTGTTCTGTTTGACAGTTAGTTCTCAATTCTACTTTATAGTTTTGGTGTTAGTTTTGAGTAGTGAAAACTCAAAAACTCAAATCGTAATAATTCTTTTAATTTTTTACCAATAAAAAAATTACTAAGACTATCGCAGTCTGGGCATCAACACAGTTAATTCTGTCATACGTACAGGGCATTCTGTCAACGGACCAGTTTTTGAATTTTTTTTCTCATTTTGTTTGACTCGTTTGAATAGAAGACAGAAAAATTGTTGTCACACGTACGCTGAAAACGGTGATTGCTATCAATGAATCAAAAAACGTTACTCGAAGTGCGATTAAACAAAACAGTAGATATCTTTCCCCAAAAATTCTCATTTCAGGTTCAGCTAAAATATGGGTAAAATCCCTAGTAGACCACTTTCAAACGAGTCACGTCCACTCATACCCGCAAAAATAATTCCTCATCCGACACATTGTCATTCATTTTTTGACCTCAAAGACCCCACCAGCAGGAAGAAAGGTAAGTTTCTGCAAGAAAAAAAAAAAAAAAATCCTTGTCATTTATCCAATGTGCTCCTATTACAGTAACATTCACATCAAGCCGGATTACGAATAGGCCTCTAAATACCCAAATCTCTTCTCGACGAGCGAGCCGAGCCCATATACATATATACTGTACTTATACGTATAGGCTACACATATACCTACCGTATACCTATACAGGGTACAATATATAATTACCTACGATAAACCAGTAAATATTTGTTTTGATAAGAGCATTATTCTTATTAACGTCGTATATTAGCCGTGAAATTAATCTATTCGTATGAGCATTTTGTGCGAGGTACCCGCCATACCACACGCAGCCTATACAGTGTACGCACGCACTGGAAGAGATGCACGTCATGAATTTTAGCTGCGGCATTAACGCCTTGTCGCCCATATATTTATACGCTGGGCAATGTTCTTTGCACCATATACATACATATACACGGCCATAAAGTGTGTAACATTTTTACTGGCGGTGAAAATGGCATAGAATGAGAAAGAGCGAGAGACAGCGGTTGGTGGGGGTTGCGTCAGTGCCAGGGTGGTTGTAGCACCCTTTGCTTATTGTGTATATGTATAGACTGTATATTTATGTATATATATAGGTATATATATATATATATATATTCGTCGTCGTACACGTTATCCTATTTACAAGCCAACCGGGTAATTTGGCATAAGGGTATTTTAACCCTTTTAAGACGGCGTGAGCGAGAGAAACGTCGGCAAGATAAGGACGGATGAAGGAAAGATCAAGAGGAAGGTGGGGCGAGAGGAAGTGGAAAAAGGCGAAGTCAACCGCGGACTAAGATAGTGCCTTAGCGAAAGGAGGCATCCATGTTAAATGATTATTACTACCCTTTAATTTGTCTTAAGAGAAAAACGGTATAACTCGTGGTGCACTGCCGAATACACTCGTCTGCCCCATCTTCAAAAGAAGAAGAAGACAAGGGTAAGGCGCCAAAGACGAATTAGGTACATCAGAAAGAAGAGAGAGGACGATGCGTGTGTGACTTATGAATACAAAACACATATTATAATATTATACAAAGGCTAAATTCGATCGAGCATTTAGTTTATGACGAATTAACCCCTTTCTCTTTCACTCTTTCTTTTCCTATGTCATTTTCCTTGTTGCTCTTTTTTTTTTTTTTTTTTACAAATGTAGGTACCTAATTTACTCGAATAGTTGGATTCGTGGTTAAAATAGAGTATACGGAGGACTGAGGCACACCTACATGCGATGTGGCTAGAAGATCAATGTATTAAACGTCTCTTATATATATATATATACCTATGTACTATATTGGTTGTGGTTCGTATTGCTTTTACTTCCTATATGTATGGGTTATACTAAACGTTTAATGTCACGCAAAGGCTTTACTAGGCTGAATTGGTTTTAAAGTGAAATGAAAGTTCAAACTTTTTTTTGTTTCGACATGTCGTGTGTGAATGGAAGGGTTTTTCGATGCGGTGCTGATTGATTAGTGGTTTGGGAAGAAAATATAATTTTCTTTTCCTCTTTTTTTGTTCTTTTCATTTTCACCTTTTCAAATGGTTGGTATAATTATAATTTTTCGAGTTTGACGTAGGCTTACTGCACAGCCAATCATGCGGTTGTCCAATTTAGCACAACTTTTTTATGGTGTAATTTCGTCTCATTCGGGAGTTCTTAACTACGCTGATAGGTTCAGCAGGCAAGCTGTTTAAAATTAAAAGTGAGTAGGCTGATTTCGTTTTTCTTTATCGATCTTTTGGTGTTGCAAGAAGAACTTATTGAACAGAGGTAGGAATGGTTTTACTTTTCTTTGGTTTCGATTTATTTAATCATCAGTGAGGTTCAACAATGGCGCTATTTTAGATGTATCGAAATTTTTACGAAATCTTTGAATAATGGCCATAACATTCGATTTGTTGGCGACAAAATATTGAATACTTGACTCGTTTTTTTAAAAAAAATTAATGCTCTGCAGCATCGGTTCCGAGGATTCTTCTCTAAAGCAAAGATTCAGAAGTTACAAGGCAATGTTTATCGAAAAAAGTGATGTAAACATTTAGTTTGAACAAAAAGGGATGAATTTGATAGGTAGATTTTTCGAAAACTATGAAAAATTCGAGAAAAAAAATTATTTGAAATATTCTAGAGTGAAATTTTTTCAGTTTTATTTTTGTATATATATGAATATGTATCAATAATTTTGTCTTACAATCATTTTTTCTTCAGATATTTGTGATATGCCGAAATAAGGAACACATTTTTCGATGCCCTGGAGTTAGTTCATCTCGTAGATTCCTGCACTTGTGGTATATTAATCTCCAAATATCTCCTAATAAATCTTCGAAGTCAAAAACACTGTTCCCAAATATCTGTGTAGAAACACTTCGTGACTACAACAAACTGTACTATCCAGTGTTGCTTATTCCTTAAGTATTATATGGTACAATTAATGAAAAAAATAAAAGAGCACATCGTTGAAGCTCACAATCTATGCTTCCTGCTTTTTTCCCCATTGGCACTAGCTGTAGATATCAGAATAAATGTCTTACAATAATTTCTAATTGATACATTAATTCATAATAACCTATGTGACAAGAAAATGGTTATTGTGCAAGAATATAAGTCATATTTTTCGAAGTTATGGTCCACGTTGAGGCCTTCTGCCAGCAGGGGTACCTACAATTATACGGTTTTTTTTTGTTTTTTTTTTTCAATTTTCAGATCGCAAAATCGTTATTATGACAGCGAAAATTGTTTTCGCATTATTTCTTCCCCTTTGAAAACGACCAATAACGGGAGACGACAGAACACCTATTAACGAGCTACAAAATCGCCAGTAGATAATGGTTGTTCGTTTCGCTACTTTTATCAGATATTGCTTTTACGTGATGTATTTTACCAGTCGGACGAACGTGTAAAAATAAATAAGAAAAACTATCGGGCGACAATTGAAAACTTCATATATTTTATCTTTTTTGGGGGTTGGTAACATATTGTTCTCATTAATGGGACACAAACGATTTTCTGTGAAAACGTTCTACTATATGGTAAATGTATAATATACGGTGTAAACAAAAAGGTATGGCTGGATAAGTACTGCAACATTTTCAACATTATTTTCTTTACAAGACGTAATATAATAATTATAATATGTGATATTTTTATGTTTGACTATGAGATGGTTTCGAGATCAAATAATGTGCGTTGTTTGAGGAGAATGATGATTAGATGATTTTGGGTAGGTTTACAAAGTGACTAGGAACACCAGTCTGGACAGAAGTTTGTAGGTGAGTTTTGATAAAACAAATGAGAAAAATTAAGTTTAAGAACAAATATCGCCTAATGGAGTAGAATTTTATAAGAATATATGCTGGTTTGTGAACTAATACATAGGCACACTTCCGTCCTTGGCGAGAGACATCACTGCTTTTCAATCTCTAGGTTACCTTTTCAAATCCCTATGCTGATAGACCTGCATAATTGGTGACCACAATGTGATTTATTCACATAACCACACTAATAGTTCACACATCCCCTCTACAGAATGGACAGCACTGTAGTTGTCTACGTGGGTTTTTCAGATTTTCTCAACTAACAGCCTCTTTGTAGTGAAACATCCAAAACCCTTCGGCCTTATTTCATGTCACCACTAGAATCATTTGTTGTAAATATACTAGAGATAGGGAATGGCTCACAAACCACAAGTTTGTACTAAGATCAAAATCACAGAATATACTTACGATGAATTCTACTAAGGTAAAACCCACTTCTATGAGATATATCGACGGCTACGTAACCGATGACTTTTATATACATTTGTGGTGATGTGTATACTATAATTCGATCACCGATGAACAAACGCTTTATCTCCTTAACTGTTCACAAAGTTGATTCTACCATGAACAGTTAATCTTGTTTCAGACATAAATGTTTTTCATTCGTTGTGAATACTTCAAATGTTCACGACATACTGCAGCTTTTAATTTCAACATTCAAATCCTTTTTATAAACTATTTTTACTGAAACTAATTCAAAAAGCGAACATCGCTAGCCAAACCATTTCCTGTTCAACTAATGGGCGTTTCCAATTCCAACCACGAGTACACTTAGTTAGAATCCATTGGTTCATCGACCATCGAAAAACCATGTGGCAATACGAATTTTAACAACTAAACAACCAGATATACATGTTAATCGACTGTAAGTAACTTTTACTGTATTAAATGTGAATTGTACTGATGGGTCAGGCTACTTATTTAACTCCCCTCTACAAAATTGCCCGACATATTATACAGGCCTTGGGAGCTTTTGCTGGTAGGCTGGTGGCCTAACTGTTTGAGCTGACTTATGGTTTTGACTCTACGGTTTCTTGAGATTCCTTGATATAACTCATCTTGTTAATTCAAACCCCAATACTCCAGGATCAATGTTGTTTTTGGATGTCACAGTAGCTATCCTATGTGCGCATTGTGTAGTACTTATATCGTTGATTGTAAGTGCTAGGGAGAGTGATTGAGGGAATGTGAACTAATATATGCGCACACTTCAAACTAGTGATGGGAATTTTAAGTATTTTATAAAGTTTAGTTTATTTAGTCTAGATCACAAAAATATCTAGTTCACTGAACTAGTTCATCATGACTTATGTTAATGAACAAAAAAATTGTGAACTGTGAATAGAGATATGTGTAGTCCTCTTGTTCAGTTACATATAATATTCTTCTCACATCTCATTTTTAAGTGATGAACTATTTATTTTTGCTTCATGTTTAATTGTTTAGTTTAACTAACATACACTTTCCTCCAACACATCTTTTAAAAATTCAAAACAGTCACGAACTAGTCCTTTGAGAGTTTAGGTCTCGGTCATTTAGGTCATTGAATTGTTTAGTTCAAATGAACTAGTTATTGAACTACCGACAAGTCACTACTTTCATCAGCAGTGGTGTAGCCCCACAAACGCCACTGCTTTTCAATCTGTAGGTTCCCAGTTCAAATCCCCATGCTGGAAGACCTACAATAATAATTATGATTGTGTCTAATTTTTCAAATTGATTGATTTATTTCTGATCTAATTTTATTACAGTATTTGAACTTATCTTTATTCAGTTTATCGGTTGGTTCACATTCTTTAGCTTGGTTAACAACGACAGTTTTTTCTTTTGTCACCATAACATCACCTGTCTGTCTGTCTGTACTTTTTTATCAGTTAACTTCCAATGGCAGCTGTGCCTAATTTATGGGTCTAAGAAATTCTCAAATTTTAGTTCGAAAACTCCGTAACTTGCAAGTATAGACTAATAACAAAAGGGAGGATCTAGTTTATATGTTGTTTTGAGCTATTCCTAAAATAATTAGCTTAGTTTTTATACAATTGTTTTCAGCATTTGGTTAAAAATTATAGACCAGCTAAAAAATATTCACTCCTTTCGCACCTATTTACCTATAAGAATTAAGTGTTGAAACATTATACAGCGAACTAGAAAAGAAAGTGGTTCAGCAGTTTGTCAAATTAGAGTTTCAAGTTTTTAATATGATCATAGAATTGGATTAGGTACTGGCTGAGAAAGAACACACCGAATCTAAAAATAAGTCCCTTAAACTGCTGACTCCCTTCGAACACCTGTTCCCATTAATCAATTTCTCTAATTTTACCTTTCAACTCTTTGCTGCAATCGTAAACTACGTTTAAGTAGCCTACGTACCTAACGTATAGCTATGATCGTTTTTTAGAAATCCTGTCTCATAATGTAAGCTACATTTGTAAGTCCGTTCAAAAGTCATTCGGAAAATTATTACGCCAACAGTCCAACTGTACGCATAGCATAGCCTTCATCATTATACCAATTTCTACTCGAGACAAACTTCGACCCAAACGTAGGTACCCATCTGTTTCTGCGAGAATGGACGTGCAGTGAATTTATCAAATTATTTCTGTCAGCATGCTTGCCCACCTATTTTCATTTTATCCATTTACTTTTCACCCACCTATGTGCACTAATCAAAAGTGGTGTCGAAAATGCTACTCTAAGACTGTCGAAGTCAGTTGATTAGCCAGTCTGGACGTAGTTTCTAGACATGTCCCAGAAGAACTTCTTCTGACTTCTCGTAACAAAATTAAAACTGCACGAATGCGTTAAAATTAATTTCATCGAACGAGTATGAGAGTATACACGCAGGTACAGAATGAACAATGCGAAGAAAAAAAGAAAGGATATAGTTTTTATAAAAACTCTTAAATCGATATAAACGGAGGAGAAAAAAAGAAAGTTTTTTCGTTGTTAGTAGGGAGGGGGGATTCGACGCCTCGTTTTAGGTCATTTTTCAGCGTATCATACAACTCATCAGCTACAAATATTGTTCATTTTGTCCGAAACATATTCTTTCACCTCATTACCCTCGTATTAGTGTCATTTTTCAACGCTTACAAATTCTCCCTTACTTTTGAGGAGGGCAAACGTTTAGGTACTCGATTTAACGATTTTTACAAAACTGAAAAATTAGCAACGAACACTGTAACAGAAAAACGTCGCTGTGCGACCAGAAAATAAAAAGATATTTCTAAAGTTTTTATATTTCAATTCTTTTTTTTTTCTTTTTTTTTTTTTTTTATTGGCCATTTCTACTTTATATTCTTCTGCTATGAATTTCTAAATTATTTGAATAAGTAGATTATAACCGTAGGCCAAAATATGATTCAGAATATTGAGGCGGTTTAAGCCCTCCTTGATTACAAACTCATACCCTAACCTTTCGGAGTTTCGCCTCCACACCCGCTAGAAAGGTATGCCCTCAACCTCTACTGAATACAGAATTCAATAGCCTTTAATGTTCATCTTTCGAAAAACGAAAATTGAAAATTTGTAGCCAAGAAACCACTGTCTGCGCAAAACAACAACAACTATCCGAACAACAGTTCTAACAAAAAAAGCAGGTTTTCAGAAATCAGCCATTTGTGACCCCAAATTTGGTAATAACGTTTGTACTAAAAATTTCGTAGATATTGAACAAAAACTGTACTTTTCCGGAGCACACAAGCGGAATGAACTTGGAGACTTTGGACAAAGCATGGGACAGATTGGCACCAAAACTCGTTGTATGTTAGAATAGATCATACTAAGTAAATATTTTTTCCAAATTTCATAGCGATAAATCAAAAATTACGAATTTTGGAGGTGTAAAAACTTCAAAATAGGAAAATGGACTGCTGACTGATTCGCACCAAAATCAACATACACCCATCTAGTTGGTCCAGTCCTTGAATTAGTACTAATATTTTCGACAATCCGATAAAAATTGCTACCTATACAGTGGTAACATTAAAATGGAATATTCGTGTGATTCAAAATAATAATATAAACTGTAATTGCTGGCTGCTTGGAAAATTCACCAAGTTACATTTTTCAAATTGTTCAGGAGAGCAAAAACAAAATTTCAGTCGAGTCTAATAATTAAATTAAGTTTTTAAATAAGTGTTGCGTCAACTTCGACAAATTCATAATAGTTATTTGTGATACAAGTGTATTTAAAGCAGATGATTTTGATCCGAGTGTGATTTTTGCAGCACGAGCCGAAGGTAAGTGATGCAATTCACACGAATATCAATCATCTACTCTATACACGTATGTCACACACTATTTTTTGCAACACTCCCCCTAACAAAAAAATAAATAAATATTTTTGCAAGCGAGAAATATATAAGTGCAAACTATCTCTATCATTTCAACAAAACCTTGTGGTGTAGTGGCTACAGTGCTGGCCTGCGAACACTGACGTCGGATGTTCGACTCCCAATAGGGGAGAAACTTTTAGAAAAATAAAATTAAGAAAATAAAAAAAGAAAAGAAAGTAACGATGTAGGCTAGGTGCAGTAGTAAGCCCAGAGTATAAAATGATGCATGCGCCTAAGGTGATGTATAAAGTAGAGACGGATGTAAAAAGTAAGAACTTTATACATCCCTCCTAGATGGCTCCTAAAATTGTGCCTGCTTTATACATCGTTAAGGTGCGTATAAAAATGGAGTTTAAAAAAGGTGTTGCAAAAAGAATTATATGCAACTTGGTACGTGATATACTTTGTTACTTTTCCCAGACAAAAAATATGATTTTTGGAACTTGGTAAATTATTTGGATCTGCATTTAGCATCTGGTTTTTTCTGTTTGGCTTCAGTGAGGACTAACAGTTAAACCAGATTTTTATTTCTGATTTTTTAATATAAATAACTCATTTATAAAAGTAGGGGATTTGGTGAATTCTTCCAAGAAGCTGACATGCCAAACCTCAAAAACCACTTTTTCTGCTGGTAAAAGTAACTATCATATCAGAATTACATGAAATTTTATTCTTTATGGACTTGGTGAAATTTAACTGAAACTTATCTAAATACTAAATTTATTAGAACTAACTGAAATTTATACAGTAGATGAATCAAAATATCTCCATTATTTTAAATAAAGAGTAATCATGCAGCCTGCTTGTAAGTGAGAAAAAAAATCTCTGGTTTACATTTAAACATGGAATGGGGTAAAATTAACTTTTTGAAGTCTTTAGATTTTTTTAATTAGGCTGAAATAAAAGTTTTTATATATCACCCTTGTAAAGTTGACATTTTACAACATTAAGTACCTATACTGTAACTTACAACTATTATTTAAAGGGAAAAAATGCACTGATCACTCGCATTAAATAGCAAATAACTCGAGAAAAAATTGATAAATCAAAACCAAAATCAAAGCAAGTTTATTTACATTCTAATAGGCTGTCATTGAACCAAATTTCAACTCCTTTGTAGGAAAAGTGCGAATTTTAGAATCATTAGACCTCTAAGAAGATATATGTTAATAGCATAAACCATAATATCAATTGCAACCAGAATTGGTTAGTATCGATTGAGAATTTCCTATTTTAGAACCATCCTTAGTGAAGATTAAGGGGCTCAGATCCCCAAATATAGTAACTGCCATTAGGTTGGCCAATATTGTACTCTGCATGTTAAAAGATACATGTATGTTTGCTTGTAATTACTTGTAAATTCTTACAAATATGTTACAATCACCAGACCATGACTAATCGAGAGAATTTTTTAGGATTATCTCACAAACCAGTTATTAGTGCATATACCATACTTTATCAGTTGTCATAATCACCATAAAATACAATGCAATTAATTAGTACTCATACATATATATTTATACATATGTGTGCTTGTGTGGGTGTTCAGAGCTGGGTATAAAAGGTGCCAGTTAACAACAAACAGTAGCCAATGTTTACTGCGGTTGGCTTTCCTAACTCTTGTATGAAGTTAGTAAACACAAAAATAACTGGAGATTACCTACCATAGTTGAATCTCTCCCACAATTCAATGTATTCCACAAGCCATAAAACCTTCAAATCATAAATAAAATTGTCCATGGCATGAACCATAGCACCAATTACAACCAAAATGATCAGAATGTCAAAATAGTCCATAATCCACATAATATGTTCTAAATTTGGTGACCACTCAACAAAAATTATGATCTTGTGCTTTGCAAAAGTCTAAATAAAAATGCATACACAGAGGAAGCAAGGCTCTAAGAAATGGATCAGGAAAAGAAAATTTTTATAACACAAGCTGTATTTCATTGCAAAATGGAATTACCAAAAAAGGGAAACCGAGTGCTCATGATTTATTTCACACACACTCCACTTCAATTAGGTTTAAAGAAAATTACGACATTCTAGAATTTATCATTACAACTTTAGGGCACGGAACATACTTAGGCAAGGAAAATAGAGATATATAAAAGAATAATTTAAGGATTTAGATAGGAAAAATAAATGATATAGACAGAGGTGCCAACTTGAATTGGTTGAGCATGGAATTGCAGGTCTGACCACATCTTGAAGACCAACTTTATGAATTTAAATCGAAATTAAAAAGTTGATTCATTTTGAGTGAGAGTATGAACAGCTCATGAAAAGAAAAACATGTTGATCAATCGATGTCAAAATCAAAAGTGAAAAATGGTGCTAACAAAAGTCAGCCGTTTAACAATGAAAAATAAATGGTGGTCAAGATCTGAATTGCTACCCATCAATAAATAGCTCCGTCTGTTATTTTAATGTAAGAAAACAAGAAAAGAAAGGAAAGGGAATTTTTTCGGAACAATCTGAGCAGGCTTTTAGGAAATTGGGGCTAAGCCCCCAATACCACCTATTTGCGCCAGTGAGATTATCGCTTCCAAAATTGTCTCATTTAGGTTTTATAATTAGTACGCGAATGTTATAGTCAGTAAACTTCTAACATTCTGTTAAACGATTTACCTAAGCTTTTCTAAATCGACGTATTAGCAGCCCTTTTTTTAAAAGTCGTTAATTTTAGCCGCCTGTAACGATGACACACGCAATAAGTAACCAACGACGACAGCCTTTTACGTGCGACACTCCCGTTTTCCAGCACCCAAATATATAGTATACATAGGCTAGCAGCATTTAAAAAAAAAAAAAGAAAAGAAGAGAAAATAAAATGAAAAGCAAAAACGAAATGAAAAACAGTGAACAACCACTGAAGAGGTCAAAATGTCATTTATCATTTCGAAAATCCACCCTTTTTTTGGCCATAAACTCTACCTACGCTATTCTACAGTTAGTTCCAACTCTTCAAAATGTATTTGAAAGCAAATATGCGTAACTCTAATACTGTTTTGAAATTCCGCACATCGTTTATGGAAAAAAAAAAAATCCTAAGGCTTACTTGTGAAGGAAAAGTAAGAGTATTTCAGAGGGGTGAAAAAAAAAAGTTTATGGAACTTTGTGAAAGGCATTTAATTTTTAATTGAGGTTTACTATAGTTAAAGAAATGTAGTCTATAATTATATACATACCAATACAGGCTACTTATATCCGTCGAAAATAAAAATAGGTACATTAAAAAATAAATAAATAAATAAAATTTTATTAATTACGCTGCTGAAGGAGGAGGCTATCTAATTAATTTTATTTTCTCACTAATCTGAAGAAATATATTTATTCCCTTTTCACTGTTAATTTTCATCAAACGAAAATTGTAAAAGAAAAAAAAAGTTGCTGATTACTTTTTTCCATTCGTTTTACATCATCCTTCAAATGGACCCGCATAGTGCCTAAATTGTGGTGTGGAGACGAATATAAAATGAACGCGAAAAGATAATAAACACTATCTATCGATTTTTTGTATAAAATAAATTCGTCGAATTATTGCAATTTTTGTCGCTCTGTTGTTGTTGTTCTGGTCCTTAACACGTTGATTCATATTTCTTCATACGACAATTAATATATAAATTCATTTAAAATTTCTTTACACATCGACAAAAAACTTAAATTTGAAAAATATGAGCAAATATAGGATTTTTGATGCAATGAACTTCGTATCTATATGACAGATTGGAAATCAGAAATTTTGTCTCTTCCTTATAGAAAATTCTTTAAATTTTCTTAAGGTGACAGCTACGGACTTAGAAATTATATTAAAACAACGCATATCAGCCCAGAAAAATTCAGCCTATTCTGCTGAGTGGTTTTGAAGTTACGGAGTTACAAACAAATATACACAGATACATACCCTCCCACAACTACACAAACAAAAATAAAATTTCTTCTATTTATATACATAAAATATATAGTAGACCTATTAGTTTGACAAGGTATACTATTGTACCATATAATATGAAGGAGATTGGCTTTATCCAACACAGTACACCTTCAGTAGTAATATGTGCAAAATTTTGAGTCATTTTGTGTGCTTTCTACGGCATATAAGAAAAATGTCAAAACACCTTTGTTGTTAATAATTTAATTTACTGTATCATTTGTTTGAAAAATTTTTTAATCTCGTTATTAGGATAAGAGTAAATAACAAAAAACCTGTTGCGTGCACAAAAAGTGGATTTTTAGGGTGAAGCCGAAGTCAGATTTTGGGGATTTTTATGCGTTCAAAAAGGCGCTTCAAACTACCGGATTCCGAAAAAAAATATTTTCCCTGATTTTATTGCTTAAAACGCTATTTACCCAGTTTGCTTGCAGGTGGGGTATTAAAATTGACCTCACGAAAGAATTAGTGGTGGGCATAATGAAAATTATCCGTTTCATGAATAAAGAAAACGATTGGTACCATTTTTTCATTTTGACCTAATTTTTTTTATGTATATACATATAGGTATATAAGTATATAAATAAATATATAGGTATATATCTCCCAAAATTTTGTTTTCACGGTTCTGAGAAAACTACCGGATGAATAGGGCTGAAATTTTTAAGAAAGATAGTTCTCGTATTGGAACAGTTCTGAAAGAAGTTGTTTGATTATCGATTGATTAGTTTTTGTGAAAATTAGAAAACAAAAAATTCCTAGAAAAATTGTTTTTCTGGGATTCTGAGAAAATGACGAAACGGATTGAGCTGAAATTTTCACGATAGATTTCCCTTATGTTAGTGTATGTTTCATAGAAGTTTGGTACCTATTAATTTAGTAGTTTCTGAGAAAACAGGAGAAAAAAAATTTCTGAAAAAAACTTTGTATTTATGGTTTTGAGAGAACTATCAAACAGATAGGGCTGAAATTTTTACAAAAGATAGCTATTGTATGAGAGCAAGTCTGAAAGAAGTTTGGTGATCATCGGTTTAGTAGTTCTTAAAAAAACTGGAAACAAAAAATCTATTGAAAAGCGCTTTTTAACGATAAAACATCGATAAATCGATGTTTTTGTTAAAGATATGGATAATTGTCGATAGTTTTTTGTAATTTCTTAACCTGAAACATAGAGGTTAAAAATTCAAACTGGAAGCACACGAAACAGAAATAAATGAGTGTACACAAAGTTGCATCTCAGGAGCTTATAATTCGGCAAATTATTTATGCAACATATAAGAATGTGTTTTAGATGTATGAGACAAATGTTTACAAGCTTAGCCGAACGAGTGGTAAATAGTGAATCAGTGTTACCAGATAAACAAGTGATACAGAGTATATAGATAAACAGTGTCGAGTGTTCGCAGGAGTGCAAGAGGAGGATGATTGGTGGTCCCAACTGTTGAGACCACCAATCCTTCTCCCCTCTCACTCCTGCAAACACACGATTACCTTTATACATAATTTATATATCTGTTTGCGGCTACACTGTATTACCACCTCCGCAACTCACTCGTCCATCTGCGTATACATTCGTTTATTTCACTCAAACTGTACTCATACTTAAATTATGTAACTGTCTTCAAATACACTCACTTCTTGGATGCAACTTCGCGTAAAACCTTCTTTTGTGTGTCTTCACTGGTCCTCATCCTCTATACCAACAAAACTAGCGATGAAATATCGATATATCGAAGACTATCGATATAAATATCAGCAACTGGGTTTTCTACCGAAGCATTGTTGCACTAGAGTTTTTTTTAATAAGCTTTTATTCTACTCACTACTGCGATTTTAAATATACCAATACTGCAGCCAACCTTCCGCAACAAATTAATATTTATTTCGCAGGAAGCCGAAGTCAAAAAATAAAAATAAAAGCTTATCTTTTAAAAACGCGTTTTTGATGTAAACTTAATTTATTTTATCTAATTTGATTGGCCTTATTATTTCCCAATCCGATTTTTTTGATTCTGTTAAGTTTCAACATACGTCCTTCGAAATAAGTATCTATTAAATTGAAATTTGGTCTTAAGTTTCTCTTCGGGACTCCATTAATTTCACCTTTAAGTTGATCGAAATGAAACAATAGCCTAATTTTAACACATTTTCTGATTTTATTCTTCTTTCAGTGAACTTGTTTTTTGAAGGACTGGCTGATAAAATGACTTCTTAACAACGCACTGTTGAGTAGGTCTATTTGTTGATATGGTTTCTTTTTTCAGCTTTTCTTCGTTTTTGGTGTTACTCCTTTTTATCTTTCATTTTGGGTATTTATCCTCTTCTAATTTAGCACTCATACGCTCAACATATTTTGCCAGCTTATAAAAGAATTCAGCAGTGGATCCAAGATTTGCTAATGGGAGGGGCCAAATATTAATTTTAATTCTTTAACTCCCTATAATCATTCATACTCATAGGCCCCTCCTACAACAAAAATTTATCTACTACTAGAGCATAAAGCCCTATACACGTTGATGACTGAGTTTTTTTTTAGACAATAAGGGCATGGCCCCAAGCAACTGTCCTCCACTTCCAATAGTATTTACTTATTAATTAGGCTGCGTGAATGTTAGAAGTGCGATGAGAATAAAATTACGTTGTTTCGAATGAATCAATTTCTCTAGTATTTCAGAACTCTGATGGCAAAACTGAACTTAATTACCGAACCGTACACTATTATTACGTTCAAGGTTACACATTCATAAAATGTAAAAATGATAACGAAAGTGTCTTCGCGGGAAGGTACTATGAAAATTTAAGTAAAACAAACAAGACTAAAAAAAAAAGAAAAGGAAAATAAAACGTAAAATTTCACTCACTAAAGATATTAAATGGCAATATTGACGAAATGATTATAAAAATAATATCACCCTCAACAAAGTATCAAATGTAGCTGGTATTTTCGTAGAAGTGCTAAACTTATAATTCGAAAACTGAAAGATACAATAATTATGAACTTCGTTTATACTGTGTGTGTAGAGCTCTTATGGTATCAAGAATTGGCAATTAAAAAATAATAAATTACCTTTAATATTTATATTTTAGCCAAATAAAATTAATTAAAATACGGTTTTGATGACGTATAATCGTAAAACAGAAATTATTCGTATATCGATGCAAGCATTGTCATAAAACTTTCCCAATTTACAAGCAAAAAACGATTTCAAAAATCGATAAAATTCAACCCGATGACGGAATACTTGGAAAAAATAAAACAGAAATACAAGAAATTCAAGCATAAGAGGGAAAAAAATTATAATGCAAATTTGTCGTCTCGAAGTATTCTTGTTGAAGTTTTTTAATGAAAGAATATTAAAGGGAAAATTAAAAGAAGAGAAGAGGGGTGAGAGAGAGAAAAAAAAGCTCTCGAAATAACGGAAGCATTTTTTTAATCGAAATGTAATTCGATAACTTCGCTTTGAAAATCTTTTTCGACGAAATTATCAAAGCGTATGAAAATAAAACGAGCAATGTTTTTTTTTTTCTTATAAAAAATGGAAGAATAATTTAATTTTTACTTGGAAGAAAAAAAAATTTAGGTAGTCGTCTGTAAAGAAAAAAAATAGCATCTTTAATCGAGAGTGGGTGAGTGAGTGAGTGAATGAGAGAGAGAGAGAGAGAGAGCTATAGGAGACTGAGTTAGCCAACAAAAACCTATTAAAAAGAAGTAACATATGTAGTAAGAGCCAGTTCCACAACGAAGAGCCAACAAATACTTATTAGGAGATAAAATTCGGATTAACTCCTAAAGTTGATTGGAATTGATTAGTGTGGGGACTATACAAACTCGTACACACGTAATCTTTATCAGTGCACTGCATTTTAAATGAATTGTTTGTTTGTTTGTTCCTACTTGCATCAACATTGAAGTAAGATACAAAGTTCAGACTGTGACTAATCAACAGAGAATAAACTGCTTGTTGTCACGGACCAGTTGCAAACGCCATATGTCATTTTTTATCAGCATCAAATAAGAAACGAAGCAATAAGATGATATAATACTATATGTATATATTACTTATGGGTTTGTGTGCGTGTATGGAGCTGACTATATAAGGCCACAAAACTAACTACAAAATTGCCAGTATTTCCCGAGGTCTTGGCTCCCGCATACCTTGTGTATGATGTAAGGTGAACATGTAAAAGTGCAGAAAACCATCTATGGTCGGAATATCTTCCACAATGTAAGGTATTCTACAGTCAGTAACAGTTTAGCAGTAAAATTTAAGTTAAAAAATTAATTTTCGAGTAGTTGTGCCTAAGTTATTTTCACAATTGGCTAATTTAAGTGTAAAAACTATGTTGGTATCATTAATTGAATAGAATTGAAGAAATTTTACTTAAAAAAAAGTGCGAGTTCTACTGAGGCATACTCATGGATGATGGATGTGTAAACATAAAATAGTGCGGTTGTGTGCATGCGCAACACATTGCACACAGACAACCACACAACTACATGTCGTATAACACACACAAATGAGAGATACAATTGTAAGAGCAACAGTTACGCGAATCTGACAATCGTAATTCTCATTTAACCTCTACTATAGACACTTAGTACTAAAATGTTTGCACATCAAAAAACTTATAAATTATTTGGGATAATTTTCCTCATAATTGAATTTTCAGTAGTTGTTCATCTTTATTCTTAAATTTTTTGTACCAAAACAGTCTTCAAAATCTATATATTTTGATATCATCTGCTGTTTTCATTGTACCAAAAGTTACAATAGGAAAAAAACTGATTAGGAAGTGAAAGATCTCTGGTAAGTTTTTTTAAAAAGCAAATTGTTCGGCATTTCATTGATAATTATTCTTATAATAAATCATCAGAAAGGAAATCTTCACACTGATATTTCAAAAGCGAACAGTAACGCATATCACTGATGAAGTGTAACCTCTATGTGAAGTAAATGTGCCCCATGTAAAAAATTTGATGCATCTTTCTACATTGGGGTATCAGTGTTACAAAGTTAAATATGAGCTTACGGACACATTAGATACAACTGCAACACAGCAACACTGAAAATTTATTCTCCCAATCTTAAAATTACTTTTTCCATTCTAATTAACAATTTCCACTTATTTACAAATTACAATATTACAAAATTTAGCAATACTAAAAAAACAATGTTGCTGCCTATACAATGTTATACTTTGATGCAACATTAAATCTATGTCAGTCTGAAATGAAAAACTTAAACTCATAATGTTTTTATTTCAATTTTATTAAAATTATTCTTATGATTTTTTTTTTTTTATTATTAAGAAAAATCACCTAACCTCCCACCATATGGAAATTATTAATTGAAATAGATAGAAATTATTTTAAAAGGAAAACAAGTAAAGAAAACTTAGTCTGGTTGTGACTTGAACCTAGCATCTCATAAATGGTAATGCCAGTGTGCTAAAATAATGAACTAAAACAGCACTACAGTGGCAATTACCACCAATTAGATGATTGCATCATTCTAATCTAACTCTAACATGGATCTCCTCATTATGGATTTATGATATGTAGGAATAAATTAATGTTTTGTTGCTTTTTAATTGTCAATTACTAGCCTTGAAGCGCCGCGAAGCGGCGCTTAGGTTTGTTCTGACCCAAAACTTTTGTTGGCATAGATGTGGTACCAGTAACACTGTTCAGTTCATTATTAGATGGAAATAACAAAAATTTTGATAGGTGGGACAAGTTAACTTAATTTTGCGAAATAATAAAGCAGATTTTAGGCAAACAAATTTCTCATTTTTAGGTATATTATAGTGATGAAAAATATCTTCCTCTCAAGGATAGAAAAGTGAGCGTTTATATATGAGGGAAAGTTTGTGAACAAGCGCAGGGAGTGACCAATTCCCGAGTCATGTAAACTCATTTTTGAACCTTGATGTGTAATATACAGTTATCTTGGATATTTCTGATTGATTTTTTTAATTCATCTGCTCAGTATAATAAAAAAGGTCTTAAAGAATTATTATTCAATGATTAAACTTGTCTCATTTGTCAGAATATTGATTTTTAGTGAACAAAGGTATAAGATGAATTCATTAAAAAAAAATGTTCATAATTATGTACCTACTGAATAAATATTGATAATTTTACTTTTTTTATCTAAAAATTAAGACATCCATTCTCAACTCTCCTGCTCCTCACCCCCTAAAAAAAAAAAATTAGAAATAATTTAAAAATTTAATTTTTTTTTAATTCAGTGATAATTTTATTCTTTTTATTTTAATTGTCACTCCCTCCCCTATTCTAAAAAAGAGTTAAGTATACAAGGAAACATATCAATTTTAATGGGAATAAAGCAAAAATTAATATTATTCATTAATATTATCAGTGTTAATTTTTCTTCTTTAAAAAAAAAAAAAAAAAACAAAAAAAAAACAAAAAAAAAACAAAGAAAAAAACTGATTTATTAAAATATTGAGCCTGCAAGAAACTGATCAAGCATTCAAGCATAGCAAGATTAAAGTCAAGAATTTATATTTGTGTGCTTGTGGTCAATCATATTTTTCTTGTCATATTAAAATTCCCTACTGTTTGTTCAGCAAAGGGGCACAAAAAAAACTTACTTTTGGTTAGGTATGTTAACTGAATATATACATAGACTGAGAAACCTAATGGAGAAGTTTTCCACTAAAAATATAGTTCTTTTTTAAAACAAAATTGTATTTTAGTACCACAGTTCTTTTTTTTTTTCGCAAATATTTCTCCAAATTGTTCTTCAACTAGTCCTTTTTTTATTGGGTATCTATCATAAAAAACCGATACACTGAAGAGTTGGCGGCTACAGACAAT
Organism: Ericerus pela; assembly: GCA_011428145.1. Lineage (NCBI taxonomy): Eukaryota > Metazoa > Arthropoda > Insecta > Hemiptera > Coccidae > Ericerus > Ericerus pela. The sequence goes on from WOFM01000354.1 coordinate 1,592,896, forward strand.
AGAAATCAAAACCATTCACTAAAGGACAAAAGAAAATAAATGGTCTCGTACTTTTTGTTATTTTTCAAACTCGTACCTCACAACAGCAGCGAAACCTGTATGTGGGATCCATTTCTCACATCCAAGTTTGGTGGAAAAAATTTAACATTGGTTTGTTAGTCTGCTTACAATAGTATATAAATTAAGGGTTGGATCTTAGAAAAAATATTTTTTTGCATTATGTGCACAAAATACTGTATTATTGAGGCATGTGATGAAATTAGCTTATTTAAGAACTCTTACTTTTCTCACTTCTTGATTTCTTTACACCTTACATTTTTCTCGCACCCCTAGTTGTTTTCTCAGTTTCTCCCATATACAATCAAATGTTTTATTTTATTTTACATAAATTTATTCCATTTTCTGTTCTTCAAAATTTTTCCGCCATAATAGAGATTTGACCCCGCAATCCCCATATTTTATTACCCCTGACTCAAATACAGCTTTCCTTGCACTCGCTTCAAAAAACATCGTATGCAACTCGGTTGGAGTGAACACTAATATTTATCAACTCGTGCAGTTACTGCATTCGTCTACGACTCGTACTTGCAAACATTGCACTCACTGAGAAATTGCTCACTTTCCTCTCTAGTTGCGTAATATATAACACTGCGATTTACGTAGCTGTGAAATTTGAACCTCTTTGTGACGTCTCATCATGTTTATTTAGAACCGAATTAAAGTTTTGCTCGTTTTTTGCAAGACCTAGACTAACATTGGTGAATTTCATTTCGCAAAGCCAATACCAATTTTGCTTATTTTTAAATTAATTTATTACAAAATCAATACCAATTTCGTTGACCACTTGAAACGCAACCTCTTTCAGAGTACTAACGAATTTAATCAGATTTTGTGTAACTGGCAATCCAAGCACACATTTAGTGGGTGTGTGTGTGTGTGTGTGTGTGTGTGTATATATATGTGTGTATATACCATACTCCACGAAGTCTAAAGGGAATAAATAACCACAAAATTCGTTCGCTCCAACACTTATGGTCCTATTCAGTTCTTTCACCAGACTCGCCGACAAGGCTTAAAGTGAGGAGAGAATAGAAAAAAAACAAAAACTAAAATCTAGGGTGAACGAAGAAGAAAAAGTGCCACAATTAGCGTGAATTGCATTTCATCGTCGAAAATGGTTGTCGATAAGTCGAAGATAAAATCCCCACGAAATTAGCGTTTATGCTACTTACTACGTACACAAGTATATACATACGTATATAAATATATATATATATATATATATGTGTGTGTGTGTATACGCCGTGCTCCAGTTGTACGCGTGTTAAGGGTGAAACTATAGGGTTGGAGGGTGTCGGTGGTAAATGTGGCAGTAACATGTAGCGGCAGCGTTAGCTGCAGAACCGGTAGCACGCTGCACCAAGCATTTAAGAACGATTTTGCACATTCCAAGACGAAGAAAAGCGTAACCCATGTGAATGCCATTAGTGGTGCTCGGCTATGTGCTGAGAGAGAGAGAGAGAGAGAGTGAGTGAGAGGGTTGATCTCGTAAATTCCGTTATCGAAGCGCTGAAGAAGTGGTGCTGGCTAGTGACGCGGATGATGACGAAGCAGCTGAGGGGGACGATGCTTTTTTCCATCGAGAGGAAAAATATTTTCGAAGTCCGCGCGCCATATTATGCTCTCCGGAATGGGGTCGTTGTGCGAATTCGTATAACGTTTTATCCTTTTTGAGGTTTACGCGAAAATGTTAAACATTCAAGGCGTTTATTTCCTCCTTGGTCTGCGCTTCGAACGTGATTTTTTCTCCATTTTTCCCCAGGCCTTCACTTCGAGCTGGTCGTGATAATTATCACGTGTATAAGGGTCTGATTTGTAAGGGGTGGGTGGTAGTGTTGCTTATCGTACAATGGATATGATCGAAACGAAGCATTTCACTTTTAGCTTTTTTTTTTCTTTTCCTGAGTCTTAGATGAACGACATTATGGCAATGAATGGGATACTACGTCAAACGGTATGAGCTTGTTGGCAAAAAATAGAGAAACCTTTGTATAAAGATACGAAATCAGATTTTGTTTTGATTTTTGGAATTTTTTATCTAAAACAAAGTGAATGTGTCGTGGGACACATGGTGGAAGTGAAACTTCTTACGAGATACTCATTGCAGAACTACCCCCGAATTCATGTAATGATGCAATCTTCAAAATGAATATCAAATTCAAAATCTGTGCCCCAAAAAACATACTCACTGATGCGCATAACAAAATATGAGAAGTGAAAATTTAAACTCTCTTTGAAACCCCTGGGGACTGAAAAATGAATGAGTATTAAACTTGAAATTATCTCTCCAAAAAACATATCAGCCCATGTATCACAAAACAAAATATGAGAGGTCAAAATTTAGGCCCTTTTTGAAGTCCCTAGTGGTGAACAAATTGGTTGAATGAAAAAATGAATGTCAAATTCGAAACCAGCGCCCCAATATACATATTCGTTGATATATCACACAACAAAATATGAGAGGTCAAAATTTGGCTCTTTCTATATGCCCCTAGGGGTTGACGCATGGATTTAATGAAAAAATAAACGTCAAATCTCGATGTTATGTCCCATTTTTGCAGACGATTCAGTTTGTCTACAAAAACATGTCGAACAAATACAGACAACTATTATTCCTAATTCTCAGAATAATAGCTGTCTATATGATACATGGCTTCTCACGGACAAACACCATCAAATATGCTGACAATAAAGAGTCATCATATTTGGTGGATGTTCCATGTCACGCCACCTTTTCTGGTTGGCCATTTTGGAATATAACAATGAAATCACAGGCGATGTATTGTCTTCCTTTCAAAGACAATTACATTCCTGAGTTACTAACCAAACTGAGAAGTTAAGGTCCATACTCGATGTTATGGAAACCAGATTTCAATTATGTTAAGTAAAATAATAAGTAATAGGTAGTCTAAAAGTGTTTTGTAATATTTTGAAGTGAAAATTAATAAGAGATAATAATAAGAAATTATATTATTTGTTGAAGAATTCTAATCATAGAATTACTTCGCTAGACTCGATTTCTAAAGAGAAATCACTTATGCTGTCTGTCCTAGGACCAAGATCTCTTTTTAACTTATTAACTGGCAGTCTTAAAATCAACACTTCTTAAATTTAACTCATCTTTGGTCAAGTCATAAATGCCTAGGTATATCATTTTCTCATCGTGAAGATAATCAAAGTTATCAATATTATTTTTAGCCTATAGTAAAGGCAATAAGAGTTAAGTTCAAATATTTCTCGTGTATTTTATTGTGAATTTTAAATATTGAAATTCCTCATTTTGAGGCAAATTAAATCTTTTATTTATTTGCCGTCAAAATCGTCTCTGGTTGAACTTTTTTGAACTCAGGACAAAACCCATTGAGTCGCTCCATAACAAAATATTATTTTCTTATTAAAAGAAGCTGAAAATGAATATAGACATAAAGATGGCCAAAGAAATTAGCATACTGAGATTTTCTATCCGTATATCGTAGTTTGGGCATCATATAATTTCGTGATTGTGCATACATGGTGTCCCCAAAAGTGAAAATTAACCTTCTTTTTGCATTTGCATTATTTTTAAAATGAACGAAGTAAGTAAATGCGATAGAAAAACAGTTTTTCGTAACATTTCTCTAATATTTCATTAATTGTGGTTCATTGTGAAATTTTATTCCGTATTTATTCGTATGTATCACGGTGAGGAGGATAATTCCAACATTGATATCTGATTGAATAAGGCGAAACAAGGAAGAAGTGGTTGTCCAAAGGCAAAGTTGCCTAAAATTGGAATGATTTTTAAACAGTAGTACTGAAAAATGGGAAGAAAAAGGACATACGTATTTTGAAAATTACACAAAACAGTGAGTTCGCCACCTTTCCCAGAGTGAATATAAGTACGTACAAAAGGGAAAGATACTTTTCCGAAACCACCACTTAAACGCCTTCGCAGTCATTAATGCCATGCAGTGGATTTTAGGCATTCACTGCTCGCTCATAAATATTCGTATAAAATAATAATCGAGTAGTAACCTCTGACCGAGAACCTTGCCTATCTAACCCAAAAATTTTGGAAAATTTTCACTCAATCTTTTACTGCGTTGTTGTTTTTTCTTGTCAATCTCAACCGTTGTTTCGCCTTTTTCAACCTCGACGCTTTTGTCGCAGTCTACGAAACTCATAGTGATGGTTATCTGCTATGGGAAAAAAGGAATTTTAAAATAATCTTATTACGACTCGGCGCTCACTATCAACGTTTTTGCTTAAAAAACGATAAGAATAAAATGTTATTCTTCGGGAAAAAGCTATTAAATGTTCGAAATTCGGTTCTCCTAAAAGTTGTCATTGATAGTGATAGAAGAGCAAAGAGCAATAAGGGTGTCGTTTTGAATTTTATCTGTTTGCGAGAAGGGAGTGGGGTTGGGCTGGAAACAGAAAGAGACAGAGAGAACGAAAGAAAGCAAACGAACGTATGAGTGCGAAAAAGATACACAGAGAGCCAGGAGAGAAAGAGAGAGGCGGAGAGAGAGCACAAATATAACGAAGGCAAGAATAAAAGAGAGTGAGACAGACACGCGAGCTAAGGCTGAACGAGAGAAAGAGGAAACCCTAAGAACGGTGGGAAGGGGTTTTTTTTGACGAAGACAAAAGAGTGAAAGAGTAAAACGGAGATGAGGAAAGCCGGAGCGAGAGAAAGAGAGCGATGGTAAATGAGGAGCGGGCGGAGTGAAAGAGAAAGAGTAACATCGCCCAAAGGCTGCTGCGGTCTAATGCGGTACCATCGCAGCGGTAATTAGCCGTCTGAGACTACAAGATAATGTACTTGCCTTGCATAAATCTTCCTTTCCTCCTTTTGCCATCTCTCACTTAAGGCTAAACAATCCCCCATTTATTCTTTTTAAACTTCACCCCCTTGTATACGCAGATATTCGCATATTCTTCTCGTCGCACCGAATTTCGCACACGTTTTCCGCTAATATTTTCGACTTGTGCGCAAAATTTCACTGTAATGGTCGTCGATTTTAATTTCTACAATGTGCCATGTTGGGGCGCCTTCCCCCCCCCCCCCGAAAATCCGCCCCACCCATCACCTTTCTTCTTCAGCAACGTTTCTGCATTAACGTGTATCTTATGATGGAAAAAAAAAAGAAAAAAACGTATTTAATGTCGTATCGTGATTTTATCTTTCGAGTTGTTTTTTTTTTTTTACGTTTTTCTTCAGGTATTTTTGAGATTGAAGAAAAAGAAAAGATGAAAAAGAACGAATGACATAAAATATGTACACCGTATAAATATAAGGGATGAGGGTGCGACACGGTGTTTACGAACAATGTATACTATGGCTGTGTAACAGGAGTGGCGAATTTATAGACACTATTTGGTCATATAATTCGAGTGTTTTTTTACGAGTTCGATCATTAGACGATCGTAAATTACACGAATGCAGTAGAAGAATATAATGATAATAACAAACTGAATGTTGAGCAACCAGTGCCAGTTAACTTCCACGACAGACACTCGTAAAATATGATAGGGTTGCATGTAGAACTGTATTTTCAATAATAATTTTTTTTTTTCATTAAAACGCGTGGTTGGCGCCAGTTTATGACGGAATTATTATATGGTCGAAGATCGAGAAAGTAAGTACAAATGATTAAAATGTAAAAATAATATGCGAGGATTTGAGGAAGAATGAGGAAAACTATTTGTATGATAAGGTCTGAATATGAGCACTAATAGTGGTGGCTTTAGGCCTATTATGGGCCCGGGGGCCAAAATTTTGTGGGGACCCCAACAAACAATACTGTTCACGGATGGTAAGAGGGGAAATTGATAGTGGTGGAAAAAATAATTGGAATATAAAGAAGCAGGGGTGGGTTTACAATTTTCCCGCTCTAGATTTTCTTTTAAGCAGGGTTAAAAATTGAAAGTAAACAGATTATCAGCGAAGAGAACAAAACATTTTTTATGCGTTTTTAGTGTTCTAGAATCTAGAATATGACTGTATTCTAGTACTCTAATAAAGTATATATGGTGGTTTTCTGGGAGTGAAGTGGGTTCCGACCACCATTCATTTTTTGATTTTCATATAATAATTATGGTTTTGTAACGAGAGAATTATTATTTTTATTCTTTAAAAAAAATTTTCTCAAAAGGTTAGTTTTTTTTTCTCGAATAGGTAAAGGTTTTCCACCCTGGCTCAGTGGCCTCTACGCTCCCTATGTTAAATTATCGACCTCGTTACAGTAAAATATCACCACTTCTAAACGTGTACATAAAATTTTTAATTTATTTTATTTTTTAAATGGAAAAAACCGATAAAAAAAATCTTGTTGAAAACAAAAAGAAAAAAAATTAAAAAACTCTAGCGCACTGATACTGATACTTCATTTTAAAAAACCAGTTTTCCAGTTTTCATTGACAATATTAAAAAAATAAAAATAAATAAATAAAACCTAAATTAATACCATGCAGAAAACACACTCGTAACCCCCTGCGCTACTTGCTTTTCTCCAGCAATTTTACATTTTTGTGCTACATTTTTCTCGGAAACTACCGGACCAATGGGCACCGAACTTCTATCAAATTAGCACTCACATAGTATCAGTCTATCCTTGAAATTTCAGCCTGATCCAAAATTTCAGCTCAATTTCTTTTGCTATTTTTTCTAAATTCTGGAAAAAAAACTTTTCAAAGAATTTTTTGTTCTCTGGCATTCTTGGAAACTACTGAACCAATAAGCACCAAACTTCTTTTAATCCTGGTCCTACACATATAGAATTTATTAGAACTATCTTTTGTGAAAATTTCAGCAAGCTCTTTCGTAATTTTCTTAAAATTGTGAGCCAAAAATTTAGGCGATATATACATAATTGTAACGGCCAAAAGAGGTTGTTCAGTACTGGAAACTAACCTCTTTTGGGGCGATTACACTTCCTTCGATATACGATACTATTCACAGGAATATTATAGTATCTGAGAATTATTTTAACTAATTGAATTTTACTATCCACAGCTATTGTGGACCTTAACTGAATGATAGACTCTAATTGAATTAAAACACACAATAAATTTTATCACTATAATTTTAAAACACAATATTTAATTTACAATTATTCATTCGCAGTTTAAGACTGGAAGAATATTACAGGTACAGTATAAGACTGACCAGCTATTTACAATATAATATTATACACTAGTAAACAGTGTCAAAGATTACAATACAATTCAATTAATTTACTGAAAACCAGAGTTTATATACCTGTCAAGGTATATGGTTTTCTATGGTGTTGTGTATGAAGTAGGGATTTGCTGATTTAGGTATTTAATTATTTCGAGAATATTCAGGTACCAGAATGTTCAGGTACTCGAATATTCCGTTAGAAAACGTGTAGTGGTTGCTGGCAGGAAGTAACAGTACTTTCGCCAGTTGACAATACATATTAAGGAAAGAATTTGCTTAGTAAGAAAAATGTATTTTTCTGTGAACGAAATATATGCGTCTATATTAAAATATGACGAACATATCCGTTACAATAATATAATATATTATACACGGTGTTACTCAGAAGGTGGGAGAGTGACTCAGGTTAAGTAAAGCAACTCATTTGACGACAATGTGTCATGTGTTGTAGTCCCTGACGATGGATGGGGCAACACTATGAGTTTTTAAATAAATTTTAAATTGTAATTTTTACTATTTTCATTATGATTTTTTTCACAGCTTATTAACACAGATAAAAACAACTCCACTTACGCCATTTTATAAGTAGAATCATAGTCACCATACAAGAAAAATTTGCTGTTATTTGGTTGTTATTTACATTTTTGAGAATGTTTTAATTATGAAAATTCTTGAAAATTTATGAAATTTTTCTGTATTTTTCAACGATTACAAAACAGTTTTCGATGTGATATATAATTTTTGTTGCTTTATTCAATTGTCCCATTGATTTCTCAAAAAAAAAAAATGAAACTTATATGCTTATTTCCCATAGATTTTGAACGTATATAGTCGTCTGTAGAATATGTAGACAACTATATTTGAATGCACGATATTATTTCGTTTTGTAAACAATATCCCTGAATTCCATTTCCTCTTTGTGGAATACCTTGTTATGAAGAAGTATTCACACAAGGAGGTAATTAACAGCTTTGCATGTTCTGCCAAATCATACACAAATGTATGGGAGAGCCAAATCCTACGCAAACACTGGCAATTTTGTATCCAGTTTCCAAATTTATATAGGGAAATTGGCACATGCACACAGACACACATAATATGTACATATACATATGAAATTATGTCATTTAATTACATCATTTCCTGTATCACATAGTGATAAGAAACGACACAGTGCATTTGGTAATGAGCTGTGACATCATCATGATCTTTATCAGGTGATTCGTCTCTGCCCAAACAATGTATCTTTCCTGTATGTACATACAGATAAGAACATACAAACATACGTATGTTTTATTTGTTTAATGTCATAGAGACGAATAATATGCCAGCCTTTTGGTGGCAACTGTCGTCAAGAGGTGGGAGCCCCTTTGCCTCATATATGTAGAGTCCCCACACTCTTATTCTTCTTTCTGAAATTTATCTTCTTCTTCTTCATTTTATTTAATTATTTTACATACAGACAATACTTAATTAATGTTATTTGGTCACCTTAATAAGACTGATCCCTTAAATACACCAATCTCTGTAATCAGAAAATCCCTAATTTGTACTAATAACTAAGAAAATTTGCATACCCTGATTGAATATAATTATAAACTCATATTTTGTGCAGAATATTCTCACTTTGTTTTAGCTTCTTTGTACAGTCTAAATTCTATTGAACAGTCTTGCCTTTTACTTGTATTGTCGTACATACAAAATTATTATTTTATTATATTGTACCTTTGTTCTGTGTGTTTGAAATATTTATTTAAAGTCTGATTCCTGAAATTATTTAATTCATTCATTCTCAAGTATTATGAGTATTCACTTTGGATATTATTATTCTTGATTGAAGTGTAACTCTAGAAAGGAGTACAAAATAGTGAAAACAGATCTTTTTTATGCCGTTACAGAAACGCCTTTTCAAAGGCCTGAAAATTAATTTAGAAACAAAAATCAACAAAAAGTGCTCAAAACTGCAAATAGGCCACTGTTTGTATATAAGTGCTCCCAAGGAAATAAAGTAGGTGTGCTTTAACTAAAAAAAATATGATTCCGTCTCAATTTTTTGTAGTTTCAAGCACTTTTTGTTGATTTATTTTTTAAATTTATGTCATAGACTTGACTTTGATAGCCTACAATCAGAACTATAACTACCATTATGGTTGCATTGATCTTACTTTTGCTCACTAGCCAACGACTTGCACTCATATAACATTCATTGAGCTTGATTTCACATTTTTAAAACTACACAATAGACAGACGTTTTACGATTTTGCAATTGTTGCTATTTTCAACATTAATTGGCGAACAATTTTCGAACTAATTTTTCTTAAATATTAGTGTTAGACATCGGGAGCTTGATGTCCAGTTCTTGGTGTGGAGATGAATACGACAAAAGTAAATTAATAAAAGAAAAACGCATAACTACCACTCCGGATCATGTAAGTATTAGAGAAAATCACATAAAGGTGTTTTCTATTAGACAATCGTCAGTAGAAGTGAATATAACAACAAAACGTAGTAAGACTAATACAAAAAATAACAACTTGTATCAGTGTAGCCAACTAGTATGTTCAAGCTATTAATAATTCTCAACAGCTAGAATAATTATGGTACCTATGCTGGAGCGTGCACGAGTACGTTGGCCTCACCTGTCGTTCAACCTATTCCAAAGATGATTCCATAGAATTTTCCTTCGTGGAAGAAGCACCACATGTGCCTCCAAAATGCAGACCTTCTCCAATACGAAATCAAATTCCCAGTCAACAGCATCCACCGTTCTTCCAACCCATTACCGCTAATCACTTCCCACGTCAGTCATTCCTCGTCGAAAAGACGTTTTACTTTCGCCCACCTCCGTTAAGAAAATCCATTTTCTTTCACAATATACCTCTCTTCCCTCCCACCCTACCACTTATAATCATTTTTACCATCGACATTTTCGCACACACCCCAACGAACCTCCTTCGATCGGTCGTGAACGCACCTAACGACATTACCCGAAAGAACGAAGGTGTGTGTACTCCACCCCCTCTCACGTACTCACCAAAAAATAGTGGACTACCACATTTTGAAAAGGTTCACCACCGTCGTAACGTTCGTAATTTTCTTTTTATTTCATTAAAAACGCGGAATCAAGAAGATTAATGCTGGCCAACGCGTGTATAACAACGACTATAAGGATATATAATTTGGCAGGGAATGTATTCGTCATATATATATATATACATATGTATATACGTATAAAGTATTGTATGTATTGATATATACAGGTATATTTGACGTGGTATTGTATAATAGAATGGAAAGAGTTTTTGAGTGTAACACAAGTGGACAGCCACTATCTCTGTACCCCCACTAAGCCCCTCCCCCACACCCTTATCCATCAACCGTACTCGTAGTATTTTCTCATTTTCTCCGAACCACACACCTTCTCAGTCTTTCTTTCTCTCTCTCTCTCTCTCTCTCTCTCACTCTCTTGCTCTCATACACACACTCTCCCTTGACCACTCTCTCAGTTCCAGCGAAAGGAACGAGTGCAAAACACGTTATAACTTGGCGCTTATGAAAAACTAATACAAACTGGACGGTAATGCGATTATAACTGCCATTTCTAACTAACAAACGTAAATAAACTTTCGTCTTATAGGTGTACGACGTACATTTTATATCTATGTATATGTATGTATGTAGTTATGAGTTTATCTATGGATGGATGTTACCATATATACGTATACCTTTATGGGGTAGGAGGTGAAAAAGGAAGCCAAAAAAAAGAGGTCGGGGGTTATGTATATTTATACCAAATAAAAAAGGACATGGGTAAAAGATAACGTTAACGCCAATTACCTGCTAGTCGTTGTTTTTGTTGTTGTTACTGTTATTTGGCCGGTTATTTAGTTGGACGTTGTACAGAGCGAAAGAGACACACACGAATGCAGCGAAAGAGAGTGAGAGAGTCGAATATGCAGCCAAGAGTTTTTAAACAAAGTCAGACGCTAATTACAGCTTACAACTTTCTGGTTTTAAGTGTCGAATATGTTTTTCGAACAAAAATTTTGGCTTCGCTGATTAAATGCAAATTAAGCGGGTAATTTTAAACGAGATTTTATTTCGACCGTTTTCCAGCTACCCTTTGTATGGTTTTTTTTTACTCACACCTATACACATTCGACTTTTTGTCTACTTTACCCACAACTGTACCATAATCGACGCTGAATTTTTGTTAAATTCTGGTGACGAGATCTCATCTCAGCTTTTGTACGTGTAAACGATTAGGTATAATAATAGAAGAGTAGATCTGTAACTTAGATAAGTTAGTAAGAAGGAAAAAAATAGATATGTTCCGTGTAGAGGATGCTGAGATCGATTTTAAAGCTATACTAGGTACAGTGTGTTCCAGGAATCGAGTGATCCACTTCAGTGTGAGATAGTATTCATCGAGTACATTAAAAAAATTATACAATACTGAATTTGCCTGTTCTTAAAACTGAATGGGAGAGTGACTCTCAGAATGAGACTATATTCTTATACTAGCATAAGTATATTTCGGCTGTGGTAAATTGTAGAGAAATTGTTTTTTAATTATATTTTAAATAACTTCCTCTACAAAAATCTACCACGAACAATCTTCCCCAACCTACTGCAAAATAAATAATTTTATTTTTTATGCCAAAATGTCCAGCACCGTGATTGTACCCAGTCAAGATTTCAACCTTCCCAAGTATTTTTCAAAATTTCTATTACATTTTAATGGAAAATGATGAAGGTAAAAATTATTCAGAATACAATTACCTACACATAGCGATGATGATAATTTTCCCTTACAATGCCCACATCCTTCTCCTAAAAGCTGTCCAAGTCTTGTAACAAAGTTTTCTGTCCTTGGATGTGGAAATTTTTCAGCAGCCAAGAAAATCATGTTCTGTTCTTAATTTTTGATGTGTAGACACCTTAGAATTCGATCTATGGTAGAAGGCTAAACGAAAATTATGATCATCAGATTCGCGTAACTGTAACTCTTATAATTATAACTCTCATTCCTGTGTGTTACATGACACGTAGGTGGGTGGTTGTGTGTGTGTGCAATGCATTGCGCACACACACACACCCATGCTATTATTATGTTTACACATCAATCCTTCATGAGCATAGCCCATACGGAAATCATGCCTTTTTTTTTCTTCAAGTAGTCATACTGATGTATTTTAATGATATGAATAAGATGCACAGATGAAAATAATATTTTTGTCAAAATTGACTTCTTCCTCACATATTTTCAGTGAAAAATGGCACCCGTAATTTTTTTTGTCCTTCATCGTGGATGCTGATTTTCTGCTTCTCATCATCTCAATGCAATGTACAATTTGACATTGGAAAATGAAAATTTTGATTACTGAAATCCAACATTTGAATTTAAATAAAAATACCATCTTTAATGACAAGACTTCTACGTAGGTAGGCTATGAGTTTTACTCTAGAAACCCTGATCCCAAAGTTAAAATTTTCAAACTCTTATTTATTCATTTAATATTACAGGAAGCCAATTGGAACATAATTATGACTTTTTTTCTTATGTTTTCAAGGTACTAAAAATTGCCGCCCTCAAAACAATAACTGCAATAAAATTTTTCTGAAGGAAAACTATGGGAATTAATCATTTTTTCAACTTTGCAGCTCGTAGCTCCTTCAATTTTAATAATATGGGAAATGTACCCATAACTTTACAGTATGTTGTACTCGATGAGTACAGCACCACCTCGCACTGGAGTTGGTCACGGGATTGCTGCATACATGTAGTGTGCGATATCATAATATTATTACATTACAACCTGTCATTATAGGCGATGAGGCGTAGGTAAATAGTTATTATTGTGTGATACAAATGAAAAAAGTAGGTGATTTTGATGCGAGTGAGATTTTTACGAATGTCTCACACCTCTCACTCTACTCCTCATTGTCACCAACATCGTCTTTATCGCTAGATTTTCTCATTTATTCAACACGACCAATAGGTTATTTAATTGTTATTTTCGGTAATTGTAACATAGGATTTCACGTATGTATGAATGATCTGTTACAGAAATAACTAAATAACCGATCTTTTGACCCATACATTAGTAATGGCCTAAAAACAATGTAATTTTTTCAGCAGTATACAGTTATATATCCCCATTTCGAGGTTCTATGCAAAACTTTCTCCTCACTATAAATTTGCCCTCTAATCGGGAGTCTGGATTGTACGCAAATTTTCGTTGACTAAGTACTTAACGTATTTAATGAAGAATGTATTCGATAACAAATCTCTATTCATGGAAGAAAATCATGGGACTGAACTAAGCAATAACGAAAAACATGCTGTTTTCACAATTATTTTTTCTGTTATGCCAACTTAGCTCCCTGGACAATTATTATTTAACTTATTGATGTAACCAATGTATGGCTTCAAAACAAAAACAATTAAAAAACTCATTAAATATAAAGATAATAACGAGACAAATGATAAGGATGAGGAGTGGAGTAAGTGGGCATGAGACGCTCGCGTGACTTTTGCAGCACGAGCCAAAGACAACTGATGAAATTCACACGAGTGAGCGCGAAAATAATCGAAATGTGTGAGAAATAAAACGTGCCCGTACGCATGCGCAATATCTTTTTTTTCAACATTTTGTTGAAACCCGCTACTTTTTGTCCAGTAAAGGCACACAAAAAAGTCTACTTTTCGGGTGAGTGTTGCAAAAAAAAAAAAAAAAATCCTATAAAAGTGTGACTTCTGGCGTCTATGGCTTTTTGCCAAAAATACTTTGTGGTCCTTTGTAGCTTCATAAAAAATTATGAAAACCTACATTTTGTAATTAAAGTAGGCCTTTACAAGTATTTTGAACCTGGGCTTTTTTCCTTTGATCCGCGGCTCGTTTTCAATTCATCAGCAATTTCAACCAAATCCAAATTTCCTGACAATTTTCACATATTTCCTTTGCAGAGGTAGGTATAATACATATGTCGCTAACAATGCATACCTGTCAGTGTTGTTTTACACACACAACCTTCACATTATTTTCGTTCTCCAGTCACGTAGAAACGTACTCACTTGTAACCCCAAAATCGTTTACCAAAAAAATTCGTCAATACAAAAACCAAAAAAAGAATTCAAATCGAGTCGTAAACATAATTTGCAATACTCTCTCTGACTGAACACGAAGCTAAATTTTCAAAATTCAGAAGACTTTACCAAAGGAAAAGAAAGAACAGAAACAAAAAAAAAAAACAGATTAAATATTCGAGTCGAATACTATCGGCGGAAAAACTTTTTACTATTATTCTTATTTTTTCCTATTCTTTGTTTCTTCGATTTTTTGTTTTCACCTTCAAATATTTCACTGACTTTACATTCGAATTTACGTACGATGAAGCAGAAGGCTCTTGACTGATCGAAAAACACCAACAGCCGTCTGCCACTCTGGAACGTGCCCGCATATCCAACGAGAATTTTAAAATTTTTCGTTTGAAATGTTTTAAACCATCCCCTTCGTTCTCTCTCGACACCCTCTCCCCCATTCTGCTTGGATAATGTTTCTCTACGGAACGAGTGAATAACGATTCGGAAAAAAAGAGACATAGGTTGTTGCGTACTGTGCACAGTTGTGTGGGTCCCACGTAGCAGCAAAAAGTGTTATTAAGTAAAACAACAACAACAACAACATTAGCGGCATACGTATAATGTTTAGCGAGTGTAACGATTTTGTAATTTTCAGAAAACGAAGCTAAGGAAGCGTAAAGATGCGGCTAAAGGGGCCACTGTAAGTCGTCAATGTCACCAGAAGTGCTTTACAATCATAAAGATGCTAGCCAACGTCGTATCCCAAGAGCTATTCGAACACCAGCTATATTCTCTCCCACTCTCTATCTCTCTCACACACACACACACACACACCAGCGCTCCCTTTCTCTCATTTTCAACCCTGTACTTTCTATCCGTTTTGTATAATAACGACGACTGTAGTAGTGGCTGAAATTGGGCAGAAAGAAGGGTAAGATGGTGCGGCTTCTCTCATCTCAACCACATCCAACGACCAACCAAACGATTTCTCTACAAACTTATCGATATACCACAACCGTTTCTATACATACCTACCTATATATATATATATATATATATATATAAAAGTATGTACCTACCACTCTTTACTTCTATCTTTTCCGTGCTTTGCTGCTTCTTCTTTTTTCTCTATAGATTTTGTCCACAAAAACCGGGACATATCTTTAAATACAATGTCCAATATAGTACTTGGAGGAGTATATACTTTGGTGAGCTTATTTACTATAAACCCTTAGTCCTATCCTATATAATACTGTATGGTATACTATATACATACTCCCATCCGTTTATGGCCCATTACACACTTATTGCACTTTAATCGGCGCTTTTTATATAAACCACCGTGGCCAGAGTTTCGTCCCAAAACATTAAAGTTATTATTGTCTTAGTTATGTGAAAAACTTTACGAATAAACGAGGTCACAAAAGAAAACCGTACAAACAATTTTCAATTCCATTAAATGTTCGATACGCACATACAATTTTTTTTTCTCTTTTTCTTAGGACTTTTTTTTTATTTTTTATTATTATTATTTTTTTTTTTTTCACTAGAATATACGATACGAATTGAAAGCGATTTCTAATTGGCTCATTTGAGTCCGTTTTGTGACGTTATAAAGTTTATTTTTAAGACCGACAAAGAAGATGATGTGAAAAATTTTCGTTATTTATGACGAAAAATTTCGTTGAAAGAGTTTGGTTTTTTTCTCTCTTTTGATTATTACGAATACTGTTATTGACTTTAAAAAGTCTCGATTTAGTAGGTCTATATTACGTTTTATTGGTCTTAATTCGAAAGTTATAACTATATTTTGAAAGTTATCAATTATTGTATTTTTTTTATCTGGCTTTTTTTTATTTTGCGCCTAGATTGGGTAAGTATGCCAGCAAAGATGATGGAAAGGTTGAAAAGAGTTTATTTTCACGTTATCTATGCAGTGAAAAAAAAAAAAAAAAAAAAACTCCAGCGCAGCAATATTTTGCTAGAAAACCTGGTCTGCCTATTTTCATCTACAATTTAAAAAAGAAAAAATTCATAAATTAAATCAACGCAGTGTAGAGGAGACGCTCGTAACTCCTTGCGCCGTAAATACGAAAAAGATACTTCAAGCAGTACAGGCGATTTGATTTTCTCTAGAAATTTTTTTTGTTTTACATTTTTCCAAAAAACTACGGAATCAATCGGCATCAATCTCCTATCCGATCTGGACCGATATAAGAACTACATTTCGTGAAAATTTAAGCTCTACTGTTTTTGTAGTTTCCTCAAAAGCCTGGAAAAAACCATTTTTCTAGAAATTTTTTCTTTTCCACTTTTCTCGGAAATTAAGAAACTAATAGGCATAAACCTTCGTCAGACCTACAATTACATAAGAACGATACATCTTGAAAATTTTAGCAACGACCTTTCTGTAGTTTCCTCAAAATCCTAGTAAAACCACTTTTCCACGAATTCTTTGTTCTCCACTTTTCTCGGAAACTACTGAACTAATAGACAGCCAACGTCTATCCGACTTCCACCTTCTATAAATGGAAAATTTATCATGAAAATTTCAGCGAAGTAACCTTTTTAGTTTTTTCAAAATCATGGAAAAACAACTTTTCCAGGAATTTTTTATTCTCCAGTTTTCTCAAAAACTACTGAACTAATAGGCACCAAACTCCTATCAAACTTTGTCCCATATAATAATTACTTTTCGTGAATATTTCAGCCCTGTCGTTTTCCTCGAAACCTTGATCAAAAATTTTAGACGATATATAGGTACGTACACTATATGCATACATACACACATACAGACGTACATACATACACACATACATACATACGTACATACATACATACATACATACATACATACATACATACATACATACATACATACATACATACATGCATACATACATACATATATACATACATACATACATACATACATACACACATACATATATACGTACGTACGTACATACATACATACATACATACATATATACACACATACATACGTACATACGTATATGAAGATATGTTCATACATATTATGTACATTAAAGGTAGGTGCGTCAAAACAATATTAGATAAAAATGAAAAAATTGTGTCATTCGTTTTCTGATGTCGTAAAACGAAAAATTTTCATCATCCCCATCCCTACCCTTATGTGAGGTTGATTTTTAATACCCCGTTGGTAAACAAACTGGGTAAAAACGACAACTGTTGCGAAAATTATCAACGAAGTTAATGACTTACAGGAGAGGGAAAATGTTTACGAAGAAATGAAAACAGTTTATCATCATCAATTTTCATTAGCGTGATCGAGGTGTGACTGTACTGCTTTTTGAAGGAATAATTATTTCATTTCCTTCTCCACCAATTTGTAATAACTCGACATCGAGAGTGAATTTTTTTGGCTCGTTCTTAATATTATAAAAATGCTAGTTGATCAAGAAATTATGAAGGCTGTCGGTAGGGGCTATAATTTAAAATTTTCTAACAAATGAGAACTGAAAGGATGGAAGTTTGCAGCAAAAACTGAGGCTGTAAGTATTACACCGGCAGTATCGATAAAAACCTGTTACATTTTTAAAAGAAACTTTAAATTTAGCCAGAATTTGTTTGGTACTAGGTTCTAAGACGAAGCAAAGATTGCTAGTTTATTCATATTATTTTGAGAAGCCAGATATAGAACTTTATGACTCGGAGCATGCCTATGGTTTGCTATTGTACAAAAATATTATGTGAAGCGAAGAAAAAATGTGGCTCTGTTCTGACTAAACCTCAAGTTAGAGGGTAACACTATGGCTGGCAGATCAAAGATTTGAAATGTTTTTGGATCACTCGTTGTGCCACACTTAATGATAAGCATGTTTTGGTCTTTATATATTGATTGTTGTGCGACAGTCATTTTAGGTGTTACGTATCTGCCATCAAAGGCAAAGATTTTGATCATTGAAAACGATTGTGATGACCAGAAAACATTTTTCCATAAGATTCTTTATTTATACATGTTGAGAAAGAACTAGAGGGGGCATACTATCGAAAACTGTCGATACTATCGATATTGACATTTTTTTCGATAATTTTTTTTTCGATATTTTACCAAATTTTATCAATTGATGACCTTCTTATACAGGTTTTCGATGAAAATCTACCTACATATAAAAATGGATCTGGTATTAAGACCTAGGAGTGGGAGTAGATTCGTTTTTCATTTAATGATCCCAGGAAACTTGTGGCACTATTAATTGAAATTCATACGTGTATACCTACATAATTATACAAGTCCTGAAGTTGGCTTATAGGTACCAGCCCACAACTTCTGCTGGCACAATAAATAAAGGAAAAAAAAATCTTATCCTTCTCTTTCTTTGTCTTTTTGTCAAAGTTTTGTTTCTTTCACGACTCGGTAGTTGGCGTTGCTCAGTAGTTAGCGCATGCGCATCAAATTTAAGGCAATATTCAGGAAACGAATTTCCATTGCCTTTACATATACTATAGTGATAATACATATTTATATTTAAGCAACATATTTCTCTGCAAAACGGTACAGATCACATTTTTCATCATATAAAATCTTTACATTTGATATTGTTCTGATCTAAACAATGATGAGGGCTATTGTTTTTGGTCGAGATCGGCTTGATGTTACGAATCCGGTACATCCTATTATATTGCATTATTGATACTTTAATGGTTCTAAAATGCGTAATTTTTAAACAATCGGCACGGAATTCGATAGAATACATTATATTCTAAAATTTTACGAAATTTGGTTTCCATCAGCTGAACTGTTAATGCGTAAAAATGATTTGAAATAAACTATCGCTAAAAAGATAAGATAAATTCCAGATGAATCAAAGAAAGTGATTAGAAAGCCCGAGTGTTGTTATTTTATTTGCTAATATGCATTCATTTATTAACTTTCGTGTAGCTATATTTTATAACTTCAGAATACAACATTTCTTATGAACTTCCTTGACAATTCATTTTAAACGTATCTAATTTTCAGTCAGTATTCTGCCAATACATTCGATATTTTGGTATGTTTTGGGTATTTATTTATTTAATTTTTTTTTGCTTTGTAAAATACCAAATGACTAGTTTTTAGCTACTTTTTGTACGTGTTTATTTATTTTTTGAATGTGTTTAAGGGAAAAATATGAAGTCATAAAATATTGAAAATATGGAAACTATCGATATCAAAACTTTTTGGTATTTACCATTTTTAGAGGGTACCAAAAGCTCCACTAATAGATTTTCGCCATGTAATGCGGGAAGTATATTTCAGCATATTCAAGGCACACGGGTGCTCTCCAATAACCTGTACTTTGGGAAATATTATTCTGTGGGCAGGGGTCCCAATAACATGAATTCAGAACATAAATTTTTATTAGCAATATTCGACAATATTTATATGGACCTATAATACTTACCAACATATACGTATTTTACATTTTATATGTACCTATACAACGTGTATTATTATAATATAACAAGTGATGAAAATCATCCGGTCTCAAAAATCTCAGTAATTTCCCTGAGTAATATCATTTTCAATCATCTTTGTAAAGTCAAGTACAGTGTTTATCAACATTATCGAAGTCTATAACCAGAAAACTTGTTAATAAAACGCTAAATAGCTTGATATTGTATCGAAAGATATACTCAATACTGATGGAAGTACATATTGGAAGTACAATGTTAATAGTGTACCTAGTATTCGCTTTTGACGAAATAAACATACCTATAGTTCCCTTAAATTTTCGCTTGACAAAAAAAAAAAAAAAAAAGAGTTAATTTAATTTTCAATAATTTAAAAAATTTTCACGTCATTTATTCATCGAAATGAGAAATACAACAATATTAATTTCATCAACAGAAACTAGCGTTAATAAGTAAAGATAACGTAATTATTAAAATTTAACATGGTTACCTATTACCTATTTAATACAAAAATATATTGCCTAAAATATTTTTTGAATTTTCAGTTTGATCTCTAATTAGAGGGGAAAAAATTAAAAATAAACAATAAATTTTGTTTAGTAATTAAACAAAATATCACGACTTATAAATTTTTTTGTTCCTTTAAATACGTTAAGTGACTAACGTTTGGTAATTAGAGAAAAGTTTAAAATAAGTAAAATCCTTCCAAAAAATAAAAAAGTAATAATAATCATAAAAAATAATGAAAAACAAAAAAGTTATTTCGGAAACGCCAGACAGGAAAAGGAAAAAATTATAAATTTTACGAGATACTCCCTCAGTTGATTTGTGTATAAAAAAAAAAAATAAATAAATAAAAATAAAAGCAGAGAAGTCACGAAGCATTATATTAATTATCTCAGCTAACTAGAATTTAGGTTATTTTTCAGCAAAAAAGAGTAGTAAGTGCAGAAGAAAAAAAAATGAAAGAAAAAAAGGGTTAAGGATTACCAAAAATATTAAACGTTGACTGTCCCTTAAGAAGGGTGGAAAAGAATAAAAAATTAAAAAAAGTAGATTATTTTTCAGAGCTAATTGGTTAAAGCTTCTTAGGTCATACCAACTGAAGAAAATTGTCGTTGTTTGAGTTTTGTAGGTTGAGAGCGTGAGGAATCGAACTGGCCACCTACAGATTAGAAACAATGAGGAAACGTTATCCGAGGAACTATGTCATCGCCAATACCAAACTGAGGCGCGCATATATAGATTCACATCCCCATAACCACTCTCTCCCAGTGCTGAGACAGTGGTTGCACCATGACAATTCAACAGAGGGTGAAGCTGGGCAGCAGCCATGCAATAAACCCCCGAAATATGCAATTCAAACTTACGCTATCATGGCTCAATGGCCAATGCCACTTTGTGGAAGTGGGTGTATGAAGCAGTGGAGGAGCACTGTTTTTTACGTTTTCACTCATATCCTTGTCATCAGTTCTGTAAGTTTCCAGTATGGGGAATATAGGCGACAACATATAAAATTGAAGAAAAAAAATAACGATGATATTTTCATGGCTACACCGTCGCTGATGGCACGCTGAGGTGTGCATATATATATAGGTTCACATACTCACAAGTTTTATCATTAATTATGATTTCGGTAACCAAAAAAAAAAAAAAAAAAACGCAAAGATAAGTTTTATTGCAGGTAGTTACTCATTTTGTTAGAGATTTTCCAAATAATATTTCAGCTTGTGACTTTTAGTGAATTTTATTGAATATACCTACCAACTATCTCTGTTTCTCTCTGTCTTTGTTTTGGTCTCAGGCTTTCTCATACTTTAACTTTTATTGAAGAACTTCCATAGAATTTAAGTTTTATAAAACTCTCCATGATTAGACCTCCAAACTCAAGAATATAGGACTATTATTTAGAAGTAACTTTGCAATTGGCTATTTCGTATAACTGAAGCTGAAAAAAAAAAAAAAAAAAAAGCAACACATTAGCTAATGAGTTCGATGATTTTTTTAACATCATCGTTTTTATATTTATTTTTCCGGATGACGTAATCAAAAGTTTTATATATCAATATGAACCAGCCTAGTTTTGGAAAAACCATTGTTTTCCCAACTTCTTAATTTTCTGCACCTTCAACTGGACGAACTTCTTTATTTGTGTAAATTTGACTTCATTTTTTTATTTCCGCCACATTCTACATTCTACCCTTTGTGGGTACAGTTTTCTCCCTCCCGTCTTTTCCATTCGCTAAATTTTTCAAATGCACCATCTGATCGACCGACTGACACACAGCCCTTCTTTTTTCACTCGAATAAAGGATAATATGAAATCGACCCTTTTTTTTTTTTTTAAAGTTTTAAATTATAAAAACCCAGCCGTTTACCCTCGTTCCAAAATAAGGAAGTAATTGAACTCGAAAAACGAACGTCGAAGTTTAAATTTGCAGTTTAAAAGGGGAAAAAGTTGCAAACACTTTTGCAAATGAGATGTACTCACATCTCAAAACAACCATGGCTACGAAATTCTTCGTGAAGATTGAATTCATTCATAAAAATTATAAGTTACCAATTGTAAGCGTCTGTGTAGGTACTTAAGTTTCCAAACAAGATCGTGTTCAACATGGGCTAAATGCACAATTCTTCCTTGGATTACGATTTACAAAATATATTATCTTAAGAAATCTTCATATATTTTTGAAGAATAAAACTTTCTGTTGCTTATCGTATTCCAAACCTTTGGTTTTAACCTCTGAACATTTTTCAGGAAACTCTCTCATATTCTAATGCCGAGTTGACTACTTTACTTTCTTTTTGATGACTTATGAAGATTGAAATATAGAACTGGTTCATTTTCTTAATTTTTCAAGTCCAAATCTAATAAAATGGATAAGTTAATTTTTAATTTTCATAAAACAAATACATTATCTCTGTTGGTCTGTTCTTCACAGCAGACAATTGTGGAATTAAGTTCAAGTACAAGGTTTTCTACAAGTTCTGTTGAAAATGAGAATTTAGTTCAATCCTAAGGTTTTCGAATGGACTCTTGAAAGATCCTGTTCAGCACTTTTGCACTTTATCATCCGAAAAGCAACAGGAATCACAATTTTTTCCTAGAAAACAAAGCTATGAGTGACGAACACTTTCATACTTTTTAAATTATAAAAATTTTTTCATTCTTGAAAACCTTTGTATCGATAAACGTATATTCTAAGGACGAGGGTCCACATATTTTCAACTGTGCCTTCCGAATCTCCTTCCCTATCACATTCCACTACCACCAAAAAACACACACTGTTATTTTATGTTAAGATTTTTTTTCTGAGCTAAGGGGGGTCCAGACCTCCAGAACACCCTCCCCTAATCTACACCGTTGCTCAAAACTGAATCAGCTATTGCATTAAAAAAATAAATTTTACACCTACCTATCTGATTAATTGGGTTACGTTTCCAGTGGAACAATGTCAAAAATAACCACAGATTTTCCATAAATTCATGTAATCCTTCGACGTTCGGCAATTTTTTTTTTGTTCAAATTTTATCTCACATTTTTGATTAAAGCAGTCAAATATCCGTATTTTTTGCCATTTTTCTCATAAGTACAAATTTTGTTACAATATTTCGTACTTTTGGCGGTAATCCCACGTAAATTCGCAGGAAAAAAACTGATTGCACAAATTCAAAACGTAAAATCTATGGTTCTGTTCTCGCAAATAATTATTTATATTACCTATATTGCTATACCTACTACATAATTATCTAGGTATAGCAAATATGTTTTCTGCAAAATTATCGTAAATTTTAACGTATACAAGTAATATTAACACCATTTTGTTTTATTTTTATTATCATTGCAGTAAACGAAGAAACAAAAATACCTCCCCGCAATCATATAACCCGTCGACAATGAAGTGGTTTTAAAATGGCTCACGATTAACGATTTTCTTTTGCTTCTCATCGAGCAATTGTAATTTATTTCATTTCTTGACAAATTCAAATTCCTCACCAGGAATCTCTCTCTGTTCGAATCGACGACGATGAGTACGATTTTATTTAATTATTCGCTTCGAAAGAACAAATAAAATAAAAAAAAAAGAAAAAGAAAAAAATGAAAAAAAAAAGTTTTTAAGCAAGTACATTGAAGTGTTAAACAGAACCCCCTCTCTCATTCCTGTCCCACTGGCTCTTATTATTGGAAACTCTGTTAAAGTGTCATGAAAGGGTGCTTTTTTCTTCTTCTTCTTTTTCTTTTCATTGTAAACTTCTATTAAAATAAAGCAACAAAAAAACAAAATTCGAAAAAATTCAAAAAAAAAAAGGGTTTAACACAGTGACTAGGCTAAATGAGACGCAAATTGCTCACACTTCAGTTGGTTACTTAAAAACAAAAGTAAAGTGACTTAATTGAAAGTAAGGATGAATGTGCTTAGACTTAATTTTTCTTCATTTTTAAGAATCTCTTTTTTTTCTCCTTTTTTCGTTCACCCTATCTTTTTTTTTTTTTTTTGTTTTTTAATAAGTGTTTCCTGGTTTGATTTTTTTCAGTTGTCGTAAAAAGACAATGAATTTCCTTTTTCAATATCCGTTTTATTTATTCATTTTCTTTTTTTCTTAACAAATACCTCTTGAAAGTTTTAAGAAGAAAATCATTATCACAGAAAATTACTTTCCTACGGGTTTTTTTGTTTCTTTAATAACGCAAGATATAGACAAATAATGAAAAAAACTAAACTAATTTTATCGAAAGTAACTTTTTTTTTTTTCATTATGTCTTTTTTATGGAAAAATAATAATTTATTTCAGGATCCTTTTTTATGCTGATTACGAGGATAAGTTCAAACAAAAAAATTGTATACTTTAACTATGCGTAAATTGTAACATAGAATTTATTAGGAGCTTGTAGATATATGAATATAGAATTAAAGTTGATTGATAGGTTGATACACAATGCTAAAACTAGAACAAAACGTAGACAAAGCTCATATTTTCATGACTGTGCAAGAAAAATTTCATTTTCTATCGGTGCTCCAAATTTTATTAAAATTAAGGAACTTATCAGTCTAAAAAGTGGGTTGTCTATCGTTTTTGTGAGATTATATAGTATGAGACCAGACGGAAGCTCACAGATATTATCCAAAAATGAAATATCCATGTTTCCAGCAAATCTAGCTAAATAGTACAAAGTAAAAAACACAGTCCATAATTTTTTGTAGTTACCATTAAAACTTACGCAAAAAGCCTATAACTAGTGCATATTTTTGGTATGATTTTCTCATTTTTCCTCACGCCATATTCCTATTTTCGGAGCACAAACCACCCTGTCGAATAATAAATAACGCATTAGTCAAACACGAGATTAAAGTATAAAGTTTTTCACGTTATAGTAATCTTCGAATTGTATAGTCGTCAGTCTGTAGTATGTACGTCGAAACAGGCAGACTGTATTTGGTTTTGGGCTTTAGATTTTTTAGCGAAATTTGGTGCAAAATCTCCGCACACTTCATTAAGTATATAAAGGCTTCGTTTGCTTAAATATTGCCCATACTATACACAAAACCCTTTAGAAAAAAACAAAACAAAAAAAAAAAAGTGAAGAACACCATGAAAAACGTAAAGTTTCAAACTACAAATTTCGAATTTAGCTGAGTGAATCTGGGGGTAGGTATATACTCTGTTTTTCATCTCCTCCAGCGTGTACAGATTTTCTTTTCTTAAGTTAATTTCGAGCTTGAGCGCGAACCTAAATCATTTCGGTATTTTTGCACTAATAAAGTATATCGTATTACATGGGCGACCCCCAACCTCTTAAAATTACGAAAAAAGGGGTTATTCTTCACTTGGGCATATACCTATATATATATATATATATATACATACAAACACAAACATTCTGCCATTTTATAAACAACACGTAGGATATTTAACCCTTTTTCTAAGTTTATTACGAAAGGTTTTTCGCGCTCACTTTTCTTAATGCATATTTAATATGCCAAAAAAAAGAAGAAGAAGAAGAAAAAAGGTTTTTCCATTCGTCGTCGTTTTTTCCTAAAGACTCATTCGAAGAAAATTCACTCCGCCACACCATCCTTTTAAATATATTATACGAAGCGTATGCTGTATGTGCATTTTATTTGAGGGTCCTTCTTGGATGATTGCGAGACAGAGAAACCGAAAAACGAATAAGAAAAAGGGAACGAGAGACGGAGCCGGGAGACTTACTGGGTACACGGTTTGATATTAACCTCGTTACTACCCTTTAAGACTTACTAAATTATTACCTCGCGAGCTGATATTTACAAATTATACGTTCTAGTCTTACCTTATATTATACAGACGCAGGTACCTATATTTAATTGAATTATCGACTAAATTATTCGTCGACCGGTTGAGAAGGTGGGGGTTATGATGGCTACTCGAACTGTTCATTATGGTACCTACGTAAATTGCAAAGGCTGCATTTATTATTTTTATTCCCGTACAAAAGGTTTTGAAGGCATTTCGATAAGAAGCTATATAGCCATCTACTGGTTGCTGTGTCGTGAAGAGGTTCTTATCCAGAATTATTAATTTATTATATCTACACGATTTTGATTGTATACAAGGTGTTTCGTGAGAATTCACTCGAGATTGAACAGTAGATAGCAAAGGCGTAAAAATTAAGTAGGTGAAGGGTCTTGGGAGTCGAGGCCACCATCCACCAACCCGAAAATAACTTGATATCTAAACATAGTGTGTCTTTGTGGGTGGTTTTCTGCATTATGGGGTTCAAAAAGAACGGATAACAGAAAATATGTTGATCCCCGCCTTAAGACGAGCTATCTACGCTTTCGATCGATAGTACACCATGAAATAAACAAAAGTTTACAATAAACATACTTATCCCTTTGTGGAATACCTTATGTTGTGGAAAGAGTACAACTACAGAAGGTAGTCTTCAGTTTTACATGTTTACCAGCTTTATACACAAGTACAGAAGAGCCCATCGCAGTAAAGACTGGCCGAAGCTTGTTGTATTACTAGTGCCTTTTATACTTGGCTCTGTACACGCACATCTACTCAAATACATACATTTTTGTGAATGTATTGGTAACTAATTGCATTGTACTTTGTAGATAAAATAGTATAACAAATGCACTTGTCAACATGACATAATTGATGTAAAGCCAATTCATTACAGTCTGACAATTATGAATTACATACAGAATGTAACAAGTAATTTGTGGAAATAAAGTGTATTTAACATGCAGTGCACTAAATTAGCCAGCCTTTTGGTGGCAACTGTCATTGAAGGATCCAAGTCCCTAATACCTCATACCAGTAGGTATGATACCTACACCCTACTCAATGGGAAAATGTAAAAACTTGAAAAATTTGAAATATCAGATAATGAAAACCAAATTCGAGTCTCATACTGCAATTCATTACCTAAATAAACTGATTCAATTCTTTATAGGTACAAACGTACTAAAAAGAAAGGATATTTAAACAAAAACATTTTTTCCTCGATAAAAATCAAAAACAGACCTATGTAAATAAATTTTTTAATTGCTAATTACAACTTGGAATGAAAATAAAATTAAAGTATTTCCATTATTTTGTAACCCTTGGCCAAAATGAAGTCAGAGCTCATGTAAAGTTTTTTAAATATTTCTGAACACATTCATGAAAAATTGTATACCTGGAAACTTTTTCTATCTCATTTTAGGGAGGTAGACCATCACATACTGGTGATTTATCATTGAAGTGTGTTAATTCAAAGTGAATATGCAAAAGAATGATTAGGGATAAAATTTAAAAAAAGGTGCTTTCTGGAGATAATTTCAACATCTTTTTAGTAAAATAAATTGTTATAGAGATTCGAATGGAGAATGTTAACTACTTACTCATCTACTAGCAGTTTCTACATTCAGATCCCTTAATATTGTGGTATCCAACGGGGGCTGGTTACGTATTTTTGTAAACCGTAAAAGTAAGGGTACATAAATTTTTGTATTTTCTAAATTCAAAATGGAGGAAGACATAAGACCAGATAAACCAAAGTTCGTGAGATTTATAGGACCTTCAGAATTATGTATTTAGAGTTTAAAAAAGAAAGACATATTTTATGGACTATGAATTAGTTTGAGAAAGGGACAATATAGAGGAACATGAGGTATTGTTTATTTGACTATTTCACCATTGCTTACAAACAAAAATTTTAACACATAATTTTAAACAAAACAAACTAATGAAAAATAAGAAAATTTATTTTAAAAAACATACAGGTTGAAACAACTACAAACTTCTGAAATATTGTAAACAGGATCCATAGACAGCCAACACTAATCAGATTTTTGAAGATTGACTGTTGAATCTCTGGATATGGAGTCAAATATTGATGTCTATTTCTGGAGTAGACTTGATATACAAGGTATTGGAAGAATTTAGCAAACCATCAGTATGATATGGTGTTAGAATCCAAAATGGAGTACTGTTTGGAATGCAGCGACAATATGATTTGTATATTTTGTACTTCACTTTTTCAACAAAATTGATTGGAGGCCAGAAACAGGTAGCAATGATCAGAATTTGGTTATAAAGAAGAATAAACGATTCCCTTCTTTCATAATGACCAACCAGATATCTTGGTGTTTTCATCATATTATTACAAAAAGTTGTAATACTTTCAATTTTAATAATCGCCATCAGTTTAAAATTTGCCATAAATAATGGCTGATCAAAAATGAATAAATTAATTCCATGAAATAGTGGAATTACTTTTTTAGAAATTACAAAGTAAGAAAAATCCAAAAATAATTGTTGAAATTTTCTATTAACGAAACAATAAGCCATTAATGTTGAAAAATTGTATTAAAATCATACAATTAATACAATTATTGTTGAAAGACTGTACAAAAATCACACAATCAATGTTGAAAAAATGATTTACACGTGGTTAGGCAAGTTTCTAAGAAGATGTTTCCCCTAAAAGTTTCTAAAGTGGGATGGTAACACCTCCAAAAGGATTTCTGATTGGTTTTTGGAGTAGTGTGAGTCTAATGAAAAAATGGAAGATAATGATGGTCAGTCACTCTTTTGATGAATTTGATGACTTTTTACAATTTGTGGAAAGTGATATGGGTAGGCTTAAACCGTTTCCAGATGAATTTGACAGATTTATGGATTTTCTAAAGTTATACAGAGAGCAATAGAATTTGTTGATAATGATTTTTTGTTATATGGAAGTTTAATAAAAACGGTAGCTTTATCTATTTTGTATTTCCTCTAGCTCCTTGTAGTTATCAAGTAGCATGCAATTAGAAATCGAAGATATGGATTGTTAAAAAGAATTTAATTTTTTGAAAAAGTAATAATTCATGTCAGATTATAAATCCTGTCATTTGGAAATGTACATACTTATTTGTTGTTTATTATCCTGATTCTTAAGGTATATCTTTAAGAAAAATTTTGTTTAGCTAGTATGTGTATAAGGTGGTTTTGTTGTATATATGGTGTTTAAGATTTTGAATTCGGATTTTAAGGATTCTACAATATATACTATCTGTTTTTGAAATGGCCAATTTTATATCAAAATGATACATCTTATACGTATGGTATGTTTGTTTTTAAGGTTGAACATTCTTTTATTGCCAAATCGATGGAGATACTTCTTAAATATATTTCTGAGTTTTTGATTTTATTTCACTCATAACAATTTGTCTAAATTAACTTCTACTTTTCGCTGCCTTAAAATAATGAAAGTTGAAATAATTTCAGAAAAGGGAAGTTTGAACAAAGATGACATTTTACCTCTCCTCTTCATATTAAAGAATGATCAACTGGATTCAGAGAAGGGAAAGGAAAACGAGTTCTTCTGATTATGGTAATTTTAGAATTATTGTCTTTGATATACCTACATACGAATTTTTTATGAAACTTGAAAAAAGTGGAATTTCGCTATTTAGAGGGGTCAGCATAAGCATCATCCACTCATTGAATTCATTCAGTGGAACTAGATTTTAGATACCTACATTAATTAGACTTAACGTCAAATTATACGGAAAAATCGTAAAATTTTATGCCATTTTATTTTCACTTGCTCAAAATATTTGCTATTTCACGATCCAAAGCCAATGAATCTTAAAAACTGAAAGCGAAACAAGTGCTTATCGTTGAAAAGGATCGTAGAAATCAAGTTATATTGACATTGTTTCTTTTTTCTCTCAACCAGAGACATGGTTATTTTGAGCAGTAGTTCGATATCGGTTAACGAGTAAAGGGTCTGCCTTTTTTCATGCTCTTCTTTTTTCCCCTTCCCTATCAAGATTGTTTTTGGAATCGAAGTCTGCTGCTTCAGCAGAGACAATAAACTGTGTAAGCTTTTCCTTTATCTGGACAGAAAGATGTAATTCGAAAATATCGTTTCCAGTTCCTCTCGTTATTTCGTTTAATGCGAACGAATACGATGGGTAGCCGTCGTGTCTCATCACTTTTCAATCATTATTTTTGTAATTGAAAATTTTAACCCTCATTTTGGTGACAATTGTTTTTTCCATTACGAAAACTGACGTAATTAACGAGTAGCTGATTACGAAATACGCAATTTTTCAAATTACTCTGGACCTAATTTCAAGTAAGTGTACACGTCACTCTGAAGTGGTTTTTCTATATATTATAATATTCTTCCAAAATTTTAGCCCCAGATTACTCGCCTCTTGACTTGTCACCAATTTCTAGACCAAAGTTTTCCGGAAAATAAGATCAAATACTTGTGCTTATATTTTTTCAATTCTCAGTTAATTTGGAATAAATTGTGATGAAAAAATTAATTTACAGCAGAGAGCCAAGTCCTCATTGCCTGAAATTGATCAGTTAAACCACAACCATTAGTTAATCCAGAGAAAAACGACATCAAAGGCCAGTGTAGAGATGACATCTGGATTCCACTTTTAAAGCTTAGCCATGCGTCCACAGACGGACCACAGACAAATAATTAGTGCATTGCGCTTAAAATAAATTACATCATCTATACGTATGTACTCATACAGATGAAGTGCGGCTGCACATATGTGTAAACCACATAAGGAAAAGCGAGTACGTGTGTATGTATGTAGTCGCTGATACAGTACACGTCACGGTGCACTTAACACCGACAATCTTTCCTAATTGGTTGCTTTATTATGCTATAATATGAGTTATGTATTAAACCAGCTGGCTACTGGTATTGAGAAATGATTCGGTTTCCAAACATGCAAACCTTAAAACGATTTGTTTAACCAAGTGTAAGTATCGCTACCTACACCAAAAGCTACAGCCAGTAATAAAACATTGCCATTTTATGCATATTTTCTGCTTTACATAGTCACAACATGTCAATTTCAATTCTTTTTTAGATTCCTATGCTAAAATTTCACGTTTGTTCTTTCGTTATCATATTCTCTCACACGGGACTCCTCATTTCTTCTCCATTTCAACTGTTGCCATAAACCACGTCTTTCATCAGGGATGGTGTAAAGTAAGAAAACCTTTTGAAATCCTTTAATTGATTCAGAAACTTCGTAAAATATGGGGGCTTTATCGTTGTCCTCGGTCAACCATTTGTTATTTCACATCGAGGCTGTGATTAGTTGCTGCAGCCTGTGGCCATGGTCAGGATAGCAATGTTTGCTCATTAGTAGCTAAAACCTGACTTTGATACCTATTCATTATTATTATGCTTTAGAAATGGAGGGAATTGAATATGAGACTGTTTTTATGGGCCATTGTCACTTTTGTTTTGGTCACTACCCACAGATAATGACCAGTGGGCTTAACTGCCAGAAGTTATTCCTGGTCACAGACACTTGTCGTGGCTATTGCTTAAGTTAATGGATTTGTTTCGTATTTGTGGCCTCTGGTCATAATTTACTAATTATAGTTTCTTAACATAATCACTGGGCATGGTCACTGGCTCTGATTGTCAGCTAAATGATCACTGGCCGGAACTTACTGATCACAGTTGTTTCTGATTATCATTAGTAGCTGTGAGGTGACATTGGCCATTGTTGTTGACTATAGCTGAAGGCCGTAATGACCAGTCATAGTCGCTGGCAATGGTTACAGTTTTAGAGTGTGTAAAAGCACCCGCGACATACCGTTAATAGGGCTAGGGTTGGTCAATAAAATAAATTAATTAAGGGTGGTTTCTCATTATCATCATTAAACATGGCCACTAGACATTATTACTGGCTCTGGTCTTTGATTAGCCTGCTATCGCTAGACATGATCGCTGGTTATAGTTGCTATCAATAGTAGCAGGCTATGGTTACCAGCCCTGGTTACCGACTCGGTGAGCGTATAAAAGCAGCAACAATCCAATAATTTAGATGGGTTGAGTGGTTGTGGTTGGCCATGATTTCCATCCTTAGAGTGATAGTTATGCTAGATGGTACTTCAAATGATCAAAAGGAGCTAGCGAATGACCTGCTTGGAGAACTCCTCAATTCTTAGGATAGTGTATTTCCAAACTTTATTAAATTTACGGGTTTTCGTACAACTGTTACAGTCGTTGCACAAAATAATAATCTCTGCGTGCCCAATCATTACAAGCAATTTCACTGCCAGTAGAGATTTTCCTCTCGCGGAAGTTTCAGATCAAATTGTTCACGAAGTTGTACATTCACTTTGATTTCCAGCTGATTATTTTCAATAGATATAAATACATCCAGTTCTGTGCGATTAATCGAATTAGGGGAATTAAAATTGTTTTCTCAGATTAA
The DNA here is from genome assembly GCA_011428145.1 of Ericerus pela. Lineage (NCBI taxonomy): Eukaryota > Metazoa > Arthropoda > Insecta > Hemiptera > Coccidae > Ericerus > Ericerus pela. The sequence continues at coordinate 1,625,375 of WOFM01000354.1, forward strand.
GTCTACCACTGCTCCCACATTGTGAAAAACAATATTGTGCAAACCTATATTGACAGAAGGAGGTGGAGGTACATTTCATTTAAATAATTCAATATTGAGGCCATTTCATGGTGGTTGTTACGATAAGTGAAATTGGAATTGTAAAAAAGGAAGATAAATGATTGAGAGAAGAGCATATTGGACTTACAGATATTCAAAGGAAAAGAAGGGAAAACTGGAAAAAAAAAAAAAAAAATTTCAAACGTAACATTATCGAACACGTATGCGTTTATGAAATACGATTTTCCTATATTTATTTTAGCAGTTTTCTTCAACCCATATATCAAAACAAAACGGTTGAAGTTGCCAGTTGAGGAGAAATTCCGAGGATATGATTTGCGGGCAAGAGATTAAAAATAACGCACCGGGAAAGTCGGAGAAAAAAAATGTCCGAAAAGTCGAACATACATACCTTACAGTCGACGTCGAGGAAAAAGTTTTTTTTCTTCTTTTTTTTCCTATGTAGATAAAGAAACAAAAAGAGGACAAACCACGAGAGTGAGCGAGAAAAAGAGAAACGGTAAATTATCACTGAAAAACAGCGCTAGTATCCTACAGTTAAGGCTCAGTAACTTCTGTCAGACACATTTTCATATTGCATACGTTACTGGTGGAGATGGTCTTCTCTACTCTTCTCCCATCTTTATAATATAATATGTGTACGCATATAAATCCTCGTCCTAACGAAACATAGATTCAACTTTCGATGCGAGATAGGGGGAAAAAATTGCCATATATTCGTTTTTCAACAAAAAAATACGAGGTTGAAAATGAGGTGAACCAATTAAGTTAAAGGTTCTTCTTCGTTTGAATTGCCAATATTTACAGGGTAGTAAACTAGTGAATTTTGAAGAAAATTTACAACCGTATAAGTGCGTTTGAAAAAAATTATAGCCAGTGCTGACAGCAACAAATCTATTTATTAATGGCTGTAAAAGAGTACCAATGAGTAAATTGTATCGGCGATCAATTTTTTGTATTAAAAAAGTTAATTTTTATTGAAATTTTTTTTTTCTGTGAATTTTATCACAATTGATGGAAAAGGAATTCTTATAAATTCAAACAAATTTGCTCTCTTTGATTTGGTTATATTAACAGACATTATTTTTCAATTTTATATTTTTTGAATATACAATATTAGTAGATATTCACATACAAAGGCAGATAAACAATAAAAAATTTTGAAAATTTTTCTACTCCAAAACAGTTTAAGTGTACTACAACTCTTTGTTTTTCAAAATACGTACGAACATACATATTATAGACCAGATTCAAACTTGACTAGTTTTCATGCTACTAGCCAGCTACTTGGGGTACTATTCTGTTAACACTTAAAGTTTCTTGTCGTTTTAACCATTTAAAGTTAAATTCAATTTGGCGAATTGTTATGGGAGATTTTAATAAAATTCTTTGGAAGACTACTCGCCAAGCTAAAGTTAATTTAAATGACTAAAAACACAAACTGACTTTAACTGTTAATGGAATAGTACCCTAAATAGCTCACTAGTAGCTACAAAACTAACCTAGTGTAAATCAGGTTACAGGCAAGTAATCATCTTAGCAGTGATAAATTGATTCTGTGATCAGACAAAGAGGACGTTCTTTTGGGTGTTTCCAGTTAGGTCCACAAATAGACGATGGAAGAAAAGTACTCCAGAGAATTAAGAAGATAAGACTTCTGTCTGTTAAGTATTTTTAATTTTTTTTTTAATATGATAAAAAATCTGGCTAATCCACTGTGAGTGATACAACGAAAAAATAAAACAAAATAACAATGATGAAAAAATAAAATTACAAAAAAAATTTTAATTATCATAAGAATTTGACTAGGGGTGGCGAGGCTTGTCAAACAGCTGTTTCAAACATCATTATTTACAACACCACTCTAAAGACCCTTATTATAACCTATGATAATGCAAATAAAAATATGATCCACTTTGACTGAACGTAGACGTTTCTATATTTTGGTCTATTTTTATCGACCATTGTATATTATTAACGTTTTTCAAAAAAAGTAAAATTAACTCAAATTGATTTCAACATAGATTCTTTTGATTCCTCCAGCTTTGGATCGGTTTTTTATAAACCTTTCAAAATAGCTAGTTGATTCATCAACCAAGCATGAAATTATGAATATCCCCTACCTCTTTTTAATATTGTGGTACATCAACCGGGTTCATATAATTCCCTACCAAACTGACACATCCAAAAAAATAGTCTTCAACCAAACAGCAGATCATTTTTCCAGCAATCTTAAAAACTAATAACTCGGCGCCTAATAACCAACAGCCAACAGCCATCAGGTAACATAACACAGATAGTCAGCTATAAGAATTTGTATTTACTCGATTTATACCTGGTTCAAGGTTTCAGAGAAACAACAAACTTGATCATAATCGAGAAAAGGCTCACCAGACTGCATAATAGCTAACCAAATTGTCACTTCTCACCACTATCCGCCTCATTATTGAAAAAGTTTGACACATTTTCATAAAGCACATTATGATGTAACAAAATAAAATCATAAATCACATTTCACAGTAAATCACAAAATTACTAAATGGCTTTGCAAACACCACTGTACTGTACAACATAACAGAACATGACAGAATAAAAGTTTACTTTTTTAGTGTAAAACTGTGCCCGGCCAAGATAAAAATGGAGAAAATAAGGGGAAAATTAGATAAAAGTAGGCGAAAAACTGGTTCCAGTTGGCTGAGAGAATGCGTAACTTGGCGCAATGAGCTGTTCGCTGTGGAGACGCCTAAAGGCTGCCAAGGTGAGAGGAAAAGAGAGTAAAAAGATGAGTGTAGCGCGGATTGCATGACTATACATATTTAAGGCAAAAAAATTAAAACCAAGAGAACAGCTCAAAAACGTAATAAAAATTATTTCTCTAAGAGGGATGGAGTCCTATGAATGTGTCATCAGTATATAGGTATAGGTGTTTTTTAATACACTCAAAAGGTGAGTAGTGAAAAATAATTCTTAGAATATCGGATCAATATTGTAAAGTATCTTTCATTGCATACCGTCAGCATTGAAAGAGTTGAAGAAGTCAGGTTGAATAGTTCTTCAGTTTTTAACCGACTTCAAAATAAAGGAGGTTATCAATTCGATCTGCATAATATATGTTTTTTTTATGCTTGTTCCAGCATAATTTCTCAACCTAGACACCGATGTTGATGAACTCTTTGTGAAATAATAGAAAATGATTACACAATAGTCCCATTAAAGTTTTTTAGAATTTATGAGGTAGTCTTGGAGTTATGTTTAAATAAAAAAAACTATTAGTTTTAAAGTAATATTGTCGCTAACTCTAGAAATAAAAAATCATTGAAAATAATTTTTTCATCAAAAAATCTCGCCAACTTCAAAAAACGAAAAACGAATAAAAATGCTCTAAAGAGAAAAAAGAAATTCTTTTAAAATTTTTCCGTTAAAATTTACTAGAATTAAAATGAAACAAAAAAGTATTATGTTAAATTAATAATTAAAAAAAAAAAAATAGTTAGAACCGACTTCAAAAATAAATAAATAAAAAATGCACTAAAAAGAGAAAAATAATCCTTTCAAAATTTCTCTGGTAAAATCAACTGGAATTAAAATAAAATGAAAAAGTATTATGTTAAATTAATAATTTAAAAAAAAAATGCACTAAAAAGAAAAAACTAATTCTTTTAAAATTTCTTCAGGAAGATGTAGGTGTAGGGACTGGAATTAATGGGGTCGGCGCTAATTAAAAGGTTTTGTCATAAAATTTGACGGAATGGACACGTATATTAAATCAACATATAGTAAGGAAAAGAGCACCGAATTCAATAATTCCAGTCCCAGACCTACATTTTGCTGGAGAAATTTTAAAAGGATTATTTTTCTCTTTTTAGTGGATTTTTTAATTTAATTTTTTTCGAAGTCGGTGCTATTTGTTTTCATTTTAAACTTCTGTGAGACATCATAAATTGTCCACCTTTGAATCTGGTTATGAGAATTAACTTCCACTTATTCAAAGTTTTAAAGGATAGTACTCGCCTAGTAAGCTATTATAAATCAGCGTCATTGATGAAATATTAATCCTTCAGAATGTAAAGCATGTAGTTATATCAGGATAAACTTCCGTGATAAACGGTTTAAACCAAAAAATCGTTAGGGTTAGTATTTTCAAAGTGAATGAACAGTTTATTACCCACCATAAAATCAAAGAAATAGGTAAATATACACATCAGTAATTAATGAATATTTTTCAATTATTTTCCCTGTAAAAATAAACCTCCCTCCCAAAAACGAAACCGAGGATTTCGTCAAATTAAAATCAAACTTGAAAAAACTTCGAAAATTTTTTCGCCAATTTGATTATTAATGAGAACAAAAAGTTTTCAATGATTTGACCCTGAAGAGCCCGAATTCAATTGGAAATGTTTAATTCGTTTTTGACGATTAAAAATTTCCCAACAAAAGTAAACAATATGAAAAGAGAAGCAAAACGTAAACTAAAGAAAGAGAAAACTAAGGAAAAGTGAAAAAGTTTCTACGTTAAAGTTGAGGAGAGAAAATTTAGTACCACATCAAATTTCGAAAAAAGTATATATATATAAGTATCTAGAAAAAGTTTTTAATTTAGGAGCATCGTAATTATATTAAAGTTTTGCGACAAAAACTGGGTTATTATCAAGGTTAATTTTGTTTTTGGTCGTCGAATATGCGAATTTACACGCTTAAAAAAGTATATTATATAGTTGAAAAAGTATTATTTGCAAATGTACACTTATTATTTGTTTTTTGTTTTTTTTTGTGTGTTTTTTCCAGTGTTGTTCTTGTTTGTGGAAAAAAGGTGAAAAGTATACTTAAGTCAGCGAGAGAAAAAGTTTTTTTTTTCTCACGTTTCCTGCTATCGAGAGGGCATGGACCTTGGAAAGTTATTGCAAACTTATGAAGTTATGAATGAAACTTGGTCGATTAAACAGTTCAAATATAGTAGACGCTATTGTTTTTGAATGAGAATTTGAAGTTTCACTTTGAGGGTCGTCTTCGTTCATTCTTCCGCTGGTGCTGCTTTCAATAGTGTTAAACTTCCATCGGGGTAAGGTCTAATGAGTTTCGTTTCTAATGGTAAGTACCGAAAAAAAAAAAAAAAAAAAAAGTATTTAACTCCTCCCATTTTCTTCGATGCCGAAGATAGGTATAAATGCTCTGATTGTGCCGACTGGAATGTCTCAGATACATCGAGTCGTCTCAAGAATTCGTCTTCGTTAATATGATTTTAAAGTTACGATGGTTACTTGTAGACGAACTGGCCCACCTTCTCATGAATAGGAAAAACCGTGTACCTTTCTTCAAGATGAAGCTTCTCTGATAACACCGATTCTAGTAACCATATTTTAATAAGACAAGCCAGCAGACTGATAAATAACAAGACAAACTAAAGAACTGGTACTATATAAAAATATATATATATACATGGTCTTTGGTGAAAGATCTGCCAGACTTGAAATTTGGATATAACCAGATACCACTAAGAAAAAGTTCTTCTTACAAATTTCTCTATTTTTAAAAGTAACTGGGTTATTAGATTGAAAATTGGAAAAAGATAAACTACTTGTCATGCATCCATGTACGGAAAGTTAACTGACCATAGATATTTAGGTGTAAACAATTTTTTTTAGGGTTTTGTTATGATAATGCCTAATTGAACTTGTATTCAAGTATTCAGCATCTCTTATTAAATTTTTTTCTCAGATATTTCAAATATTGAATTTTAAGTTTTCAAACCTGCAAACCTGATAACTCAATCAGTTTTAAAAATAAGGCATAAGCTAACATAAACGTTTTTCTTAATCAGGTCAAAATATTCTCAAATTCGAAGTTTCAAAGCTCTCCCCTCTAATTTTTTATTAAATTTATTATCACTACATTACAAATTTTCAAATTTCCAAAATCTAAATAAGTTTAGGTTAAAAACAAATTTTTGAAAGATAACATTTTATTTTTTTTTGGCTTTAGCTTCGTGCGAAATAAACATTATTTCGTTGCCGAAGGTTGGCTGCAGCATTGGTATATTTCAAAATCACAGAAATGAATAGAATAAAAGCTTATAAAAATAGAGAAATTTGTAGTTGTAAGGGGAATTTTTCCTTAGTGGTACCTGGTTATATCGAAATTTCTAGTCTGGCAGACTTCTCACTGAAGACAGTGTGTATATAGATTCCATTTTTGATGAAAAATAAAACCATATGTTGCTTGAGATTCCAGATTTTCTAAAGAAGTGCAACTAGTTAAAGGTCCAGCCCAAAGAATTAGAGTCGAAGTAAGGTGAAAAATATGATTAATAACTTTATACGTCTGTTCGCATGCTCTCCTGGTAACACCTATCGTGTAGAAACTATTCATCTTTAAGGAATTAATGACTGAGAAAGAAGCCACTTTGAATGATTTCTCAAATTTTTTTGACGAATTAATGAGTTTTATTTCTGTTGCTATTTACGTCGACGTAAATGAATTAAAAATTTTAAATCGTCATCATGCATGCCAGCTAAAAGTTCTCATTGTAAGGGTGCCAAATTATCTGAATAAGACCATAATTTATAAAGGAGAAAAACTGTCAACGTAGGTCTATGATGGCAGCGAGGATAGAGCCTATTCTTGAAAATTCTCACCAAAGCCAGAACGTAATTAATTATGACATTCGAGCGCTTTTAAGATATAATTATTTTGTTGGATTTTCAACCGTCAATATTATTGATCTGAAATAGTCTTTGAAGTACAAACTTGGCGGAAGACAGCTCCTCACGGAGATACAGCAAAATATGAAATACCTTCTCCGATGAATGAGAATTGTAATATATTCTTATGGGAATGGTGTAATTAATGTGTAAAAATTAGATTTTGTTTCACGTACACAGAATGTTCTACATTCCTCGATTCATGTGTAGCATATTCAAATATTATGGCGAATTCCAGAGCAGCGTTTAGAATTAACATTATTGCGCACTACACATAAGCACTTCAGGCCTACGATATGGGTTTATACGGTATTTACTTTCCACACTCTTCACAGTAATAGCTGGTAATTTTTACTTTAATACTGTGGGAGTGTGCGCACACAATAAGCACCAATGTTTCATTTTTGAATCTCAGCCGAATTCTGAGTATTTTAACACTGAATGCTAATGTTGTTTTCGAGGCTAAAAAATTCAACTAGCTCAGACATTTGATGCAACAAGTGAAAAACATTTGTTACGTTCAAAAAAAATCTCCTTACGAATCAGGCTACTGAGAAAAGAAGTGGAGAGACTCCCAACAACAAAAACCCTACCTGGGCTAAGGATAATTTTTGAGCATTTAGAAAAAAAAAAAACTCTAGCACAGCAATGCTTCTCTAGGAAACCCAGTTTGCTCGTATTTATATCGATAGTGAACGATATTTATATTGGTAGTTATCGATATAACTATATTTCATTGCTAGTTTCAGGTTAAGAAATTACAAAAAACTATCGCCAATTAACCATATCTTTAACAAAACTATCGATCTATCGATCTCTAAAAACTGTTTTTCCAGAAATTTTTTGTTTCCAGTTTTTTCGAGAACCACTTAACCGATGACCACCAAACTTCTTTCAAACTTGCTTCCATTGTGACATCTGAAAACCCACGGCCTTTTCCTCACGTCACCACCGAATTTTGATACTTATATACTAATAGGGAATGGCTCACAGATTCTAAGATTATACTAACAGCAAATCACAGACCAATACATCGAGTTTGATTTAGAAACAACTTCCCTTTCTACGAAATAATACGACAGGTTAATCGATTACCTTTTTCATACTATATGGTGACATGTATCTTAGAATTTGATCATTGGTGAACTAACACCTTATCTCTCTCGACTGTTCACAATTTTGGTTCAACTGTGAACAGTCAATCTCGTTTCAGACGTTGATTAATTCCGTTTGTCGTTATTATGCAATATTATTCACGACATACTACAGTTTTTGTTTCGACATTAAATCACCCTTTTTCAAATTGTTTTTACCAAAACTATTCAAAGAATACCATTAGCAGAACCTGTACCAGTCCGTTTTAAGACCATTTTCAATTCCAACAACGGATATACTTAGTTGGAATCTGTTAGTTCACCGGACATCGAGAAACCACGTGGCAATAAAAATTTTATAACACCTGCACAACCAGATATTTTTGTGTCCTACTGTAAGTAACCTTTTACTGTAATAAAAAATTGAATTCTACTAATGGGTTGGCCAACTTATTTCCTTTGCCTACTCAAAATTGCCCGACATACCACATAGGCCTTGGGAGCTTTCACTGGTAGGCTGGTGGCCCAACTGTTTGAGCTGACTTGTGGTCTCAACTCTACGATTTGAATCATGATATCAAACCCCTATACTCGGGATGTATGTTCATTTTCAGATGTCACACCATACAGTAGCTATCTTTCATAAAAATTTCAGCCCTATTTCTTTGGTAGTTTTCTCAAAACCGTGAATACAAAATTTTTCCCAGAGATTATTTTTCTCCAGTTTTCTCAGAAACTACTGAATTAATAGGCACCAAACTGCCAAAAAACTTGCATCTACATAAAGAAAGTCTATCGAGAAAATTTCAGCACGATTCTTTTTTTTCATTTTCTCAGAATCTTGGAAAAACGACTTTTCCAGGAATTTTTTGTTTTACAGTTTTCTCGGAAATTAATTAACCGATAATCAAACAACTTCTTTCAGAACTGTTCCAATATGAGAACTATCTGTCTTAAAAATTTCAGCCCTATCCATCTGATAATTTTCTCAGAACTGTGAACACAAAATTTTGGGAGATACATATGTAATATATATATACACATAACAAAATTAGGTCAAAATGAAAAATTGGTACTGTGGAATACCTTGTCGTGAGAGATATTCGCACTAGAAGGTCTTCAACAGTAATTGCGTATTCTGCCACTTCATACAAATAAGTATGGGAGAGCCAAATCCTCGGCGAACACTGGCGATTTTTGAGCCGGTTCTGAGAGTTTATATACCGAATTTGGCACACGCACACGGACACACATACGTACGTATGTATACGTAATTATGTCATACGTTGCGTCGTTTCCTGTCTCCGTCGAGATGATAAGAAACGACGCAGTGCGTTTGGTACCGAGTCGTGACATTACCGAGATCATTATCAGGTAATTGATCTCGACTCGTACGATGTATCTTACCTGTACATACGTACAGTTACGAACATACAAACGCATTCGTGTGTATTGGTTTAACGTCATAGAGACGAATATTGCCAGCCTTTGGGCGGCGACTGTCGTCGAGGGGTGCGAGCCCCTAAAACCTCATACGAGTAATGTCCCCACAGGTACCAATAGTTTTCTTTCCTCATAAAACGGATAATTTTCATCATCTCCACCCCTAACCCTTCCATGAGGTCAATTTTAATACCCCATTTGAGAGCAAACTACGTAATAATTTAGAATAGTCCACTACAATACAGCCTTTTACAATAAAATTTTTCTGGGTCAAAATTTTTTGACATTTCTTTCAACTTTCTTAATACATTATCGTGCATCATAATTTCTAATTTATTCTCAGCTTTACAATATTATAGAGCTTAAACATGATTTTGTATTAATTTGGTTACCTATTTGAGAAAAATACTGTTTTCTCCACAGGCGGATATAACAAGTACTAGCTCAGAAAAATTCGCCTCGACCTTGTAGCCTTTTGTAATCTTACAAAAAGTCATTAAGTCATACGTCATGTAGTTAAAATCAGCCTTTTCAAACATGTTGTACTTGGGCTTTATGACATAGATCCGTTACCAAGAACATGCATAAAAAATGGGTCCTGTGAGTCCGAACCCTCCATAACTCTAGAAAGAAAAGCTTCTCCAAAAACAATTTAATATGTGTTTCTTGGTGGTGAAGCTGTGGACACCCTCTTACGATGTATACGCCCTCGACCGCCACTGATTGTCTCGTCCATTCAACGATAAATTTCTGCTTCAGGTAATCTATGCATCTGAAACGAAGTTTTTGCCAGACATTCAACCAATAAGGCTGCGCTGTGAACACTCTGCAGGATCACATCTCCAAGAAAATCAAATTCATAATAATTCTCTGAAAAGTTTTTGTTTTTTCGACATTCATCATAATTATTTGGGAACCGGATGCAGATACGAAGGAGGTTTTTTAACTCTATCCGAACTAAAAAAATGTGAAAAATGAGGAATTGCACCTAATAAAATAATTGCCTTAATCGTTGGTAATTTTACGTTAATTCCAACATAGATGGATTTTTATGGGGTGCAAGGGGTGCAGTGCACCTCTTAAATGTAATTTGTTCCCCAACAAAATTTTGAAAACACAAGTTCTTAGTCCTTCTTTTTTATTCTCCATGGCAATCCCCATGTAGCATAATGATAAAGAATTTATATAATTAGACAAATGTTATGTACCTGAACATCAAACAGTACATTTGTTTTATTTTCCAAACAAAACAAAAAAGGCACCTGGTGACACCAGGAGGCTATTTATGAACTGTCTATAAACTTTATAGCTATGTCCATAAAGTAGGTATAAGGGCTATATACTTCTTGCTTATCACTACTTTATCGATCTATATAGCCATGTCCGGAGGAGTCTATATAAATCAATGAGAACTATGAAGAGTTGGGAATGTTGGTGTTTGTGATGTTAACTGTGGATTATTATATTTATTAAAAAAAATTGCTTCTCATCAACAAACGGTTCACTTCTGTACATGCACTTGAATTTTATTTACATAGACAACCGGTAAACACTTCTTTATAGTCATGATTTCTTTATGGTCTTGTAGATAGTTTGTAGATGACACCCTGAGTCGCAGCTACATTTAAATTTTATGGTTTTTGCTCTTCAATTGATGTATTCATCTTGCAAGAGTGAAACAGTACCCTGTAATGTCGACCTCATAAGATAAATAAAATAAAGTTAGTGTTGAGGAATGATTACTGATTAGTTCTTCAAAGCCAACTTTACATATCAAACCATGAAGTAAAATGAAAATTGCCATCTTCACTATTTTAGCTCTAATTCAATCATATCTAGAGAAAAATGACGCTAACAATCACAAATTTATGATGAATTGGGTACCTATATTTAAAAAAATAAGAAATTTAAAAATCAACCCTAAAACTTTATCACTCTACTAACGGTGCCAAGAATGCTGGTTGACAGAATGAAGTGAGTTTACCCTTATATGTTGTTAACGAACTTCTTTACACGTATTTATCTCAACAAAGGAGGAATTTTTAATGTGTAAAAATCTTAGCACTCAGTCTACAGTAGGGGCTAAATGAGAATTACAATTATCAGATTTGCATAACTGTAACTCTTATAATCATTACTCTCATTTGTGTATGTTACATGATGTATAAGTGTGTGGTAGTGTTTACACATCAATCTTTCATGAGTATAACCCATATAACCTTAGTGGAACTTACGCCTTTTTTTTTCAAATACTTCAAAACCAGCATTCTCTACACTTGTTACAAAAAATATAGTGTTCCACATGTGCCAGTGGGCTATTTTGACTCGCGTGAAGTTTGCAACACTCGCTTTCGACTCATTGGCAAAATCTTTACACTGGGTGAAAAAATAGCCCACTTCAGGCATTTGTAACACAATTTACTATTTTGCCAACTTCAAAAATTCGATCAAACCAAAACATTAAGAGCAAATCAAAAAATTTTTTTTTCTTGCACCGCCAAGAAATTTGATGAAAATCCACCTATGAATTTCATTAAAAAAGTCAAGCTGAAAACCAGCAGAAATCAGAACATGTAAGCGCTGTCGTTTATCCGTTTATCTACCTTAATTAAATATACGAAAATCTTTAGCCGGCAATTATTCGAAAAACTATAGCTAATTCGATTTTATTGGCCAACGTTTTCCAATACACACAGACGTTGCCGGCGCGGATAAGTAAATCTGTCAAAATGTTTGCAAAATTTTGGCAATTTCACGCTCCCAAACACGAAAGGACTGGTAAAACTTTACAAATTAACCCTTTCACCCCTCTACCGACACTACCGATTGAACCATAATTTTCAATTTTAACCATTTTACTAAGTGAATAGTAAAATATTGGAGAATTTTCCTGAACTCTATCGTAAACCTTAGTATATAAGTTACCTAGATACCTAGCTTTTTGCATCCTCATCGACTAGGCACACCTTTCGTTTTGTGTTCAGAACAGAGTAGAAAATATATTTAGCAAAGACAAAAAGTGAGAAGAAAATTGACGTTATTTAAAAAAAAAAAAAAACGAAAATTTCCCCATTTCACTTCCAGTAAATTCTCTTTTTCTTTTTTTTTTTTGCCCCCACCATTTCTTCGTCTCTTTCTCCTTTTGCCCCAAAGTTCACCTTTCTTTTCCACCCGTATTATTGATTTCGTTGGAGAACTTTCGGCTCACTTATACTTATATACGAAAAAGCGCCAAGCGAAGGGAATAATGGATGGGCAAAACTTTTTGCCCAGAAATAAGGTCAAACTTTTCGTTAACAAACAAAAATAAAACGAGCAAAAAAAAAAAAAAACAAAAAAAACGAGCAAAAAAAAACAAAAACCAAGACGAACTCGTGACGAAGAGAGAAACCGACGAGTATTCGTGTTAACAAGTACGAGAAAGATGGCGAGAGAGTGAAAGAGCAGAGAACTGAAAAAAGTATTGAGCGCTGAAAAAAAAAAAAAAAAAGTGGAAAAACTTTTTCTTCTCCCACCCATAAGAAGTAAATAGCTTGCGCTGGTTAAAATTGTTCCGCCCTTATCTGGTTAAGGGTACGCTCGCATTGGATGTGCTTTAGACTAGCGCTCAGACGTTTTTGCCAGTAAACCCACCTACCTAACGTTTTTATATTTTTTCGAAAAAAAACCCCCCCGGAAAAAAAGGAAAAAAAAAAAGAAGCCAGCCGAAAAACTTTTATCTGTCTCTTTCTTTTTCCAATACTTTTCTCTCTAATTTTTGTCGATTTCGTCGTTCTCGACTGACTTAACGAGAACCAGAATTTTTTTCGTTTTTTTTTTTCACAACCCCCTCCATTATTTTCACCTTTTTTTTTCTTCTCCTTATTTTTACTCTATTTATAATCACTTTTCTTTTCAATTATATTCGCAAACAGGGTACGATTTTTACCTTTTATTTCTTTCGCTCACGGTTTCCAAGGGAAGGAGGATACAGACAGCATAGGCCACAGTTGTGATCTTTTGTATAAAATTTTTGCAAATGGTGGACGTTTGAATACGTTCTTTCGGAATATTTCGAATCATTGATTTAAGTTATAACCAGCCTAGAATGGTTTGAATAAAATATTTATCACTAGGTAGGTGCTTCGAGAAAAAAGCTCAAAATTAGCATATCATATAGAAGTTTTTCGTTTGAATAATACTCTGGTGGAGAAAACACGTCTTTGTGAGAAAAAAACAAAAAAATAGAAAAAAGCACTTAAATAAAATCTTCTCAAAAATAATAAAGATAAAACCTAAAGATAAATTATTATCTAACGCTAACACTGGAGAAACATGAAAAGTATTAAAATTTTTATAAAAATATTGCACAAAACAATGGATAAAAATTTAGAAATCAATCGTTTCGGGCTTTGCAGCAAAGTTAATTTATAATACGAATATTTCAAGGAATCACGAGGGGGGCTAAACTAACACACCCTACCTCTTCATGCAACACTTTTTTTTTATATAAGGTCAGGCCTTTGACCCCTCCTTACAAGCCACTAATCGTATCGTGGTAAGGCTTGTTGACTAAATTTTATTAATCATGATATTTTGTCTGGAATTAGAAAATTCTAAGGGATCATAAATTTAACGAGTAATATTGCAAGAGGCGCATCATCTCTAATTGAACAAAAAAAGTGAGAAAATATAAAGTTCTAACAACGAAAGTCGTCGTTTGTTTCAAGTTCGAGAATTTACAGGAATCTACTGCTAAACTTTGGTAGTAAGTCGGTAGTATTTGATTACAATATAATATTATATCCTATAATGTTGTTTATGAAAAAAACTTTTATGATTCCTTCAATATGTATTGTAGGCCACCTGTTTATGTAAAATTTTTTACACGTCGAGTTTTAATGTACTACCTATACAGTACGTACCTACCACTGAAGTCTGGCGGTTGGTTCCTAAAGTTATAAAAAAATACTCTCCTGCCAAAACATGTTATGTAATTTCGTGTACATACATAATTAGTATATGTTAGGTACTCGTACACAAAACGCTGAGTATCTTTTTTACGTACTAGTAAATTGTTGGTATTTCAATGTTGCTTGTTTTATCTAATACTACCAACTATACGGAAGTTTAACAGTCGATTTCGTAGTTTAATAATAATTATTGGTAGGATAGCGTAACTATGTATCACAGAGAGTGTTCCTCTATATTGAATGATAAAATTTCATGTTCGTGTTACAAATAAAATATAAAATACAAAATTTAATGCAACTAAGATGTTGTCTAGAAAAAGGACAACAAACTATAATACGGGAGTATATTTTTTGGATATGAATATTATGTCGAAGAAGAGGCATGTGCAAGTAAAATAAGCCATTTCCCAACTTTTTTAGTAGAAAATTGACTTATCGAAAACATTTTAAGGTGAGAAATGGAAAAAACACGTTTTAAGAAGAAAAAAGAAAAAAAAGAAGGAGAACAAAACACATTCAAAGTTCGAATAAACTTTTTCCTGTCGTATGTAGTTTGAAGTTTGAATACAAAGAAACCGTTAGATCGATATGAAATATTACATGGAAGTGAAAATTACGAAAAATTTTTCGAACTTTCTACGTATTAATCTCATTTATCGAGAATTTTCGCCTTTTGTTGAATTCAAATGAAAATCAGATTATTATGCTGACGACATCACCTTTTCATTTATAGGTGTTACAAAGGATGAAAAATCTTCAACAAAAACGAAGAATACATTAGCCTAAAACGTGGAAAATTAAAATTTACAGGATGTGCCAAACAAATTTTGGAGATAATTGGGTAATTTAACATTGATGATTTATTTCTCTCAGCTTCCCATATTTTGACGTAGGCCAATCAACGACTTCATGAATTCGAAATTCGACCAGATAAACGATAGGCCAACGGTACTACCGAAACTAAGCCTACAATGAATTTCTTTGGTACGACCAATCAAAATAAATAACTGTTAACAAACAGTTTACAGGCGTTTACAAAATCATGACTCTTTTGCCCTAATCAGGTAAAATATGAGCGAGAAAATCTCAGTCAATTCTTGTTGTTTTTTCTCACAAATACGGATACGATATAATTTTTCACGAATACCAATCGTATAATATAGGTAATTACTGTTTCCGGATTTTTAGTGATATTCCTGATGGTCGAAACACAACACGCTGAAGACTAACGAAAGAGAGTAAAATGAAAATTTTATATTCTTGGACGTTCAAATATTTGAAGAAAAGTAAATTTGAGGATGAAATTTCAAATTAATGAGCACCAATAAGCGTAAGACGTACAAAACATACCATATACCTAAATAGGTACGTGTTGTCAAAATTTTTCTTGAAAAAACAATAATGAACATTTTAAACATCAAATAAACTTGTCAAATTTAATCATTGTTTTGTCACTCCTTCCGTTGATAAATTTGTGGCTATTTCCTATCGTTGCTTATTTAAAAGAAAACGGAAGAAAACGGTACTTCAACTGTAACTTAATACCTTCTATTTTATTTGGAAAAAAGTAAAACTTACTACCAAATTTCTGATATAATAAGATGTTCTATTTGTCTGGTAGAACTCGAAAAGTAATTTGGTTTTTTTTTTTGGGTACACCAAATCCTAATCTTCTTCCACCTATGAACACTTTCCTAATAGTTTACTTTCAATTTCGTACATATTAAATATCTTCGTCTGTGGCTACACTGTATCCAATCATTCAGTTCTTGTTACTTTACTTACTCTGTACCTAACGTCACCTCATACATGATCTCATATGCGTAATTCCTTTTTTTAACTGAGATAAGCAAAACCCTGTTGCCACGTCTCGTTTCTTTGACCATAATCACAGACTAACACACATGAATATTAAAAATATTCGCAATTTTTCAACTCCAGTCGTAGTGCTACAGTTAAATGCTTGCTATTTTTTTTTTAATAATTTTATTTTGTTTTTTTATTTTTTCATTCTGTCATGTAGCTCGTAGCTTAATGGGTTCTATTAAGGAGAAAAAAAAAAAAGCCAAAAATAGAAAAATAATACTCAACATAATTATAATATTTTAATAATATCCACGCCTAAATGCACCTGGCAATATAGGAGAAATCGCTCATCTCGGTTACAAAAAATAAAAGTACACATCTCATACCTTCGATTATGTAGAGGGGTTGTTTGGATACCTAGGGAAACTCAAAATTCTTTACAAACATTCCAAAACCCTAAAATGGGTATTTGTTATCTGCACATACGCAGTAGGTTTTTTGCATCAGTCTTCAGTCTGTTGGCATTTGGTTTTATGAATCTAAAGGTATCATATGAAGATTTTTCAGTGAATCGAGTAAATTCTGAAAATGGCTTCGAAAACAAATGAAAAATAATCTACTGCGCATGTGCAGAAATTATACGTTCATTTTAGGGTTCAACAGAATCATGGCAAGTTCGATTAACACTGATGAGATAAGGGTATTGGGTATCCATATACTTGCATACTTAATCGAAATCTCTTACTCTGCATTTGTATAAATTTGTGATCAACATTCATTGCACTTATTCGATTAGAAACAATTTTGTCGTCTATTTCTTCAACTCTGCGCATGCAGGACCTCTATAATTTTCAGGAAAGTATGGAATTCCACCCGATTGGACAGTCATGTATAGGTTATGGTGAAAAATTCTCGTCTATAAAGATACGATTGTGTTTATTTTTAGCACAAAATGCTCCGTATGTCTTATCATACCATTTTCCTTTTTACCGAAAAAAGTTCTATCGATTATTCCATTTGGAGGTGAGTATATTCTTTTTGGCTTTTTCAAAAACTCACACAGAGCTAAAGGCTTATGATTGAACTGAGTTCTCACTCCAAACAGAATCTGTCAAGAAGCTAGAATTTAATGCCGCACTAAGTAGTTCGCTATACATAATATTATAGAATACTTACATCTAAAGTACAGCAGCTTTATCTCGAATTAATGAAATGTCGGCGAAGTACCTTTCTAATGACTACGATTGAAAGAAAGTGCGATACTGAGTAGTTTATAAGGTATGGAACTGGTTCAATGAAGAGGTTGCTTCAATTATTGAAAGAGTAGACCTCGAGAAGAAATTCAGTTCTCAAAAAGTGTGTAATTTCTTTGTACACGACTCGGCGTGTAAGATTGGTTGAGAAATTATAATTTAAAGATACGTAATGTGATCATAAGTGATATTATGTTTCTATCAGTTCTCTCTATACTGCAAAAACGTTGTTTTGATTGTTCTACCAGGAGATACACCTACCTACCTACTAATGTTTTGAATTCTTGTCACTTTCAAAAACTTACACAGAGTTAAAACCTCAGGGTTGAACTGAGTTCTTCACACTTAACTATTCCTTTTCATAGAAAAAAAAAAAAAAAAAAAAAAAGTTTTTAATTTAATGTTTTATATAAAGTGTGAATAAAGCAAACATTTTACGAAGCCTTCCATGACAGGTACCTAATCTAAAATAAATTTTGGTCAACACTGCCATGTCGAATTTTTTTTTTTTTTTGAAATTCAACCAAAGTTATATAGTAACGACGTAAAAAAATGAAAAATCATCTAATGTTGTTGAAAAAGAACAGATTTCTGACCGACCATTATATTATAAGTACTAACTGGAATAGCATCCTAAACAGCAATCAACCATCTACCCTTTTCATACATCTATATTCCCCAAATTTTAAATAGAATAGGAATATACTTTGCATCTTTTCAGCAACAGCACGAAAAATGACTCTCCCGGCAATATTTAATAAACGTCAAAAAATACGTGAAAATTTAACTTTCTCACCTGAGTAAACAACATCTTCGCAAAAGTTCGTTTACTTTTTCAACGAAAACAAAAAAAAAAAAAAAAAAAAAGAGGCTCTCTCGAAAATATTATACTTTACGACATTGATGCAGTAAACGATTTCAGAGCGAGTCAAAAAAAAAAAAAAAAGGAAACAAAAACAAAACTACGTAGGTATAAACTTTTTGCCAAACTTTCGAATTAGTTTCTTCGATTTTTCTTTCTTCTCCGTGCCTTTTCGCGTTAAGTTATAAATGACGTAAGAACACGAATTTTAATCATTTTCTGTCTTAGGACAGGATATTTGTGTGAAAGAGAAAAAAGACTCGCGTTGACGGTATGATACGAAGCGATTGTCGTTGTTTGACAAGAATCATTCATGTTGATAGACTGTTGGCCTTCCAATCACGACCATCGTCCCTGCCATCCTTCAAGCAATGACCTCGTACCCAAAGTCAAATAGAAAAAATCAGTGAATTCTGTTGAAGCTATACTCATGAAGGATTGTAAACATAATAATGTAGTTGTGAGCGTGTATGTTGTAAATGCACTCAACCATACCATAACTTGTAAAAGTTACAATTGTAATTCTGCCCTACCATAGACCAAGCACTAAGATGTTTACACATCAGAAATAATAATAATTAGTGATGACAGGTGATGGAAATTGATATGTTTTTGTGGAATACCTTGTCGTGAGAAAGTATTCTCGCCAGAAGGTAAATTCAACAGAATTTAAGCGTGTTCAGCCACTTTATATTTAACATATGGGTAAGCCAAAACCAAGGCGAACACTGGCGATTTTAGAGCCGGTTCGGACGGTTTTTATACTGGCTTAATTACACGCACACAAACACACATACGTAACATATACATACGTAAGTGAGAATGGCCCGGTTGCGTCATCTCTTATGGTGATAAGAGATGAATGGCCGGTTTGTGTACGGATCGTGACATCATCCGATTGTCGAGATATGTCACAATTTGGTACTCGTACAATACCTGCAAGTACATGCAGGTAATTACGATCAAACATAATTTGTGTATGTTTTACATCACGAGGACGATTATTTGTCAGCCTTTGGGGCGGCAACTGTCGTTGAGGGGTCCGAGCCCCTATTCCTCATACCAGTGAGTCTCCGCAGTTTTTTTTATGTTTTTTTTTTTCATGTAAAATTTTTTTAGACATGTGGGGAATAAACTGGCAAAATAGTGCCATGATAAGGCTCTGTAGGGTACTAATGATAACATACACCATTTTTGATCCACAGATACTCCGAGCATATCATTCATTTGTTAGTTGATAGAACAAGCAACTGTGATCAGACCAATAGGATTTCAGAAAAAGTGTACGAGACGAGAGTAATAAGACTTTCGCCCTTTTTATCACTTAATTTATTATTTTTTTAATGTAATAGGTACACAATTTGGATAATCCGCTCGCAGAGATAAAACGTGAAAATAAATCAAAAAATTAAAGATAAAAAAACAAAATTCCAAAAAAAAAAAATTTATTTTAATAAAGACTCAAACACGGATCACCAGGTTGGTACTCCATGTCTCATGGCTAGAAGCCAGAGAAGCTTGTAAAATTGCACAATTAAACATCACTACATAGAACACCACCGTAAAACAACTATGATTACCTATGATAACACAAATACAAATATGCTCTTTGTCTGAATGTAGACCATTCTGTTGATGAAAAGGCTCTATCAGCACTCAATGTTTGGAGTCTGTTGAATCAAGAATAGTGTATGTTATCAACTGTATTCTTATCAATATTCTAACTCTACTGGTTTTAGTGATGGCACATATAAAAAAAAACAGTTTGCAATTTGGTTCGCTTGTGTCGTTTGCTGATAAGAGGCTTGAAACTAACATTGTTTTAAGGCTGATGGTCATTTAAAAATGTTCATCACACATAATTTCGATTATGCTGATAACGTGTTAGGATTTTCACATGGATATGTTGAGCCCAAGGTCAAACCAAAACTTGCATGGACATTTTCATATCATCATCTCAAAATACGTTAAGGCGAAAAACATCCATGATTCAATGTATTTCCATTGAAGTGAGAAATTTTATTCATTTTTGGCTCGCAGACTCCCTGTCAGTATCGTCACGTTTCAGATTAAGGTCTTCAAACTTCAATAATACTTGCCCTCCTCTAATACGATTAGTATAATATTATGGAAATTCGCAGATAAACTAAACGGTTTAAGTCTTCTCAGATTGGGATAAAATTTTGCGTGTGCATACTTTCGGTTAATATCTCAGTCAAGTTCAATGACCGGCGCAATCAGCCCATTATTTTCCAAATGGCGGATTCATTTTTCGATAATTTTTTTCAGTGATTAGTGAGAAGTGTATTTTTTCGATAGTAATCATGTTATATGCCAATGTAAATGATTTTTTATTGTATAATTTATAGAAAATAAAAAGAATACCATCTATATTTTACAAAAAATCAACACTAAAAATCATTTATTGAAGATTTATTCAGTAACTGTTAAATATGCATTCATGACTATTGTAGCGCTTCCACAGCTTCAAAAAATGACCGCTACATGTCAGGCACTTTGTTGTTAAATTCAAATTGGAAGAAAAGATGTACATAGTACATACGTGTATGTATGTGTAATACACAGAATAAATTCTTGTGTATAATATAGAACGACCAAAAAAAAAAAAAAAAAATTACTAGATATGACAGAAATTTTTTCATACTATATTTATTAATAATACGTTAAAATTAATTTCACTTTTGATGGTTCATTGATTTTGACTAACGAATAATATTGATAAAAATTGGCCAAATTCTATAATTATAAAAAATTCCGGAGAGTGATGGGCATTATATGTAATGCTAACTCTATTCAGTTAGAAGCTATAATACGGATTCATAATAGAATTTAACCACAAAATAGTAAACGCCTGTAGGCATATTCCAAAAAGGTTAATTATCGCATTTGAAGGCGACATATATCTAATTTTTTGTTACTAAAATCAATTTCTCAGATCCTCTATTCTGTATACTTAAATACAAAATATATTAAGAATGAGTCAACATTGCCTAATAATATTTTACCCCCTCCCCGATCGGTGAAATTTTATCTTTTATCACGATCCAAAATAAATTAATCATTCTAAAACGAAATATTATACTATGAAAAAAATTCCATAAAATATAAAAAACATTATTCATAAAACAGATGTGCTTCAAGAAATATCCGACTACTCGTAATCTATATTGTTTTTGGCTTCCCATTAGTTCCTGGAGAGCTAAATTTAAATTTAAAACAAAAAAAAAAACAACAAAAAAACAAAAAACGAATTATTACTAATAGGTAAGGATGGTTTTCTTTAGACACAAATTCTGCATTTATTCAACCAGAAAATTCGACAGACGCCAACTTTTCATAATATAGCCAATAACCTGACAACCTACAGACGAATATACTGCATAGTGTAATCACGCTGCAAGTAACCACAGCTTTGCAACATTCGCGTGCAAATGATCGAAGAATGGTCCAACCACTGAGGTGAAAATATAGTACCTATATTATTGTGAGCCGATGGTACTCCAGCGACCGTGTAATCCTCTTCGAGAGATCATTGACCTCTCGAGTAAAGGAAAGAAACTTTTTAAAGGGCGGAAGCAAAGTTTTAAATGTTTGTACTTATTAGTTTGGTGATGAAAGTTGATAAAAGTTTTCAGAAAATTACGGTCGCAGGCTGTCTGAAAGTCAAGGTCTCCAAAGTTTATTTTGGAAGTATATCGAAATAACAAACTTAAAATTTACAACTTAACTCTAACTACAGTAGTTCATAGAAGTTTGAATTCCAATTCGCTTCCTACTTTTTTGTTGTTGTTGTTGTTGTTGTTTTTATCTTTGTTGTAGTTGTATGAAGATTGGTGAAAATATGATTGAAGATGGGTTACCTACTTAAGTACACACTCAAACACGCAAAAAACAGTAACTTCGAGAAAAATATATGAGAAATTTTTTTTTTTTTTTTTTAAGTATAGGTTACAGTTTGTCAAAAACCAAAGTGAAAATAATCGTTATCGGTATTAAAAATATCTAAGTATAGGATGTAGGTATGCCTGATGTCGTAATCGTAAAAACAGAAAAAGTTTCTACATTTCTGAAAATTTGTCGTAAAACTAAAAGCGATAACTTTGTTAGGGTAATTTTTTTTTTGACGTTTTCCAATGGTTTTTCATTCATTTTTATTCGAGTTTCGTAGTAGACTAATTTTAACGTTATTTCTTACTCAGTTTTTTTTTTTTTTTTTCTCAAAAATTCGATATAAATTTTGTAATTGATTTTTTACGATCGTAAACGACGACGTCTAAGTACTCGAAAAATGTATCGCCAAATTTTCACTATAAATTCGAAAGAAATGGTTTAATGCTACATTATGTGTACCTATGTACGCTGTGAAAATGAAATATTATCATCATTTAATGCATCACTCGACTGCACAATATGGAGTGGGCATGCGCTCAAGATAGTTAGAAGAAAGACAACACGCACGAAGTGATATCGATGTTTCTCATTTATGTGCGAGCAGTGAATAAGAAAAATTTAAGAATACATAATTTTTTTTTTGAAGTTCAACTAATTCGATGCACAAATTTTTGGCATTACGTTAGGAATAATGTTTTTTTCAAACATTAGGCTGACAAAATTTAGGGGATGGAATATTACGTCGGACGACGAAGTTCGAAAGTACGACGCTATCTTATGTGAAATTGCGAAAACGTTATACTCGGTGTTATACAGCAAGAAATCATGCCATTAGTAAATACAGAAACGAAATTAAGAAATTTTCTAAAAATTTTGTTGAATCATCTCTCCATATAGATTTTTTTTTGTACATTTCAGTACGATTGGTTTTCGAATAAATGTTTTTTTTTTATTTATTTATAATTAGGTAGCACTGATTGAATTTATTTTTTTTCATATTTTTTACGTACATTAATACACGTTTATTCGATATAGAAAAATGTGTGAAACTGTAAACACGGCTTAAAAGCAGACTGTCCTATTTAAAAAAGTTTAAAAATAGTTTTCTGAAAAGGATGCTCCAATAAAATTGTTTACCTTCTTCTAAACGGGCAGATTTTCTAAACTCGATCCCAGTGACATACGTAAAAGATGCTCTCGTGGAGCTGAAGCCTCCAAGAGCCCAAAAAAATGAAAAAACCCACTATCCAATGTACGAAAACGCGTATGCAGTGTAAATATTGTGTTCTAATCTTTAATCGGTATGATTGAGTAGGAAAAAATCGCATTCGGACAAGGAAAAAAGGGTGGCGATGGGGGTCAGAGAAAGCAGAAATTTAATTTTTGCATAAATTCTTCTCAGCCCCTTTCGGTGAATATTTCTGAGTACGCACCTGCTTGACTCTCCCCAAACACTCTCATAGCAGGAGCAAATCCAATTTCTGTCGAAGATTTTGGTCGCATTGAAGAGAATAAGGGATACCACTTCTTCGTAGCAAGAACATTGGTGTCAGATACTGTTCAATCTAACATGGATAGGGTTAGATTCATTCTTGGTTCAATGGTTTTCATTTTAAATATAATCGGAGCAGTTTCGGAACAGGGAGCAGATTGAAAGACGAGGTTTTTTGAAAAACCAGGAGCAGGCAAACCAGGTTCTGCAAATGAACAATTTTTCCCATCACTACCTGTTGGGTAATCTGCTATTCACCTCCAGTCAATTATGAACAAAGAAATATTTGTTCTTTAATACCTCAAAGGCGAAGACTCTGATTGACATAATATGCAACTCATCCTCACGATATTGCATGTTATCTCCTTCGCAAATTTGCTGTCCATTCTATGAAACCACTTCGCCCGAACTGCAACAAAAATGGCTGCCTCCGTCTAATACCTCCTTCAGGATAGAAATTTCAAATCCACCAACCAAATCCAACGAAAGGGAAAAAAGTTAATATCAAAATTCAGCCAACGAAAAACTGATTTAATTTTTAAAAAGACATTTCTTGTCGAAATCACGTTTTCGGACGTTCATTGAAAAAGTGAGTAACATACAAAAAAAGAATGAATGAAAAAAAAAAAAAAAGAAATGAAAACGAATGGGGAAAATGGACATCGATGTTTTACAGCTCGCTTGATCTATTTGTATGCATGCATTTTTCTTATTTTTATCGAATTGAATGAAATTCCCAAATGTGGCCCATGTTTGGCTGCCCCGCAATATGTCAAAAATTTTTGTTTACGCAAAAATGAAGCAAAACTGTCGAAAAAGCGAGAGCGAGAGAGAAAGAGCGAGTAAGAGAGAGAATGAGAAAGAGAAAAGCATATGAACGGAAAAGAAGGGAGAAAAGTAAGTACGACACTCTCGAAGGAATATAAAGGCAAAAAAGGAAAAAAAGTTAAAAAAAAAAAAAAAGAATGATCGGTACTTTGTTTTGGTTGTCTTATAAAATGGCAAAAAAAAAAAAAAAAAAGGCATTATTTTTGTGAAATGTCCAGCCGTCAGTCGCTGGTTGCCCTCACCAAGACGTCGAAAATTCCCTAAATATTTATTTTTTGACAGCCAAACATCGTCTTGTCTGAATACTAAAAGCTACGGATGTCATTTTTGAATGATGCTAAAATACAAAATGATATAAAAAATTGGATATTCTGTGGAGTATACGTTGTGGTCACTGTTGGTCGCATATTGTGTGGTTACTCAAAACATCGCAAATGTGGTTCCTGTTAAATAATAAGGAAGGCATTTATAAGGCTAGGAGCGGACTAAGAGCAAAATTTTTACCAGGAATGATCATGTGACTTATATATCGTAACAAAATATTTAAAACACACTAATTAAATAGTAAGTTTATAAAACCTGAAAGAACATAAAATTAATAAGCAGTAACAAAACATCAATCGTAATGAATGAATTTAGAAGTACAAAGCATGAGATTATATAGTAGTTAGATTATTAGTCTAAAAAAGAGGTTCGAGCGAATTTACAGAGTATTGGAGAAAGGTTTCAATCTTATCGGTTAATAGGAATGTATGTATAAAAAGTACGACCAACAGTCTTAAGATAATATGACATAAAGTGGGTGTTCACAAATAATTTGGTGGAAATTAAGATATATGCAAGATTGCAAAAATAGTATAAACAAGAAATGAGTTCATACGACTTGTGTAAACAAAGTAACTGTTTGTGTAGGAAGATGATGTTATCAGGCAAGTCTTGACTTGTTTGAATGACGTGAGTATTCATGAATGGAATAAGAAGAGAAAATAGATTGAGAACAATGATGATGATGATGATGATAATAATAGTACAAATTTAAAAAATTATTATGTACAATACGAAAATACACATCAACATGCCGCCCCTTTGTTAGGATATCGGGCACCTATCACAAAATTTATTATTTTTTTCAAACCCAAGAGGTTCATAAATCCGCATCAGTAACAAAATAATCGATAAAAAATAATCATTGTATATTTATACCAGTATAATTCAGTATGAACAAAATTCAAATAATTATAAAATTTTTTGGAAAAAATATTGAACTATTTTCACAATGGTTATTTCTAATGTGTGCTCCTCACCGGCATTTTCAAAAATTTCGCATTCACGTGATATCAGTTTTGTGAAGTGGAAAATCTTAAGAAATTGGTATCTCAAAGAGAACAATAATTTGAAAAATGACCAGAAAAAAACAAGGTCATGGGGACAGTTGTTTCCTTTGGCCCCGTCGTAACAGTTGCTGAATTCCATTTCACAAGCCTATCATTCTTTTGTTGAAATTTTTATGATTCCTTCAAACACCTTGTCCCAAAATTTTTTCATAGCATCTCGCTCTGGTAGAATATTCCAACCTTTTTCTCCATTCAGCTCCTAACCCTTATTGACACAATTACTCTTTGTACTTTATTTTTTCAAGATGAAAAATTTTATTTTCCTAATTGACCCTCTCATTTATAAAGTCATACGAACACGGTAGGAAGAGTTAAAAAATTTTCAGTCATCTATAGAAGAAGTACCTATCATCCTATATGACATTTTACATTAGAAAAACTAATAAACTTACAAGAGGATCGGTTTCTACAATGTATCATAGAAGTTACAACTATCCCAGTGTACTATTTAATGTTTATAGATTACAGTACCTATATTAGTGATATAGACGGACTCACTATGCCAATGTGTATTATGTGTATAAAAAATGGTTGCCTAATGCCTTCTGATTTTTGATTATGTATGAATAACTCAAAATATTGGTGGAAGCTATTTTTTAGTGTCTAGGTCATTTCACCGATTGTCTTTTCACCGATCGACATTTCACCAAACGGAATTCAGTATTTTCACCTAATGACTATTTCATCGACTACACATTCATCGACAGTTTTTTTCATCAACTTTCATATCTTTTGTCTAATATGGTCCGCTGTTTATTTAACAAAACATACATTCTCTCTCAATTTTTAAACTTCAATTAATTTGTACTTATTATTTAATTATATATTTAATATAAAACATCATTAATTATAAATAAAATCAAAATAAAAACTAAGTGCATACACTTTAAAGTATTATCACTTTTTCATTTTAAAATTTTTTTTTTTTTTCATCTTCCCTTTTCCCCATTCTTTTTATTTATACGTCATATATTAAATTTTATTTTTTCAAGTAGGTTTTCTTTAGAAAATCTACTTATTACCCTTGGTGCGGTATTAGCCACTAGGGTTGGGGGTGGGTACGTTTTTCGTTTTATGATCTCAGGAAAATTTTGGCGCCGATAACTCAAATTCATTTGTATATATATATATATATATGTGTGTATAGATACATAGATACATAGATAGATATAGACAGTGTACTACAATTAAATTATGATAAATATTTGTTCCGAATTTCGTTGCTATTGATGCAAAATGGAGCATATTATAGCCAAAATAAAAACAAAAATGGTGGTACCGGAAGAACCGTCCGGCCAATCCGCACCAAAATCAGTAAGTCTGGTTCTTGGCTTAGTATAAATGTATGTACCAAATTTTGTGATTATCTAATAAGGTACTTTCGGTACCGCTATTTTTGTTTTTATATTAATCATAAAATGCGGAATTTTGGAACCATATGTATGAAATTTGAAATAAATATTCATTAAAATTTATTTTAGCATGCTGCTACCAATTTTAGTGCGGATCAACTGGACGGTACTTCCGGTAAAGCTTTTTTTCCCTTTTTTTTTCTAATTTATATGAACTTTTTTTTTTACAAAAATTAACGTCCTAATGCCCATGTTTTCTTTTTTTTATTTCATAACTTTATTATATTTTATTGGTTTTATTTTATACTATATGATGATGTACCATACTTTATCATTTTAATTTATTTTTCATTTATCAAAAAAAAAAGCTTTTATATTTCACAATATCTAGTATCTTGTCAGCAGCTAACACATTTCATGCAGCCATAACATATACCGTTAACGCTTATAAACTTACAGCTAATTAACGTGACCATCAAAATTCATAATTCTTTCTCTCCAATACCTACTTTTTCTAGCGAGACTTGCTGCCCCAGAGTTTTTGTTTTTTAATGCCCTAAACAATAAAATTTTACAAAAATAGATAACAAATGGATATAATTAAAATTTTTAAGGCCAATTTTCATAGTCATAAATTTTTACTTTTTCATTTCAATGTTTTCATATTTTCATTAATTAGATGAAATTATTATAAACTTTCGTTCAACTTATTAGCGACCTGGTTAACTTTTTATAATCAAAAAAATTAATCGAATCGATAAAAATACCCTTAAGTGAAATTTTTTAA
The DNA here is from genome assembly GCA_011428145.1 of Ericerus pela. NCBI lineage: Eukaryota > Metazoa > Arthropoda > Insecta > Hemiptera > Coccidae > Ericerus > Ericerus pela. The sequence continues at coordinate 1,653,308 of WOFM01000354.1, forward strand.
TACGCAAATTAACCTATAGGTGAAAAATTCTGTCGGTGAATTGTCCGCTAGGTGAATTTCATAGGTGAAATGTCCGGTGAAAAGACACTCCATAAAAAGGTTGAAAAAGTCGGCTTCCATTTTTTGTTTTTTTGAGAAAATTTGACTCCCCTCAAGTGCTTGCCACTCGGGGCAAGTTCCCGGTATCCTGGTGGCTTCGTTAGCGCCTGATTTTGTACGTATAAATACATATAGGTTCGAGTATCTAAAAGAAACAGCTGAGAGCGAAACGAGTCAAAAAAAAAAACCAAAACGAAATTAATGAAGAAACGTGGTCGTACACCGGATTATTTTTTACGTATTTCACAGCGTAGGCCTACCAACAGTGACGAAAACGTGATGGAAAACGTGTTATTACAAACGCAGCAAGTTCAGACACAGAAAAGGGTTATTACGAAGCATTTGTCAGGTAAATTTGCAGATAGGTATTCCAGTGGTAATGAGTTGAAATAATCGGGTAAAACGTTTTCTCTTTCGTGTCATGTTTCTTTTTCAACCCCTCTTTTATGGTGTATATTACTGTACCTACACTGTATAGGTATATACGTGTGCGCTACTGTGTTTTTAACTGGCTTGTGCACTTCACGTCACATCACTCACAAACACGTACCGGTAGAATATCCGCCTAAATTGTGCAGAATTTCTGCGAAAACTACTTCCTTCCTTTTTATTAAATAATTTTCCTCTCCTCGTTAATTACGGCACAGTTTCTCGTTCTGCCAGAGTAGACGTGAAGAATTCGTTTCAGATTATGGCGTGAGTTACGTTGGTTGTCTCACGTTAAAAAGAATATCCCTCGAGTGTCTGTTAGTTATAATATTTGTATATAACTGCAAAAAAATCAGTTTTGGCAAGAATGTAGATGACTCCGTCGCAGGAGTACCGGTTCACATCTCCTCCATCTCTCTGAACCCCCTCCTTTCGCTCAAAAATCACTAAAAACTGACAACGACCCATATTTTTAGATACCAAAAATTTTTTTTTTTTTGTTGTAACTAACGAGGTTCTGACCCGCTGGACCCCCTTATCTTCGCCCTTGAGTTTTGGATTTTATTTCTCCATAATTTATTATTACCTGTAGGTACGCAACTAAAACGTATCGATAACATTCAGTAATTGAAGGCAGTTTTTCGATTTTACCTAAATTACGTCTTTACCGTAGAGCTTTACGTGTATATTATGATCTTGGTAGGAATTTTGGTGACAAATTAAGACTCGACCACGCATAAACTAATACTATGGCCAAGATCCAGATCAAGACTTAAACGTGCAATACTTAACACCAAGACTTATCAGTTACCATGCAAGACCAATGCCAAGGCTGACTACACAAGATTGAAGAATAAAACGTTACTGCGCTAGACCAAGTCCAACGTCAAGACATGACAGATTAGAACCAAAACTTAGACCAAAATCAAGACCTCATTGAACAAAATAAACCAAAACCAACACTTATGAGCAATACCTATACCAAGAACAACTATGAAAAACTAATTAAAAAACACGAATGGGCAAGACAACGACCGCGAGATCAAGACTCAGATTGACGATGCAAAATTAACGCCAAAAGCCAAGACCGAGATTAAGTCTTTAACTGTGCAACACTTAAATCAAGACTAAAACTAAGACTTATCAATTAACACGCAAGACTAAGACTCACTGAATAAGAACAAAACCAAAATCAAGATTATACTAAGCACAAATAGCACCAAGACAAAGATAAAGTACAAGAAATGACTGTATGTACAAGACTATATCACTAAGACCAAAACCCTAACTTATCATATCAACATACAAGACCAATACCAAAACTTATTATGCAAAATTAGAACTAATTCTTGACTACGCAAGAACATATCACCAAGATCAAAAAACATGAGATACAAATGAAACTGAATACATATTGTGACATCCCAAAATGATCGTCACATGGTTATTGAAAATTGATCAGAAAATAGAAATAATAAAAAAGGTTGAAATTTGAAAGAACAGCCCAAGATCGCAGATTGCAAGAAATACTAATATCCTAGATCATAAGGGAAAACAACGTGAAACAAACTAGCCTACATACTACATAAAACCATGAGGTCTTACCTCATGGTATCTCACACAACTCCCCATAATTTGTTGTTAAAGGGCCCTAATTCAAGAGAAACAATCTTTTCTTACATTTCAAATCTAAATAAACTTGATCATCATAATTACCAATGTTGTAACCAAGTATTTTAAGGTTTTTATCCCTGATATTGAGAATCCGTTGATAAAATGATTATGGTTTCCATGATGAATTGATGTTAACAGAAAAAGATGTTTTGTCGTTTTTATCATTTTGGTTTCATAACGCGATTATAATAAGCGATGTTAACAAAAACAGGAAGAAAAACGAGTCTCTGAATTAAAAAGCACCTTTAATTGTTTGTATTTTATTTCATTATATTACTGGTAACATGACCAAAAAAATGTACCTATCACTTTGTCGGTAGAAAATGGAGTACTTACTGTGTGGTGTGTATGTTCTCATCACACCACCAGATTATTATCTATTAGATCTAAGTTAGTTCCACGTCATTATTTTGAAAATATTCACTGTTGAGTTCCGTTTATTATAAATTACAATCTGTAATTTTATTTAATAAGTATGATTGACTGTAGGAAAACACGTAGGTGTTTTAAGGAGTTGAATTTTAACCGATGATGATGGAACTCAACGTATTATAATTATTGTATGAGAAATTTTTTATTTTATTTACTATATAGTTTATAACCGAAAATAGATCTTACAATATTTATTTCAAAAGAACGTATACATCCATTTAATCAAATAAAATTTTTATGGATACATACATTTTGAGTTTTTCTAAATTTCAATTTTTTTTTTGACCACGTAGATCATCTTGAGTTAATTAGATCTAAGATATATAATTGAGGTACTAAATTGAGCTTGAGACATAATTCCCCTAAGAAAACTATAACCTTTGTAACCGATCTGTTATGTTGAATTTAGCTTTTTCTACTACATTTTATAAGAAAATTTAATGAGAAGAGTACGTACAAATTTAGTAATTAAACAAGCCAGTAGTGGGAGCAACGTGCTGTCATGTTCACGCCTGATTCACGTTATTGTATCTACTCGTCATAATATGTTCAGCAACTTCAACAATTTCAACAGCACGCACTTATAACATCATAACATTAACTTATCGAAGATTCGAAACATTCGTGTTGTTTATTTTGCATTTATCACTGCCTAATTTTTAAATTCCAAATGTAAAATAATTTTATAAAGAAAAGCGTCTAACTTCATAAACAACTAAAATCAATCACAGCATGCAATACAGCTGAGTGCAGAACCTTAATCATTTATGTGAAGAAATAGTATGATTATTATTATGTCATTAGGGTGAAAAGTGATCAGTTCCAAATTTGTACGATGTTTACAAACACGAGGGGCAAGCAAGTGCCCTAATTGCACCAGTTGATAATGTCCAGAGACATATAGCTAAAAAGATCTCCAACAGGTAATCGAAAATATGACAAATATCTCAACCATAATCACCATCATAAACGATTTCTCAGCTTCGTTTATTTTACAGCACACGTGTCATAGCTTGATAGTGTGTGTGTATTGGTATAGAGATGTCCGTTTTCTCTACAAAATATATGCAGTTTTGGCTACGTAGAATGTTAAACAAAGTTGACTTTTCATTGTTGATGATAATGATGATGGTCGAAGATCTTTATCACATTTTTGTACCACAGTGTATATAGAGAGTTGGACATCTCTTTAGCTATATGTCTCTGGTAATTGCTCACTCCGACCAAGTTGAGTACAATATTTTTTTCAACAATTGTAAGAAATACAAAATTTGAGCCAGGGAAAATAAGTGAAAAAATAAAAGAGCAAAAGAAAAGAAGGGAAAATGATGAATAAAATGAGATAAAGAAGAAAATGAGCTAAAATTAAGAAGAAATATGGAACAATAAAATTCAAAAACTTCCCCCACACTGCACCCAAAAAAATAATGGATAACAACTGATGTAAAAGCAGATTGTTAATGTAACTAAAAAAAGGTAGGGTGCCAGCTTTTCAATCTATTATTTCATAGTTCAAATCACCATCATGGCAAAGAAAATTTTTAAACAAAAAAGAAATTACCTAATTTAAATGATAGAGAATAAGCCAATGATAGGTGTTTAGGGGAAACTGAGGAATCAGTTAGGGTTGAAAAAAAAAAATGTAGGGGCGAGAAACAGAATTAACAAATATGAAATAATTATCTGTGATACAAGTGCGTAAAGTAGTTGATTTTGACAGGGGTAACAATCACCTACTTTGTACGACTGTCACATACTATTTTTTGCAACACCTCCCCCAAAAAAACAATTCATCAAAAAAAATTTTTTTAAAAACGTATTTAAACAGTACAAAAATGGAAAATTTTCCTTCAATTTGCCATTGTTCATTCGTTTATTTTCGAGTAACTAGGAATTAATAAAACTTTTAATGGAATGCATATTTAAGTAAATTTTATCTTCTTTCCAGCCGTACTGATCCCAGATTTCTAGACGAATTATTGATTAAAAGAGAAGAGGTTTCTAGATTATAAAAATGACAAACTTTTTATTAATTTTCATTTTTTTCCTTCGTTTATTTTCATGCAGCCGAAGATGATTAAAAAATCACATGAAAAGTAAATTTGAGCATATTTTCTCTTCTTTCCAGAAATTCTAACTCTAACTCTCTAGCGTAAATAATGGCTGAGGAATCATTGTATGAATGAGGAGAGGTTTGTAGATTCCAAAAACTGACCAATTTTATATTAATTAACTTTTTTTCATTTATTTATTTTCAAACGGATGAAGATACTTAAAAAATCATATGGAAATTTTATAAATTTTATTCTTTCCAGCAACACCAACTTCAGCTCTATAGCTTGAATAGAGGCTGAGGAATCAGAAAATGAAATAAGAGAGGTTTCTTTCAAAGCTAAAATGTTGTGTTTACTGTTCAATTGAAGTGGCAATTTGACGACAGTTTTTCGTAAAATCCGGATGGTATCATAATATTTGGTAAGACAAAGAGCGCATGTGCAGCCATGGCAGTGATTTAATAATCTTCGCAAATATCGAGCTGCACATGCGTACAATTTTACTTTTTGACATTGGGGTAAAATCTCCTACATCACGTATAGTTAAAACGCATGTCTTTTTTTGGGGTGGGTATAGCGAAAAATAAATTATAGTGTGAAAGTAAGTTATTAAGTAGTGAGAAAAATAAAATGTGTGGAACTGGCCACTTTCATCACGGCATACATGCCTCAAAAAGACAGTATTTCATACATATGTTTTGCAAAAATCAGATCTACCAATTCGTTTTTGTTTAATTCAACATTCGTGATTACTAACAAGGTGTGGAGGAAAGATTTTTTGCAACATCTAACCAAAAATAGTATATTTTGTTAGCTCACACTGAAATCGAGTTGCGAATGCTATTTTTCAAAATACATGCGCATGAGCAATAATGGAAGGTGTAATTGGCTGAAAGGAGGAGCCAAACATTTTTCTTGCAGAAACAAATACTTATTTTGCTCCCATTCAGAAATTCTAAAATTTGGGTACTGAAAACAAATACCTAATCGCCCATATTGCGATATGTATTACAAAAATACATTTTTTAATGACCCTACTGAACAAAAACTAGCAAATTTCAATACAATGCAAAAAATATTGTTGGATGTATGCGCACTTTTGAATTAACTTTCTCGCACTGCTTAATCACTTTCTTGCACGGCTCGAATAGTTTCTCAGTTTTATGTTTTTTCTAAAGAAAAGAGGAATATTAAATTAATTATTTGGTTCTAAAAAATTTTTTTTAAGAAATTTTTTTGCTGTTGGAGGGTTGATGAGTGCAAAAATTTTTTGGTTTAGAAAAAAGCAAAACTATTCATTATTATTTAACTCGAAAACAAACAAGTATTTACCTTTTTTTTTAGGGGGGGGGGGTTGTTGCAAAAAATAATGTGTGACTTGCGTGCAAAGTAAGTGATTGATACGAGTGTGATCTATTTTCTACACTTGTTTCACAAAATACTATTTTTTAAATGTACAATTTTTTAAGTAGGTAATCATTGAAAAATTAGAGAATTTTATTTTCGTCCCTTTCTTATTAGTTGATTATACCATTCTCATCAAACATCAGATTATTGCAACAATCTCATTATATCGACTTGAATGTTTGTTTTTTGTTTTTTGTTTTTTGTTTTAATCAATACCGACATAAAAATAAAAGAAAATTAAATCCTTTGAATGAGAAAGAAACCAGTATGACTAAAAGCTAAAATCAAAAAGCTAAAAAAAAAAAAAAAAAAGGAAACGAATTAAAAATTATGAAATGAAATTAAAACGAAAAAACATAAAAAACGTTTTTAGTTCGGAGAAAAGTAGATTGATAAGAGAGAATTAATCCTCTCGGTCGTAATTTTCAGTTTCATTCTTTGTCTGTAGGCTGACTTTCTCTTTATCATTCTCTCCTTTTCATCGTTTGCTTTTCCCTTTTCATTTCGTAAGTCTTTATTCTCTCTCTCTCTCTCTCTCTCTCTCCCTCTCTCTCTCTCTCTTTATCTCTCTCTTCTTACTATCTTTTTCCAAGCAAAAGAAAAAAAAAAAAACATGTTAACGAAGTGGCGTAGCATTAAAAACTAGCAGAAAGTGGAGGAAAAGTGTGCGAGCATACAGCCATGAATGGAAAATATACTCTACTACGGTGTCGCCTGGCATCTTCAACGAGCCCCAAGAGATACATTCCATCTTGTCGCACAGATTACTATACTGCCTCCTTTAATTTACCGCTATTAAGTTATTTCGATTGAAAACACTTATTTCTTAAAACGTCACAATAAAAATCTCAAGACAATCGAACGTTAGTAAAATAGTACGGAACGACACTTCAATTCTAAAGTACGTTCGCCAAAAAAATAAAATAAAAACAAATATATCGGATATCCTTTTCCGTTTTTTAGTATTATTTCTTCTCTTTTTCCTCTTCCCTTCTGGTTCGCTTCGGATGAAGGAAATGGCGAAGATAAAATAAAAAAAAATCGAAAAAGCAAAATGACGAGAAACGAATAAAAATTCGTAACATGCGACTTTTTGTGGGGGGAAAGAGGGTGGAAAAAAGTACTTTCTTATTATAATTATGCGAGTCACAGAAGCCCTATTTTGGAAAAATTTATAGAAATCGTTTTAGAAAATTACATCGACAAATTTAGGAAAAAAAATTAAATTATTTCCACAGTATTAACAAAAATGTGAATTTCGAACCTTCATAATGCAACTACGTGTTTATTTGCCTATTTTCGGTATTAGGTGACGAATGATGAACAAAAACAAAATCTAGCCCGCGGGACGAGGTAATCATGGCCATTCGTCGTCTTGATCTTTGTCTTATGCAGTAAACTGTTAATTGTCAACTTCGATATTGCTCAAGATGTGTAGAATCCTTAAAATCCGAATTCAAAACCTTAAACACCCTATATACAACAAAACCACCTTACATACATACTAGTTAAACAAAATTTTTCTTAAGGATATATCATAAGAATCAGGATAATAAACAACAAATAAGTATGTACATTCCTAAATAACAGGATTTATAATCTGACATGAATTATTACTTTTTCAAAAAATTAAATTCTTTTAGAACAATCGATATCTTCAATTTCCAATTCCATGCTACTTCATAACCAAAAATTACATGGGGCTAGAGGAAATACAAAATTGATAAGGCTACCATTTTTTTAAAACTACTATATAAAAAAATCCTTATCAACAAATTCCTTTGTTTTCTAAATAACTTTAGAAAATCTATAAATCTGTCAAATTTGTTTAGAAACTGTTTAAGCCTACCCGTATCACTTTCCACAAATTGTAAAAAGTCATCAAATTCATCGAATGAGTGACTGACCACCATTTTCCTCCATTCTTCGTTAAACTCACACTACTCAAAAAACCAATCAGAAATCTTTTTGGAGGTGTTACCATCCCACTCTGGAAACCTTTGGGGAAAAAATCTTGAAAACTTACCTATATAACCACATATAAATCATATTTTTCTTCATTAATTGTATGATTCTCATACAATTTTTCAATATTAATTGTGTGATTCTCATACAATCTTTCAACATTAATTGTTTATTCAATCTTCGAAAATCTGATTTGTATTATCTGTCTACGGATCCTGTTTACAATATTCCAGAAGTTTGTAGCTGTTTAATCCAGTATGTTTTCTAAAATAAATTTTCTTCTTTTTCAATCGTTTGTTTTGTTCAAAATCTTGTGTTAAAATTTTTATTTGTAAACAATGGTGAAATAATCAATTAAACAATACCTCATACTCATCCATATCATTCCTTTCTCAAACTAATTTATAGTCCATAAAATATGTCTTTCTTGTCAAACTCTAAATACACGATTTTGAAAGTCCTATAAACCTCACATACTTTGGCTTATTTGGACTTTTGTCTTTCGCAATTTAAAATTTAGAAAATACAAAAATTTATATACCCTTATTTTTATAATTTACAAAAGTATATAATCACCCCCCATCAGATACTACAGATGTCAAGATGTTTACAGCATTATCAGCGGCTAAATCCAAATTTACAAATTCATGTCCGTTTAAAAATTCAAAATATGCCATAACAATAATTTAACTTGCCCCTAACACTCGTAAATCTTCCCTATATTATAAAGTGGTTTCAAATAATCACTTAAAATGGAATAGTTTGGGACCTGTGCAGCCTGATTCACACTTGGCTAGTTTTGTAGCTACTATAAAATGAACTATTTGGAGTACTATTCTGTTAACAGCTGAAGTCAAGTTGACCTTAGCATAGCGGATAGTCTTCCAAGAATCTCATGAACCTCACATGAAAATCTGCCCAGTTGAAGGTGACTTTAAAAGGTTAAAGCGACTAGTAACTCTAACTGTTAACAAAATATTACCCCAAGTAGCTGACTAGTAGCATAAAAACTAGCCAATTGTGAATCAGGTTTATGAAATACAAGGACGGATGAGGTCTTAAAACATTCGATTCAGGCCTCTTTGGTCATCTCTCAGATTATAAAATGGATTAACCCGATATTTTAAAAGGAAATATCCAGAGACCTACGTAACATACAATGACAAAATGAGTCTTCAAACGCTCAGGAAAAAATTTTGAGTCGACTAAAACCCTATTGCGTTAAGTTTTATTCACCGACTGAGAAATTATAGGGGATCAAAACCTGCAAAGTTAATTAAACATGTTTCTCTCCTGTGGATAATATGGTAACACTGACGCAAACTGGTTTGCATCTCAACGCTGTAGACTTTCTCTAAAATAATTTCTGACAATGTCTGACAATGTGCTTGATGACGAAACAAAAAGGACCAACGTAATTATGGTCCACTGTGGCAACACTCATGCTAAGTGCAGTTTGCATCTACCACACTACCAACTTTCTCCAATTCCTGAAAACATGGTCGACGAAGAGAAGAAAGAGACAAACATAACATGGTCTATTACAGATAGAGTGACCTTTCACAATGGGTTACTTGGAGATGGAGGAAGGCTAAGAGGGTCATTGGCCAATTCGTTAATAAAATTGCTGATTCTGATAACTAAAAATTAATTTTTGCTGAAGTTTGCTCTCCATTTCGCATGTTGAGGACAATAATAATTAAATTTCTCTATTTTTTTGTCAAGTTTACAAAAAAGTTCAGGAAAAAAATTTTCAAAATTTTGTATATAAATACCTGTATCTGAATGCAAGATTTATTGAGCCCTCGTTTAATATTCTAATTACCTCTGAATTTACACCTCAGCTTCACAAAAACGGTACAAAACGTCAAAAATATCGCATAAATTTGAGTACAGTTTGCGATTAATTCTCTCTCAAAGTATACATTGCAGCCCTAATTCTACCGCTCGGCAAAATTGTACTTTAAATTTTCCTTCCCCATTTTTTTCTCTGGGTTACTTTTTCTTTTACTTACATTATTTTCTAGTCTACCCTGAAATAAAACGAACAACAGAAACTTTTTGGAAATATGGGAACCCGAGTTAACGTACACCTCAAGGCTGCTGTAAAATAGTCTTTGAATAGACGATTAAGTTGTAGCCAAAGATACAGTAGGCACGCAAGGCAGGGCGATATGATTATCGTACATACATATATATATATATATATGTATATATATATGTATGTATACAATACAAGCAAAACCGTTGGACTGTAGCATCGTGCAGACCATACTACGTGTATTCATGCGCGTGTGTGAGTGTCTATGTGCGTTTATGTGTGTCTGTGTGTGTCTGTTGAAGTTTTCAAAGAAATTACGAAACTTCTTAGCTTTCCACAGGTCGTTTTCTTAAAGGGTATATCGCTAACCCGAAGTTCGCGTTTTTAGACCCTTTGTCTCATTCTAAAGCTGTCCGCGTCTTTTCACTCGTTCAGAATACTAGATGAGTTCCGCTATACGCTTCATCTCTCCATCCTATCCCCCATCCTTCATCCAAACCATAGCCCCTCTCCTATCCCCCCGCAAAAAAAAAAAACCTTATCCTTCTCGTCTCTTACCCGATTTTAACTCTCATATACACGTTTCTTCTTCATCCTCTTCTGTACCCACCGAACATCGTCTTATTTTCATCTTCTTTCGACTTCCACTTGCTCATTTTGTTCAGAAATGGAGAAAAAAAAAACCAAAAAAAAAAAAACCGCACAACCAACCGTTTCCACCATCTCCACCGTCTCCACCGTCTTCACCGTCTCCACCGTCTCCACCGTCTCCACCTTCGCCACTCTCTACTATAATCTGATATTCTGGCATCGCGGTTTTAATTTACTTGACACTCATTCTCATTATCTTTCGACCCTTCGCCCATTGTCTCGACAGCAGCAGGGTTTTTGCCGGCGTATAGCTATACTTTCCGTCGTCATCGTGTCTTCCTCACCCCACCACCAACCCCTTCCCTGCCGACGCAATTCACCTTAAAAACGCATACGTGCTTTGAGGCGGTCGCCGTACTTATATAATAAATTTAATATCAACTCCGTTCGCACGAAAATTCGAAAATAATTAATCGCGAAAAGTACACGTATGGATGTAAAGTTTGTCATCTATTTTTGTTGTTTTTGTTTTTTCGCGCTCTTTTCTTTCTTCCTTCCCTCCTCCCTCGTCCCTCCACCCCACCCATTCCGCTTACCACGAGAAAGCTGAATATTTCTGCGGTTATTTTTCTGCAGCGATGGGGTTTCATTCGTGTGAAATTCCTCCATCGTCGTCGATGAGATTTTTTTGGCATGAGGATCACGTTTTTCGAGCCAGAATCCCCAAAATCTGCGAAAGGAATAAGTTGAGGAATGGAAAAGAAACTAAAAACAACGTGCGAAAGTGAAGGTGGAGCAGGGTGTTGAAGAAGTATAAAAAGAGCGAGGAGTGTGCGACAGAGAGAGAGAGAGAGATTTTGAGCGAGTGAGAGAGAGAGAGAGCGAGACAGAGACAGAGAAACAGAAAGACAGAGAGAGAGAGAGAGAGAGAGAGAGAGAGGCAGACAGGCCGACAGACCGAGAGAGTAATATTGTATATATTTTGTTATACTATATCCACTGTAGGTACAGTACACGCAGACGATAAAAGACAAACAAAATGGCTTAACGAACTAAGGAGATAATTTTGTGAAAGTGTTTTTTTTAAGCATTAGTTTTTCGTCGGATGCTGCAGAGTGTGTGGTAGTAAGGTGATTTTTTTTGTTTCTTTTTTTTTTTTTTTTTTTTTTTTTTTTTTGGTTGAACATTGTCGTGTGGCAAGGATTTTGGAGAAATCCTTTTTCTTTTCTACCCTATATCTCTAGTCTACTCTCGCTATCGCTCACTTTCACTCAACCCTTCTCACTCTGGTGTCGTTCGAAGTTTCGTCTTCAGGTTGTTTAATCTAATTATTAGAAAATGCACGACGAGACGTAGGTATCTATACAACGTGTGCTTAAAAATCTGATGATGCTTCAGGACTCATCTTCTGAAGTCTTCGTTTGTTTTGAAATGCGAATATAAACTCGCTGTATGGAAGGTACACGGTCGGTGACGTGTCGTTAACTAAAAATTCTAAGTAGGATTTTCAAGCAGCAAAACAAAAATGTGGAGACACTACCGATGTTTTGGGAAAACATCTTTAGTGTATCAGTATCAATGTGCAATAAATGAATACCTAAAACCTCAACGGGATGCCCTTTAAACCACTGACAATGTTCCCATATTTCCAAGTCCAAAACTATGACCTTATGCCCTGAGATAATGCATTCAAATCAGTATGTAATAATAGTATATTATGCAACATATGGGAGGAAAGTGAGAAATTATCAGTGAGTGCGAAGTTTGTAAGCACAAACGGTAGGCAAGTGTCGTAACTGCACAAATTGATTAATTCTAACTCCGAGTAAGTTGCGTACGATACTTTATTAACTAAATGAAAGAAAATTTTTGAATTTAAAAAAAAATGGCGTTTTCTCTTTGTTTTTAACAATCATGAATCATACGCACGCATACTCCAGTCATGATTGTTGTGAGAATCAGCTCTTATGATGATAAATACACGATGAACAGTTGATGGTATGATACATTTCTCCCTTGGGAGATAAAGTAACTACTTTATTCCCGGCAATCGATAAATCATCATTTTTCCACTCGTTACAATCTACACCAATAGGGATATTCCACAAATATTCAAGTAAAACCTGGCGCAAAGTCATATAACATTCCAAAATTTGTGGAATTGCCTTCCTGGTGTAGGTTGGTGTAAGTTGGTGTAGTCCTATCGAACAGAGCTACTCTCTTGGGCGTAGTGATGGTAAATGCTTGAGCATTTATAATTGATGAGCAAATGTTTTGTATGCTCAGGCATGTACTCAGCACGTATTCATGCTTAAAATGCTCAAGCATTTAATATTGGCTTAAGCATGCTCAGTACTTACTCAGCATGCTACAGCATTTTAAATATTGCCTCTTAAAACAAGATGTAATCAATTGCAAACTTGCAAGTTGCAATAATTATGTGCATGCTTAGTCCAAATGTTCCATGAGTTATTAAGTGAAGATAAAATTTAGACTTTATGGAAGACCGTTGAATAGTATACTCACTTGAGTACAAAATATAGTAAGGAAAACAGCCATGTGAGTGCCGCTAGATTACAAACTATATTTCAATCTTATAATAAATTTTTACTTTGAAAATTGATTTTTTTGTAAACTTATTATTCATTTGTTTACACCAGACACTAGAACTGCTGAAAATGCTCATAAGTTCTCGAGCAATTGCTCATTCTATAGCATATGCTCATTATTGAGTATATGCTTTAAATGTCAAGCATTTATTTTTTAAGAATTTGCTGAGCAAATGCTCAAATGCGTGATACTTTGAAAAAAATAGCAAAATGTTCTGTACCATCACTACATGAGTGCATGCGTCACTTTATACACTTGTCCTTCTGCTTATAGCCTGCATAATCTTCTTTTATTATATACCTATAGATTTTTTTTTCATAAGTTTCTCTAAACAGGGGATTTAAACCACTGACATCTGCGCTTGAAACCTGGCATGACAACCACTGTGCCACAAGATCTGGCTAATTGAGCGGTGATAGTTTGCACTTATATGTTTTCCAATTGCCAAAATATTTAATTGTCTCAATTTTTTTTTGTTTTTTGTTTTTTAAAGGTGTTGCAAAAAATAGTGTATAACACAAGTATATATAATAGGTGCTTGATACTTGTGTTATTCGCAGCATGAACTGTGCATCACTCGCCTTCAGCTCATGCTGCAAAACTCACACTCGGATCAGAATCACCTACTTTATACACTAATTGTATCACAAATAACTATTATTTATCTATTTATCTATTTCATTTAGGTAGGTACCTATCTATTTATTTATTTTATTAATTAATTAATGTATCTATTTATTTAGAGAGCAGTCTGAGGATATTGAGGGGATCTTTAGTCATTTTAAACTTGGAAACTTTAGCAGCTAAAAAAGATGAAGACGCCATAATTTTAGATGTTACATCTTTTCTGTCACACTGTTTTTATGAAGTACCCCTCTTTAAAAGACGTTTTCTGTCAAAAAAAAAATTCGACATATTTGTATCTTCTTCTTCTATATTATTGAGTAATTGAAGTTACCTTTTTTTTTGTCACTATAACGTATATTTTCGTCTATTTTTAGAAATGGTGAACATATTCTTTCACACATTTTCGAATACCAAAAACATAGATATTTATCAACAATAATCATCCTATAACTCTTTATAAACAACCAATAAATTACCCGTATTTGATTTTATGAATATAGATATACTTTCTGTATATTCATGACCTAATTGTACCTGTCCCTCGAGTACTCGACGAGTCAGCACAACCCTATAATAACAACACCCTACTTCACTTTACCTATCCGACACGTACATTTTCATACCCTGAACGAGTATATAACCCCTCGATTCAGTGGAATAGATATAGTACAGTTCGACAGTTCCTCGACAGCTACTTCTAAGTACCTGGAACCTCTCTTGTAGAAGTCTCTAGTGAACAGATAGTCTTGCTTGTTGAATTGTGATTGTATATGTATAAATATTAACGTATATGTATGTACTGTGATGTACAAGTTATTATTTTATTAAATGTGTACACTCACTCATGTGTTTAAAATATTATTGAGTCTCTAAATAATGTTAAGGTCCACGATAGTCTGTGGATGATAAACTTGAATATATTTTAGAAGTATTACTGCTTTTAATAGTACGTGATATTTCGTGTATGGTGTAATCCCGAAAGTGGTTCTAATTAGGTACATTACCACCTCTATTGGCCGTTACAGTCACAGTATTACGCCTCTCCCACTTGAAAATTTTTCACAAAATTAAAGCTCCGCATAAGCGCCTATCTTTGGAATTTCTTTCAAAAGATTTTTTCTGAGTGCTGTAATTAATTTCGAAAGTTTCAGTCTTCAACCTGGTCATTTCAAAGTTAGTTATCAGCTCTACTCATAATAGTTTTCGTGTCAGTGTTAGTTCTAAGAGGTAAGCTCTCCAATAAATGCGAGTTTTAATTAAGTTCGAAAGATTTCATCGTGAGTTTGGACTATACAGAACCTGTTCTATTTCAAGGTTAGTTCTCAGTTCTACTTCGTAGTTTCAGCGTAATGAATACTCCAAACTTCAAAGTTTAACTGTCGCATTTTACCAAATAAACGAATAACAAAAAGGATGGAATACCTAAAAATAGTTGCTATATATATATTTTTTTTTTATCGAATCAAACAATCCCATACACCAATACACCAT
Source organism: Ericerus pela (assembly GCA_011428145.1). Lineage (NCBI taxonomy): Eukaryota > Metazoa > Arthropoda > Insecta > Hemiptera > Coccidae > Ericerus > Ericerus pela. Next base: position 1,668,728 of record WOFM01000354.1, read on the forward strand.
CAAACTGTTTTCTACACTTATCTAAAATAAATTTTATTGAAATCGCTCCTAAAACTTGACAGATTTTCAAATAATTTTGATTGTACGTAGGTTTCTATCCCTATATAGTTTCAGAGAAATTTCGTTTTAAAAGTTTCATTTTGAAGACCATAATTAGGTTCAAAATTTTTCATTAATATTTTTAGTTTTGAACCTGTTTTCTGATGAAAATGATTCTCAGTTCTCCTTTTGGTTTATGTTGTCATTCTGAAAAAAAAAAAGCTTGAAAAACTGAGAGCTGTAACAAAGTTTGAAAGTTTTCTCTTAATTTTTTGATTCAGAACCTGCTCTTATAAAAAGTAGTTCTCATTTCTACTTTTTTGTTGTACTGTCAGTTAGGGGAAGTGAAAAATCAAAACATAGGGAGCTGTAGGTAGTCAAAATTCTCATCCTGATCGTAACAATTAGTAGGCATTTTTCTCATCTAAGTATAATAGCTGCATACTGTTCTACAAAAAATTCGAACCATTAAGAATATGTCAAACGTAAACTCAAACGCCAACGAAATCTGCAAAAAGTCTTATATCCGCATTATTGTGGTACTTAAAGCATTTTTACGGTTCACCAGCTCGCAAGAATTTATTTACAACGCCTCCCAGCAAAGGCTTAATTTTTCTTTCGTATCGAAAATGTTTTTAGGTTAATTTATGTCAGCAAAAAAAAAAAAAAAAAAAATGAGAGAAACATAAAAAGCAGAAAATTTTGTAACGTATACAAATAGCAGTATACGGTACCAGAAAAGAGCTTTACGAAAGTTAATTAGCACAAAATTCCGGAAATAATTAAATTTTATCAGCATCGTGTCCTTCGGCATTTTCGTAAACGAATTCCTCGGACTCTTCAGTTCTTCGTTAAAACGCATCCACTCTTTTCCAGCCGTTCTTCACGATTGTGCGGTTGGGTGTACGAAATACACGACAAACGAACGCCAAATTTGAAGGGGGGGTAAAGTAAATATGTTTTTTAATAATTACCAAAACGGAATCAGTTTATTTTGTTCTTTGTTCTTTTTTCTTTTCTTTAGCCACAAATCTTCCTTAAAGAAATTGTATAATGTAACATAAAGAAGGGTTAACTATCTTTATGATGGATATGATATGGGTTAAGCGAAGTATTTTTATAGTGGTTCATTGTTTCCATTGCCGATAAATGCTATTCTGTTTCATTTGAAATTTTTATTTTTTATTTTAATGGAAACAGAAACGACATTTCGTCAGCAACTACATGAGATAAAGATATTGGCTCATATTTGCTTGATAGAAACCAAATTAGTAATACGTGAACTAGTATTGGGCTAAAACTCTTTACTAATATAACCGATTAACCTTGGCACAGAAATTTAATACGTTGATAAAAGCCAGTAGTACCTATAATACTGAAAATAACTGTCCTGTCCATTTATCGTGACGATCATTGTAGTAAGACAACAATGAAAAGGAGTGAGGGAAATAGGTGCAAGAAGATATTTCTGGGATGAATGCCAAACCAAAACTACTTGATAGGAAACACTTCATACATAATGTGTAAAAAGAGTTGCATAACGCTCCTGATATTAGGCGTGCTGAAAAAATCAAAGGTTCCAAATTCTTAAGTACTTACCTACCAATCTTGTCAATAGAAGTAAGTAACATTACGTTTATAACTTCTACTATTGAGAAGAGAATAAAGTCAAGTGAATAAAATATTAGACAAAGTACAAATGAGACTGAATGATTTGGAGTTGAAATATTAGCAGAGGAAAGTAAAAAAACAATTCATCTCCACATATTATTTCCAATTATGTACTCCACTAGAGGCGAAAATAGTATATTGTGTGACAAGTGCGTAATGTAGGCTATTTTTTTACCGAGTGTGAAGAATTTGCAGACGAGCCGAAGGCGCAGACTTAACCCCAGTTAAAATAGCCCACAAGCACTTATCGCACACCATAGTTTTGGCAACTAATACACAAAAAAAAGTATACCAACAACTCCCACTCCTAACAAAAAAAAACTTGTAAAGGAAATAAATTTTGGAAATTATAGCTGAAAAAACACAAAAACAGCAAGTTTTCCATTATTTTGCATTTTGTTGTTCATTTATTTTCAAACAGCTAAGAGAAATTAACAAATTATAAGAAAAGTAGTGTGGGGACTCACTGGTATGAGGTAAAAGGGCTCGGACCCCTTGACAACAGTCGCCACCCCAAAGGGCAGGCAAATAATCATCCTTGTGACGTTAAACCACACTAAATACGTTTGATCGTAATTACCTGCAAGTACATGCAGGTAATGTACGAGTACCGAATCGTGACATCACAAAACAATGTCAGGATCTGTACACAAACTGGCCAGCCATCTCTTATCATGATAGGGGATGATGCGACCTGGCCGCCCTCACATACGTACATATATTCTTACGTACGTGTCTTAGTGTGCATGTAAATAAGCCGTATATAAACCACCCAAATTGGCTCTAAAATCGCCAGTGTTTGGTCTAATTCTGGCTTACCCGTACTTGTGTACAAAGTGGCTGAACATTGTTGAATTTCCTTCTGGTGAGAATATCTCTCACAACAAGGTATTCCACAAGTAGTTTCAAGTAAATTTTTTCTTCTTTCTAGCAGTACTAATCCCAGATTTTTAGCTTAAACAGAAGCTGAGGAATCATTAAGTGAAAGAAGAGAGGTTTCTGAATTTCAAAAAAAATTTTTTTCCATCAGTTTGAATTTTTTTCATTTGTTTATTTTCAAATTGTTAAAGATGATTAAAAAATTAAACGAAAATTAAATTCAGGTAAATTTTCTCCTCTTTTCAGAAATACCATTTTCAGGTCTCTAGCTTAAATAGCGACTGAGGAATCATTGAGGGAAAGAGGAGAAGTTTCTAGATTTCAAAATACGGCAAATCTTCCATTAATTTGCGTTTTTTTCCTTTATTTATTGTCAAATAGCTAGAGCAATTTTTCACCAAAGCTTTACTCCCTAATCAGCAAACGAGATAGGATAATTTAAAATGTTTCAAACAAAAACAGTAAGAACGCTGTAATGATATAATTATATGGAGTTATTTTCGATTGCTAGTTTGCTTTTTTGTAAGAATGAACCCAATTTCACAAGTTGTAGATAACCAATTAAACACAGAAAAATGATAGAAAAGTTTACATCAATATTGATTTGAAGAGATCTACAGAGCACGGAAGTCAATTATTCAGTTTTATGCCCCAGGACTTTAACTCTCACCGCCAATAATATTCCTAAATCAAAAATGTGCTCCACTGGTAAACAAACTAATTACAGCTACGATTGATCAACCCAAAAATATATTAAGACTGATATTACGGTCGTGATATGTTTTTCGGCTTTCTCATTCCCATACAGGGTGTCATCTATTAAACTTTGGTTATTGGTAATACTTGACAAAATAAGTAATAAAACGTTATTGCAACCTAATAGTCGTTAATTTTCTTTGAAAAATAATATTGATGCTTAAAACTTTTACAGCTCCTACAATTTAGGACATAGGCTACATTGTTACATATCTTTTTTTAATCGTCCCATCGAGTATTACCAACGACTTAAGTTCAGCAAGTGATTCATAGCGTTTTAAAATTACTCCTACCAATAAATTCTATGCAACTTCGTACATGGTTAGGTATTAAAATTATGTAAATTATTTATTTTGCAACTAGTTTTATCAATCACTACCAACAACCGAAGTTCAGCAGTCGATTCCTAGGATACCCTGCAATTGACAACAATGTCTTAATCCTCTGAGTTCTTACTAAAAGGTCTCTTATTTACCACTGGCCTTGTTTCAGTACAAAGTATGACTAAAGAAAGAAATAAAAAAGTTATTATTTGCCATATTTCAATGCTAGAAACTACATAAATCCTTCTCTTTTCATAGAGAGGATTGAGAAGGAAGAAGTAACTTAACAGCACTACACCAATTAATTTTTAATTTAACATAAATAAATTTCTGGTAAACACTAAACGAGTTTTTGTAACTTTTTTATAACTGAGCTTAGCTACTTGGGAATGAGGACAAGATTGTAATAACTTTCCCACCAAACCGCACGCTCAAAGCTATCAAATCATCTAAAAATTCCTCTAAATCTCAAAGCAAGATGAATTCCAAAAAAATTTAAAACAGTACCTTCGAAGAAGAGAAAAAAACTGCCAGAAAGTACGTAATAAAAATATGAAAGTATAACGTGATTTAGTGGATAACGACAGCAAACACGAAATATGAAGAAAGAAGGAAATGAAATTGAGGAAATAGGATAAGTGGTTGAAAAAATATGAGTACCGGAAACCTTAGAGGAACAAATGTTGGGGAAAGTTTAACAAAAAAATCACCCTCGCACTGTATATAAGACGTTGGTACTACGTTTTCCAGAAAAACTTCTTAATATCATCTTAAATCTTCAAGAATTCGCCCGTCTCAAAATGTCTCCCATTTTAAACAAATTTATTATTTCGTAATTCCCTTTCTTTTTTTTTCTTCCTCTTTTTTTCATATTTTTTTATTTTATTTTTTTCCTCTGTTCGCGTCGTTTTTTCAAGATTATTTTTTTCTATCTTTTGATGATTTTTTTATATATTTTCGATATCCTCTTTTAGATAATTCAATCACACGCTACATAATCGATGGAATGTACCCATTTTGTTTTGACATAATTATTTTCTAGATTTTTTTTTAAGAAAAAAAGACAGACAGACAGACAGAAAGGCCAGGATTTATTTAAATGGATTCATATATTATTATACATTTATTTAATGGTAAAAAAAAAACTGGAGTTAGGAAAAAGAAGTTGACTTTAGTTCATGGAAACTCTGTTATATAAAAATAAATAAATAAATAAATAAATAATTATATGCTGACAATACTCATATGAGGTATAGGGGCTTGTACCCATCAACAATAGTCACCACCAAAAAGATGGCTTATATTCGTCTCTATGACGTTAAACAAATATATACACATACATGCTGTTCTTACCTGTACATACATACAGGTAAGATACATCATTCAGACAATGACGAATTACCTGTTAAAGATCTTGGTGAAGTCACAGTCTAGCACCTAAAACGCTGTGTTGTTTCTTATCACCTTACAAAATAGGAAATGACATAATATCATATGTATATATGTATGTCTGTGGGCGTGTGCCAAATCCACCATATAAACTCACGGAACTGGCTGTAAAATTGCCATTTGGCTCTCCTATACATTCGAGTATGATGTGGAAGAACATGCAAAGCTGTTGATTACCTTCTATAAGTGAATACTTCTCACAACAAGGTATTCCACAAATTAATTAACAAATTCATTAGTAATAATAATAATAAGAATAATAATTAATAATAAATAATTTAGAAAAAATCAAGAGTATTTTATTTGAATTTAAAAAACAAATTGCTTATAAGTGTTTGACAAATAATTACCAATACAACAATGGATTCCAGAAAATGAAAGTTGGTTAAAAATATTGGAAACTTAATTGGTTCACCAATTGAAAACTCCATTAATAAAATATGTTAAAGGGAACTAATGCAGAAAAACTTACCATCAGAGACAAAATTCTATTTCCAAAACAAAGTTAAAAAAGTTTTCATTCAATTGTAACGTAAAGTGGCCAGTTGACTGATGACTTTATGGTCCTTTTCAGAGTAAGATTTTTCAATTTTATTCGAATCCCATTACTTTGCTCTCATAATAAAAACAAAAAGTCATATGAGCTGATGGACTATGGGAAAAGGATATGTTGAGATTCACACTATACTCAACATAGACTGTATCTGAAACAGATTTGTTTACACGGCTTTACATAGTTGTAAAATGTGAACGTCTCTGTGACGTCACGTCGTTCTTATTTGAAACAACTATATACAGTATAATGGCTCGTCTCGTGTAGGCCTACCTTCAAATCAAAGTTTTTAGAAAAAAGCAAAAAATATTCCAAAAATACATTAAATCAATGAAAATTATGTAGCACTAATCTATAAATTACGGAAAAAGTCATTCTTCTGAAGCTTATAGAGCGTTCACTAAATGATACTGGATAATTTTTTCAATACGTAATCAGCATATCTTTAAAATTTCATTTTTCAGGCAACCAAATGAACCGATTAAATATAATTTTACATTACAATAAAACAAAGATAGGTATTAGCAGATGAATGATATCTGTTATAAGACAAATAGGCAATTAAATTTATTAGCTACTAAGATGAAGAAAAGCAAAGCTTTTGGAAACAAATAGAAACCTAAAAAGTGTTCATTGAAGATAAAAATTATTTAACCTGAAAAAAAAACTTTTTCCAACATAAAATCGAAAATTTCCGACTCATAAATAGAAATTTTTCCATTAGAAAAAATTTATATTTGTTAGAAAATTAAAATTCAGCTAAACTCGAAAGTTTTAATGTTACAGCACCAAATATCGTAAATAAACAATTTTATCGCGAAAATTATTTGACGTTTGAGTAGTTTTTGAGAAAATAGGAATAGAAAAAACACGAGGAAAAAAATTTTTTTAAGTGTTTTCTATTGAAAATCAACTTATTAATCTTGGTGTCAAGAAACGATCTGGGAGTGGGGGTAGGTACCTTTTCCGTTTCATAACTCAAAAAAAATTGGCACTAATAACTCAAATTCATATATATATATATGTATATATATATATATATATATATATATATATATATATATAAAAGAACAATCTTCTTTTTCAAATGACTACAATTTCGTATGTTATTCTCGTTCATTCATGAATTCGTAATGTTTATTTTTGTTTGACCCACATGAAGAAATCGACACTATTCGACTATCTCATATTTACCGTTCCGATCTTATTATCTTTAAGTTACGTCATTTCATGTATTATCGACTGGACCATCCTTTGTTAAATGACATCATTTTTGACCATACTCAACATGACTATTTTCCTTTTGTAACGAACGTCGATTTCATTTATCGAATTCATTCACAGATTCATTCGTCCGTTAATCGCCATTTCATAAAGACAGATAAAACCTAGTCGTATCTTCGTTCGTTTCTTTGTGTATAATAATCTTGAATTTTCTAATTTCACTACCGTTTTTAATCGTGTCAATAAACTCTGCTTTTGATTACGAGTTCACGAAACTTTATTTACGTGCAAATTAGATCGAGTGGAATACCCGGAAACGAACTTACATATATATAATATTTATACTATATACATACACTGTATAAAAGCCAATTTCTTGTTACCACAGTACAGGTCACAATTTCTATCCGATAGGCACGAAATTTGAAGCGAATATTACTACTATACTAAGGACCTGATTTATTGATTTTGTTGTGGGTCGGCCACGGTACTTCCGGTATGGATATTTTCGGTTTTGTTTTGTTTATAAAATTTTTAATTTTTGACCAATAGCTATGAAATTTAAAACAAATATTCACTATAATATATTATAACTTTCTATGAATTTTGGTGAGGATCAACCGTACGGTACTTCCGGTATAGTGGTTTTTGTTTTTATTTGGTCTATAAAATTTCTAAATTTCCAAAAAATAGCTACAAAATTTGAAATAGATATTTACTATAATCTATTATAATTTTCTGTAAATTTTGGTACGAATAGGCTGTACGGTATTTCCGATATGACTATTTTCGTGTTTTTTTTTTTGGCTATAAAATTATCAATTTTCCATCAATAACTACGAAATTTGCAACATATATTATAAATTACTACAAATTTTGGTTCGGATCGGTGGCACAGTTTAGTGACTACCTAATTTTACATTCTTGGAAAACCTACTTTTTCTAACGGAGTTGCTGCTGCGTTAGAGTTTTTTTTCGTAGTTTTGAGTAAACTACCAAAGGCGAGGATTGGACGAAAGATAGGGAGCCGGTCTGATAGAAGTTTTGGGACCAATTTCTTTAACAGGTACTTTTCCAGAAAAACATAAATAGATCATTGTTGGAAAAATGGTTTTACCGTTGAAATTTTCATGAGATAAAATCGTTACAAAGTAACCAGTAGCAGATCTGATAGTATAGTTGGGTGCCTATTGATTCTGTAGTTTCCGACAAAAATGTAGAACCAAATATTTGCCGGAGAAAAAAAAAGTCCGTGTGTTGCTTTAAGTATCTTTTCGTACTTAAGGCGCAGAGTTACGAGCGTCTGTGGTGCATTGCATTTAGCAAAAATTTTGTATTTAAGGCGCAATGGCCTGCAATGTCAAGGAACGCTTCTTTTTAAGTAGGTTTTTCATAAAATCCACTTATTACGCTTGGTACGATATTAGCCGCCAACGTTAGGGGTTGGGTACGTTTTTCGTTTCATGACTTCAGGGAAATTTTGGCACCAATAATTTGAATTCATATATATGTATATACATATATGAAGATTTTATCTAACCGAAATTTTAAATCTTTCGACCACAATTCAACAGCTGAAATTTTTTACTTCGAATTTCAACCAACCGAAAGAGGTTCTGCTTTCGAATTTTCGGTAACCAACTGAAAACCCTTCGTAAGGAAGGCTACCCCAACATCCCTCGCACTTACGAATTAAACATTAAAAGTCAAACGAAAAAAAAAAAAAAAAGTAATTAAAATCTTATTGACATGCTCAAAACTTTAGATAATGTCGTTTCTTCAAACAAAGATTGACGATTGAAGTGATTACACGATTTGGACAGATAATTGATTTAGGCGACCCCACCTATGCATGTACATTGTTTCGTTCCCCTCTTTAAACGCGGGCAAATAACCCAAAATACTAACCCACGATCCCTATATTACCGTTTGAAGTACACTCCTCTGCGCGTAGGTAGAAGGTACCTGTTCGAGTAAATATTATAAAATATTTTTCGAAGGCGAATCAGCGAAATTTAATATCAGTTTTCAGTATTCGAGACGATGGCGAAACGTTTAAGACGTAGAGACACGGTCTTGTTTACCATAAACAGATATTAAAAGGAAATCGCGATAAGCATTTAAACCAGAGAGGGTTAATTACTGCTGCTTCTGCTGCTGCTGTTACCGCTGTTAAACGAAAACAAAACCAAAAAAAAAAAAAAAATTACGCCTTCTTTTTAATTACAGAAATCCCAATTCAAGTCGTCGATACGCCAAACTTTTCTTCATTTTCTACCCCACATTTCTTTTCTCTTCGACTTGTCGTAACAGTTTGCTGATTTTTCAAATTTTTTTACTTTCCCACCCAAATCAAGCTTTCGACTCTCGCCCCCTTCATCGCAATAATTACGTATTTTTAAAGCTAAAAAAAAAAAAAAAAAAAAAAATTAAATCAGAAATGTCGAATACCAACTTTTCACACGATTACCTTTAAGTGTTTTTTCGATTGTTTTTCGTATTTTTGTTAGCAAGTACGTACAGCAAATGTCCGTGAGAATTAATTAAAATTTGCTTGAAAAAAAAAATAAAAAAAAAAAGAAAGAAAGAATAAAAGAAAAAAAAAGAAAAGAGAGATAAAAAGAAAACAACCTTATCTGTAGGCTCGCGATTAGTGATCGAATTATTAGAAGCGGAAAAAACTAATTAATAACGAGTGAACTAATTAATTAAGGTCCAATATTTTTTCATGTACACATTTTGTGGATTGTGCCATAGTAATTGCTAAAAAAAAAAAATTAATGATTTTTCTTCCAATTCTTATAGGTGTTTCTCTTCTCTTGGTACGAAAGTTTACATTTGTAAAAACAATAAAACTTTTCAAAGTGTTTTTTTTTTTTTGTTCTCTCATTTTTATGGGGTTTGTTGTTATTGAGTAGGTATTATAGATCGAAGTATTTTGGCGGTATCCTAATGATACGCATTAATTAATGAACCACAAATTAAACAATCGCTAAAAAAGAAAGGATGGAAGTTATGGAACGTGAATTTGTTAATTTAGTATAAAAACGTAAGTCTTGTTTTCCCCTGGGTAGGCATTATAATTTTTGAGAGTAGATACTGAATTGAAAAAACAAAAACAAAGCACACTTCAGTGCCTATATGCAAGCCGACTGAATCATTTCATGTGATACTCATCCCTATTTTTATAGCTGGTAACACTGTATAATTCGTTGTTTCAGTAAAAACAACCAAATTTATATATTTTTGTTCATGTGTGTGTGTGTGTGGGTGTTGAATCTTGAATACAATCAAATACGCACTCACATTAACGAATTTTTCTTACTTCTCTCTCTCCTTCTATTCTGACACCAAAATTTGAACCAAAACCTGCACTGATATTTGTTCCAACTGCCTTCACCTATCAGTTTTTACCCCTGTAGTGAAAATAAAAATGTGTACCACATTAGAAAAAAAAAATTAATCAGTTCCCATTTTTGCAGCAATACGTAATTAAATAGGAACCTACCTTCAAAGCAATTTGAATTTGTAAACAATTTTTTTGGTTCCATGCAATAATAAATGCCATAGGAATGCTGATACTACCATGTTCCACTCCTCTCATATTGATTTAAAAAAATATTTCAAGCTTAAATTGAATTTTTTAACGTTTTAACTGTTAAGTATATCATATCTGACGGTAAAATTATGAATTCTGATATTAAGTGAGTTTATTATAAATGCATCTCCGAATATTGTTTCATTAAGAGAAAGACTTATTTGAAAAAATTTAACAGAGTAGATGAATAGTCTAAATGTAATTTTTAATTTAGCTATATTTAACTAATTTTTGGTAGTTAGACAGATTAAGGTGTTGATAAAATAATATCATAACGACTAAATGATCATTTCGAAGTTTACACCTACACTTAAACGTAAGTACAGAACCGGATGATTCGTCAGTTATGTGACCTTCTTAAAGGTTTCTTCGATTATACGAGTAATGAGGAGTTAAATTCATGAAGAAATTAACATCAAAAATTATTGGCAATAACCAGGAAAATGATTTCTATGCGCAGAAAATATTCTCTTATAAGTGTTGAAATATGAAACAAATATTCCCTTTTCATTGAGATTGATATGTTAAAAATTTTCCTTTTCAAGCAAGTATGGCAATACGGGTATCACTGTATCGGAACACAGATTTTTTTTACTCTTTCACATGAAAGCCATAACCACCTCTACAGAGCAACAGACGAAAAGTTTGACAAAGATAGAAAATCTGAAAAGATGAAGTTAAAAATCCTACTTTCATTAAGTTTTGTAAATCATAAGCGATGAAAAAAATAGAAAAAAGTTTTGTAATGTTTACTAACGAAGAAATAATATATACCTTCAAACCCAAAAAATTGGCCAAATATTCCTCAAACATGCGCTAAAAAGGTTGAAATAAGCGATATTATGCATTTATACCCCAAATACCTACAGATATACAACAATACCTATGTACAAGCAATTTTTTATGAACTGTTAAGATATTGTCAATATTTCAAGCCCTAATGAGGACGAAAAATATGCGAAAACATTAAAATATTCTCCCCGGTAATGACATCGCTACAATCGTCTTAATTGACCACTAAATTAGATTTACCATTCGTATTCTTTCCCAAATAGACTATCGAATTATCTCCTTAAAGGGTAATTGGAGTTGAAAATCAAATTAAAGTTCGTTTCATAGGTTAGGGGGTGGTAAAAAAATGTTATTTTGCTGAAAAATTCCAAAAATGAGGTAATTGCAAAAAAATTGCCTGAAACGCTTATTTTCCAAAAAGAACAGTAGAATTGGAGAAAAAATTGAATTTGAAATTTTTAGGTGCTATTTTCATTGTTTATAGGAGAGAAAAACTCAGGCATCAATCTTTTTAATGAACGACCGATGATTTTCCGAGCTATCTCCTTTCCATTAAGAAATTAGAGTGAGTCGAATACAGACAATTGAACAAAATTCGAAGTAAAATTTGAATTTTCATAAAAACTTCGATAACTTCTGAAATAATGGATCTAGAACTCTGAGAAAGAATTGAATTTCTCGTTAAAAAATACATCATTTTCATATAGAAAATTGGAGAATTTGAGAAAATATTTAAATTAGAGGTTTTTTGGTCCTATTTTCATTGTTTAAAGGTTTTATTTTTATTTTTGTCGAATAATCCCAAAATTTAACCTTAATAATATCAAACAATTGGCACGCTAGTCATTAAATATTGAAAAATATTGCAACAAATATTCTTTTTGTAACATAATATGCTACAATGCTAATTTTTTAAGGCTGTATGGCGTACCTAAAGATGCCGATTTTAGAACTTTTTATTTTCACACTTCTCATTTTCCCTTTTTGGTTTCTCAACTTCTTTTTACTCCTTGATGGTTCCTCTACTTTTTTTCAAGCTCAATTGATTCCTTTTCCTAATCATACGTATTCCTTTTTTTATTCCTCCACTTTTTCTCACACCTCATTAATTCCTCAAGTTTTCTTACACTTCCATTTCATTAAGTAATGCTCAAATTCCTATTTCTTTGACAGGTATAGCCTGTCATGATAAAAATAAAATTAATAAAATAAACCCCCTTAAATTTTTCGCACCCTTAGGCGCATTCCTTGTAATAATAAATGAAAATAAAATAAAATAAAATTCCCTAATAATAAGTAAATTCGCCCGGCCTAGGTTGTTCACATCGAACATTTTTTCTCCCACCATCTTTAAACTTCTCTCTCTTCTAAAATTCTAATACTTACTCCTTATGTCACTACCTTGTGTTTGTCTTGGGTGGTTTTAAATTATAAGTGCCATTATGTACCTTGGTACGTAACTGATTTTTGTTTTCCCCTTCTTTTTTTGTTGATCAACTGGCAAAATTTTTACCTATACTGTAAACTTTTTCTCGCCATCTTTATCAACCAATGTCAGTACATCCTTCATGCAACACTTATTTTCCATTTTATTTTCAATTCATTATGTTTCTGTATAACATGGATTCCCACTTGGTTTTTAAAGCACTCAGCTATTTTGGTTTTCTTTTATGAAACTTCAGCATGGTACAAAGCGGGCCAAAAAATGATACCTGGTTAGCCGTGCAGGTTTGGACAAAAACCACACTCGGACATTTTAAGTAAGTGTTCTAAAAATATATTGGCATTGCCATGGTAAGACTACACTATCCGGGTCACATACCACATCTTATTTATTTTATTATTTTTTCTAAGTTTAATTTATCTACCAGTATCTCTTGCATAGTAGTCTATCACCCAACCAACTGCACCACGAGTGCTTATTGATGAAATTTTGTAGGTTTAGATTTGCAAACTCTTCACACTCGGTAAAAAAATAACCCTCTTTAAACACTTATACCACAATATACTAATTGCTTATAATTTCCAAGTTTTTGTTTGGTCTTATTGTCTTGCACAGTCCAGTCTTGGTTTTGTTATTGTATAATTGGCTTTGATCTTGGTCATGGTCTTGTTCGTACAGTTACTTTTGGAAATTTCTATTTAGGCTTCAGTAATGTCTGAGTTAATCAATCCGCCTTCAGACCTTAAGGGACAACAATTTTCCATTTTTCTTTATTTCCTCATTGCAGTCATCTTTGACTAAAGAATTAAAAAATTAAATAAATAATAAATGTGATGGTCCTAAACTTACACATTTTACAGCAATCAAGTCATTATGGCTGAATTATTTTTTATTGTTTCTCAGTAGTAAATACGGATCAGTACGTAAACACACAATGTGTATTTTCAAATCATAGCAGTAAGTTATTCATTATATATTACTTAAGGTAACAAGGCCAATGTTGAATTAGTTTTACCTCTCTATGATATTTCTCCAAAAAATGAAGTTTAGAGAAAAAGTTGTACCTCTTTTAAAAGTGAAGAATGAAATAAAAAAAGAAAGCTAAATTTTTCGCTTTCTTCATCATTTATTTTTCGTTCTCTGCAGAACTGAGTGCCGAATAGAACAAAAAGTTGAGAAAAACAAAAAAAAAAAAAAAAAACTAGGTATCGAAAATCATTAAAAAAAAAATTAAGAGAATGCTGCGAAATACAAGTAGGTACCAGCAGGCGTTTTGTTGGCACCACACAAAAACGCGAAAGGAAGATGAAGAAAAAGTGGTAGCTGCTGAAAACGAAGGAGAAGAATTTATCAGCAGAAGAATACGAAAACCAAAATGAACGATTGAATAAAATATGACTGTTTAAAAAGGAATATAATATAGAGTACCAACGGACTACGTGGTGTATAGTGGTTGGAAGTGTATATATATATATATATATATATATATATATATATGAGTGACTGAAGTTGTAAGGGTTTACAAAGAGTTGCTGAGTAAAAGATGGGTGGTAGCAGCGGTAGCAGCGGCAGCAGCATCGGCAACTGCACAGATACTATAGTGATGAAAGGACTTTCCAACATTTGAATTAAAAAGCCGTCAGCGACGGAATTGAATTTGAATTAACATTCGCGGATGCGGGGGTTTTCTTTGAAATTCGTAATAAGTTAATTACAAACTTTTACGAAATAAGTTGCAAAAGAGAAAAGAAGATATTATATACAGTGGAGTTGGGTTTTTCTATACTTAAACGAATGAATAAGACAGAGCAAGAAAAGGAGAATGAGGGAGCGAGCGATAGAGATGTATAAGATGAAGGTTAGAAGAGGCGCGAGTGAGTGAATGAGGTACGATGATAGAGGAGCGAGAGTGAGGGATAAACTCCACAATTTATTTTCATCGTATCTGTTGTCGGCAATGTTTGAAAAATACCACTGTCTGAGCGACGAAAACTGATTCGCAATGACAATGGCAATGAAAATAACACAATAACGCTTACGCGGTGGTGGCCTAACAAATGCCAAAGAGCAGACTAACTGTGTAGTACGTTATATAATACCTATATAGGTATATACACGTACTTATAATATTTACGTAGGAAAAAAGTAGAGAATACGAAGACGAAGAAAAAGGATGGTAGTCTGTAGCCTTTCGCGCTACACTCTACCCTTTATCTTTTTCTATTTATTTTTCATTTGCGTCGTCGTTTCCTTTTTACCAAGTCGAAGCATATCTGTATTTCTGGTTTCAAACTGATATCGAAAGTCAACACACTCTCGTTTAGTAATTTCCTCAATCGGAATTGCCGCTTCTTCTTCAGCACGTCCTCTCATTACGACGACATCTATATACCTACTTATATATTGGGTAGATATATAGACACGTTCCTCTTTACATTGAAATTAAAATGACATCATCTTTCGTCTGCTAACTCGAAATGTATACAATATTCGACTCTCCGGGCGTTTTATCTGTTTATATAGGTAATACATGAGCAAAAAGGCAACGTTTACGCTGGTATTTTGTGAGTGAAAACTTGAAAAGTAGCTCTTCTTGTTGATGAAGGTAACCTCGATGTAAAGTGAACGCGCCTCCGTGTAAAAACGTGAAGCATCCTTTTACATGGAAGCACATTCACTTTACATCAACGTAGAGGTTACAATTTCTGAATGAAACGGGGATTAAGAAATGGAAATGGAAACTGATTTTTTTGAAAATAGAAACCATATTCTTTTGCACTGGAAACTAAAATAAATGGAAACACCAAAATTCTGAAATGGAAATCAAACTGGAAACAATTAACCATTTTGTTTCAAGACCAATAACGGAAATGTAACAGAAACCAAATGATGAATCGTTTCCATTTCTATTTCTCACTTTACTTATTTTTGATCAGGGAATGGGTTTACATGACTCGGGAATTTCTCACTCGCTGTGCTGGCTTTGCAAAATTTTCCTCATAATATGTGAATAATCACTTTTGATCATTGGTTTGTAATATAGAGGACGGTGGGGTATTTTCTTTTTTGTCTCCTGTGCAAGGTAAAATTGAATTAGAAATTTGAGACCAATAAATTTGAAAAGTACTAACCTTCATCTACAAAAAAAAAAAAAAGAAAAAAAAAAAAAAAAAAAAAGCCAAAACAAATAAATAATATGTAATAATTTTTTTTTAATTCTATCTTAAAAAAGATACCATTTTTTGTTCCATGGTACACTACCCCAGTGTAACCATGGAACTGAAGCTGGTGTACCATGGTATATTTTAAATCCCATATGAAAAAAAAAAAAGTTAAGCAATCAATTTATTTCATCTAAGCTAATATAATATGACGTGAACTGCATCTAATAGTTATTTGTGATACAAGTGTGATTTGTATCATTCGCCTTTGGCTTGTGCTGCAAATCAAACTTGGATCAATCATCTACAATACACCCCTATGTCACACATTATTTTTTGCAACACCCCTCCCTCTTAAAAACAAAACAAAAAAAATTGAGATAAATTAATATTTTTGCAAATTGGAAACATTTAATTATAAACTATCTCCAGTCTTTCGAGCATACCTCCAGGCATAATAGCTATGGTGCTGGCCTGATTAGGTAGTTGTCCGAGGTACAAATTCCCATAATAGAAAAACCTTTATGAAAAAAAAAAAAAAAAAAAAAAAAATTAAAAATGAGGATGTTAGGCTATGTTTAGTTGTAAGTACCTAGTTAGTAACAGTGTATAAAATGACGTATGTGCCCAAGGCGATGGATAAAGATCATTTTATACAAAGTAATAAATGGTACTAAAATTCCCCGCTTTATACATGGTTAAGGTGCGTATAAAAATGAAGTTTATAAACAGGTGTTGCACAAAAAGAATTATCTCCAGATAACAAATGATATCTGCTATTTGAATAGTAATACTATAATTATTATTAGGAAAATTGATTGTTTTTCAATTTTGACACTTTACTAGCGAATAAGTAGGCTGATTGGGAGTACTTAGTCCCCTCAAATTTCCCAAAGTCCCTAAATTTTCTCAACTTGAAACCTGTCTCGATAGCTTTTTCATACCTAAAAACTTCCAATAGAGTGACTGCACGTCAAAAAAAATACACGTTTGCCTATTCTACCCCCTTCAAGTTTGGCGGCGATTAACGTAATCTGCAATTACTCTGTAAGTCACCTACTACATTTCAGCAACGTTGTCAATCAAGTTCTCCAAAAGGCATTTACAAATATACATACATAAGTACGTACGTACATACGTACGTACATACATACATACATACATATATACATATGTACATACATACATACTTACGTACATACATATACATATAGGTACAAACAATAAAATTATCGCTCTGTTATACCGTAGTATAGAATGTCATTAAATTGTCCAGTATTATTTGAGCTGCATCACTGACAATAATACACGTAATGGACCAACGCTCTCGCAACAACTTGTTGGCGTAACCTCGAAATCGAAAATTTCTCAACGTCTCCAAAATTATTATAAAGTAAACAAATTAGACTCATTCGTTACACCGTCAAAAATCCCAAATTTCCCCAACATCACGACCAACCAATTATTCACGCAGAGGCCTACGCCAAATGAAGACGAAATACATCGAAGTGGCCACCAGCCAAAACCAAGGCCATAAATTTTTCCATTTACTAATTGCCTCGTTTACGCGACCGAAAAAGCACACGCCCCTCATAAACCACTATCCCTTCGCACTCGTTCACCAATATTCACCGCATTACCAAAAAAATTATGTGGAGGGAGTCTGCAAATTAATTCGAGGCGAAAGCGTGCGCTGAGATGGGACCGCGTTATGCGCTCGCGACTTATATCAAAATTATGACGAAATGACGAGCGACGATGACTTCAGTGCGTACGAAAAGAAGCCTTAATGCTGGCCGAGCAACGAAAATAACAACAACAACTTAGTATATGCGGGTGAAGAGGGGTAAGGCGATAAACAAAACACCGAGCAGGGTGGAAGGGCGAAGTGGCTGTCTAAGGGGTGTAAAACTTTAAGGAGTGTTTCTTGTCAGTGAAGAAAGCCATTTCGTGTATTGTCTTTAACCCTTCAACAAGGCGCGGGGGAGGGGTGGCGTGGAGTTCGCGTATACTCAGAGGTCGGTTTTCTTGTGCATTTGCTAAGTGTGGTTTGGCGGAAACGAGGCGATGGGGAAGCGAGGCCATTTATTCGTTTTCTGGCCTGGTTTTGCGGTTATGGAACGCTGATTATATTGAAGGTCTTCGGTCTTATAATATACATACATATTATATATACTGTATATAATATACATATATATATATATATATACCCATACAGTACATGCTTTTCACATCCTATTCAAATACACGATGACGACGACGACGAGCCTACGAGCATATTCATTGTACGTCTATACAGTTGCAGCAACAGCAAAAAGAACAGAAGCAACGATAGCAGCGATAGCAACAGCAACAGCAACAGCAGCAGCAGTATTAGGTTAGACGAGTTTTTCCGCCACGGAAAAAGCCATATCCATAGTCTTATTATTTGCCTCAGTTCACGGTTTCGTTGACCTCAAACAAAAGAAGATGGTTTGCGAAAGAAAGGCTGAATAAGAAAGACGAAGAAAGTGGAAACGGCAGCAGACTGGAGGAGAGGGTTGTGGATTGGGGTATGCTGAACGAGCAAGAGGGATGAAGACAATGTATACCACCATATTTCCTTCAACACGTTTTCGCTGCCTTTGGGTTATTTCGGACGGACTGACTGAGCTTTTCTTAATTTCGCCGCCAAAAACGCTGTGTCTTTTGTTGTCGGCGTAAGGCCTTGGCGGTCGAACGAAGGGAGGGGAGTGTATAAAAGTACGTTAACGAAAAACCTCTGTTTGCTGGGAACCATTTTAGAACATTAATTACTGGGCGCACGTATAGCGACTTCGTCGACTACACTTATTATTCCTTTTCGACAATAATTTTAAAAGATGATCAACATTCGTGTTTTTTGTGTGTTGGGCTATACCTAATTTAGATCGTCACTTATTTTGTGCGATTAAAAGACAAAAAAATATTCGAAACTGTTATCACTGGCCATAAGGAGGAGGGAAAACGCCCTATAGTCTACCACTATGATAAAGGTACAAACAGGCTGAAATTAATTTATTCAATTCGTTTGTCAAAATTATTTAACAATATCATGCGGTTAAATTATTTCGCCAATATTTTCCCTTATATTCGATGCGCATGTGCCACTACTCACACAGCCACACGCAGACATTAAAATAAAATGTTCTTCGCTTCTGCCGAAACAATGAATTCTATGGTGTTACCTATATGCCAGCAAAAATCCAGGGCCAGCACAAGCCAAAGAATCGCGAAGCAACGCCTCAGGGCTTGTATATTGTGTAATTATACTATACTGTATAGAACAATAACTCAGAAATGTGAAATCTTTCAATTAAAGGAATTGCATTTTGCAATGGTGGACAGAAAGTACCTACAAACCATCTTATAGAAAGAAAGCAATAACCAAGTCTATAAGACTAATGGAAGTCTCGGGGTATTGGACAGAGTTCACTTGCAAGACACAAGGTATCTGGTCCAAGAAAACAGAACCCCCTAGTCAGTGAAGATGCGTTAACTGTCAGATCCAGGACATGAGAGGTTGGGGGATGACTTTGGATCCTACTCATAGTACGGTGTGAGATCCTATGAGACAATGAGGATGGGTACTTCCTGCTTCTGGCGAGGTGCAAAATGCCAAATTCTGGATCCAAGAAGGTATAGAGTGATGTCTTGCTGATTTAGTATGAAAAGTCAAGTCCAGGGGCAAAAAGTCAAGTACAGGGGTGTACCAAAAAAAGGGTTTTGGGGGCTGTCACTGCCCCACAATATCTGTAAATCAGTGGGAAAATTATATCAAATATGTTGTGTTTCACTTCATAGTTGACAATTTCTTTAGATATGTGGTCCAGTAGTCTGCATTTTCACCTGGTATACCCACCTAAAAACAATTTTTCAATGCGCTCCAGGTCAAGTCCAGAAATTAGTGAAAAATATTTTACCTACAAACACTTCCAGGATTTTATTGACTACATTACTGAATATCTCACGTATTTTGCTCCTGTTATTCTCTTTAGCTGTCTAATGGCTATTTTATCTTTCCTACTTTTGTTGATCATGAAGAAAAAATCAAGAGTCTAAATTGCTCAGTATTGAGCTAGAATGAATGTCATAACTGCCCTCAAGTTACATGAAAAATAGACTTGAGGTTTGTGTTATTGAGAACCATTGGTGACACAATTATAAACAACTTTTCTCCCCACCACCAAAAAATACAGATCCCAACTGTAATGATAATTTCATATAATTTCCTAATTTTATATAACTCTTATATTCAATAAATATTACCTCAACAAAACCATTTCATATGTAACTTTATCCCAATATCCTGTCTTGATTACGTCATTGAAACTTGTCAAGACCTGTCTCATGATGTCACTTTGTAGTATACTTGATATTTTGGTCCGGATACTCGATGAAAACCTAATACGGTGGGTTTTCACCAGGTTTCATATGTTTTTCAAAGGTTGATTGATTTCTCCTCTTTCTTATCTCGATAAGAAAGCGGACAAAATTTATCAACCGGATAATTTCCCCTTCATCTGACTAAGTTGAAGCTTGCTTCGTCTTATTCAGCTGTAGATGAAATTACTCTTCATATAACTACGTTCAGAATATGTTCCTGTTTGATGAATGATTTCTATATCTATGTTTCTTCTCAACATCCGGTAGTAAATTGTAAAGATTCTCATTTTGATTCTCAAATTTATTTTGAAGGCGTATTTTCTACATTATGGTATGTTATTATTATTAGATTTTATATGTGCATATTAATGTTTATTATATGCCGATTATTTGATTTCAATATGGATATTTTTATTTCTACTATGTCACTTTGTTAAAAGGTATCGAGGGCATCTATCAGGAGAGAAGTATGATTTAGTTGAAAGTGTGTCTCCCATAATGAGGTAAATCATTTTGATAGATAGCCTTTTCAGGTCCTAAATTAAAATTCAAAACATGTTTGCAAAAATACGGAGGTTTTGGTAATACAAATCCGAATCATGGCTAACTATCCACTTACTGCATTATTTGTACAAAATTGGACTCCAATAGTTACGTCATCCAGACCATATGTTTTAATATTGGTGAGTTTTTAGTATGATTTTGTGTGTGTTTTATGGTTTTGGTTGTAGTGACACGAGGTCACCCCATTTGGCATACCACAACCTATTCTCACTACTACAATGTTTTCATAATATACACCATGATGTCATACCTATCATTCACTAATATGGTATACCATTCAGTATTGTCCACTTACTGTGCCCCAAATAACCCTAACAGCCAAATAGGGCATGTAAATAATTTTCAAAAAACGAAGATAATGAAAATAAAATACTCTATCTACGATTAAGCATTTATTTTTAAACAGAGAAAATTCTTCTCCTCTTTCGTTTCCTCAACAGTCACATAAATAGTAGGTATAGCGATAGGCTACTCGTCTCCAGTAAATAAACAGCCGTCTCGTTGCTGCCGCAATTAACGCGCATAACCAATTTCTGCTTCCTTAGAAACTCGAAAGACTACATAGGCTTGCCTTGCATTGCGTCGCGAAAATTCGCCTCGTGTGCATAAAATTAAAAGCAAATACGGCACAGCGACGGAAAGTTGGTTGCGGATGGAGGCTTTTCCAGTGCAGCAACGAAAGGTGAAGACGACGAGAAAATGGTACAGAAGTGTATATACTTATGTATGGCGTGTGGAAGCCAATATCGAAAAGTATTACGCAATTCGCGTATTTATTATCTTTACAGGACCCTAAAGAGCAATAGAAGACGTTCTCATAACGTTGCATCCTTTCGTCGTCGAAGGCTATCAACGTGAACGCATCCTTTCCCCGATTTTATAGCGAAATTTATTTTCGCTAATACGTCAATGATTGGTATAAGAGGGGGGGGGGAGGTTTTCTACGTCGTTATCTTAGTTTTTCTTTCCGATCTGCTGGCAGATAAATTCTTTTTTCATCTCTCTCTCAGTCACTGTTTTCGACAGCCCTCGTAACGATATCGATTTGATAATTTTTTCAGTAAAGTGCTATTTATTTGACTTATTTACTGGTGCCCATGTAAAAAAGGCCACATTTCGGGTTGCAAGTGTTGTACATTTTCTGTTTATTACCTTCGGAGCGTTGAAAGAAGAATAAAAACCAACCTCAGGTTAGGTGTCAAGGGTGGTTTGCGATGAGCGAAAGCAAGACCAAAACCCAGCCTATAGCTACCATCTTGGTACTGATCTTGTTTGAAAAAGTTTTCCTATAACTGATGGCTGAATTAAACTAATCATTCATATCCTTCCTAGAATTCAAAAAAAAAAGGCGTTAATTCTGCTGGGACTATACTCACGAAGGATGTAAACATAATAATAGTGTGGTTGCGTGTGTGCACAACGCATTGTGCATGCACACAACCACACACTTACATGTCATGTATTACACACAAACGAGAGTTACAATTGTAAGAGTTACAGTTACGCAAATCAGACAATCAAAATTCTTGTTAATCCCCTACCTTAAACCAAGTGTTAAGATGTTTACAAGTCAAAAAATTGAACATTTATGGCTGAAGGCAAGAATGGTAAATAAGTACCCACTTAGTAAATATTAACAATGAGAGGAAAAATTCTTATCATAATTATTGCAAACATATTGGCTTGAATTAATTACAGAGCAAGTAGGCAACAACTGTGGCCACATGGATAAGACTGCAGATTTTTACTACTTGATCACACGTAAGTGAGCCAGGTCAAAACTCCAATTATGGCAACACCCAAGGGCATAGCCAAGGCGGTAAAGGGGATGATTGCCCTCATGAACTCTTTTTCTTTTCTTTACTTGTCATTTTAAAATTTGGAAGAATTTTCATTAATAAATATGCGATGCAGTGGGTTCAATAGATGCAAAATTTATCAATTTTCTCAGTTTTCAAATGTAACGAACAAAAAAATAAAAAAAGCGTAACGGCATAAAAAGGTTGTTGGGGTTAGATTTAAAACCAGTTTAAGCATTACACCTTACACGAGTATAAATATTATACTGAATATCAATACCCCTAATAATGTAGATTGTTTTAATTAATTTATCATCCAAACTCATATGGTGGACCTTAACTTTTCTGGATTCAGTCTTTAAACACAATACCTATGACAACACAATTGATACTTTAAAATATGATACTTTTGTACATACAGTATAGGTATTTTTACATACTATAATTTCATGTAATAAGTGATTGAATAAATTCTTGGTAATAATCAGCATTGTCTATGCAAAAATGTGAGTTTATATACACAATTAGGTACCTATATTAGTGTTCACAGTGACAAGTGTAAAATAGGTATTAGTGTGTGTGTGTGTATAAATGGTAAGAACGAAGAATAGTGACGTTGAAGAAGAAGAACAAAGTGGAAGAAGAAGAAGACTCTAATTTTGTAAACAATGCAATATTGTTTAAATAATTCCACATATTTTTGTTGGTTTGTAGAAATGTATTCGTCAATAAAATTATAGACGAATAAATCCATTACAAAAAGGTCTTCATATTGTAAAAATCCTGGATATGTCACTGGCTACTCTCCTAACAACACTTACAGTTAGTAATTTTTATGATTATGCCAAAATGATGCTTATCAGTTTATTTTTCTGTTATATAAGTTAGCTTCTTATCTGACCAGTTGGTACCTACCTAGGTATTTCTTGCCTAATTAACATTCAACATTCATGCATACAGTAGGAACTGGTGGATGGAGGATTTGAACAGCCGATACTCACGTTTATCCATTTATAAAAGTCAACCTCCATACCAGTTAGACTACAGAGTTGTCTCCATAGAATAATGGGTTCTCCTGGTGTAGTAGTCGCCACAAAGGCACAAATAAGAAAGTAAGAACGCAGTGTGGTGTGGGATGGAGGACACACCCAACGCTCATATGCAGCCACCGCAAACCACTGCTGTCACAGCAGCCTTGGTTCGATGCGTATCAGTAAGGGAGAGGTGAGGGGTAATGCGCAGCCAGGCAAGAGTATCGATGTGTTGTGAGAGATGCCGCTGAAGCCAATTTTCTTGTTACACTCGGGGTCACCAATGTAGGTGTAGGTGAATTGAGGATTAGATCCGCCAATACCTACACATACCATAAAAAATACTTTAGCAATTCTTAAGTAAACATTAGTACTTAAGTGATTTTTATGGCACCATTAATGTCTACTTAAGTACCTCACTTGCAGATTATTCAACTAGCTGCAATGCAATCATTTCAATGATTTTTTGTTCTGTTTAGGTCTTCTTTCAGTCTCGGTCTTCAAGTTGCACTTTTTTCAGGATCAAAACCTGAACAAATTTCACTCATCGCTCATCAAGTGTAGGCAAAATTATACTTGACCTCATTGGAGTAGACTCGAGTCCAGTAATTTTCTCTTCTATTTATTCTTTCGAGAGTGTATACTACTGGAGCCATTGACCCATGAACAAGAATGGACATCCTGGCAATAAATTGGGGCACTGAATTGCCACACCAAAATAGCATATTATAATAAGTTTCTTACAACAGATTTTCCTACTATAACTCTACTTTTAGTCCCCATTTCGTCATTTTTATATTTTGAAATAAAAAAGAAAAAAAACTGATTCATAAGTAAGGAAAAAACCAATACCGTCAAATCAACAGTCCCAACTACTACATCCTCAAGGAGATCGACCGAAAAGAGGCAAAAAAAAAACTAACATCTAAAATCTTAAGAAATATGCAACGGTAGCACAGCTCTTTTGTTTTTGCACAACTTTCACGCTCAACGAGTCCTTAATTAGAAATGGCGAACCTGTAAATTCTGCATCCATTCTTCATTTTCTTCTTACATTTCTCGCCTCTTTATGGCAGAACCGAAGCTCCCTTTCTTTTATCGCTACTAAAGCTGCCATAATAAGATTAATATCTTTATATCTTTTATTACTCTCGACTTTAAATAATTTTTTTTTTTTTCCACTCTTCTTAATAATATATAGATATATATTTTTCGCCTACAGTTATTAAGAATCGAAACGATTCGTTTTTTTTTTTTACTATCTCCCTTTCTGCCCTCCTTTTTTTCTGCCCCCTTTTCTTCAGCCTTCATCTTTCTCCACTCACCCTTCTTTCTTATTCGATTCTTCTGAACGTGTTAAAATTAAATTTATCAAGAATTGCGATCTACGTATATGTTTTCAAGCAGAAATAAAGAAAAATTATTTAATTGCGTAAGGGTAAACAAATAAATGACATAACGTTAAGGGTGGAACGAATCGGCCGAATTCGTGTTAAATTCGTGCTCCAACATTTTTGTAGCGTTTACAATTAAATGTATGCCTTTTAGTGAGTTTACAAGAAACAAACAAACCTTCTTGTTGCCATTTTTTTTTTTTTTTTTTTTTGTAATGAGAGGATTGAAGACCTTTAAATTATTTCTTAGATTATGCTATTTTGCACAGCCCACAATGACTGTCTATATATTTAGTAGGGAGTATGATGTTTGCAGTCATAATATGATACTCTTCTCAGATGTTTAAGGTGTCCTGCAATCCCTACTCAGTTCGAGGTTTAACCCTTTTCCCGATTATGGTTGCGATAAAGTGGGATGCAATGCGATAATTTCGCAATGAGAACACAAAATGAGCCATCCTCGACAAGTTGAAATATTTGCAACATTAATTGCACAAATCCATATCACATTGCACAAGCTGCAAACGCGATTTTTTGCAACATATGCTCGAGTGCGATTATGGAAGGTGTCTGATTGGTTGAGGGAATGAGCCAAACACTTTCATAGTGGGAACAAATACGCTTTTTTCTCTCGTATCACCTTTTGCTTCCTGATCGGAAATTTCGTACTTTGGGCGTTAAAAAGAAAGATATAATTGCAAATTTTACGGCATGCGTAACAAAAATAGTATTTTACTCAACTAGTTAGCAAAATGAGTGATTATCATGAATGGGTAATTAACTGAGTAAAATATCTTTTTCAACGAATCCACCAAAAAGAGGTTATCATTTATTCGATTGAACAGGTAAACTTCATGAATAAAATTTTAGATATAATTAAATATTATCGAGAAGTGAACTTGGTTGTTTGTATAAGCATCACCGTGTGAAATGGCCTTTTTCATTGTGATATTTTGCAACTTGGCTACATGTAAACTGTGCTGTGAAAAAATCAACAGCAAACAGTTGAGAAAAAACTCATTTACACACTGTTTCACAATTGGTGAAGAAATGAAAACCATTTTTGATGTTCCAAACTGCTTTGCAAATCTCGTATTTTGCTAATCAAAAATCAATTTAAAAATAACCTTTTTTTGGTATATGAATTGAGAAAACTATTTTTCCTAACTCATACACCAAAAAGAAGTTATTATTGAATAAATTTTGGTTAACAAGTTAAGAGATTTATAAATCAATTCAGAATCGTCAAAAAATAATTTTATTTCTCCATAGGTGGGGAAATCAGTTTTCTCTCAACACATTTTTGTTCATTTCTTCACAAATGATAAGCTAGCAAAGTGAACTGAGCGCCATTTACACTAGTCCATGGAGTAAGGGTAACTTATACAGTGAAGTCTATAAACATTTAAACAAAAAATAGTTCATCTTTATATCTGTAATTATTTAGTTAATTATATTTGTTGAAAAAATATCCTATTCAACTTGTTTATCACTTGCAATAATTGATTCAGTGCAGTAACAGCACTTGCCTGCAGCTCGAGCTACCCTCAGAATTTACAAACTAGTTAAATACTATTTTTTTACAATAATTAGATACAATATTTCTCAGTGAGTTACCATTTTGTTATAACTAATACAGTATAGGAGCAAGAAATCAAAAATTCAGATAAAAAGAAAACAACAAAAAGAAATAAACCTTATAATAATGTGAAAAACATTATATTACTGTCTCGCAAATTTGAGGAGAAAATTTAGTTTAAAATGATTCATTTATAACGATCTGCTGACCATTATGTAAAACACTTTCTTTCTTCATTCAAAATGTTCCATCAGTAATTACACAAACCTGTAATATGGACAATACTCAGTAGGATTAAGAAAAAACTTCCTTTGAACATATTTCTTTTCTTCAATATTATTTTTCAAAATCTCAGTAGTCAGAGGGATTAAAAAGTCTAAAAATTTGAAATGTCGAATTAGAAAAAGCCTATGTAAAAAACACAACAAAGTATAAAAAGTTACATATGTAGGAAATGAAGGAGCTACCAAGAAATCCATCTTTCTGATAACTTCAATTTTTAAGATAGGCCTTATCTTAAGATGAAATATTTAACATTGAAAATGCTTCTTGAGTTAAGTTATGAAAAAGTGTCAGCCACCCAATTTTTACCAATGTTTTATGTGTGAATTGTATGAGAAGTGGTAGATAATAATGGTAGAAAAAAGTGAAAGGAGAAAATGATAATGAAAAATAAAGTGAAGGTGATGACATTGTTTCGTTGTTTATGGAACAAATACAAAAATAAAAGAAAATGAAAAATGAACAACTGTAATGCCAAAACAGAGGTGTAGTTCAGTATTTGTTTCCTCTTTTTGATGTTGACACTTTTACCAAGTATTTATTTGTGGAAAACCACGAACAAATACTTACAAACAATAAAATAAACTTTATAATTGAAATTGAATTCCTAAATATCCACACTCTATGGTGGACCTTAACTTTATTCGTATTTATGAGACTTCAATTAAAATTCAACAAGAAACTTTTCATAAAATATAATATTTTTTATTAACAAAAGAACAACAATTAGTATCAATTATTAGAATTTAAGAAAATAACAAGAAGTGAACAATTGAACTGAACTGAACTGAACATTGTGTTCTTCAAAGCAATAGTTTTTATAATTTAATTTTTACACATGTAAGCTCTTTAGAAAATAATGAAGAATCATGTAGACACATCTTTCATCTTTCCATACTTAAAATCCATCAATAGATGAATATAATACAAATCTAATATATATATGAGAGATCTCTGCAACTCACTATACCAGCGAGTGCGAAACACAGACAGAAACTGTGGTTATTTTAAGAATGTGAATACATATTCTTACATCCCCATTCTTCGAGGGGGAGCCGCACTAGGGAAAGAACTGAGCTGATCGTTTACTAATTAGCATTCTGTCTTCCTCAAGATCATCCCACTAGCTTGGCATGTATTGATGGATTTGTAAGCTCTTTAGAAAATAATGAAGAATCATGTAGACACATATTTCATCTTTCCATACTTAAAATCCATCAATAGATGAATATAATACAAATCTAATATATATATGAGAGATCTCTGCAACTCACTATATCAGCGAGTGCGAAACACAGACAGAAACTGTGGTTATTTTAAGAATGTGAATACATATTCTTACACACAGTATAGAAAAGAAATGGTAAGAAATAGTGGGATTAGTTCACTATGATTGGTTGTTACCTGAAGGAAGGAGAATTGACGTTTTTACCTGCATTAAGCAAATATTTCTATTAAGTTACATGTGTGTGAATTAAAGAGGTCAAATACAATTGTCTTTCATTTAGAAGACTATTTTCCATCGAATTCTAACGGGACAATTTACAGTTAATTTTATTTCAAAAAGAAGAAGAGTCAAAAGTGTGTAGTGAATTAGAGAAAAAAATGAATTATTTCGTCTGTATAAAATATAGTCGTACATTTAAAAAATGTTCGTCTATATTTGTTAAAACAACTCTAAATTTTTTTAAATTTTTATTCATTTTCAATGCCCTTCTCTCGTTGTTAGAAAGTGTGAAACCGGTGAATTTTTTTATTCGTACCTACTAATTATTACCCATATTTCAGATTTTGGGAACCACTCATGGAACACCCTGTATAACAGATAACATATTGCTCAAATAAATGAAAAATTCTATGGCTACGTTTTAGGGATGTACGCAACGGTGCAATACACCTACAAAATCACGTTTTTCGGTCCCTGAAACATACATACCAAATAGATTTTTTTTTAAACTTCTACCGCCATCATTCTTATCTGAGGACAAAATTTTATCACCATCGAATCATGATCTGATGACAATTCTACAAAATGGTTTCTTACTTTTTACGTGTAACATTTCTACGATAATGATTGAAACAATATTTAATAACCAATATCTTGGCTATGAACATGTTATTCATTTTTCCAATTCCAGTCACCTATCTGGGCGAATAAATACGGTAAGCGAATGCATAGCTGTTAGGTCACATAACCGTCCATTCAATCGTATTACTAGGTAGGTAATTAAATGGTTGTCTCACGCGGAGAGGGCATTGTGCGACCACCTGACTGAATAGAACTTTAAGCTACCCGATAAAGACGAAAATGAATTTCGTAAAGTTTAAGCAGTAAACGGATCAACGACCTTTTCACAAGCAACCCCAACACCCATTAATTTCTTCAAAACATCCACTCTTCACAATATTGTTAATAATTGTCGATGTGATGTCAATTATTGTGTGATTGACCCTACGCCATCGTCTCGTAAGTTTTATTTTCTATTTAGTCTTTTATTTGTACTCGAAATTAGTGCAAAACCGTATTTTACGATGATCGCTACACAAAATTCAATCACAGTTTAACATTTCGAAAACAGTCGTTAAACGATATAAGGCGCACACGCGCTGCTAATGCGCGGCAAATTACCAAATGAATTATTCAGCCGCGTATCGTTCGAAATTAAATACCAACACCCATTCGGAGAAAGGTTAAAACTTCTTAACGCCCACCTCGACCTCACTCAGAGATGGGCTGTAGATGGTCCTTACCTACTCGGTGTTTAAGGTATCTACCTTATACTCGTCGTATGATACACGAAGGTACAACAACGTGCGTGCATCGTCGACTATTGTTCAAAATGAAAAAAATTGTCTACATCATCCCGCAGCATATAACATTATAAAACAACTACTGGGTGCTTGTCTAATGTCGCCGCGTAAGTGCGAGTGTGTGGGCACGTATAAAGACGACGGCAGTAAAACTGGAATATAAAGGCTTTGTTGGGACAAGAAGAAGAAGAAGTTCGGATACCACACCGAGTGCGGTTTAGTAAATAATAAATCTCGAAAGCAGTATTAGATAATAATAATATCAAAAAAGGTGATGGCGATGGTGGTGGCGGTAGTGTCGTCATCTGCTCCACGCATAAAAGAGGGTAAATGGGTGGCCACAACCACCGTCACCGCCCGTCCCCCACCGCCACCTTCATTAATAAGTATTTCTACGTACGAAATGCGAAGGAGTTCAAAAAAGAAAAAGACGTCGTCGAATGGTTGGCCGTAGAAAGTGAGAAAGAGAAAGATGCGTACGTACGTATATATATATATTCGCGTAGGGTGCGAAGGGATGATAGAGAGAGTGAAAGAGAGAGAAAGAGAGACGGAGTGGTGGCGAATAGCTGAGACGCGGTGGGGTTAACGTCGCGACCAAACAGATAGAGAAAAGACGACGACGGTCGCGGCGGATATTATCTTAAAGAATAATTGGTAGTAATTAGTAGATGGAGAGACAAAATACCACGTCGTAAACTGTTAGGAAATAGTTTTAACGCAAAGGTGGCTGTACGGCGCGCTTTTAAAATGAAAAACACAACGTTGAAAGAAAGGCGGAGAAAGGGTGGACAGAATAGGGTGGCTGAAGAGGATAGGCGAACAGTAGCGGCAGTAGCAGCGGCAGCAGTATTGGGAGAAATGTGAAAGGACTGGGAGAACGAAGTCGTGTGTTGGATGGAGGTGTATGAGGTGAATAGGGGTTGGGAGTGGTAGGTGGATAGGGTAGTGAGTACGGTATGTAGAAGTCGTTCTTAGGCAGATGGTGCTTTTCTGCAAAGGCTGCCTTCGCCCTGGCGGTTATTTACGAGTGGGTCACCTAACCCTTGTAATACTACGACTGCATAACTGTTTTCTTACTTTCAAGATTTATGTTGTACCAGGTCGTCTTAACTACTTCGACCATCCTTCGTTCAACACCCTCTGCCCCATCCCCGTTCTGCAACCCTTTCGTTCACCTCACTTCTATAATACCCCGTCGTTGTGCCTAAAATTTTCCTTGTTCTACGAAAATTTCGTCCTTTCCTTTCACTTCGTCTGCATACCTATCTCTCTATAATATCTTTCTCTTTCCCTCCATCGCTTACTCTCTCTCTCTCTCTCTCTCTCTCTCTCTCTCTCTCACGGTCTCTTTCATCCTCTCGATACGGCAAAATAGCTCGTGTCTACTTAGTCCTAATAATCGTCTTTTATCCATCCACTCACTTCTCGAACGACCTAATAAAATATAATTCGCGACATTTGTTAAGACGTGAAAGAGAAAGCTGGCCGTCGAAGTTGCTGCTGCTAATGCTGCTGCTGCTACTGCTGATGCTGATGCCATTGCTTCTTCATCCGCCTAATTTTCTTTTACCCTTCCAATCCCAGCCTTTAGACGTACCCATATGGCCGTTGGTAATTTCGTAGTGCTGGCGGAAAATATGTTAAATGACAGTTAGGAATTCGTTTTAACTTTCGTCCCCCGCCCCTTCCCCCCTCACTATACCATTTGCTCACGACTGTTAGTGGTGACTCTTCTATTGCTCCCAGGAAATTTACCGTCACCGTAATAAATTGTTTTAACCTTTTACAATATTCTCTCGATATATAGCTATTATGTGGCGGATAGGTACTCAAAGACTTACGTATCAATTCTGCGGGCCAATGGATTACGAATACTGTTATGTAGGATAGGTACGCTGCGAAATATACGTTTTTAAACGTAGACTACTGAAACACGAAACTAAATACCATTTTGTGCACTGCGACAAAAACTTTTTAAAACTATTTCGGTGTAACAATTCGCTGTCAGGCTCTCTGCGATATCGATGGTGGAATAGGTTACCTTATATTCGAGACAGCTTAGAGCCAGTTGGAGTACTTACGCCGTGAGAATGTTGACCTTCTCACGAGTTCGTTTGAAGGACGTGGAGTGTTGCTGAAAAATTTTCAAACTAGTAATGCGTTATTGTTAAAGTGAGAATGTACCTTTTGAAACTGAACTGCCGATAACTTAGTTCACCGATGCCCTACCTTATGGTTTAACTTCGATTACGTATTGAAGTTGTTACCCAAGGGCGTATATAGTTCCGTTGAAACGGAGGGCCTATATATTCTCAGTGGCCAATTCTGACCTTATCCTCCTTCGAACAAAAAGTCACCAAAACTGACAAAGAACAATTTGTAGAGATTGAGATTTTTTTTTTTTCTTAGTTAAGGGAGATCCAGATCCCCAAGATCACCTTATATACACCATTGAGGTTGATCTGGACATAACCCTGTGAGCACACAGTGAAGTGACTACTTATAAAGAAAAATTAGGGAATAAAATTTCATATTTTCAAGCCATTAATGCGTATCTGACTTCATTAAATGGATGAAACACGCGAGCTCTCATTTTCATATAATAGTTGGTTTTTAAACAGAGTCGTATACAAGAAGAGTAGGTCAACTTCATGCGTTTTAAATGGAAAATTAACAAAAATCAATAACTCTTCACAATTATTACAGAAATTCTTTTTTTTTATTTATTTATTTTTTTTTTTTTTTACAGAAAAATACTCTTTATATTTTGAACAAAGCAAATGAATAACAGAAAATTACTTTCGTCTTTCATTTTAATGTATAATTTTTCTCTAGATCACTGGATTCTGACAATTCTGATAATTTTTTACAATTTTAATGATATTTTCGGCACAAAAAATAGTTGTAAAGAAATCATAAGAACGAGTTCATTCCTTTAGGAAGTTGTTTCCGCAGAGAAAACAAATGACCAGCACTTATTACTCGAAAACAAATGTAATGAAGTAATAACTTTCATTTCTGGCGAAAATTTCCATATTTTTATTTTTAGGCCCACTTTTTCAATCCCCAGTTACGAAATTTAACTGTCAGATAGCAATATCTGGTACTTAGTTAAATCATAACTAGTTGTTAGTGTTATCTGTCAGATGATAATATGACAGTTCAATTGGAGATTGAAAAAGTGGACCTTAAACAATTAAAAAGTCATTATTTCTAAATTTCATTAATCTGAAGAGAAATTTAATTCTCTTTCGATTGTTATAATCATATTTGTTTAATCACCGGTAGTTTTTGAATCACAGAAAAATTTCTGGTATAAAGTGCGAATTAAAATTTATGAAACTTTTCTAAAATGGTTGAGAATTTGAAAAATTGTTAACGAACGTGTTTTTTATTGCTATTTAGGCTAATAACAGAATAACTTGCAGAGTCGACCCACTTATGTTTTGACGTTTGATATCTGGAGACACTGTTTATAATTTATACTAAAATTGTTTCTTTCGTAGGAACGAGCTGAGAAAATCACCCAAACAAAGACGTAGAATGAATGTTTTTGGTTGACGGAGACCAAAAACCTGATTCAGCAGCCGTTTTCTCTACGTTAATTTGATATCCTCATCGGTTCTCAATACGACTAACTACAAACAATAGTAAACAATGGGATCTCTTTGAAGCATCTTAGACGAGAATCGACTCGATATCGATTGTCTAGACAACCTGTTTATCGGGTTTCTGGAGCACTCCTGCAGAAACCTTCTCATCATCAGTCAAAAATAATAAAATGAAAAGCCTATCTACTTCTTTGAATGATTTATTATGAAAAAGAATGTAGAGAAAATATCCCACATAAGAACACAATAAGTAGTTTCATTACCTACCATTTTACCAATCATCTCGGTGGAAAATCTATACATTGACTTCTGAAATGGCCAAAGCGGTAATTTTTCGTAGGGTTTGTTGTTTAAATATCACAATTATTTTCTTTGAGGGGATGTTTCACCCGTCTAAAAAACTCCTCACCCCGATAGCAATATTTAATCATCGAAAAAGATGGCCACCTCATTTGTATATTTAGACTAATTTTCACATAGAAAAGTTAATTTCGACGTTATGGATGTGTAGTACAGTGAGAAAAAGAAAGAACTTCCTTTTCCTCCTTCTTACTCGCTCAATTTTGCGCCGATTTATTAGGAGTTTTCTACATTCATTATACTGGGGTTGTTTTCATAGTTGTAGCTTTTTCGAATTTTTAATAACCGGTTCAATTTTTGGCATTAAAAATACTAACTCAATTAAATTTCTTTGAATTCTAGTAGAAATTTTACGGTAAAAAAAAAAAAAGAAAAAAGAAAAAAAGGAAAAGAAAAGGTAGAAATATTTAGGAAACTAAGGGTTGAGTTTAGATCTTGGGTTTATATAAAATAAACTGGAAACAAAAAATTTTCCTATAAGAAGATGAAAACAGAAAACAGTGTACAATTATTTATGAACTTATCTTAAAATTAAATTTTCAGACTTGAAAGAGAAAAAAAAAAGTGAATTTTCTATTCACAGGTATATACTTATCTCGAAACATATTTCTAAAGATAATTTCTAAGAATGCCTTATGGTTCGATTAACTAAATAAAACAGATAGTTCATTGTCTTTAAAATGTAATATTTAGTGGCATCAAAAATGGAAATAAAATTTTCTATTGGTTTGTCGTCAAGATACGCATTTTCTCTCTGTATTTTCGTATTTTCTCGTGTTGCTTTTGTATTTTCCTCGAAATGGTTGTAGAATTTTCAACAGCTGCCTGTAAAGTTGCATATCCAGTTCGCCGTAAATATACGAAATAGAATTCGGCTTGATTGTCTTACAATTCCAAAAGAAATTGATATTATAAATTCCAATTGTGGGGACTCATCGGTATGAGGTATAGGGGCTCGGACCCCTCGACGACAGTCGCCGCCCCATAGGGCAGGCAACTTATCGTCCTTGCGACGTTAAACCAACACACAGAATTACGTTCGATCGTAATTACCTGCGAATACTTGCAGATAATATACGAGTACGAATCGTGACGTCATTCATCAATCAATGTCACGATTCGTACACGAACCGGCCAGCCGCCACCTACGATAGTAGGGGATGATGCGACCTGGCCGTACTTAAACAACGTACGTATTTTATTACGTACGTGTGTTTGTGTGCACCCGCCAAAACCGGTATAAAAACTCACAGAACCGGCTCTAAAATCGCCAGTGTTCGGTTTGGTTTTGGCTTGCCCATACATTCGTATGAAGTGGCTGAACACGCTTAAATTCTGTAGAATTTCCTTCTGGTGAGAATATCTCTCACGACAAGGTATTCCACAGTGGTGACCCCGACGTGATTTCGGCCACGTCGTGAGGAGTCTTAGGCGCTTCGGCGCTATTACAACTTGGCGCAGTAGCGCTGGCGAGATTCTCGCTTGCTCGGCAAATTAAAAATATTTTTTTACCCAGACTAAGACACCTTTTGGTCGTCGAAGTAAGAGTTCACTGAAGTGGGAATTTATACCCCTCTCTTTAAAATAAACAAATAAAGAGAAACAAGACAGTAGACCTGGAGGAAGAAGGTTGGACTCATCCCCCAACTCCCCCGACTTCGACTAGACACTCATTGAATTTAGCAAACATAGAAGAAGGCCCTCAACACCCAGAATTAGCACGACTGGGAACTGCAATAAATAAAGAAGAACTTGCAGTTAGAACGTTGAGAAGTGGTCGGACTTTAAGCCAAAGTTCCGACCCGAAAACACCTGTCCTACAAACACAGGAGCCAGTGTTTTCAACCAGCAAGGAAGGTAGTAGTACTGTGGAATACGCTTGTCAACAAAAAGACATAGCAATGGTTCCACCACCAACTGAAAACCCACAACCATCACAGGGAGGTAGTAGTCAGCCACAGCTGACACCCGAAGTTCTGGCCCAGATCCTGCAACTCTTGCAAATGCAACCAGGACAGAACCCTAATCTCTATAGACGAAGGATAGATATCCCGGAGTTTCTGCCTAATGAGGTAGAATTATGGTTGACACTATTAGAAGGCAGGTTCAGAACAGAGAACATAACACTGAACCAGCGGTATACACACATCTGTGGAGGCATGCCTCCACAGATAATCCGCCACATTCCGGATGTTATGGAATGCCCTTCGACAGAAGAGGATAAATATGCCTGGTTCGTCAGAAAAATAAAGAAAGTATTCGGAAAAACAAAAAATGAAATTATAGACGATGTGATGGGAGGTATGAAGATGGGGGACGACAAACCCTCAATCTTCATGGCGAAGTTAAGACAGAAGGTGGACAACATCGTAGCCCCTTCTGTCATAGGCAACCAGTTCTGCAAACAACTTCCACAAAGTGTTGTGCAGTGCCTAGCCGCCGTTGGTTCCACGGTAATCAACACATCCGCGGATCTTGACTTCCTTGCGAAATCCGCAGATAACGCGCTCGAGTACACCAGGTCAAAGCCGGTGGTCAGTGCAGTATCTGCAGAGACTGGGGAACTCGCTCAACTTAGAGCCCAAATAGCTCAGTTGACCGAAGAAGTAAAGAGGAACAAAAGCCAAAGCTCGACGAAGCCCAACAGCAGCTGGCGACAAAGATCAAAAAGCAGAAGCAACAACAATAGCAACAGCAGCAGAGGACGACAGTCCCGGTCAAGAGACCGCAGATCTAGTTCCGGAAACAGGGGTCAGAGTTCAACTCCCCCTAGAACATCATCTCCCAAAACCCAGTCTCGAAATTGGGATGATAAGAGTTGCTTTTTTCACAACAGGTTTGGCGCGGAGGCCACCAAATGCAACAATAGATGCAGATGGTGGGGAAAAACTTTTAATAAGGAAGCGTCAAACTAGAACGAGGGGCCATCTGTGCGGCCGAAGACCCCTCGGAAAAATACTCACGCCGCCTGTTCATAAAGGACAGGACAAACAGGAGACGTTACTTAATTGACTCGGGAGCAGACCTGAGCATATTGCCAGTAAATAGAACCCAAAAAGTACTTCCTCCGAAATACTATCTCCGTACTGTGAATGGTCAAAACCTTCCAGCTTACGGACTTGAAACAAGCAAAGTCGACATCGGACTCAGCAGAAATATGACGTGGTCCTTCACGGTTGCAGACGTTCCAAACCCGATCCTGGGTGCAGATTTTCTCGCACACTACGGTCTGATCATTGACCTCAAACACGGCAAATTGATCAATAGTGAAAACAAAAGTGTGGAAGGCAAAACGCTAGCATACAGACTGGACACAAACATATCCAGCTGTACTAAAGTCGACGGACAACTCTTACGGATCCTGTCAGACTATCCTGGAGTCACTCAACCCTCAATTCGCAGGCATCCTACGTACAAACACGACACGGTTCACTATATCGAAACCAAAGGACAGCCTTGCCATGCTAGAGCACGAAGGTTATTACCTGACAAACTCAAAGCAGCATGAGAGTACTTCCATCGCATTATTGAGGAGGGCGTATGTCGCCCCTCAAAAAGCTCATGGAGCTCCCCTATCCACATGACTAAGAAAGCAAGTGGAGAGTGGCGAATTGTTGGCGACTACAGGGCCTTAAATGCCATAACAGTTCCTGATCGCTACCCAGTCCCCAACATAATGGACTTTAACGCGAATATGAAGGGTAAAACGATGTTCACAAAAATAGACATCAACTGGGCATTCCACCAAATTCCTATGGCCGACCAGGACGTTCCAAAGACAGCGGTTATAACCCCCTTTGGATTATTCGAATACCTTCGAATGCCGTTTGGACTACGCAACTCAGCACAAACTTTCCAACGATTTATCAACGGACTGTTTAGGGAATTGCCGTTTGCATATGCATACCTGGATGATATCTGCATTTGCTCAGAAGGCGGTGAGCATCAGCACGAGGAGAATGTGAGAGCCGTGGTACAGCATATACACGCAGCCGGACTCACTATCAACGTAGGCAAAAGCTTATACGCACAGACCGAAATTGACTTCCTCGGCTACAAAGTCTCGACCGAAGGCATTTCCCCATTGAAGACCAAGGTAGAGCCAATATTGAACTTCCCAAAGCCCTCAAATGTCGCAGAACTTAGGCGTTTCTTGGGGATGGTGAATTTCTACAGACGTTGCATGAAGAATGCAGCAGCCGAACAAAGTAAGCTGTTTGCACTAATAAAGACAAGTAAAAAGAAAGATAAAACTCCACTCGAATGGAACGAAGAAGCCGAACAGGCCTTTGAAAATATCAAAGAAACACTGGCAAATGCAACTCTGTTGGCTCATCCAGACGAAAGTCTGCCGTTATGCGTAAGTACCGATGCATCGGATTTTGCTATTGGTGCAACATTGTACCAACTGGACAATAACAACATCAAATTACCGCTAGCTTTCTTCTCAAGGAAGCTCTCAAAAACAGAAAAGAATTACAGCACTTACGATAGGGAATTGCTCGGAATTTTTGCTGCGTTGAAGCATTTCAGGCTCCAGTTAGAGGGTAGATGTTTTTCTGTGTATACTGACCATAAACCCCTAACATATGCTTTCACACAAAAAGCAGAACCGGCATCTCCGAGAAGAGCACGACAGTTAGACTATATTGGTCAACTGACTACCGACATTCAGTATATAAGTGGAGAACTTAACACTCCAGCTGATGCCTTGAGTAGAATCGAAGCTATCTCGGTTCCTGTCCAATTGCCTTATGCTGAAATAGCTAAAGCACAGCTTAAGGATGCAGAATTGCAGGGGCTGTTATCGAACGATGATACTACCCTCAAATTGAGACAGCGAAAAATTCCCGGTACTGATGTTTTATTAACATGTGACATCAGCACAGGTAAGAACAGGCCATTTCTACCGGTAAAATATCGCAGGTTGGCTTTCAACAGTGTACATAATCTGTCACATGCTGGGCCAAAATGTAGTGCTAAACTAATTTCAGAAAGATTTGTATGGCCACGAATGAAGTCTGACTGCAACAAATGGGCTCGCAGTTGCCTGAACTGTCAAGAATCCAAAGTAGGAAGACACACTCGCTCGCCCCTCAAATCATTCAAACAAACACAGCGGTTTAAAACGGTTCACATGGATCTGGTAGGCCCATTGCCACCATCTCAAGGACACAGATACCTGTTGACGATAATAGACAGGGCAACACGATGGCCGGAAGCAATCCCTCTACACGAGATGTCAGCTCCAACAGTAGCTGCAAGGTTATACGATACCTGGATTGCGAGGTATGGCGTACCAGAAGTCATAATCACAGACCAAGGTTGCCAATTCGAGAGCTCGCTCTTTAAAGAGCTGGCAAATAAGCTTGGTGTTCAACACAGTCATACCACAGCTTACCATCCTCAAGCCAATGGCAAAATAGAGAGATGGCATAGAGCTCTCAAAGCCTCCATCATGTCTCATGATACCAAGAGATGGGTAGAAGTACTCCCTACCATCCTCTTAGGCCTTCGATCCGCCCTGCAAACTGATACAGGTCACTCTGCAGCGCAATTAGCGTTCGGCGAAGAGCTACGCCTTCCAGGGGACTTCTTCACAAAATCGAAAGAAGTTAGCCCCGAAATAATGGTACAAAACATAAGAAATGATGCCAACAATTTCCTAAAACAGGCAGCTCGTCATGGCCAGCCCAAGATTTACGTCTCGAAACACTTGGCTAATACGTCACACGTATTTGTTAGAGACGAAAAAATGAGATCTGCGCTGGAGAAACCGTACGCCGGTCCTTACAAAGTAGTATCACGAGATGAGAAAAACTTCGTGGTACTCATCGCAGGCGAACCAAGAACAATTTCAATCGACAGATTGAAGCCTGCGTATTTGGTAAGTGACGATAAACGAATAAGAAGGTTACAACAAGAGAACCCAGAAAATACACAGACGAATTCCGAAACAAAAACGGAAGAATTCGTCGAAAAATGTGAGAAAAACACCTCACATCAAGAAAAACCCAAGAAAACAGTAAAATTTTCGGACGATGTGATCACTAAAACATTTGATCCCGAGGCCCCCTTATGCCCACGTAAAAGAGGCAGGCCTCCAGGCACTAAAAAACGCAAAAACTCACATCCTTCTCGCACGTCCGAGAGGTTAATGCGAAGAAAATAAAAATTTACTCCCGAAAAGTAATATCCGTAGTAAAATTCGAAACCCACTAAAAACATACGGGGAATATCGGAACTCCGTGAGACAAAGAAACTCCGGAGATAAGCAAACAAGGAATGCCAACAAAAAGAAGAAGACAGGAATCAACAAATGCACGTGCAATACGGAAACAAAACATTGCAACGTGCGAGTACCGTTAACCACAAAGATAATCTCTACGACGTGACGTCACAAACGGAGATTCCTTTGTACTGAAAATTCGAAAAATATATTCACTGAGTTTATTTAAGGCATAACTCTGCTTAAACCTATCAGAACTTAACTGGAAAACTTGTATACGGCCGAGAATTTTAAGCGCTATCCCCTCTACGTGTAGATAAGAAGATCCGAAAATAAAGAAAAATAACTGTAATGGTAAATCGAAAAATGAGGTAAAATCATCCGTTTCAGAACCACCGATTTACTTGGTCGTTTCTTGAGATATTTTTGGTGCCTTCTCCTACAACAACCCATTCTGTATTCTATGTCACGATTACCTACCCCGATTCCAATGTCCGCCAGCTTCCAATTCGCCAAGAAATCTGCTGAGAAAGCAAAAGCTCAGCAGATGACCAAAACGAAAACGGAGCTGGAGAGGATTGAGGAGGAGCTATTAATGGACACGGCTCCTCCGGTTGACGATGTCCTGGCGGAAATGACAACTCCGCTACCTCCGGTCATCTCACCTCCCCGATCCCCGAAGGAGACGACTCCGACTCCGGAATCCCCGAAACCGGAGCCGAAACCCGAGGAGAAGAAGGAAGGAATGGGATTCCTGTTCACGGCAGAGAGGGCCGCGAACGAACGGGCAAAGATGGCTGCCTGGACATCGGGGAACACAAACTCCCCGATGCACAGAAAGCCGATATTCCGGCGTCCGCTACCCCCTCACTCCCGTCAACATCCCTATGCCCAAACAAAAAACGTAAAACCGAGGCATAGGGGTGAAGGCAGCCGGGCGAACTACCTGGCCCGAGCAAACGCCCGTAGGGAATCCTACGAGTGCGTTGGGGCCGCGGTGGGCAGTGCTCTGGCGAAGTGGGAGGCCGACCAGAGGCGAAAGTAAACCCGCACGTCCCCCAGGCCTTGCGCATTTTTGATCGTCTTTGCGGCGCAAAAACTGGGGGGGAGTAGCTGTGGGGACTCATCGGTATGAGGTATAGGGGCTCGGACCCCTCGACGACAGTCGCCACCCCATAGGGCAGGCAACTTATCGTCCTTGCGACGTTAAACCAACACACAGAATTACGTTCGATCGTAATTACCTGCGAATACTTGCAGATAATATACGAGTACGAATCGTGACGTCATTCATCAATCAATGTCACGATTCGTACACGAACTGGCCAGCCGCCACCTACGATAGTAGGGGATGATGCGACCTGGCCGTACTTAAACAACGTACGTATTTTATTACGTACGTGTGTTTGTGTGCACCCGCCAAAACCGGTATAAAAACTCACAGAACCGGCTCTAAAATCGTCAGTGTTCGGTTTGGTTTTGGCTTGCCCATACATTCGTATGAAGTGGCTGAACACGCTTAAATTCTGTAGAATTTCCTTCTGGTGAGAATATCTCTCACGACAAGGTATTCCACACCAATAGATACTCATTATACACTAAAAATCAAGAATATCCTTCACATATTCTTAGTTGACGATTCCCCTTTTTTCTTCTTTTTTTTAAAAAAAACTATAAATACATGCACGTTAAAATTTTTTCAAAATATTTATACTGTATTTATATTACGTTCTCAAATGCTTGAACATACGAAAGACATTTTCTGAGGTCGTTTTGAAAAAAAAAAAAAAATCATGTTTTCATGTCTTGCCGTATTACCACAGAAAAATAACACATAAATTCTTCAAGAAAAACAAAATCTAATGGAATAATAAAAAATTATCATCAGAAAGGTTGGTGAACTAATGAAAAATTATAGTTTCATTTTGTAATTTTCTTAGATAAAAATCAAACAATTTATTAATTTTTGTGATCGACGAAGGACTGAAGGTAAACTTCAGAAACTTGTTTTTTGCTTTGTTAAAAGATTGTAATTTTGATCGAATACTGTATCTCTTCCACATGGTGGCAATCTTTCATTTGATATTCTTTTCGGATTAACATAATATCGTAAAAATTTGGCTCACGTTTATCATTCTGCTCAGTTACCAGAATCTGTAGCGACCTCTTTTGAAAGTAGTGACAAGAAATTAAAACAGGAGTTTTAATTCAGAACAACGTTGGAGAATATTAATCTTCAGTTTTTTGATTTGAACGATTTAAGAAAGCAAATTTCAAAAACTAATAAAAAGGAAATTTGTAACAGTCATTTTAATTTTCAACAAATAAGAAACGTTAGGGTGACAAATTTTTCACATACGTATCTGAAAAACCGATTTATATGGTTTTTGTTTGTCTAGGAGCAAATTGTGGAGTAATGACTATAATGGTAAATGGTGACAGTACGATAACCACAGTCGAAGAATTACGACTTCGCTGAAAATTCTATTATTTAATTTTTATCAGGGAAAGCTGCGTCATCATACGTTTTGTTTATTCTTTCCTTTTTATTCTTAGTCTGAAGATTTGAATAATGAAGATCGATAATAGTTTAACGTTTTTATAAAATTCTGAATAAATTCAACTCAACTGGTTGGTGCGTATTTCGACTTCTTGGGACTGAAAATTCAAAATATGGCACATTTTAATCTTTTCGGTGATTTTTTAGGGTTTTAAGAAAT
Organism: Ericerus pela; assembly: GCA_011428145.1. Taxonomy (NCBI): domain Eukaryota; kingdom Metazoa; phylum Arthropoda; class Insecta; order Hemiptera; family Coccidae; genus Ericerus; species Ericerus pela. The sequence continues at coordinate 1,711,404 of WOFM01000354.1, forward strand.
ATTTCTTCGTCCAACTATACAACCCTGATTTTTGGATGCAAATTAGAATAGTATTTTATGCAACTAGTTAAGTAGCAAAACGAGTAATTGTCGACGAGTTGCAAAGTTACAGCACATGTCACAGGCAAGTGTTGTAATTGCCACGAGTCAACTTTGGCAAGAGGAAACAAGTTGCACGTGATATTTTTAGCAACAAAAAGGCTACATCAAAAAGAGGTTAGAATGAGTATGTCAACGTCCCTTATTAACATAACAGAATTATATTAAACAATTAAGTAACTATAAAAAGGTAAACTACATGGTAGGACAACTGGGATGACCAACACGCCACAACGAAATAAATCCAGTTAGTAGCACATTTATTTACGAGAGATCACACCACTCAAACAGCTCGGGATTCCCAGAACATCTGCGGGGTCCATGACACCATGTCCTGATAAGGGCCAAACTCGAATAACCAGTCCAAGGTTTGTTTCTTGAAAACCACTGAAACTAGGAATTTTGAAAACAGAAAAACAAACATCAAAACAGCTGCGTCAAATTAGAAGGCCTCACCAAAAGGAAAACACAACCTAGTAGGAAACATGGTCACTCCCTCCCATTTGCCCATGTGTAAAATGCATCAACACATTATGATAATAATAAAGAACGAGATTAACATACCTGAACCATCATTAGAAACATAAAGGAACAAACCAGAAGGATTCTTTAAATACGGATGTTCATAATATTGTGAGTGAGGATGAACAAATTGGAAATGCAAGTACAATATAAAATTAACAAAATGAGGTTAGAAGCCGGAGTGGACATGAACACAGAATCATGCCAGTAACTGAAGTCAAATGGAGAGTGATTAGCTAAATTACCGGCGATCGTGGATGAGCCACCATTGCTGGAGATGAAGCAAGATCAAGATAAAAAATTTCCCTCTCTCCAGTACACGTATGCATGTGAAATAGACAAATTTTTACTTATATTTTTAAAACCTGATTACCTGTTAAGGTTCAAAGTGTCTTGAATCTTGACAGTAAAGGCTACAAATTTTGTGGGAATACCTCAACTATTTTTGTTTTGTTGGCATTACCATATAAAATAGCACCTTTTTTTCATACTGACATTGCACTACTTATATAAGTACACGTAAAGAAATAAACGAAAATACTGTTAAGAAAAAAATCCATTTCCACGCAAGTGGAAAAATGAAAATCAACGAATTCATTTGGAAACCTTTCACTTTCTTAACCAAAATCAATTCAATAATAACCTCTTTTTGGTGCTAGTTGCAAAACTATTTTTTTTTTTTGTTACTTGTATTTTTGGTCGATGTGTTTTTAACTAAAAAATACTGCAGTAAAACTTTAGTTTTCTTTCTTTTTAAATAAGCTTACATAAATTTTTGTCAATAACTTTTTAGGTACTCATCAATCGTTTATATAGTAAAAGAAATTCTTTGAAAAGAAATATTTTCGACATATTTCAACCATAATAAGGGAATATTACCTACTTTTAAGTGCATAATATTTTGCAGTTTTTAGAACATAAAAAAACTTTCCCGGATTATTATACGTAGGCACTGCATATTTATGGAAATCTGGAAAAATATCCACTAAAAGCCATAAAAAAACAACTGACCTTGGAAAATTTAATTTCATTGATTCTTATAATTTGTCATTTCTCATTGAGTTTATAGAGAGACTTGTTTAATTTAATGCTGAACAGATATTATTCACAAATTTACTCATTTGTGGAACAAGAATAATGTCCAATTTACTCACCAATAATTTATATTTTTATAAAAACAGCCGACTAGAAAAATTTGTTATACGAAATTGATGTTTTAAAATTAAATTTAATGCAAACAAAAAAAAACAACATCTCGTAACCCAGAAAATTGAATTTTCAGGTTTATATTGGTTATTTGTATCGTGAAATGATCCATTTTGTGTTCACACACAATGGTAACTGGGGAAATATGAGTGAGTCAACCACCTGTCGACATATTGGAGAAAACCCATGTTCCCGCCAAATGTGTTTACTTAAGACGATCGACTCTTAAGTCCTGGCACTTCTCTACCAATCACCGAAGGAGTAACAACTCCAATTTGCCTACTTTCTATGGGATCACGACAATTGCCCCTAGGGGAGCTACAGACTTCCTTGGTGGCGATAAACCTTCCTTGGTATGACATAATTTTTTCCTGGAAAATCTTTGACACATCCGTCCAATGGTTCTAGAGTGATGGTGAGTCCAACGGTTTTTAACCCTTAGTATTTTTTATGTAAAGATGTCGAAATTAGACAAATTGATGCACTCTGATAAGAAATGGTTAAAAAAGTCAGTTGGGAAATTTTATCCCGCCAAGTAAGCCTATGATGTCGTTTTTCAATTTAAATTTCCTTCGCTTTAAAGTGCTAATTCATATGCGCTACTAGTGGGATAGCTAATTTGTTCCGGATGCCAGTTTTATTATACTATCAGATTTATTTAAACATTTGATTAGCCCCTCAACAATTTTAAAAACGGTTGACATTTTCTGACCACTATTTATTCGCTACGTATTTTCGTTGAAGGTCATTTTCCAATCGGCATCTTTCCCTGGCGTACAACACCAACATAAATACTTTATTGAAATTTATTTTTATAGAGTTTCTTCTTTTTGTTATCTCAAAAGATATTTGAATTTTCAGGTTAGGTAGTATTATGCTAAGTGCGTCCACCTGGGTAACTCACTTTCTCATTTATAAGAACAATCAAATCCTAAAATTTACTCTTCGGTCTCTAGACTTAACTTAAAGTGTTAGTTCTGGACTAGATGTGTTAAAAATTAGATCTCTGTTCTACCCTTACGATTTTAGCTTCTTGTCAGTTCTACGAAATTGGAAATAGTGAAAATTGATTTAAAATAGAAAAGTTCAAAGAAATTTTCCGAAAGTAATGGCGTATGTTATTCAAACACGATAATAATTACGATCTTTAGAAGAGAACTTTTTTCAGAGCCTACTTATGGAGTTGGTTTAAAAAATTTGGCACTTTCATGAATAATTTTTTTTTTAGTTTTGCCTACACTGAGGAATCAAATAGTATCTTCAGAAAACTAGTGCTGAGCTTCACGAAATAGAACAGCTTGTTTTTAAAAAGTTGTAAACATTTGACTCTTTTTTCAAGGTTAAATGAATCTTTCATCTCTAGAATAAACTTTTTATTCACCTAATGTCACAATTCTCAGTAAAGATAACCCCACGAACTAATGAAATAATATAATAATATGAGTTGGATCAGTTACATTCGCATTATTTATCATTATAATCTTTCAAGCGCAGGTTGATGCTACCTAAAACACACAGAATATTCGTAAAATTGACTAGATATTTGGTTGTTCTTCTAATTGAATTTAAACCTGTATTTCATAATTACAGGTAGGTACTATTTTAACTTATTACTGTTTCGTACACCTGAGCAAAAAATTTCTGAACTAACGAAAATCACTGAAAAATAGTAGATTTAATCCTACAGCGATTCATACCATTATTATTAGATTCGGTCTAAGTTTTCAAATAATGCTCACTTTCCGCACATTTTATCCGCACTTACTAAATAATTTTCAGTACATACCAGCCGAAAAATGTATGAAAATCACGTGCTCGTGCACAATCTTTGATTTTCTCATTTTATAACATCCAGCGATCTCTACTGGCTGCGCTTGAAATTACACCAAAGCAACAAAATTATGACAGCGACCTCTTCAATACCACCAGGCAAATACAAATCAAATGAAAGCTCGCTCTTATATTTCTTAGTAAAAACTTTAAAATGCATTTTTCAACTTAAGAGTGCACAATAATTTCGGTCATGGTTATATTTTTCTCTCCTTTTTAAACCAACGTTGAGAGAAGTGAGAAAGAGAGCGAATAAAAAGAGAAAATATTTTTAAGACGTGCGAATGTTTACTTTAATGGTACAAGGAAATCAATAAATTTGATTTTTTTTTTTTTTCAATTTCGCTTTTTCTTTCTATGGTTCTCATCGAACAAGTATACATAATATTCTATGGGTGGAAAATTCAGGTTACCATCATAAACACCACTTACCTTAGATGGAGCCGGAGGTAGTTTTAATTTGTATTTTATGATAAACGACGGCATTACAGTCGTCGTTTTACCCGTTTCAGTCTCATTTATGGTTTCATCGCTGCTGGTATTATCCAGAATATTTGTAATTGAATAGTCGGATAATCTTTTGTCATTCTCGTCCACGAATTTTTCCTCCATGGTGTCAGCTCTAAAAGAACAAATCAAAAAAAAAATTATCATAATTTGTTCAGTTTTTGCTAGCTTGATATTGAAATTGACCTCACAAAAGGGTTAGGGGATGAGATGATGAAAATTATCCGATTAGTATCATTTTCCCATGTAGACCTAATTTTGTTTTATGCATATGTGTATATGTACGAGTATAATTATATATTATACTTATGCATATATGGATGTACCATTAAAAATTTTGTGTTTGCGGTTTTGAGAAAGCTATGAAATGGATAGGGCTGAAATTTTCACAAAAGACAACATTCTTATGTAGGAACTAATCTGAAAAAAGTTTATTGCCAGTCAATTTTGTATTTTTTGAGAAAACTGAAAAACAAGAAATTTCTGGAAAAGTAATTGTGGAATACCTTGCATAGGTATTCCGCCAGCCTGGGGAATAAAACCGTCAACCGATGGGAATACCTACCTCGATTGTCACCATCACCAAAATATGGCTACCGTATACACATGGCCACGGTACTGGGTGATGGTAATGAGAGTTAAATCCGCCTATATGTGATCGGCACACTATTCCCCCAGTACAGCTGTGCAAGGTACGACTCAATGGAGGCAGAACTACTTAATGAGATGGTAGGTATGTGTGTAAGGGAGTGGTGGATGCCTCTCTCCAATACATCCCCATGTCGCACCTTGTACATCCTACCTCTACACCACTAGTGCACTCAATGCTATCACATTGTGAGGTGGAGAGCAGGTGTACTAGCGGGCTGACGTGTTCTTCTGAGAGATGGCACTGCCCTGATGACTAATTGCATCATATTTATGGTTGCTACAGCAACTAACAAATATGACATATGTCGCACCCTGAGGATAATACTGTTGTAACTTCCAAAATGACTTTTTGGGGAAATTGTAATTTAAAGTTTGAAACACCAGCATTTTATACAGTTTGAATTACATGCAAATTGGACCATACAAAATTTTTTGTCATACCCTTAGCTTCATTATGAATTATGTTCAACCTCAAAAAAATACACACAGTACCCTGTGGGGGGAATTTTCAAAAGAGGTTGGAAGTTACAACAGTTTACAGAAAACGAAATTCAATGGGTGGAAGTTGCAACAGTATTCAAAAAATTATTACAACCATGTTCCCTAATTATTATCAGTATGTGGAAGTTGCTGCTGCTTAATGTTCAACTTTACTACAGTATTCCCAAATAATGATAACTTTAGTGGGAGTTATAGCAGTATCTTTCTAACTTTATCCCATTCAAACAAAATGATCACAACAAATTTTATAAAAATTGTCATTATAATTAATAGTTTTCAATTCTTTTTAAATTAAAAAATCATTACAGTTATTTGTACAAATAAAAAACGATCTACCGAATATTTTCTTTACCCTTTCCACCATTCTTCTTCAATTTTACAGTTTTTTCTTTTGTACTCTTGATTAGCGCCATCTTTTTGGAAATTTTGGCTGGTATCTCCTCCACAGTCGTTTCTTCCATCACCTTGAGAGATTTGAAATAATTATGATGTACGGGCGGAATAATATTGAGCAAGGATAGCAAATCTTGCTTTTTTAATTTACTAATGCCTTTGAGATCTCCATACGCCGATTTAACTGGTGAAAAAAAGTCTTGGCTTAGTAATGGTGGGCTTTTCCCAGAACCATGACGTGTTTGTTTTTGATTTTGTGGGGTGCTGAGGGTAAAGTGGTAAAGTCCATGTCGATCAAATCTGATGACCCCCATTCAACTTTGTATGAAATCTTCAGACCACTGTCTTCTTGACGGATAAATTTAATTTGCTTTGCTTCTGACCAGGGTATATTCGTCTGATTATTACATTGCAGGCACATTTGCAATGATTTAAAGTTGAGAAATTCCAAAAAGTTCATTTCCTCTACCTTATACGGTTTTCCATTAATTTTTGCACTTTGAATAATTCCCACAAATTGACTCGGTGTGTAGATAGGATTTGTTTTTCTTATCCTATTCATCTTCTTCTCTATAACCAAATGCATGCTATCACCAGCATTTTGAGTGTGACCGATGGTTAAATAATTGTGGGTTATACTTTCAAGCTTCAGATTGTTGGCAGTAGCATTGAGAAGAGTATGCATGTACATATAGAGTAAAAACTGATTTTTGTTTTGAGCACAACAGTTGTCGGAGTAAAAAATCAGGTGTTTAACATTCTGGTATTCACTGTGTATAAATTTATAGACGCAACTCGATACTTCAGTGGCCCCTTTTCCTCCATTTTCTTCCATCCAAACGTAACAGAAACCTTCCTTCACAATATTATCGTAAATTGTAAAATTGTACGTATTTAATCGGCGTTTATAATAAAACGATGAAACTTCATCTGATGGGAAGGACACAATAGCCTGCATGTCATAATCACAGATACGATAATTTACCAAATTGCTCCTTGCCAACTCAAGATCAGCAGATTTCTGCTCTCTGGCCATTACTTTACTTTCTATATGTTTATCATACTCATCTTTCTTCTTCAGCTTTTCATTTTCTGTGAGGTTGGTATACTCCTGACAAATAGCGCATTGATCTTTACGAGGAATGAAGAAGCTGATATTAAATTCATTATTGAAAATTTTGCGATATTTAAACTCCTTTACTGGAATTTTATTTTCGGAGTGATACTTTTCTAAAAAAAGGCGATACATTCCTGCTAAACTCAACGAACCATCGATAAAATCTCGGTGAGTTTGTGCTTGTAAATAATGCGATTCGATAGTAGGAAATGATCGAATGTGATTGAGAACATCGTCCAATTGTTCATCTATAAAGAACTGACTTTTTCTTTTTCCTCGGCCATCTTCATTAATGACTCCTCCTGAATCGACTTTCATTCTAGCAGTATAAACGTACCGATCGCTAATACCAAAAGTATTTAGGAAGAAGGTTTTACACACTTCAACATCAATTGGATTATCATTGATGCACATATAATAGCCAAGGTTAGGTTTTCATTTTGTTGACTGTGATGAGAACGTGGCTTCTCTTCGGTATGCTTTACTAAAAAGTATCGTTGCTTCTGCAAATCACCTAATGCCCAAAAATACTGATACAATTCCTTACATTGAGCAGCCAAAATAGGATTTGTACATTTCAATCTGCATCTTTCAGTACAAGGTTCCTTTAAACGGCGTTCAGGAATAACTTTTTTCGACTTCTTGCTAATGTAGAATTCTCCAAAATTTTGTTGAATCTTGTTATGAGTTACAGCCCATTTTGACACCATCCACTGTCGCTTTCGAGATTTTTTTGGAGATACTGATGTCTGTGAGATAAACATAAAATAAATACGTTAACAAGACTAATCGATGAGGGCCTAGTGGTTTGGTTATAAGAGCCAAATTAATTTTTTAATTTGCTCTAGAGGATGCAATTTCAAACTTATAGACATGAAACTTACAATAGCAAAAATTCATTCAATGGTATTAAATAATACTTCAAGTTCCATAATAATATAACCTTACTTACTTCACATTCATTTAAATTCTGATTGGCAACTGTATTCGAATTGTTTTCATTTTGTTGCTCATTATTTCGATCATTAGTATCACTAATTTCGCCAAAACTATGCTCAATAGACACAGTATCACCCAGAACCCAAGTTGGATCTCTTTCTTCGTTATCGCCTTGACTGCTTACTTCCGATTGATTCACCTCCAAAATATGGTTGATATTCAGGTTTACTCTCTATTTGAACATCAATATGAGCAAATTTAGTTATTAACAGTATCCGAAGAGTTTTCAGATGAGTTGTTAATTTAAATGACAATCATTTTAAACCTACCTGATGGTGAGTGATATCTGTGTCATTGTTTTCAGGCAACAAGTTGTAATCAAGTTTTTGAACACTGCCACTTCGTTGAATCACATCAGTTTCGAGTAGTTGAGGCAAATTATCCAATTGGATAATATTATTGGTATCAACAAAGGTGTTTTCAATATACTCATTATCCTTAAGGTTGCAAATATCATCCAGAGTAACTTCTAAGGAAGGGTTTCCATCCGGAATTTGATAAGTAGTAATATTATCATCTTGTTCAGAAATCAAAGTGCTCGATTTGTCTTTAGTATCACCATCCTATTTGTAGAAAATAATGCGTTAATAATGAAGTTGAATTCAGTAAATTTATGGTAATTAGGTACATAAATACGACTTACCGGTACTTTCAAAACTTTAATAGCTTTACCGCAGTTTGAAGTATGTAACATATACAATGCTCTCGAACGGAAACATTTATTACATTTAGAGCACTTCATAATGCAAATACATTAATTAATCATTATTCACATTTTCAACCATTATTATAATAGCAAATGATCAGATAATCATTAATCAAAATTATGGAGTTTAGCTTTGTATTCTAAAATTATTGATAAGCTTGATTGATGGATATTGGGAAAACTGTTGTATGTTACACACAACTATATGAATAAAGGCTTTTAATTAAGGAATACTGATGTATGTTACACTCAACTATATGAATAAAGGCTTTAATTAAGGAATACTGATGTATGTTACATACAACTTTACGGATAAACGCATTTAATTAAGGAATATTGACGTATATTACATACAACAATATATAAAGCTTAATAATATTTTGAAATACTGATGCATGTAACATACTGCAGTATTCTCCGAAAAATATGACTTAAATCACGCTTGCGGAATACTGTTTTTTATCAATTATCTCGGTAAGTTATCAAGATAGAAGTTATTTCAGTATTCCATCGGATTCCTCGTGAAAAATTATATAAGAATCAGTCAAAATGTCAAAATCATCATTTTGGAAGTTACGAAAGTATTATCCTCAGGTGCGATGTACTGATAAGTTGATTCGTGATGTCACCCACTGAGTAAACTCTCGATTCATCATGATGTGGAAGTTGCAATTTGCTTAAAAGATTTTGTGAGTAATTACAAACCACCAAACATTGTTTTGAATGTGCAGTGCATCAAATTAACCAAACTTGTGGTGGCGACTGTTATCTTTTGGAACTGAGCCTCTGATACCTCGTACCGTTATGATCCTTACAGTTGTTTTTTCAGGATTCTGAGAAAATGGGTGAAGTTTTCAGGATAAATTATCTTTATCTCGATGCAAGTCTCTAACAGAAGTTTAGGGCCCATTAATTTAATAGTTACAGAGAAAACTGGAGAATAAAAATTGCTCGAAAAAATTTTTTGATCACTGTTTTGAAAAAACTACCAATCAGACAAAGCTGAAATTTAAATAGTTATCATAATATAAAAACAGGTTTGAAAAAAGTTTGGTGTTCATAGATTCAGTTGTTTTTGAGAAAATTGAAAAACAATAATTTCCTGGATAGTTGGTGTTTAGCAATAAAATATCGATAAATCCATATTTTTGTTACATATATGGATGACTATAAATAGTTTTTTTGAAATTTCTCTACCTGAAACTAGCAATGAAATATCAATATATCGATTGGTTTGTCAGATGTCGATTACCATCGATGTTATGTTACAATTATTTCAAGTAATTGGAATTATGTTGCGTTTTTTCTTAATTATGGATGAAAATTGGCCAACTTGGTTTTCTAACGAAGTATTTCTGCGCTAAAGTTTGTTTTTTTTTTTTTAATTGAATATTTCAAAAACACTAACGTTAAAATATGAACACTTGATTAAATTTTTTCTATACTTGTGGCTGTGGTGTAAAAAAATTTTTTTAGAGTAGAATACTAAAAAAAAAAATAATAGGTACTGAAAGAAATTTCATAAAAAATATCAAATAGTACAGTGAAAGATCCAACAATTTTGAAAATTCTAAGAATTTATTAGATCTTATTTCTTTGTGGAAGAACATGCTATGATGAGGTCTGTGAGAGACAACGATATTATGATTTCTTTTTTTAAGGAACATTGGTCTTCATAAAGCTCACAAGTTGGGTGAAAATGAGGAAAAACTAATCACATTAAATTTTACTGAAATTTGTAGGCACAATTACTCGCTAGGGACTGGAAAAATATGTTTTCTTTGTTTCAGTACCTAGGTACCGTACACTTTATTGGTTAGTTTTCCATTTATTTTTTAAAATAAACAAAAACTTTTTTCACAAAAGTTTGTCTTCATTGATTTGGTACATAATCATTTTCGTGTACACGTTCTCCTTGTTGTATCTACATAAATAAAAACTTTCAATCCGAAAAAAGTTCGAAGAATTTTTTTTGTTTAACTTTGTCGAAGAAAAATTATTTGACCTTGAAATACTCGAAATAATAACGAGATTTTCCTCGTGCCTTCGTCAAAGAATCTCTTATAAGGTCGTTTTTTTCAAAAGCCGTCATTGTAGCATTCTGAAGTAGTAAAACGAAAAAAGTAAAGAAAAAATTTCTCAACTTTTAAAGCAAACTTGTGTATCAGATGAATAATTTTTTTTTGTTTCCCGATATGCTGCATTTGTCTAATATATTTTTTACGCTCAATTTAAATTTGTCTGCAGAATTTTTCAATCATGTAAGACCTATACAGTTTTCAAATTATAGTAATAAAATTCTCATGCTTTAATATTATTTTAAAAATGGTTTTTTAACGTAAAAAATTCATCAAAATGAATGAAAAGATGAAAAGAAAAGTTTTGTTTAAGAAAGAGAAATACACAAAAATTTAAAGAATTTTAGGGCCATTTTGTTAGATTTTTCTTCTTCTTTTTTTTTTTTTTTTTTTTTTTGCTTTTTTCAAGCCATTGAGAATCTTTTGAAGTGGAATCTCTTCCACGACGTAAGATATCCCACATTTATTTTAAAAATCTATTTAATATTGCACTGAAGACTAAATTGTTTAACCTAATTTCTTATTTCACACTTGAAATGACAAAATCTTGTTAAAATGTTCTAAATAATTGCGTCGAATTAACCCAAAAAAGGTTCTATGTGTTACGGTTAGGCCTAATTGCAAGAACAATACTTGAGGATCAACAGTGATTCAAGAATTACTTATCGTAACAAAATTATATCTATATATGTTTATGATAATGGAAAAAATGTAAAAAGTAACAAGTACTTGTTCTTACACTCGGGCATTGAAGCGACAAAATGTTTTGTAAGCACTAGATGTGGCACAATATCGGTAACTATCTATATCATTTTGGTTCACCGAACTTTGCTCAAATGTGGAAATTAGAAAAAGTTTGTTAATTTAAATTAAGCTGGGAAATTTCATAAACATTTTTTTATAACATATCTCGATTCTTGAGAATAAAATTAAAGATTGCATAAAGATCGTATGCAGCCTAGGCCTACCAAAATTCGCTAATAAAACCTTACCTATCTGATACTTTTAGCCAAGTGAATTTTTCATCATTCGTTGTTATAATATACTGTGCTGATGGATAAATTGAGATGCTCATATTTCTTTTCAATTAATTTTCTCAAACTTGGGCCCTATCTAAATCGGTTTTTTGTGACCAAAAACCCCTTTCCAGTAAATTTCAATAACATTGTTGGTCTAGTTCTTCAGAATGCGGTTACATACATACATACATACATACATACATACATACAAGTAGTAAGTGGGCACCTTGAGGACAATTTCTTTACCGTTGACTGGAGCCACCTGTCAATGGTAAAAGTCCGTCCATTTTCCCCTCTCCGCAAGTGTGTTAGTCCGAAGAAATGTTATCCTTTTACCATTGACACGAAGGGCCGTAGCAGTGGTAAATTTCCCTCCGATCATCGGAGAATTTTCTCGTCATTGGGCGTTAGTTGGTTGAATTTTTTTCGCGGGTGAAATTTTTGTTTCGGGAAAAATATTTTTTTCGGGTGTGAAAATATTTTTGTGATACACGTTTGTAGTGAGCGAGAAAAAATTTTTTTCCAGAGTGAAAAAATATTTTTTGGACTTGGAAAATTTTTTGTGAAAAAAAGTTGACAAAAGTTATTTTAATTTTTTTTCGTGGTTGGCAACAGTAGAGGAGGTGGTGGCAGTTTTTAAAAATTATTTGGGGACTGTTTATTTTTTTGTCATCAGGCAGTGGCAGTGAAGGTGGTGGCGGTGTTTTGGGAAATTATTTGGGGACTGTTGTATTTTTTTCGTGGCTGGCAACAGCAGCAGAGGCGGTGGCGGTGTATCAAAAATTATTTGTGGATGGTTGTAGGTATTTTTTTTGTGGGCAAAAGCAGCAGAGGTGTGGCGGTGTTGAAAAAATTATTTGTGGATGGGTGTTGGTATTTTTTCTCATCATCGGATTTTTTGTCATATTTTTTTGTAGTATTTTTTTTGTGGTTGTATTTTTTTTCGTGGTCGTCAATGGAAGTAAAGGTAAATTATTTGGTGTTTATTGTATTTTTTTTTCGTCTTCCTGCAGTGGCAGCCAAAGTGTGCTGGCAGAGGTGGTGGTGGCATAAAAATTTTTGGGGAAAATGTTATATTTTTTTCATGGTTGGGCGTGGCAGTGGAGGGCCATTCAGTGATAGTTGTTGTTTTTTGACGGGCAGAGGCAGCCAAAGTGGTGGTGGTGTGTAAAAAATGTTTGGGGAAATTGTTGTATTTTTTTTGGTTGGTCTTGGCGTTGGAGGCGGGCCATTGGATGACTGTTTAATTTTTTCATCTTTTTCATGGAGCAATGGCAGTGGAGGAGGCGGAGTGTTATTTTTAAGGAAATTGTTATATTTTTTTCATGGTTGGGCGTGGCAGTGGAGGCGGTCATTCGGTGATAGTTGTTTTTTTTTTGACGGGCAGTGGCAGTGTAGGGAGAGGCGGAGTCTTATTTTTTGGGGAAATTGTTTTTTTTCATGGTTGGATGTGGCAGTAGAAGTGGCCATTCAGTGATAGTTGTTTTTTTTTCAACGGGTAGTGGCCGCAGAGGAGGCGGAGTCAAATTTTTATTTTTTTTCTTTGTCAGTTGGTGGTTTATTATTTCTAAATTTCAATTAGTCTAAGTTTGGCGGTTGGTGAGTGACGTTAGTAAGTATTTCTGCATGTTATTTCTCTTTCTTCCTCAACTAGTCTGCCATTGTTGATTTTGAATCTCCTCACTGTTAGGCTGGTCCTATCTGTTAGACGGGGAATCACAATTTCTCAATGGCAGGCGAAAGAGGAAGGAGGAGAAATAACATGCACAAATACCTACATAGAATAAATAGAAAATAATAATAAATACGTCATCCACCTTCCACCTTCCATAGTGATGAATAAAAAAATAATTTTTGCTGCTGTCACCACTCTCTCCTTGTTGTAGTCATCGGCATCCTTCCTTGAAATATTCGGGAGTTAAAAAATAAATTTGCCTTACGAAAGAATAAAAGAATAACCAAGTACTGCCACCCACCACCCACTGAGAGTAAAATCAACCTTTTTCCCCGGGGAATAATAGAAAAATTAAAGAAGGGTAGCACCAGTAGCTGCAGCAGCAGCAGTGTTGGATGACGATGGCTAGTCTTATCAGAGTGTGGGTGAGTGAGTGAAAAAAATCAAAGTGTGTCTGTTTGTGTGTGTGTAAAAATGACAACAACTACCTGTCTTGTGAGAGTGTGAGTAAAAAAAATCAAAGTGTGTCTCTGTGTAATAATGACAACGGCACAGCCAGTCTGATGAGAGTGTGTGTAAATGAAAAAAAATCAAAGTGTGTGTGTGTAATAGTAATGACAAAGTCGACTGCCAGACTTGTGAGTGTGTGAGTGAGAAAAAAAATAAGAGTGTATCTATGTGTAATGACGATGATGACGACTACCTGTCTTGTGAGAGTGTGGGTGAGTGAAGAAATAAATAAAATAAAAGGGCCGTGAAGACAATAACATTGACGGTGGATGTCGACTGTGATGAAAAGAAGAGCTGAATGAATGAAAAACGGCTAAGTCAAATATTTATAGTAAAAGTAGAATATGTTAAGGGACCAATCAGGTATGAGTATTAGTGTTCTCTATTGTGATTGGTTCCTTAATGGGTGATGGTTTTACTATAAATATTACAACCCGCTTCATTTTCATTCAGTGCTATTTTTTCAGACGGCGAAGCTCTTGTCAGATGACTATTGAAAAATACAACACTCCGCTCTCATTCAACACAAATTTACAAATATATTGGCTCTGTTTCATTCCTTCATTCTCCGTTCATTCTTCACTCTCAACCCATTGCCTGCCCGCCTATCAGTATACCTGACTAACCCGCGCCTTGTTTATATTTTATTTACCATTCTTCGTGATTATTACGTGTTTTTGGACTTGTAAAAATTTCTCAACACTTTTTCAAATTTTTTGCTAATACTTTTATATTTTTCAGAATTGTTTGGATTTTTTTTTCACATTCTCCTTTGGCCTAAAATATTTTTTCGGAATTTCTATTGACTGAAAAAGTATATATACAGGTGTTGTTGGGACAGTACCTCAGTTGCGATCTGACTGTCTTACTGTTCAAACGTAATTTTTTTACCAAAAATATTTTAATATTTTTTTAATATTTTCTCCATTGTGCAATAGTATATATACTTGTGCAGTTTGGTTTTGACCTCAGTTGCGATCTGACCATCATCCTGTACGGACGCAATTTTTTTGCTCTCTCTTGCTATAAACGATTTTAAAAATAATAATAATGGCTTTCAAAAATAGTGCTGAATTCCAAAATCACCTCGAAACTGTTTTACTATCACTCAATCCCGTAGTCCCTGACGATAATGTCAAAAGGCGAAAGGTGATTACGGCGCTTGATGTGTTAGTCGAACAAGCTTTTCCACCCGAACCAAAAATTAAACTGGTCACCCCTCACCTCATGCCTAACCTGGAAGAAAAGAAAAAGAAAAAGAAAAAAGTTAAGACCACACCACTCGCCGACATCCAAGTAGAGTTTATGGGTTCGCGTCGAACTCGACCAGCTCATTTGGATGTTCGATGTACAAAAATTTCCGAATCTAAACCCGAACCTAAACCTGAACCCGAAATCGATCTTTTCGAATACATCGCTAACCAAGATTTCAGTGCTAGTGATTTGGAAAATGCGAAAAATAATCTTTTGGCCGCTTTAGAAAAAATGGACGTAACTGAACCCGCCCACATCTCACCACCCAGACCATCCATCTTGTCGCAAGCGCTGGCTGATATTTCAATTGATTCATCATCATCATCATCATCATCACCATCATTTGAAAACGGCCCTTCTCAGGGCCAACCTCTCCCCGTTCTTACTGGCGTTCAGATGAATGAGTTACTCGGTGAATTGGAACTATCTTGGGATGGTTTAGAATTCAGCGATGTACCTCTTATTCCAATCGCCTTAGGACTCGAGGAGGACTTGGTGAAGGAACTGTTGGCCGAATTGGAGTTGTCCGAGGATAGCTCCGATGAAAGCGTAAACAGACATTCACATAATATTAAGACAAAGGAACTGTCAGCTGAAACGGAGTTATCTTCGGATCATTCCGTTGAATGCGTTGATAGACCTTTACCTATTTTTAATAATAATTTAGTGGAGGAGCTGTTGGCTGAAATGGAGCTGTCTGATGACAGTTCCCATGAAAGTGTAAATGGACTTTCACCTAGTTTTAATGATAATACTAAGGACCAAAAAAATTTAGCTTTAAATGTATTCCGTGCAGAGGCTACGTCGCCTCTATTTAATTTTAGATGCATGCCTATTCTAAGTCCTGTAAATATGAATGTTCCTGCGGATCCACCATCCCAAATTCCCGTGTTAACCCCCAATAAACGTGTGAAGGCTGTTGGGCGAAATATTTTCCCCAATGTTGCGGTCGTTGAGAGTGTGGCCAATTATGTTGTTGTTGCAACCGTTGATGTTGAGAGTGTAGTTGAGAGTGTTGTTGCAAGTGTTAACGTTGAGAGTGTGGCTGAGAGTGTTGTTGTTGAGAATGTTGATGTTGAGAGTGCGGATGAGAGTGTTGTTGTTGAGAGTGTTGGCGTTGAGAGTGCAGCCGAGAGTGTTGTTGTTGAGAGTGTTGACGTTGAGAGTGCGACCAAGAGTGTTGTTGCGAGTGTTAGCATTGAGAGTGTGGCCAAGAGTGTTGTTGTTGTTGCCACCCCTGACTGGCCGTATGCCAAGAAAAATATTAAAATGAGCGAACCCCTGAAAAAGTCAAGAAAAACGAAGAATGCTGCTGTTGCGAAGGAGACCAAGTTGTGCGATATTTTCCCCTTCAAGTATGAGTTTTTCCCACAACATCGTGCCACACCCCGAGTGTGTAAAGAGAGGACACCCGACTTCTTACCTAAATTGGGGGCTATTTTCCCATTTAAAAAATCATTCTTCACCCAGTTAAGTCCGTACAATGATTGTGATCTGAGGTGCATGTTGTACGAGTTGAAGCAGTTGTTGGATCATGTGTCCCGGCCAAAATTACCTCTTGACCCCCCTGCCTCTTCGGACAAGCAAATTGTGTTGAGAAAGGTTTACTTTGGAAGT
Organism: Ericerus pela; assembly: GCA_011428145.1. Taxonomy (NCBI): domain Eukaryota; kingdom Metazoa; phylum Arthropoda; class Insecta; order Hemiptera; family Coccidae; genus Ericerus; species Ericerus pela. Next base: position 1,728,088 of record WOFM01000354.1, read on the forward strand.
GGTGGTGGTGATGGTGGTGGTGGTGGTGGTGATGATAGTGGTAGTGGGGTGGTGGGACTCGGTGAAATGTTTCCTTTTGGCGATGAAATATTTTCCCGTGACTGTGTCGATGGAGGAAATGTGGGTAATGTTTTCCCATTTCATGGTGATGTTATCGTTTCACCACGTATATGTCCCCAGTTAAAATTTATCAATATTCGAGAAATCAATCAACGGTACATACCGAAATTTCAAAATTATATTCTGGACTACAAAATCCAGTTAAAAAAAAATCTCCCCCAAATGACGGATGGCGATCTCATCACCAAAGCACTCGACGAGATGATCACCTATGGTAAGATGAAAACTGAATGGTGACAGGGGGATAAAATGAATATTGTGGTGAGTAATGCGAAATTTAACAACCCCATCTCTACGGGGTATGCTTGTAACGATATGACGAAGAAACTTAAAAAAAAAGTAACTCAAATTCTAACTTCTGATGAAAGTGTTGTTCTGACTGAATACATTTTCACCTTACACGTAATCAACATGCCGCGTGGTTCGAAACCCAAAAAAATACTGAACTTGGCCACCGACAAACATTTGAAACGCTGCATACTGTACATTCAAAATAACGATACGTTGTGTGCCCCACGGGCTATCGTTACTGCCATGTACTACCACACTAACGAGATTGGCGGACGTATACTGAGTGCAGCCAACATAGTCAACTTGCGCAAAGGACGTAACATACGGACTGACATGGCTATAGAGTTGTGCCTGCAGATCGACACTTACGACGAGTTTGCCGAAGGATTTACTTTGGAGGATATCCGGACCTGCGAAGAAATCCTTAATGTGCAAATAAAAGTCATCGACGCGCAAAACTTCAACGGTTTACTGTATCGTGGTGCCATCGAACAACCAATCGTACTCTACCTGTACAAGAATGGAAACCATTTTGACGTGATCACCAAAATGACTTCTTTCCTGGGTGTGTCATACTATTGTGAAAAGTGCGACAAACCATACCAAAACAAAAATGCTCACCACTGTTGACCGAAACCCGGTGCAGTGTGTAACCTATGTATGAAGGCCGAGCATCCTTCCTACACTAAAAATAAGATTTTTTGTACGAATTGTAATCGTTATTGTTTTAATCGCGAGTGTTTAAACGATCATAGTAATAGAGTTTGTGCCGCAGTGTTCAAGTGTCCCAAGTGTTGTCTTATAATTCGTCGTAGTTCGTTTTCGTCGCATAAGTGCGGTTACGTGAAGTGTCTTAATTGTAAGGAAGTAGTGTTGAAAAAAAAATCATCAGTGTTACATGGTGTCGAAACAGCCAAAAGGTGGCCAGTGCAGTGCGGGGTGTAAAAAGTGTTCGCCGGGCAGCACAGTTGTCAACCGGAAGTGCAGTTACACGGAGCAGTATATCTTCTTCGACTACAAAGTGCAGCAGGAAACCGGGATCCATACGCCGAATTTGATCATCGCACACAACTCTTCAGGTGAGAAATTTACGTTTAATAGTAACGACGCCTTTTGCCGGTGGTTAATCAGTCCCGAGCATAATGGCTATACAGCCAACGCCCACTACCCCAAAGGGTATGATTCGCAGTTCATCATGCAGTACCTGGTCGCCAACACCATTAAACTGAACGTCATTTGCAACGGTTCCAAATTAATGATGTTTGAAATCCCGCACATCGGTTTGAAAATCATCGACAGTCATAATTTCGTGGCCAGATCTCTTAGTGCCTTCCCCAAAACTTTTAGTCTGACCGAGTTGAAAAAAGGTTATTTCCCCCACCTGTTCAAGAACAAAGAAAATGAAAATTATGTTGGCCCGATTCCGGAGAAAAAACACTACTGCTATGACACGATGAAGGATGGCGAGCTGTCTAAATTTATCGAGTGGCACAACAAGAAAGTGCAGGAGGGTTATGTGTTTGACATGGCTCGCGAAATTGCCAAGTACTGCGACTCGGACGTAGATATTCTACGGAGGGGATGCCTCAATCTGCGCGAGCAGTTTCTGGAGATCGGAAACATCGACCGACTCCAGTATGTCACCATCGCCAGTGTCTGTATGGCTATCTACAGATTGAAGTACCTGCAGCCACACACCATCGGAGTCGTAGAGGAAAGGTTCGAGGACCGCTATTTGAAACAGTCTATTTCGTGGTTGTGTTCATTCCAAAATCCCCTCATTTGACACGCTCTCAACGGCGGGGAAATAGAAATTTGCGGTGCTCGGGTGGACGGCTACAACGAGAGTACAAAAACTGTGTACCAGTATCACAGTTGCTTCTGGCACGGATGCTTTCGCTGCTTACGCCCCTATTTCATCAATAATATGAAAAAAGAAATGATGGAAGATTTGTTGCAAAAGACAACAGTGGGCGGTGGTGGCGGTGTTGTTGTTGTTGTTATTGTTTGAGTGATAAATGTATTAATGATGACCGTTTGTAGGACTTTTTCAACATCTCAATCAACCCCCACTACACTACACTACGATATGCATGAGCAAGAAGCAAAAAAACTGCATAGCAGAGTGATTAAAAAATTTAAAAAACGCAGAATAATAACGAAAGGTATAGATGACATATGGGCTGCTGATTTACTAATATTGACGCAATACGGTAGACAAAATGGCGGCTACAAGTATATTTTCAACATTATCGACACATTCAGCAAGTACATGTTTTCGGTAGCGTTGAAAACAAAAAGTGGCAAAGAGGTTGCAACCACAATTGCCGGTGTTATTAAAAAACATAAACGATCCCTCTCCAAGTTACACGTGGACAGGGGTAAAGAGTTTGTGAACAAAGATTTTAAAAAAGTATTGTCAAAATATAACATCATCATGTACCACACGTTCAACGATGAAAAAAGTGCCATTGCCAACCGTGCCAATCGTACGCTAAATTAAAAATTAAAAGTCCGCTTTGAAATAGCCCAAAATTTCCGTTGGATAGACGCACTACCGCTCATTGTGCGTGAATATAATGAAAAAAATATCCATCGATCAATAGGTACAACACCCGCATTGGTAAATGCCGAGAATGAGGATGAAATTTGAGAAATATTATACCCTATTGCCGAATTCACTTTAGATAAGCCGACTTTCAAAATAGGCCAGCCGGTACGTATTCCATGCTGGAAGAATATTTTCGGCAATAAGTATCGCCAAAATTGGACCAAAGAAATTTTTTATATCCCCACAATACGATACACCAACCCGATAACATATACAATAAAAGACGGCAACGACGAAATAATTTACAGACATTTTTATACTCGGGAATTACAGAAAACCCTAAATTTCTTAAGAAATTAATACGTGTACGTGAGAGGTAAAAAAGGATTTGCCAACAAAAACATTAACAAAACAAAGGATTTTCATCTCTCTCTCTTAATCGGTTGTCGTCGATGAACAGGTAATCATCGTCATCTCACCCTGCACACCTTTTTTCATTACAATACATCGATATTCTTTTCACTTACACAAATGACTCATCAACATTACCCTGAAATGCACCCACACTAGCATCGTCAATACTATTACTAGCAATGACACTAGCACCAACACTTACGTAACAACCAAAGGCAACTACCCTTAAAAAAAATCACGAATCACTTGTGATTTGATCGTCTTTGCGTCTGTTAATTTAACCCATTTTTCGTTTATTTTTTATATTTTTGCCATTTTTTGAATCTTTGTGTATTTTTAGCCATTTTTTCTGTGTTTTTTATCCATTTTTCCGTGTTTTTTTATTTTTGTGTCACCTTTACCACTGAAAATGCCGAACAAGACGTTCAACAATATACCGTTCATCATATATTGCGACAGCGAGGACGAGTCATTGGCCCAGGTGGCAGAGGCTGGTTTGGAAAATGAAAATTGTAAGTACTTAGCGACACTAATACACGCGTACGCATGCCTGATAATTTTTTATAAACTTTTGATCATTTTTTCATCGTGTGTGTGGGGGCAAAATGTGACCAGGGAGGTGAAAAAAATATTGTGACAGGTGCCATGTGGGGGACCACATATAATTGTCTTTTTTTTTCGCTCTAGCAAAAGTGAAAATAAGTTTTAACTATTTTTCGGCTGGGGTCACCGGCTAAATTACACGTGTTACACCTGCTTCCGTGGCAATATCGGTTATATTTGGTTATTTAAAAAAATAATAATAACTAAAGAATGCATTTTTTCGTGCAACACGTGGCGGGTGAAAATTAAGATAGCTTTTATCTTTTTCTATCATCTTTTAATGGGCCTAATTACACACACACACTCTCGTACGCACACACACAATAAACAAAGTGAAAATTATTATTATTATTATTATCACGTTGGTGCTTTTTTTCGCGTAGCACCTCCCGCAAACATCACCCTGCCATGGGTCAGCGCGCTGCGGAGTACCGACTCCAGCGCCTTGTTTTCACCCTCCAGGATGACGGCTTTTTCATCCCCAATGATCGTTGGTACTCGCAGCTGGGTGTTTCGCCAAACCTCATTGCCAACAACAACGACGACGACGACGACAAGGACAAAACCACCACCACCACCAACCCCTACATCACCATACATGGAGGAATGCCTTGTTTTCCGGCAAAGTAAGAAAATCAACAGCAACAACAACAACACCAACAACAACAACATCATCAACATCTGCATCCGTATCCGGAATGTGGTAATTGTGCGTACATTTTTTATTTTGTTTTTCCTTTTTTTTTTTGCAGTCCAATGTGTCGAGTGTGGGCACACGCCGGTGGACACGGCCAACCTGGCATAACAGGAGTACATCGACTTTCCGCAGACCAAAATTGTGTACGAGGAAGCGAGCGATGTTGAGGAGGAGGAGGTGGAGGTTGCGTCGTTAATAGGTAAAAAAAAATCATTCACCACTACGAATACTACGACTACTACTACTATTACTATTACTATTACTATTATGTACGTATGAAGTGTTATTAATATTATATTTTTCCTGACAGTTCCACCATCTAGTTCCCCCCGCACTTACGAGGACAAACACCACATCCAACAACCATGATGACTGCCACCACCACTGACAACAACAACAACAATGTCAATGATGGCAAAAATGATGACAATGCGGAGGAGTTTGGCATAGTGTTGGCACCCTTGGATGGTAAAAAAATACACTTATTCATTCATTCACTTACAACCACACACGCACTCATTCATTCATTCATTCATTCGGCTACTCAGGCAAACAGACAGACAGGCCTACTGACTAATTTTAATTTTAATTCTTCCCCGCAGACGATGAAAACATCGGAGCTCGTATGCAGTGTCTGACATCACATGTAGGAAGGATGCCGCTTAGTGAAATAATGGGTTGTTGGTGATGTCATTGTCTTTGCTCAATTCCTCTACCAACAACTCATCATATAAAAACTGGCAAAAATTCAGTGGGTTGTCGTCATTACGCTCTCACACTTTAATATTTTTTACATTCACTCACTCACTCACCCACATGCTCACAAGACAGGTAGTCATCGTTGTCATTATTACACACACACATACACACTGATTTTTTTCACTCACCCACACATTCACAAGACAGGTAGTTGTCGTCGTCATCAATCCGCTCTTGGAATTTTTTATTTTTTTCACACACACAAACACACACACGCACACACTCACAATACAGGTAGTCATTGTTGTTGTCATCATTCGGCACTCGGATTTTTATTTTTACTCACAAACACGCATACACATACAAGACGGGTAAACATCAGAGTCATCATTATACACCCACACTTAGATTTTTTTATTCACTCACCCACACAAGAAGGGGTGTTGTTGTCATAATCTTCATCGTTGTTGTCTGCGTCGTCTTTACACGTTTTGATTTTTCACTCACTCACCCACACACACTCACAAGATAGGTAGTTGTAGTTGTCGATGTCATTACACAGACACACACACACAAGATGGGCTGTTGTCATCGTCTTCGTTGTCATTACACACTTTGATTTTTTCACTCACTCAGCCCCACACACTCACAAGACAGGTAGTTGTCGTCTTTGTCATTACATGCACACACACACACTGATTTTTTCACTCACCCACACTCTCATAAGACAGGTAGACGTCATCATTGTCATTACACACAGACACACACTAACATTTTCTCTCACTCACACTCTCACAAGACTGGCAGTTGTCTTCCTCATCATTATTGCACACGCACACTTACATTTTTATTTGTACACACTCACACAACAGGTAGTCATCGTAGTCGATCTGCATTCAGATTTTTATTTTATTTATTAATTTTTTCGATCGCATTAAAGGTTGTCGTCGTTGTCTTTATCATCATCCTCAACCCACTCTCAAATTATTATTTTCACATGCACACACACACACACACACACACTCATGGCACAGGTAGTAGTTGGCGTGAATCGGCAATCAGATTTTTATTTTTTTCACTCATACTCATACACGCACACTTTGATTTTTATTTGCACACTGGCACTTTGATTTTTTCACACACACACACAAGACTGACAGTCGACAACAATCAGCACGCATACTCTAATTTTTATTTTTAATTTTTCACTCGCACTCACCCACACACTCACAAGACAGGTAGTCACCGTCTTTGTCTTCTTCGTCGTCGTCATCATCCGTTGATGCAACAATTGCTGCAGCTGCTGTAGCTACCAATCTACCCTTTTTTAATTTCATTTTAATCGCATAGGACGACGGGTGGTGGTGGTATTTTATTTTTCATTCTCTCTCACGAATTCGAGATCGACAACACCATTAGGACGTAAGCCGATAACGTACAATCCTTTGGCGGCGTCAATAAAATGCGCTAAGGATAGTGGGTTATTTTCAAAAATTTTACTAAGGAGATTTGGGAGGAAGGTTCTGAACTCTGCATTTTCACCAGGTAAAATTAAATTTGCTATTAGAGCTCGATTATTGTAGCGTGTATCGACGGGGGAGATTTTAATAATTTTATAATACGTTCCAATTTTTAAATCTTTTATTTTGCGGGTTTCTAAAAACGTATTAAGTGGGATTTTTCAAATGTAGGAACAACAAAGGGAGTAATAGGTGCCATAGGCTGTACATTTGACACACGCCATTCTATCGACTTGTTCGGAGCGGATGAAAAAACAATGTTCGGCGCAACACCAATTCCGATCCAACAACTTTTTAGGTGGTTGCTTATTCAAAAAATCAAAGTCAACAGTATGGTAGGCGTTGTCGGCAACACTTAATACACGAACACATGTTACCCCCGCAGCAAATGAATCAACGGCTGCGTCATCGGGCAACATTTTTGCTAAATGGGGTGGGAAAAATATATTGAATTCGCCGCTGCTGTTGCTGTCATCATCATCATCGTTACATTTTAATGTTGCTAGCAGGGATCGACCGTAAGGAGTGTCGGTAGCACGAATTTTTCTAACTTCGTACCACCGATTTATTTTCAAATCGCAGAATTTCCTCAACTCCAACGATACGGGCTCGGTTATGACGCTGAAATTTCGCACATAATTTTTATCCCCGTTATCACGACTAATAAATTCCAAATTAATAAAACCCGCAGCCGATGACGACGACGACGACACCGCCGCCGTTGATGGTGATGATTTCAGACCACGCACATAAAGGCCGCCAACCTCACGGTTGAAAACACTAACGGACTCATCATCCAGTATTTGGTCGACTATACGGCACGGCAGGAAAATAGAAAATCCACAACTATTGCCATCAACATCGTTGTCGCCACCATAAAAATGTGCGACCATTGATCGACCAAAACGGGTATCGAGAGCACGCACATTCAAAAGTTTGTACAGGTAGTTTGGTTTTAAGTCGGTCAACTTCCTGCACACGTTGTATCCACTGGCACCGGTGCCACCGATTACACTGCCAACACCACCACCAACCAAACGGTTGACAGATTTCAAAAATTTTGAATCCATTTTTTCTCGATCACAACAAAATCACAGTAAATCGTAATAATCAACAAGTAAATAGCAATAAGTTTTTTCCAGTTAATAACGGTCGGAGCGTTACAACTCAGAGGTGTTTACAAGAGCATGCGTAAGTCGCCACTGACGATCCGGAGCAAGTGCACCTATATATATATACTATTTTACTCACTACCAAAAATTAACAACACACCAAAATAATTAAAATAACTTTTGTCAACTTTTTTTCACAAATAATTTTCTAAGTCTAAAAAATATTTTTTCACTCCGGAAAAAAATTTTTTTCTCACTCACTACAAATGCGCATCACAAAAATATTTTCACGCCCAAAAAAAAAATTTCACCTGCGAAAAAAATTCAACTAACGCCCAATGACGAGAAAATTCTCCGATGATCGGAGGGAAATTTACCGCCACTACGGCCCTTCAGGTCAATGGTAAAAGGATAACATTTCTTCGGACTAATACACTCGTGGAGAGGGGAAAATGGACGGACTTTTACAGTTGACAGGTGGCTCCAGTCAACAGTGAAGAAATTGTCCTCAAGGTGCCCACTTACTACTCATACGTATATACGAACATATGTACATACATACGTACATACCTACATATGTACATACATACATACATACATACATACAATTATATAGTATAAGATTAATATCATTTTTTCTTTCTCATTGTTTTTTCTCTATACTTTACTTGATAATTCAACCAAATTTGCCAACTTCTGACCTATTTTTTTTCTCTATGACAGTATGCCATACCAGATCACTTGTTTTTAGCTTTTTTTGTGTGTGTTTCATGGGTGCAACAATGGTAGCGTATGTTGGTGCTCTTATGCAACCGAAAAATTGGAAAAAAGAGGCGAAAGAAGAAAAGAAAAGTGGAACCAAAGAACAATAAAATCAAGTGTTGTTGTTGATTGCCGATAAATTATTCTCTCATTGAGGTGCATAACTTACCTATAACGTTATTATTTTTAAGTAGGTCTTCGATGAAAATCTAATTATTAATTTCGATCTCATGAAACGATTTGAGGGTGCGGTTAGGAACGTTTTTCCGTTTATAACCCAAGGATAATTCTGGCTTTAAGAAATAAAATTCATAATACGTACATTATACTTACATTATGTATCAGCCATTTTCTTGTTACCACAGTATAGGTCAAAATTTGTTTTCGATAATCACGAAATTATATAAGAGCAGAGACCTGATCTATTCACTTTGGTGTGGATTGGTATGATTTTTGTTTTTATTTTGGCAATAAAATGCTTAATTTTATAGACCAACAGCTACGAACTTTGGAAAAAATATTAAATATAACTTCTTGCAATATGTTATCAATTATAGTGGCGATCAGCCATGAAGTCTATTTTTGTTTCGATTTTTAAAGCGATAATGGTTTTGAACTGAGTAATTTTATGTTAACAGTTACAAAATTATAATAAAATCATCAGTTATGATCTACTATTAACTTTTTAATACCTAATGTTCTAATTACTTTTTGAAAAAATATTTTTTCTAACGGAGCCGCTTAACTGCGTTAGCGTTTTTTAAAACTTATGATGACGTCCTTTGACTATATTTATAGTACTGTATCAGTAAAAAACTATGATTTCTGATTCGACATTCCGGCGTTAAATAAGCAACCATTTTAAACCACATTTATGTACACTATCCTTGTGAATCTAAGGGATGACCCTTATAAGATATGTTCTTAATTTGTGAACTCAAACAAAACAACGAAAGTACGCACAAAATACACTCGGGTTGCCTACTTTTACACCGGCAAGTCTTGGCATCAAAAAGTATATTGGGCTTGTGGAGCTTTACTGGTCCAGTGTCATACAGTTAAAGATGACGACATGAAATCCAAACATTTATACTCAAATTTGAATTTTCAAAAGTTAGCGAGTGGAGTCGCCTACAAAATTCTTTTGCTCCGGTGAAAAAAAATCCTAGCCACGCCCATGGTGTGTTTAAGCAAAAATGTTGAATTCGGAACACTATCAAAACTATCGAAACCATCTATAGTATCGATAGTTTTTGAATATCGATAGGAAATCCTTTCGATATTTATCATCTCTAGTATGCACATAACGTAAAAACTAGTTATTTTACATTATAATTTATAACTAAGGTGACTGATTAGTTTAACAAACTGAGCTACTATAGTATCCCATGAATCCACTACCTATACTTGGTTTCAAAACATTTTTCTTCGTCGTTGCATCTTTTGAACCATTGCGGCCGGCTACTATGGAACATTTTGTGACACATTCAAGAACACACAATGGCATCTGGAATATTACATTTACCCAGTTTGCTTGCAAACGTGGTATTATAAAATTTATCTCGGTGAAGGGTTTGGGGCGGAGGTGATGAAAATTATCCGTTTCATGTACCATTTTCCTATTTTCATCTAATTTTTTTATATATACAATATGATAGGTATCGCCCAAAGGTTCATGCTATCGAGAAAAATGTCAAAGGGATAAGGCTGAACATTTCACGAAAATTAACTATTGAATAGGACCAGGTCTGATAGGAGTTCAGTGCCTACATTGGTACAGTAGTTTTCGGCAAAACTGGAAAACAAAAAATCCCTGGAAAAGTGGTTTTTCCAGAATTTCGCTACTACGAAAATGATCGGGCTGAAATTTTCACGATACATCATTCTTATATATGTACAAATCTGACAGAGTTTTGGACTGGAAAAGTGGTTTTTCCGGGATTTTAAGGAAACTACAAGAGGAATACCAAAGCTATAGATGAACTTTGTTCGAAATGTATTTCTTATGTAGGACCAGGTCTGATATGAATTTGATGCCTATTGATTTAGTAGTTTCCAAGAAAATGTAGGAAAAAAAAATTATTGGAAAAAAGCAAGTCGCCTGTGTTGCTTAAAGTATCTTTTCCGTATTTATGGGGCAAGATGTTATTTTACTTAAAACTGTAACAATTAAATTTCCATCAATCGATATGTTTGTTAGGTATGAATAACTATCGATTGTTTTTTGAAATTTTTTCACCCATTTGGAATTCAGGACTTTTTGCTGAATTGTAGAAGGAAATTGGCAAACTGGGTTTTCTAGCTAAATATTGCTGCACTGGAATTTTTTCCCAATTTATTGACCTTACAAAAAGGTTAGAGGTGGGAATTGTGAAAATTATTTGTTTAGTGAGAAAAGAAAACGATTGGTCCCATTTTCCCAACTTTCACCTAAGGAATTTGTTTATTATGTATAATTACGCAGCTAAGTACGCGTCTATGTTTATAAATTATTATACACTATAGAAAGTAGCTGGTAAAGTGGTGGACTTTATTTTTGAAGTGGAAATTCCTCAGTATAGATAGTAAACGCTTATGACCTTGACACGACTAATACGACGACAAAAATAGTTACCGGCTAAAAAAAAATCAGACATGGTGAAAGAAGCCAATAATGCTAAATATAATGCGAATTCTGGATAACTAGACCAACAATTAATGGCTGAAAATTACAGAATAGAGAATTTTTGGTACCAGAAGACAATATAGATACGTCCCAAATTTGAGAAAATTCGTTGAACAGAAATATGAGTACCTCAATCTATCCATCAGCAGTAAGTGATACCAACAAACGATGAAAAATTAGGAAAAATAGTGATTAACATTTAAAATTGAAGGATAGGAAATAAATTAACAACATTTTTTCTATTTTCTGCGTCAAACGTCAGGTGAATCGGGTACTAAGGCTTAATATTGACTGCAAATATTTGACGTCTGTGGACTGAACTGTGAAGCACTTACTAGGTTTTTTTCAATACAGTAAAAAAGGAAAAAAGGGGTTTGGGTTCGCCTTTATTTTAACGAAAAATAAAAAATTGGAATCACAAGGGTGAAGCCCCCAGTAAAAAAAGAGGTTTTTGGATTGTTATCTATTCTTCTTTGGTAGTTTATTTTGTGATATATCAGCAGGGATGTTTTTTGGGGCACTGATTTCAAATTTGACGCTCATTTTCTCATTCAATCCATTCCTCGACCACCAGCGGCTTCAAAAGGGGGCCAAATTTTGTCCTCTCATATTTAATTTTGTGATGTATCAGCGAGTATGTTTTTTAAGATGCTGATTTCGAATTTTACGTTCATTTTTTCATTCAGCTCATTCCTCAACCACCAGAGACTTCATAAAAGGGCCAGATTTTGAATTCTCATATTTTGTAGTATAATACGTCAGATGATATGTTTTTTGAAGTGCTGATTCTAAGTTTGATATTCATTATTTCATTCAACTAATTTTTCACCTTTCAGGAGCTTCAAAAGGAGTCCAAATTTTGACTTCTCATATTTTGTTGTGTGCATCAGTGAGTGTGTGTTTCTTGGGGCACAAATTTAGAATTTGATATTTTTTTTAAAGATTTGCGTTGTTACACAATATCTCGTTAGAAGTTTCACTTACATCGCACATCCCATGAGACATTAATGTTTTTTGTTGTCTATATTCATTCAGTTATGTCAGAATGGAAGTACATCTTGTTCCTTACATTGATATTTTTTCATTGAGAGCAGTTTACTTATTCACTTTTAGGTCGCCATATTATCTATTAACTCAAAACAAAAAATTTCCGAAAATGTTGGAAAAGTATTGCATATAGTTTGTGTGTTGGGCAGGGTACATCGTGAAACATAAACGTTTCCACCCCTCGTTCATGCTACCCCCTTTTACACTCCACTAAAAATAAAATTTTGTGAAATGTAGTTTTTTTCTATTTTTTCACACATTTGGACTTTTGAATTGTTAGTTGAACTATTGATGTCAATTGGCAAACTAGGTTTTCTAACCAAAGGATTTCATTTCATTGGATACGTCCTCTTCAGCTAAATGGCTAATTACAGGAAGGCTTAGAACTATCTCCAAACCTGAATAAGCCTATTATAAAATTGAAATTAAATCAATAACTAACAAAAAAATAACAAACCACCTCGTATACGTATTGCGAAAAAAAGTCAGTCAAACAGAAAGAGTAAGAGAAGGAGAAGAAGAAAAATGAAGGAACGAAAGCCACTAAAAAGCATTTCTAGGTTGAGTAATTTTTATTTACAATTTTTCCGTATTTGAATGAGTTATAAGAAACATTTTTTAAGCAATACTATATTCTCAATGTTGTGCATTTATCTGTATGAGTCGGTTTATTTTATAATGAAATTCAAACATTCGGAATAACGTATCGTATTCTTGCAGCATTAATATTCTCTAATGCATTACCATACAGAAAGTTGGTACATATCAAAACGAAAAATAGCAAAATACGATGTAATTTTTTGACAGTATTTTTTTTTTTTTTTTTAGAATCATCACGACGATGTCAATCATTTGCTGAAAAGTAGCATGAATTTTTGTTGAAATTGTCAGAACAAGCGAAAAGGAGAAAACTATATCGATTTTTTTTTCTTCGTAAAACTAGCTTTCAAGAAAAAAAATTTCGAATTGAACACCACTTTTCCAACATGTCTCACAAATTTTTTCCATATCTCTGTAACAACGATATATCAATCATTTTTTTCCTCGATTTGTTGATCGGTCACAATATCTGCGAGAATATGTTTATTTGGGCTGTTGACCTTTTTTGATAGGATACGTAATGATATTTGTGGATATAAATTGAAGTAATGACGAAATTTTCCAATTTCCAACCATTTAATTTTGAGAATATTGATTTCTTGTACGTATGCATGAATTTTTATTTGTTTTATTGTAAGATCAGCCCGGTACTTTTTTATGCCCATATGCCTTCTTTCATATATTAGGTTGAGCGAGAAGAAAAAAATGCATTTTCTTCGATAACAAACAACTTTCTCAGGTAGTTTGTCATCCGACCTCCAACCTATAAAGAACAACAAAGGCTCCAGTAAATATTCATGAACGGAAAAATATCCGAGTATATTACTCGGCAATAAAACGACCCAATGAATTTCAAAAATAGTCATCCTCTTGGCTAAAATATGGCTGGTAGTACAACAAACATCTAATTTCTGTTGAAATTCTTTTTTAGTTATTTTCCCAAAAGTTTCCATAGGTTGTGCTCACTCTTCCGATCATATTCTTAAGTCAGTTCACATTCCTACTGATCTGTGAATTAAAACTTATTTAAACTACGTTGGATGAGTGCATAAGCCACAAAACTAGATTTATCTCATTCTAGATGGTTTGCCAATAACCTACCCAAAAAAAATTGTACAGAACTGAAAACAATTCATAGGAAACGAGATATGGAGAAGATTTTTTATACGCTTTTATTATACCCACTCAATTTGTTGAAGTACACCGGATGACCAACTTTAGCGCTGCTTTCACGTGTTGCGACGCACGCACACATACACTTATATCCGTTTTTATCAGTTGTTTTTTCAATTTTTGTTTGTTTCTGTCTCGGAAAAAAAAAGTGAGAAATTTTATTTTCTCTTTCGCCGTTATTTTCTTCTTCAAATTATAAAAGCGTATTTTTTAAACACTCGTTTTTAACCTAACTAATTTAAAGATACAAATATTTATCAACTTTTTTCTATTTTCAGGGATGAATTTACATTCAGAAATTAATTGGTTTCTTTTTTCTTTTTTTCAGTATTTTTTTCACAAAAACTCTGAGAATATTCATTTCATGATTTGTATTGGTAATATGATCTGCTAATTTTTGGTGAGAAAAATTAGTCTTGTATTAAATCTAACACTCCTTGCAAAACCGAGAGAAACTGAGTAAAAACAAGACTCGACCGTGCAAAGGTAAGATAGGGACTCTTTAAACAGGGGTGTGGGAAGCTGTCTCAACGATCCTGCTTGATCTTAGCTGGCACAATTGAAATGGATTCTGTAAAACAGTTAATTCATGACTTTCTAACGACCTCTACAAATGTGTTTGATATGTTGTATCGGTTACCAATCAAATCTGTCACATCTCCAACACACAACCACAGACAAAAAAATACACACTAGAACAAACACAAATACTTCTCCAGCGGTAGTACCAATGCAAATACACAATTATTCATTTTTATTATTGTGTAATATATAATTGCATATGTATTTTAGGTACTGAGTTCAAATTTGATGTTAATTTTTTAATTCAGTCAATTCTTTGACCCCAGAGGTTTCAAAATAGGACTAAATTTTGAATTTTCATATCATAATATTATATAGGTAATATAACATCAGTTATGTATTTAATGCTCCGAGTTCACATTTGACGTTTTTCTTTTCATTCAGTCCATTCTTTAACATTCAGGAGCTTCAGAAAGGGGCCAAATTTTGACTTTTCTTATTATATTGTGTAATATAACATATTTTGACTCTCATATTGTATTATGTAATATATCGTTGGTAACGTTTTTTAATATTCTGAATTCAAATTTGTTGTTCATTTTTTTCATTTGACCCCTTTTCTCACCCCTAGCAGATTCAAATATTGGTTTATAATCAACTTTCAATAAATTATTAGAGTGGTGATAAATACTTTCAGTCAGGAATGAAATCCTACTACCACAACAAAAAACGGATTACAAACACCAATACTGGAAACGAAACAAATATCTGAAATTTGTACCTTAAAAATAACATAAGGATACCAGAACCTCTAAAACTAGTTCAACTAAGTACTGTTATTTTCCAATACCATAATATTCAATACCATTACCAGAACAATACATCAATAAAATGTTTTGGTAGAAGTATTTGTAAAAAATTCAAATCTGTCATCAGTACTTGCTTCAGAATTTGTAAGTTCCCAACTGCCACCCTCTTTCCTATGCTATTGAATTTTTTTAAATTCTGAAGGCTAACCTCATCATTTCAATCATTTTCAATGAGAGAAAATAGAGAAAAAAAGAGAAAAGTACCAGAAATGAAACAGATTTTACAATATTGCTGCACAGACATCATCTTTTCAATCATTTGTAATTTTATAAAAGCAAGAAAAAAAATTATTTACAACAAATATCACAAATGAAATAGAACCCGCAATACCACTAAACAAACATCATCATTTAGATTATTTGTAATTTTGTAATGAGAGAAAAGAGAAAAACAATTTTCAAAAAAACAAAATACTAGAAAGGAAATAGAACTTAACCAATACCTCCTCACGAATACTAATACCAGAAAGGGAAACACCAAGAGAAAAAATTTTGGAACTAAATCAGAATAAGTACCAAAATAAGTAGTAACAGTACCCGAATACCAGTACCACAACAAAATTTGATACTTAATGGTAAAATACCAATAACGGAACCTAATGGTTTTTTTTATTTCAGTTTTCAAGTGGTAACAGAAATGAAATGTGAACTGAAACATTACAAACAAGTTAATATTTCCTAAATACTAAATTGATATAGTACAAAATTACTATCATACTCAATTACCATTTATTAACACATAGGTGGTCTCTGGTTTAAATTTTACAAATCACTAAATGTAACTTGAACATACCAGTGACGATACATTTGTAACATTAGTCATACCTTGAATTTTGATTGTGGGGTGAACTCCTCATAAGAGAAACTGACACCCTCATAGACATAATACCGCCAATAATACAGCCTGAACCAGTGAGAATCTTCATATCAATAAACACTCACGATAATTAAGTGTGATAGAAACTTTGCACAATATTAATTTAGTATTTGGAAAGCAATAACTTGATTTTAACCTTCCCATTTACATTTTATTTTTTTTACTCTGATCTTTTTTCTTTTTTTTTTTATTTCTTCTTTCCTACTCGTTTATTTCTTCATTTTTCAAAAGTTGGTAATTTTATTATAAAAAATTGACTGAATTGGTAATTTTACCTCCTTTGGCTAAATAGCTTTGAAGAGCTACTGGGTCTTGATCAAAACAAAATTTCAAACACCTGAACTATATAGTTGGGCCTGACAAAAGAGGGTAAGGGGAGATTCCAAAGCCCCAGATTTTTAGGGGCCCGGCATTCTCAAGAAAAGTGAAAAAAAGTCGATTTTTGTGAAAAATCTACTGAAAAACCCTTAAAAAATTTTTTCGATTTCTCTGCTTGAGAATAGTATATTGTGTGACTAGTGCGTAATGTGAGCTATTTTTTTACTAAGTGTGAAGAATTTGCATACAAGCCTAAGGCGAGTGCTACAAAATTGACAGAGTTAAAATAGCCCACAAGTACTTGTTGCACACCATTCTTTTCGCAACTAATGCACAAAAAAAAAATTGTAGTAACAACTCCTACTCCCAATAAAAAATAAACTTATAAAATAAATAAATTTTGGATTATAGCTAAAAAAACACAAAAACTGAAAGTTTTTCATTATTTTTTTTTTTTGTTCATTTATTTTCAAACATTTAAGATCCATTAATAAATTATAAAGAAAGTAGTTTCAAGTAAATTTTTTACTCTTTCTAGCAGTACTAGTCCCAGATTTTTAGCTTAAACAGTGGCTGAGGAATCATTGAGTGAAAGAAGATAGGTTTCTGGATTTCAAAAAAAAAATTTTCCCATCAATTTGCCTTTTTTTAATTTGTTTATTTTCCAATTGTTAAAGATGATTAAAAAATTAAACAAAAAGTAAATTTAGGTAAATTTTTTCCTCTTTTCAGAGATACTATTTTCAGCTCTCTAGCTTAAATAGCGACTGAGGAATCATTGAGGGAAAGAGGAGAAGTTTCTAGATTCCAAAATTTGGCCAATCTCCCATTAATTTGCAATTTTTTAGTTTGTTTGTTGTCAAATAGCTACAGATAATTAAAAAATTATATGGAAATTTTTTTAATTTTATCAGCTTTTGATCATTACAAACCCCAGCTCTCTAACTTAATTAGAACCTGAGGAATCATTGGAAAATTTTTTTTTTTGAAAATTGAAATGTTGTCTTTGATTAGATTGGCAACTTGGCGAATAGTTTTTCACAAAATAACTAAATAATAATGTCAAAATCATTATATGTTCTAATATTTTACATCCTTTCACCCAAGATTGGGATGCGCGAGATATTGTATAATTATCGTCTACTTCACAGGCCTAAAATTTGTTTACATTCGCTGTACATGCATGTAAAACTCGTTCTTTTGTGTATGTGTTGCAAAAATAAACATTTGCAATGTTATAAAACCACTTCCGAAGATAGATCCTTAATACAACATTTGCACTGTAACAATATTTTTGTATCGTACATAATACTTTCCTAAATTCGTACATTTATTATCATAATCATTACTCTCAATCTATTTTTTCTTCTTATTCCATTCATAAAATACTCACATCATTCAAACAAGTCAAGACTTGCCTGATGACATCATCTTCCTACATAAACAGTTTCTTTGTCTACACAAGTCCTATGAACTCATTACTTGTTTATACTATTTTTGCAATCTTGCATGCATCTTAATTTCCACTAAATTATTTGTGAACACCCACTTTATGTCATATTCTCTTAAGACCATTGGTCATACTTCTTATACATATATTTCTATTAACCAATAAGATTGCAACCCTTCTCCAACACTCTGTAAAATGCTTGAACCTCCTCTTTAGACTATTAATCTCAATACTACATAATCTCATGTTTTGTACTTCTACATTCATTCTTTTCTCATTCTAAGAATTCATTTTGACTCTATACTCTCTTGATGTTTTGTTACGGCTTATTACTTATATGTTCTTCCATGTTTTATAAACTTACTGTTTAATATACTCTTTTATCAACTATTGTGTTTTAAATATTCTGTCACGATATATAACTGTCACATGCACTTAGATGCAATTTTCAGTTTTTTATGGGGCCCATAAATTGTCTCTTCCGGGCCAGAATTTCCTCTCTGCAGCCCTGTATGTACTTGTAAAATGATCGCAATTTTTATTATACTCAAATAATTTACAATATTTAGCTTGAAATAATTTTTAAATAAAATTTTAGGACATGAATAATATTTGCTTAATTTTTTCGTAAGTGATAAAGTAAAAATTTTTCAATTAAAACCAAAACAAAGATCAGATCTTACTGCTATACAAAGATCTTCGAGTTCGACTTATGTTGCCTTCGCTCATCTCCACTGCCATAAGTTCAGTCAGATTATTACGAACATTGACATAACCAACAACAATACTAGTGAATTTGGTACCACCCACTAATGGCTGCCAATTGTTCACTTCTGTTTAAATTTTCGATACTTTCTCAAATAAAAGACCGAAATAAGTTACAAAATAGATATCAACGCGGCTAAAATATGAATGAGGCTGATTTAATATTCTTTTGTTTCCATTTAGACAAGCCCATATGTAGACTTCATTCAAATGCGAAACTCATTTAGCATAGAAAAAATAAGTTTGATATTTTCTCAGCAGATTCTGTATACATACATAAATTTAGTTGTAACAAATTTTCTCGCTGCCGACTAAAAGTGTTGAAGTAGGCACCTACATAAAGTTCAGTCAAATGAGAACAAAAAAATACTTTTATTCGGATAAATTAGAATAGTTTTGATTTCTTTATTAGTCGGTCGGTTTTGACGTCTAAAATAACAAGAGAACTAGAAGTCATATTCCCCCATCCGGAGTGTCCACAGATTTGGGTGTGAATATGCCCTCAAAATTGTTTTTCACGTTTATCTCAAAAAATATAGATTTGTTCGAAAAAGTATAGCAATATAAAAATATTTAGCACTAAATTTCCTACAAAAAAGGTTATATTTATTTTAGCTGTCCGATAACTCCCTCCTTTGTCAAATAAGTGTGAAAGATGGTAACTTTTCGTTAGGCACTGAAAACATCAGTACGGTACCTACATTTGCTGTACAGATGCAATAACATTTCAAGGCGTAATTTTGATCGGATGATTTCGAAATTTGAAACACATGTTTGGATTCACCCAAGGAAGAACCCTATTGCTTTTGGTCTGAATCGGATGCATGATCGCATCCGGCAGGTCAGTTTATTATATGCATTTTTTTTTACCGAACAGCGTGCAAGTCGCAATTTTCAATCGATAGACTTGAAATTTGGTACATATATGTGTTTTAAATTAAAAGTAATAACACTAATTTTGGTAGGGATACGTTTTACGGTATTCCTGGTAGTGGAAATTTTGTTGTATTTTTGGCAGATTAATGGATTTAAAAGGAGTAATTTTCAAGCTATAATTACAAAATTTGGTACAGGTATTGACTTAAAGTATATCTAACAAACTTCCAAATTTGGTTTCTATTGGTATTATGATTCATCAGCTGGGGCTGTTGGAGAGGCGTCCTCCATCAGCCTGGGGAATTACAATTTTATTCGATAATGTGAAAATTGTTTTTCATTTAAGATAAATTTTGCAGTTGAAACCATTGACCAAACACAGCCCAATATTTTTAAATTTTCCCATAAACTTTGATTTTGTTAGAACTATTCCTACCATTATGGTTTCGTTTAGCAGGTTGGAAAATGAGGTATTTGAAATGGTGCCAGTTAGAACTTAGAATAATTTTTCATTTCACAAAAAAATAATGATTTTTGACACCAAAATTATAAATTAATTCATAAAATATTTTGAAAAAATGATACGGAGTCAGTATATTTTATCGCATCCTTTGTATTTATGTGATGTTGGTAATTTTTTGTGAAAAATATAAATATTTAATACATTACTTTCGTGGGAACTGCCATACCTTGTCTAATATAAAATACATTTGCCAGTTATAGTCGGCGGTGAGATGGCTGTGCTGTCAAGTTTACCGCTTTTAGCTGGCAAATGTGTAGGTCCCAGGTTTGATTCCCTAAACTGACAAAACCTACATCTGGTGACCCTTAACATGTGTTGGACATGCACGCACCCTAGTAGTGCATGGCGGAACTCACAACTCTCCTTCCTAACCTGTATTCCCAATAGATGACAGCACCCTATATAGTGGAAACAGAACCTGTATAGGTAGTATAAGCCTGTGCTTATAGGTTTAAGAGGCGTTTTTGACTCCGCCTAACCTCCCACAACATTTAATGTCGTTCAACTCGTGTTGAGTCTCTCAGGGGGAGTGTGTGGGAACTGCCATATCTGGTCTAATATAAAATACATTCTCCAGTTATAGTCAGTGGTAAGATGGCTGTGCGGTTAAGTTCACCGCTTTTAGATGGCAAATATGTAGGTCCCAGGTTCGATTCCCCAAACCGACCAAACCTACAACTTTATTAGAAGAATGTGGTAATAGAGGTGATTTTTAAATAAAGAAAATCTACCTTTTCTTGCAAAGCTTGCTGCGCAAGTGTTTTTTTTTTATTTGTTTTAATTTTTGTTTTGTTTCACTACCTGAAATGAAAAATTGTGAAAAAAAAAGAATACTTCGAAATATTTCTTCTTGTTTTTAATTTTTCTTCAGTTTTTAAGTTTTCTCAGAACTTGGAGGGACCTCCTATTTTATCTCAGACCCTAAGGCGAATACCTTTGCTTGCCACTCCTCTATCATCAAATCTGAAAAAAATTATAAATAGAAAAATTTTTAAATATTTTTTTTTTTTTTTTACTTCACTGTATGTAAGTGCAGCCAATAAACGGGAAAAAACTGAGGTAACTTGTCCCTTCACCCCATTCAGACACACATGCAAAAATGAATGCGTCGTGAGCATTGTATCATTATGAGTTGAAGTTATTGCAACAACCGTTACAGCTACCTAGTAATGGTTTCACTGCACAATGAAAAGGTAAAACTTTTGCACTCATTTATCAGAGGAGGGGGACATAAAATTATTAAAATTTATACAAACTTTTTTATAGAAAATTTAGTGCCAAATATTTTCATACAGCACTAATTTTTCGAAAAAATCAATATTTGTTGAGATAAATATGAAAATTCGTTTTGGGAACATATTCACTCACATATCTCTGTGGACGCTCGAGGTGGGGATAATGTAACTTTTAGTACTATTTAAAACGCCAGAACTGACGGTTAGTTAAGAAATGAAAACTATTTTAATTTGTCCCAATAACAAACTTCTCTTGACCGGACTAATATTATTCATACATTCGAAAATGCATTTAAATGTCATTCATATTGATCACAAAACAAAATAAATAAATATTCAGTGGAATACGATTCGTAAAACTGGTTTAAAATGGTCAAACAATAAGTTTACATTTTTATAGCGTGTGTTTTATCCAATTATTCGTAAAGGAGAAAACGTGAAAACACCAACATAAAACCAACTTCCTAAACCACATCCTTTCGCTCGGAACAAGTATGTAGACTAAAAAGAGAATGAGGGAAAAAAAAAAAAAGGTCTTTAACTTCTATGCTTTAGCACTTATCATTAATTGTTTTATCGGCGAAACGAAAACATATCAACATGTGGCTGAATCGTGTACATATTCAAAAAGAAAAAAAAAAAAAAGAAGAAAAAAAAACCAAAACCATGAGCAGAAACGAATCTACTGAAAAACAAAAAACTGATAAAAACACCCGCAGAGAGGCTCGAAAAAACAACAAAAAACTTTTTGAAAACAGAAAAAACAGTGGCACAGAGAATGGAACGTATACGAGGGGAAAAAAATCGAAATTTTCGCAACAGCAGCGAGCTTATTAAAATACTTTCGTCGATTTCCACCAACTATACAGAGATTTCAATAACGAGAGAAAAACGCGTTAAACGATGGAAATCTAAAAAAGAAAAGGAAGAGCGAAAAAAAGGAGAAAGAAACGAAAATTCTCCGCAGAGCAAAAATACACGACGAGAGTAGCGCAGAAGAAGAGAAAACAAATAAGCGAGACAAAGCAAGAAAGGGTAGGGAGAGAGTGAGTGTGTGAGAGAAAAATTGGTTGAGAGAGAACGGATGAGCGAGAAAGCGAGAAAGCGTGAAAGAGAATAAGAGAAAAACGAAGAAGACTGAAAAAAAAAAAAAAAAAAAAAAAAAACACCAACAGCAAGAGTGAAAGTTTGAAAGTTTATCCTAAGCAGCGCATGTCTGTTATTTATTATTCTCGACTTAAAAAAAAAAAAAAAAAAACAACAAAGAGAAATAAGTGGAGGATAAAGAAACTAAAATGCTTCTAATGGTATACACTGCTATACTGCCTTAATTATGTAGATGATAGTATACTTACAATCAGCTGAATGTGTAACGTACTATCCAAAAAAAAAAAAAATTAAAAAAGAAAAAAACAGAAAAAGTCCCACGAAGACAAAACAATAAAAGTTCCCCACCCTTAAAGTAACATCACGAGAAAAGAAAAACAACAACAGCGACAACACAACACCCAACAACAATAACAAAAACAAACAACAAAACAACAACAACGACAAAACAAACACAACTTACAGATGAATGCGAAAAACTCACAGAATCGATAACTTATAAACTTTTTAACCTAGAAAAATATTTTCGTCCGTCGCGCGCGCGAATAATTTTCCAGCAAATTTTCTTTTATGTTTTTCTTCTTTTTTTTTTTTGCTCCTTTTTTTTTTCGTTTTGCACTCGCGTTACCACCATCATCGGTAACCCCTCAACCTCAACTACGTCACCCCAACCCCATTCACCATTTACACCGAATCGAATGTCGTGGCGCAAAATTTTCGCGAAAATTTCACAAGTTCCGCCATATATACGTTGGAATGACTTGTGGGAGGGAGGGTGGAGGGGAAATAGGACTAAAGGTAAACCACTGCAATTATATTGTTGACACTGTCGAAAATTGAGAGCAAACGATTTTTAACTTTTTAGTAATTTAATGGTTTTTTGTTGTCGGGGAGCAGCGGGTGAAAGAACTTTTCGACACTCAAAGGAAAACTTATTGGAAAATGAAAAAGAATAAAATATAAATTTTGATTTGAAAAATGATTTTAATCCTTTTTTCACACTTTTTTCTTTTTAAATTTTTTTCAAAAATATATCACCGATTTAAAATTTACCAAGAAAAAAAGTTTTAAAGAAAACATTATGAAAAGAAAAATTCAAAAACACCCTCCCATAAAAAGAATAAACGAAAAAAAATAAAATAAAAAAAATATAAGCGAAGAATAAAAATACAAAACCGCCGAAAGATCGCGCGCTTTTCGCAATAAAATCGCGACAATGTGTAAACTTTTTATTATTTTTTTTTTTTTTCGACTTTTTACTTGGGAAAAAGTTTTGAGATGAGAGGAAGAAAATAGAAGGAAAATTACGAATGAAAGGAACGAAGAAAATACGCGAGAGGGAGCGAGAGGTCGAGAGAGAAACACACGGATAAGCGAAAGGGTGGTAACCCTGGCACCGCGTATTTTTTTTTATTTTTTACTTTTTTCGTTTACTTTTTTTACTTTTTTTATGCGAATTCGTATAAACTTTTCAAAACGTTGTAATCTCTCACACAGTGAAACTTCGACTGAAAAACTTTTTCCCTTTTCTCTCTAGCACACTGCGATTGTATTTATTTTCTCCTTTTTTTTCCCTCCCCTCTCTTTCCTCTCGTCCGACCGTTCCTTAAAAACTTGAGCTTTCCTTCCCTCGCTCCTTGTCTCTTTCTTTTCATCTGCGTCTGATTCCAACCTCCTCCTCCTCCCCGCACGTTTTCTTTCATTCTGTTTTTCTTTTTTTTCCTTTTTCGGTTTACTGGCTTCTTTTTTCATTCTTTTCGCAGTGTTTCCTAAATAGTTATTAATTTTATTTTTCGTTTTTACTTTTTCTCCACTCCTCTCCTATCCGCACTCGTAACCCCCCTTTTACCTTCCATCTTTTTTTAGGTTAGCGCATCAGAAGATTTGCGCGTAAAAAGTAGAATGAGAGGGAAATAATGAAAGAAAAAAAAAAAGAAGAAGGAAATAGAAAGAAGTTTTTCACGCAAATTTTCATACAACCACCGAAAGTACACGCCGGCGAAGTTTTTCTTTCCTTTTTTCGTTTCCTTTTTTGCCTCTTTACCGTTACTTTCGAACTAATTTTCAATTTTGTTTGAATTCTTGAAAACTTTTCGCGAAAGGACAGCAACGATGAGAAGGTTTTTATGTTATTTATGGAGGCTAAAACTACATGTACTGTATAGGTAACAGCGAAAAATGTCTTCCGTTAAAAAATGAATAATCCAAAATTTTTAAGCGAAACGAAAAAAATCAGCGAAGCTCGTAAGCGGATACAAAATTAAGAAATTTTTGTCAAATTTGATGAGAAAATTAGTCATTGTTGAGAATAAATTTTCGAAGATGTGAAAAAAATTTTTTTTTAATTTTTTTTTTTCGATCGGTCAATCGAATTTTTTAATCTTTTTAAAAATTTTGTTCGTTGATGTAAATAGTATATTGTGTTACAAGTGCTTAAAGTGGGCTATTTTTTTACCGATTATTGAAAGTTCGCAAACGAGCCGAAAGAGAGTACTAAGTACTTCACACGAATTAAAATAGTTCACTAACACCTAACAAACTATATATTTTGTAACAAGTGTAAGGAATGCTGATTTTGAGACACTTAGAAAAAAACTCTTGCCCAGCAAGTTTTGCAAGTAAAAGTAGATTTTCTTTGTTTAAAAATCACTGCTATCACAGACATATTTATAATACAGTAATATATCAAATATTTATATTTTTTACAAAAAATAATTCGATGGTTCTTTTTCCTGCATTGACGAGATTTGTGGATTATATAAAATAAAAAGAAACAAAAAAATAAAAAACAATTATATGTGAAAAAAAGTACCACCTTGGAAAACGAAGTATAGTGTAGTTGTCTACGAGCAGGTTACGAAGAGATAAGCGGAGATTTTAGTATCCGTATACAAATCAAGTGATCAATAGGCGGTGGGGGCTGGCCGAAAATCACCTTTTGATGAGATCGAGTTATTTTCAGGTTAAAACGAATCTTTTTCTCGATGAAGCCTAAAAAATAAATTTTTTAAGACCATTATCAGAAGGGTAAAAAAAGGAACATTACACTGAATATCTAGTAAGTTGGGAACAAACTGACTAATCAAAGCCAAAATTGGTAGGTCTGGTTCTCGTATAAGAAGTACGTTTGTACCTAATTTCGAGACTATTAAAAGAGAATTGCAACATTTATTGAGATAACGTGAACAATTAGCTGTTCCGAAAGCCCCAGGGAATGAACCATAATACTAATAGGAACCAAATTTAGAAACATGTTAGATGTATTTTAAATCAATACTTGTACTTAATTTTGTGATTACAGCTTGAAAATCACTCCTTTTAGAGCCATTGATCTGCCAAAAAAGCAACAAAATCGCCCCCACCAGTCGTACCGTGAAGCCTATCAGTACCAAAATTGGTAAGTATTGTTCTTGATCTACGTAAGTATACTAAATTTCAAGTTTATCGATTGAAAATTGCGACCTGTACGCTGTTCGATAAAAAATGCATATAAACTGTCCTACCGGACAAACTATGCGCCCGATCCGAACCAAAAACAATAAGATTTTTGCTTTGGATAGATACAAATATGTATTTCAAATTTTGAAACAATCTAATCAAAATTACGCCTGGAAAAGGACTCAATGCGAAAGGGAGTATGAATTTTCAAAAATAGTGCCAAAATGCTCAGATCATGAAACGAAAAACGTACCCACTCCCACCCCTGGGTCCGAATACTCAAGCAACTCGAAATAAAGTTCATTACAAACATAAAAGTACTCTTACAGCGAGTTCATAACTAGTAATCGTAGCGCAGTTATTATAGTGGTAGGTCCACCACGCAGGAGTCGTAATTTCAAATCACAGTTACAGTGAAAAATTTTGTAAAATAAATTCAACTCAGAAAAAATAGAAAAAATAAATAAATAAATAAATAAATAGAAATTTGAGTATTCCTTATTGATGATTAAAAAGGTGTATAAACTTGATGAACTAATGAGGCGTGATAAAATGTAGAGGAACAAAAAAAAGGGTGTGTATAGATGGGAAAAGGTATCATTAAGGAGCGAAAAAAAGTGAAGGTATCATCAAGAAGCGAAAAAAGTTGAGGAACCAAAAAGGGGAGATAAGAAGGAGTGATAAAATGAGAAGTTCTAAAACCGCCCACCTCAGGTACGCCACATACAGCCTCAAAAAACCATCATTTATATACACATGTTGCAAAAACATTTTTTCGGACTTGATAAATTTGAAATAATGACAATAAGAAAAAAATTTGCTATAGGTACCTCTTTGAAAGTGTTATTCATCATACTTCTTTTTTCTCAAAGCTAGCAAACTGGTACCCAATACGTAAGAATGTTCGTATTCGTTTCTTGAATTTTCCTATAAAATCAATTTCCAAATGTGAAAAGGGTTTTGGGGTTTTCTGTTTCAATATGTTTGAGATAACCAATCTCTTTTGGTAAATTTTGAGCAATTTGACATTCGTAGGTGAGAAGGCCGGACATGGGTGAAAGCGGTGATTCCACCTTGGCTCAGGCGTTCTGAGAAGCTTCTCAAGGCCTTATCAAAATACCTACTAAAGAAAAGTTGAATGATTATTTGCTAAAATACACTTAAATCCACGCACGGTTGTTCCAAACCGGAACGTATGTAGTGTACTCAAGAAATTTTTAAAAACAAAAAACTGAAACTGTTGTATATATAGGTCATATACAGGATAATAATTTCGTCAGTGCCCTATAGAAAAAATATTTAGAATTTAGGTTTTTTTGATATAATAAGTTGCCAGTATGAATAAACTTTTCTGTCCTAAAATTCGATGAGAGATTGGATGGTGTTGGTTTGAAGTCGATATAGAATTGAATATTAATCATTAGGAGTGTAAAAAATATGCATTAATTATCCTTAAATATGCAAAAATATACGATTATTTTTCTTTAAATATATATTTCAATATAAATTTATGAGTTTAAAAAAATTGAACCAAAAATTATTAAGTTTTAAAAAAATCAAAGTTTTTTTTTTTAATTTCCAACAAATTTGTAGTCGTATATTCAATTGCAAATATTATCCTCAAAGGTTTTCATTGATCTTATTTCTTATCTTAAAAGCATAGAGCAAATAAAACGATTAGGGTATATATTAAGAGGTTTCTGGGGGTCTGTACCCCCGTAGCCATTTGACCTCTACACATTGCGTATTTTTGTCGGTTTTTGTGATATTTTGTTGGGGGGATGTTAGAAGAGACCACTGACGATGTGTAGACCCATCCCTTACAACGGAACTATTCACATCCTTGTGAAAAAAAACAAGAACCAGATGTCAAAAAGTAAATGTTACTAATTATTGAGAGTTGACATATACACAAACCACTGGGTGGCACCATTTCCAATTTGCTGATAAAATAACGCATAAATGTAGTGTGGAAGAGTATAGGTGAAAAGTGTAGACACAGTATTAAGATTGATTAAAAGAGAAAGTCAAAAGAGTGCAAGTTGGATACAGACATGTTGTATTTGATGACCAGAGCAATCAAATTGAATGGGGATTGAGTGAACATAGATTCATTTCACACACATCACCTACTCAAATAAAGGATCAAAATATTTTAAAAAACATTAATATTCAATTGAGTGAAAGACATACGAACAGTTAAAAAGCGCATGAGATTGGTTTTAATAAAATAAAGAATCAAAAAAATATATAAATTAAATTCAAAAAGAATATGGTCATCGCGCATGAAACTACACACAAAGAACGGAGGTGCCAACATACTTGAAAAGCGAGAATCATGAACTAGGACTGCAATTAAATCAAGACACTACAAAAAGAATAAAATTTAGAAGGAAAAATTTTAAAAATAAATATGAAAAAAGGAGCCATTTTAGGAGACAAGGCTTCTAAAGCATAAGTGCAGGAAGATGAGTTTAAAACAGATGTCGAGCTTAAGGCAGCAGAAAAAAGATGGTGGTCCGAGTTTGTTGTAGCCAGCAGTAAATAAGTATATTCTTCATGTGAGTGCAAAAAAGGAATAAGAGGAATGAAAAAAGAGTGAAATTAGGTCCCATAAAGTACATAAACTATCATATTTTCTATACATAAACTTTTTCATCAAAATATGTCAAAATATTTACCTAAATTTATTCAAAAATATTCGAATGTATGAGATTTTTCGTGGAAAAATATTTGGCAAAATATGCGTTTAAGACAAAATATGCAAATATATTTTAATTATGAATTTATTATGAAATATGCTAAAATATGCGTTTTCAGATTTTGTGCGTAGGCTTAGGAGGACTTGAAACGTTAAAAACAATATTTAAATTAGGATTCTGACGCATAAAAAGAAATTAATTTTCACATATTTTTTAAAGCCCTGTTAATCACAAAAGGTTGTGATATTTACACCAGAAATAGAATGGAAACTAAACATAATTAAATTCATTGACTATATTTAGGTAGTATACGTACCTGCACATTAGAAAACCAAATAAAGACCAGGATAAATTAAAAAAGATCCTTAAACCCCACAATTGGTTGTAGAACTCCATTCTCAGTCGACTCATTTATTGAGCATTAATATCTCTGCAACAAGAGTTAATGGCATCTTGTTAAAGCAGTAATAGTTTCATAGGATTGTCCCGAATGGTAGAATTTTATTTGAATGTGGTTCCCCAAAAAAATGGTATGGAGTTAGATCTGTGATTGGGCATGCCCCTATTCAATATTCAACTCTGTCTCTAAAAATTGTCTCTGAAAATTTTGTTTGCACCAACTTCAAACCATGGCCATTAGATTTCTCATTGAATTTTATGTCAGAACAGTTTGTTTTTAACCTTATTATACATACTGGCCACTTTTTATATTAAAAAAACTTAAATCCTATATACTTTTCCTATGACGCAAAATCAAGTTACCACCTATATGTATATAAAAGTTCTAGAATACAGTAAACACCTAAAAATTGTTTTTTTCATGCAAAATTGTTTCATCAATACTTTTAAATAAACTAAAATTTCCCAAAAATTTTTTTTCAGTACACCGCTGTTTAGATGACCCTTGAGCCTTATAGATTTCATCTTTGGCCCCGTATATGGGTCTCAAATTTCTTCAGTCACTGTCTACAACTTAATTTAGGTTACATAATAGGGTACCGGACATGACTCTCAGAATTACTTGAAATTAATGGGAGAGATAGTCTAAAGCTTGTGAATGAAGGTTCTGAAATTTTTTTTGAAAAATATTCAATAGAAAGGAAGATATAAGATGTCAAAGTTGCGCTGCACCAAAAATGGTACCTCGATGCGCACCCTGTTGTTGTGATGTCATAGAATTGACGTTTCTGTATTTTGCATTATCAGAGGTTGTTGGTTTCAATACATCTCATTAATACTTCATTTTTAAATAGGTTTTTGGTGAAAATTTACTGAACAAAATTGACTTTAAAAAATGACTTTGAAGCAAGGTGAGCGCACATTTCATTTCAGGACCCAAGAAAACTTTTGGCACAGAAAGCTTAAAGTCTAAATTATCACCTAAGTAAATAAGACTCAATAAGTTTGGGTTTCTATCTGTATTTATTTTTTGTACTTCCCACAGGTAGAAGGTTGAAAATTGGTATGAGGGTGCTTGAGTATCACATCTAATTTTTTTTTTCTTTTGAAATCCCAAAAATAAGAAAGGGGCAGTAGATATGGACCAAAAATTCATTTTCTTGGAACTTTCAACATATATACACTGAAATTATCCAACTCAACACAAAGGTGGTATAATATTGTTTGTTTATGCCTTAAAAAAATATTTTTGAGGTACTGAGTTCAAATTGGACCTTAAGTTTTTTAATTTGATCAATATTTTGACCCAAAGGGACTCAAAAAAAGGCCCAATTTTGTTTTTTTACATTTTAGTATGTAATACATCATTTGTAATGTTTCTTGAGGTGCTGAGTTCAAATTTGTCAATAATTTTTTAATTTGATCAATTTTTTGACCCCAAGGGACTCATGAAAGGGCCCCAATTTTATTTTTTTACATATTATTATATAATACATCATTTGTAATGTTTCTTGAGGCACCAAGTTCAAATTTGACATTATTTTATTCATTTAACTCATTTTTGACCCCCAAGGCTCAAAATGAGTGGAAATTTTGACTTTTCATATTTTATAGTGTAATACATCATTGGTAATAGTTTTTAACTGCTGATTTTGAATTTGACGTAATTTCTTAATTTTACTCATTATGTGATCCCACAAGGGTTCTGAAAGGGGCTAATTTTGAATTTCCCTATTATATTGTGTGATACATTATTGGTAATTTTTTTAGACTTGAAGTTTTATTTTGACATATATTTCTTCATTTAACTTCTTATAATGTGACCCAAAGTGGTTCAGATATAACTAGCTAATTTTGACTTTTCACATTTTATTGTGTGATATATTGTCTATAATGTTTTACAATTTTCTGAGTACAAATGTAAAAATCTTATTTTTCTTACAAGTAAGCTGGGCAAGTGGTTTTACTGAATTTTGTTGGTCTCAAAAAACATGGGCATCAAATACCTAATAAATCACTAAATAATAAGTGAAGATATAATTCCAATGCCTTTTTTGGGGCCACAGGAAGAAAAAAAGTGGTTCAATCTAAAAATGGATTGTAAATATAATCTCAGTGCCTCAAAAAACATTATTTATGGTGTATCACTCAATAATATCTAAGAATTTAATTTGAACCCCCTGTTTAGGGTCATAGGGGGGTCAATGAGGTGTTTTATTTAAAAATATATTGCAAATCTAAACTCAGCGCCTCAAAAAATATTATTAATGATGTATCACTCAATAATATCTAAGCATAGTCTCAACTGCCTGTTTGGGGTGATAGGGGGCTCAATAAGGGGTTTGATCAAAAAATTGATTGCAAATCTAAAGTCAACACCTCAAAAAATATTATGAATGATATATCACTCAATAATATCTAAGAATATTATCTCAACCCCCTGTTTTGGGTCACAAGGGGCTCAGTGAGGGTTTTATCAAAAAATGAATTGAAAATCTAAATCCAGCACCTCAAAAAACATTATTAATGATATATCACTCAATAATATCAAAGAATATTATCTTAACCCCCTGTTTGGGGTCAGAGGGAGCCAAGGAGGGGTTCAATCTAAAAATGGATTATAAATTAAACTCAAAGCCTCAAAAAACAATATTATCGATGTATCACTCAATAACATTCAAGAATATTATCTTAATTCCATTTCTTAAGCTACAGGGGGCTAAATAAAGGGTTAAATCTGAAAATGGGTTGCAAATATGAACTCAGCCCTCAAAGTAAATAACTCCCCAGGCACCACCAAAAATTTTTTCCAAGGTTGTGCTCTAATATAAAAACAAATAAGGAATAATTGGTTTTTGATTTTCTTAGTTTTTATTGTTTTTCAATGTTTTGAATTTGTCTATAAATAAGGGGGTAGGAGGTGCAAGTGCACATCTTTCATCCCCTCCCTCACAGTCACCATGAACTTTCAAAATTGATGAGCTTAACTAAACTGATGTACAAACACAGGAGAATAAGGAATGAATAAATGAGAAACCTGTGAAAGAGGTGAAAAGTTTGCTGATGTGTCAATTCTATAACATCACACTCACTGCACAAAAAATATTACAACGTTTTTTGACAACTCAACTTTACCATTCATTTTCTCCCATTCTATCCAACCAATTTTAATGGTTTTCACTGATATTTTTTATTTTTTTTAAAAATTTGAAAATATGTTCACTGAAAATCATGTCCGATACCCTATTGTGTAGAAGTACAATACGTAAAATAAAAATTCAAATCAATTTGCAAGGTAAATTTTTAAATATTTGATTTACATTTTTCAATTTTAAACCATATTAGGGCAGTAAAAAAAAAAGGCGTGAGTTTCACTTGGGCATACATTACTCATGAATGATTCATGTGTAAACATAAAATGGTGCTGTTGGGTGCATGCGCAACCTGTTGCACACACACACACAACCATACAACGATAAGTCATATAACACAGACAAATGAGAGTTACAATTGTAAGAGTTACCGTTACGCAAATCTGACATTGTAATTCTCGTTTAACCCTACCTTAGACACCGATCCCTAAGATTTTTACTCATCAAAAATTGCAAAAACATATTGAGCACAAAGCCATATCCGAGCAATAGGGTGGCAATTAGTCTCTATAAAAATTTGAAATTAGACAAAAACTTAGAAAATTTATGATTTTGTAGCTATTTTAACATGCAAAAAAATTTAAAATTTAGCTACCCACTACAAAAAAATAAAAAACTGTTTCACATGACCTTGAGGGCTTGAATATCATTTATGTTGGCATTTTCAAGCAAAGTGGCTGACACCCAGTGGAGTTTTTGAAAGTAGCGAAACAATAGTCACGTGGACCTTGTTAGTACAATAATGCAATTTCACATGTTGAAAGATGGCAATAACATTTTCCTAACAGATTGCTGGCATTAAAATGATTATATCTCTAGTTTTTCAATGTAAATAGCCATATTTGTCAACCACATTCTGCGCCTAAGTTAACGGAACTAGTGGTTTGTCCCAAGAAAGCTACCTACACATTCACTCATCTCTGAAAGCGAGAGTAGACAGAGTGCTGAACTAATATTTAAATGCGAGTATTTAAAATAATTTTGGGAGATTAAAATAATTAAACCAAAAATTAATTCCCTTTCTGCATATGTTTATCAAGATCGCCTACAACAGGAAATAGTGCCATCACAAACAGGGAATTTTCAAACGGATGAATGTGAAAATACTGAGCATGTTTTATGACTTTTTTCTTGTTTTATGACTGAAACAAGTAATTTGGGGCATCTAGTGACTGACTAAAGCCGAATAAAAACTCTGTTGTTAAATATAATCTTCCAATTGGATCCTTTAGTGTATTATCACAAATAATTATATTAGGCTCAATGATCAAAAAAAATAGTGTGGATGAAAATTTGTGCTTTGGTCTATTATCATAATGCAAAATTTGCATTGTGGTAATAGGAAAACATGAAGAATGTGGTGCGGAGATGAACAAATTACATTTTTTTTAATTCTAAGCCTAGTTTTGCTCACATTTAATTTAACATCACGAAAGTAGTTATGCTAAATAAAGTGTGGCGTTAAAATAAATATGCAGAATGCATTGTGGAATTTGTTTATTCCCATCAAAGTCTTCAAAATCTCTACGGGTCAACCAGGTTCGATATAAACAAAAATACAACCTGAATGACAGATGATGTCACCCATTCCATCACCTCTATCTTATTCTCTATTGGTTATTCATCCTGCGAATTTTATTGAGCCTAAATTGAGACAATTTTTGGTTCCTTCAGAGATGGATAAATATAGTTAATGTATCCGACTGAACTGGAATCTATGACATCGCACAACACAAAACCAATTTGCGAACTTGGCCAACCACCAGACCTGAATGATTTTAAAAAATTTTCATTTCTTTAATGCATTCTGCGCATTTTAATTAAATGCTACTACACGAAAATTGGTGATGGTGTTGAAATGAATGCACAAAACACATAATAGTATTCCTTCATCGAAGTACATAATGCGTTTTGAAAACAACTAGAACACATTCTACACTATGTTTTTTTGCTTAATGACTGTTTCTGCTCATTGAGCCTAACATTTATAACATAATTATAGTACGTTTTGCTAGGATATCATCCTAGGTGAGGATTATTGGCTCAGACACCTTTACAACAATTTGCGACAAAACGCTAACCAATTTAGTGCACCACATGTTAAGCACTCTTTACCTGCACAAATTACCTGTTACATTCTGTATGTAATTCAAAATTGTCGAACCACGATGAATTGGCTTATTACCAATTACCAGTGGCGAATCCTCCAGTACATCTAGGTAAGCAAAAATGTACCAATTAAAAAAGGAGAAAAATAAAATTTCTTATTTAAAAATTGTTATCGATTATTTATCCTGAATTCACAAAAAAATTATTCATTTTTCATTCACGTCGTAAAACATAACCAAAGTACAGCAAGAGGAATCTTATACTAGTTCTTAAATTTTTATCAATCCTCTCCCTTAAAAATATCTATATCATCTAATATTCCAGAGATGTACCAACAAAATAATTAGCATTCGTCACTGCCACTTACATCATGTTGAAAAGTGTATTCATTGTACCATCCAATTAGTCACCAATACATATATATAAATATGTATGTATTTAAGTAAGTGTGTATGTACAGAACCAAGTATATAAGGCACCAGCAAACATCAAACTTCTGTCAATTTTTACTGAGGCTGACTCTACCGTACTTGTATATAAAGCTAGTAAACACGTAAAACTGGAGACTACCTTCTCTAAGTGGAATTCTTCCCACAATGCAAGATATTCCACACATTTATATCACCATCTAAGCAGATTTGTATCACGAGCATGACTAGGGCACAAGTACGTGTTTCTATGACTTGGGATCGAGGAAAACAAAAATAAAAACACCATGTTTTCCATTAAAAGTTGAACAATTTCATTTGCACAGTTAATAAAATAGTACCTTTTCAAAGAAAGCATAAAAGTAAGCAATTGCGACTCCAGCAATTACAGCAATTTCCTTAGGCTCACGCTGCAACATACTTTTCTCAGTTGCATAGAAATGTGCTTTTTTTTTGCGGAAAATTGAGCACTCAACACTTTCCTATTGAACTATTTTTCAGTGGAAATTTTCATGGATATACCGATTAATACGTGAAAAATTAAATGGATCGGGCCCATTCATCACATCTGCCACAATGGAAAACTGGTTAGATTGAGGCCATCTTCACCCATTCATGATGAACCGTAGTGGTTCACCAATTCAGTTGAATAAAAAGTCAGTAGCACCTATTTGGAACAGCATCACAATAAAGCAAAATCAAACACTCTTTCCAAAAATTACAAACGTCCTTCCTCGAATCTGCCATAAATGAGTAAAACTAGCCTTGTATTAGGTAAGCTACAAAAGTCGTAATTTCACAAAGGTTACTTACATATTGCATCAGTCTAAAAAATTATTTGCTAGTAATGGATAAGAAGTAAGTACGAATTTACTCTCGAGAAAAACAAAATTTATTTTCTAGTCATCAAACTAAAAAAAAAAAAAAAAAAAAAAATAAAATAAGAATGGAAAATTGTGAAAAATATTTCCTGTATTTATAAAAAGAAAGTTTTAATTACAATATAAAATGGAAGCGCAGAAGAATAATCGAATTTTAGCTGATCTCCGAGATATTTTCAATAGGTATGTATAGCAAATAGGTACTGTCTACGTTAAAAAAAAAATACAAAAAATACAAAAAATACAAAAAATACAAAAAATACAAAAAATACAAAAAATACAAAAACGCATGAAGAAACAAAAAGAATACAACTTGAAAAGAATTAAATGAAATAGTATTTAATTTTTATTGTTCACGACACCTCCGTAAAGAACCGTTTCGCCCACTTCCATTAAAAATTGAGAAATCCATTCAGGTACCTACTTCCCTTTTCTGCTTCTCTTTCATTTATTTTTATGAGGCAAAGATAACGAATCGATATTTTCGTAGAAATCGCCAAGAATTTTTAAATATTTCCAATTTTAGTTCAGTTGGAGGAAAAAAAAAGTAAAAAATGAAGGAGAGGTAGGAAGAAGAACTAGAGAAAATTTGAAAAGAACAAACATAAGAATGAAATTTTTTCGAAAATTCATGCTCAACTAGAAAACTGAAGATAAGTAGTAATGTGTTCCTTAACTCCAAAAGCATTTAGGCTACTGTTTAGTCTCGGAACTTTTTTTTTTACGAGTATTGACATTTTAAAATTGTATTTCCTGGAGAGATTATAAATAGATCTATTACCATAAACATCAAGTTTGTTACATTCAATTATATTTTGAATAAGTAATCTGAATTATCGGAGTGGTAGGTTAGTAGTAATTTTTTGTAACACCCTTCCAAAAAGTATGTTTTTTTTACGAGCCTTAATGGAACAAAAAGTAACGAATTTCGATACCAAGTCAAAAAATAATCTTCTGCACATTCTTGTTCATGCTGAGAAACCAATCAAATTACAGCTCACGGATGAGAGCTTCTGATTTGTTAAATTAAAATCAAAGTTGATTTAAAAATTGTCTTCTTCCGCAGTCACTTGAATTGTCAAATACTGTCTTCTTATTGTTAAGGTCTAATATAGAATAGCAGATACTGTTTGTACTAATAGTCTGCATCAATACAAACTATTTTTAATTATTTGTGAGTTTTTATTCAGTTTAATAGCAGTGTGCTTTTATTTCTCCACTTGTCTTAAACTAGTGGCCATTTATACCTTTTTCTGCCGCTACAGAAACATTAAAACTGATAAATTTTTTTTTATTTCGAATTCTGACTCTCACTCTCCCTTAGATGTTTAAAGACTATACACAAAATACTCAGACTCTTTATAATGAACCGATTAACTATCCTGAGTCTACTGATTAAGGAAAAACATGGTGTCCTTGAAAGTAAAATCAAAAATAACTAGAACATGTTCATTGACTGTGATTTTTGGTTAAGGTAGGGTCAAAGGCGTATATTGGGGGGTCACGGGGATCAGATCCCCTTTAGCCAAGAAAAAAGGCTTGACGTATGAAAACTGTGTATTTTTATCAGTTTTGGTGATTTTGTTTTGTGGAGTGTATCAGAAGAGACCACTTAAACGTTCGGACCAC
The DNA here is from genome assembly GCA_011428145.1 of Ericerus pela. Lineage (NCBI taxonomy): Eukaryota > Metazoa > Arthropoda > Insecta > Hemiptera > Coccidae > Ericerus > Ericerus pela. The sequence goes on from WOFM01000354.1 coordinate 1,765,622, forward strand.
CCCTTTAAAACAGAGCTAAGTATATCTATTTGGTAACGAAAGAATACCAAGAATGGTAATAAGAATGGTAATTAGGGGCAATTTGGGATATTAAGAATCGAAATAAAAGAACCTTCTACAGAATTTTGGATAATTGTGATTTAATAATTATGTTATCAATTTGATACTATTTTTTAGAATCGACATATATCGATACCCATCAATTTATTCTGATACTTTTTACATCACTAAGCACCCAAAACTTCATAAATTTGCTACAAAAATAATATCCAGCCGAAAGCTGGAATGTAAGTAGTCGAATGAGTGCCATAAAACACCCTTCCTATACAGTTATGACTCCTAAGCTTCGATTTTCTGAATTCTGCACAGCATATTACGTACTTATTCAATCAATCAGAAATTTGAAATTTTTTAATCAATAATTACTAAAACGATTTTTCTTTTTTTAAGAGTCGCTTAATTTTTTGCACGAGGTTATTTCTTTTTTGAGCCATCCTTTTCACGATTTTTTTTTTTTTTTGAGATGGTAGGTACTTCATTATCCTTAAAAATTATTCCTAAAAATGTTCATTGTGGCTGTCAAGGATATTTCCCAATTTAGTCTCTTTTTATAATAACAAAACGTAAGTACATGTAGTCTTATTCCGCGATTAACTGCGGATACCAACTGCCGTAAAATCAATTTTATTCATTGGCTAACCTTGAATTCACGAATAAAAATAAAAAAGAGTGCGGAAGAAGAAAGTAACTTTGAAACAAACAAAATGAAAATTTTTTTTTTTCTAAATGTTCTTCCTCAATTTATAAGAGTGCAACAATAAAGTTTATGATTCAGACCGATGCGATGACGCATAGGTAAATACTTTTGGAAATAGAATTACGAAAAAGTTCGCGAACTTTGAAACTTTCTTAACAAGTGTTACCAACGACGACGCAAAAATAGAAAAGAAGAGGAAAAAACGGCGAAAAATAAAAGCAAGAAAATGGAAAAAGAAGGATGAAAAATGGGTTGGAATCAGATTTCCCGGCGTGAAGTGGTTCCTAAAATATCGATATGGAAGGAAAATTAATATTCTCGAATATCTACAATAACGTTTCTGCGTGTTTATTTCATCTTTCAATTTTGAAGCGGACACTTCGTTATCTTCAAAATACCTGTACCCTATTATAGGATATAATTTCAGTAACTATAATATTGCTTCGAGAAATTAATAAGGCAAGTTTATGATCTCTTGGAGGTTTGATTTGAAACAATTTTAGCATACAATGGTCTTTAATGATGCTTGAAGTAGTGCGGTAATTGAGCTAAATTATCTCTCAACTGACCTAAATCAGTTTCTTAGACACATATACATGTCAGAACTTTGTGAGAATATATTTAAAAATAATTTTACAAAACCAAAGTTTAAATACTATTACCTTTTTTTTTTTCAAAATAAACTCATAGCCACGCATTCCAAAAAAAAAGTCATTATTTAATCGGTTTTAATGAGCGAAGTGAGAGATTTTCAAATCTATTGGAACAGTAGAAAAAAAATTTCATTTCTTCACTAATGTGGAAAGAGTTTTGTCTCAGCTAATTTTATATTTTTATTTTTTCACTATTTCCTGCCCATTTAATTATTTATTGCTGTGTCAGTCATCACGAACTTCAACAAATTCGGCGAATACTATAATAATCGTATTTCGGAGAATTATTTGCAAAGAATATTGTACAGAACTTGTTTACATACTCTCAATAGTCAACTCGTGCGATTATGTACAGTACTCGCATATGGCTCGGAAAGTAAACTTTGCATCTCAATACCATTTTGCAACTCATGCTCTAAAAATTTGTGCTATTATTGAATCAGTTTTGGTTACCTACCAAAGTGGTAGATCTCAAAATTTACTCGAAAGAGCAAAAAAAGAATCATTTTTGCCACACCCTCGTCCAAAAATTATGTTTTTTCATGCCCCTTGACTGAATCAAAAGTAGGAAATTTCAGCATCATGTGAAAAAATACGATTTTTCGCAACCACTCTGGAAGGTTGACTTCCTCACACGACTCTATCACTTTCTTGTATAGCTTGATTTTTATTTAAAAGGTTGTTCAATTTTATTTTCTTCATAGTAAATAAAAAAGTAAAAAAATGGTAATAAATTTATAATCTCATTCCTGTAAAATTGATTTATTTTCTGTATATGTAACCCTTTTTTTTAAGTTGAGGGACTATCAAAATAAAAAAAGTAAGATAATGATTCAATTTTAGAAAAATTAATTGTTTTATATATCTTCAGTGTTTAAGGGGGAGTGGAGAAACGTGGTTGGAAACAAAACTGAAATTATTAGTTACTATCGTTTGCTCATTAGCTTGGAAATGAGTTTTTCTCAACTATTTTTTCGTTTATTTCTTCATTAAATATTCTATTAATGAGGAATGTTGGATTACCGTAATATTACGTCAATGATCACGAACCTCGTAGTTCTAAAAATTTATTAAATACAATAATAACTATTTTATGGAATATTCGTTACAAAAAATATGATATGCAACATGTTTGCCCACTCACGATAGTCAACTTGTGCTTGCAATTCGTGGTAAATTTCTTATTTTGCAAACCAGTTGCATAATATACTATTTCTAGTAGAAATTGTGTTCGAATTGCTGAATAAAAATGGCTTAAAAGTACAGTTTTTCAGAGGAAAATTATAATAAATCTGAACATTTGATATTTCTTCAAAAACGTCACTGAAAAGCGGTATGGTAGGCCAGGCAGTTCCTTTTATTAACTTCGTCTCTGAAATGAACTTCAATTTATTATTAATTCGTAATTTTTTTTCGAATTAATTATGAAAATTAATTGGAACAGAAAGTACACTCAGACCAGTGTACCTGCAGAATTTTAATGGGGGGAAGGAGCAGAAGTGAAAAGGTTGATAAGGTTTCGTTTTATTTTAAATTGGTATTTATACCCACAAACAAGAGAAATAAACAATACTTTAAATATTAATTTTTGGGAATACACGACCCCTTGCAACCGCCCTTGACCTAAACTTTCCACAAACCTACATATCAACGTCTTCAGAACAATGATCATTAAAAGGAATGCAACGTCTATGCTGAAAATTAAAGAACAATTCTTCACCATTTGGAAAATGGACTTTCACCAAAAGTTCAATGTTTCCCTTCTAGCGGCAGATTGAGTAGAAGAAATGAAGAAATTCCCCTTTCAAAACGCTAAAAAAGAGGAAAAAAGGAAAATTTATTGAAAAAAAAAGAAACTATAGTAATGTGCAGTATAGTCCGCTGTAAATTATTTGGACGACGATATTCGAAAACAAGATTATATTATTTTATTTCATAAAAAATATCCCTGAATTCCATTAATTCATCTTCTTCTTTCCTTTTTATTTAATAATTCTACATGCAGACAATACTTAATTATACCTACGGATATTTGGTGACATTAAACTGGTCCCTTGAATACACAAATCCCTCCATTCGACAAATCCCTTATTTTTACTAATTACTACAGTGAAAATTCATATAATACACTGATTTTGTACATAAACTCATGTTTTAGACAGAATATTTGTACTGTGTCTTAACTGCCTCATGCGGTCTTAACTTGTATTGAACAGTCTTATCTTTTACTTGTACTGTTGCACGTACAAAATTATTATTTTATTATATTGTAATTTTACTCTTGTGATTAAATATTTTCTTAAAGTCTGTTACCTGAAGTCAGGGTCCACCATAAGAGTATGGATGGTAAATTATCTGATATTCATTTCGGATATTTCTTGAAGGAAGTGTAACTCCAGAAAAAAGTGTCTACTATAATAAATGGATCTCTTTTATTCCGTTACAAGTATGGCCTCAGAATCCGGATAAAGACTGTCAAAAATTTGTTGAAGAGCAAAAAAAAAAAGGAAAAGCCCAACTCAACAAAGTTTTTTGTCATTTCACTCTGCGCAACTTCCAAAAAAAACTGACGCTCTGAATTCACCTCTGTTCCATTCCATGAAATTCTCTCCCCCCCCCCCGATATCTACTAGCAAAATAATTTCTTAGAAATCTTCGAATTTAATAATCTTAAAGATAACTAACCACAAAATAACAAATTTATACGCCATTACGTCTGCACAATTTATCGATGTCGAAGTTATGGTCTATCTGTCAACTTTCAGGCAGGTCATTGGCTGCTGTTCGCTATTAAACGCAATTTTCACAACTTCAAGGAGAACCGACAATCGATAACAAAATTGATACAAATTAACAATACAATTCTTGCGAACATAATTAAAGAAATGTTTGTCAACACGCCACAAAATTTCTTTAACAAAACAAAATTCTATTACTTTTTGCTCGGACAGTAATCAGAAACAGAGAATACAAAAATAGAGAAAACCGACGACGAACGAAGCCATAGAAAGTAGCCACATAATTGGTTCTATTTTTTCTTTCTATTGCGATATTTTACCGATAAAATTCACCATAAATGAAAAGATTTTCTTCTTCAGAATAATCAAAAATATTAAAACAAGTTTTTTTCACCGAAGATGACGAAAAATATAGGTAGGAAGCGCCTTTTGTTTTCAAAAATACAACCATTCTGACTGTGGCTGGTTACTTGAACTGATGAAGCTTTTTAAAAGAAGATTATGAAAGAAAAAAGCTTCAACCTACATATAAATTTTCATAATTCAGTGTAAGTACCTGCATGTGTTTTAAGAATTTTTTATCAAAACAGGAACACCATAAAAAAATTCCAAACATAATATATGTACTTACATTTAGCATGAAAACAGTGATAAACGAATGGAAAAGAATTTGAAGAAAAAAAAATAGTATATTGTGTTCATAAAAACTGCACAATCGTTACACTGGTTATAGAAATTCATATTTTTGGCAATTGTTGCAGACTGTATTTTTTGTGACAAGTGAGTAGGTGCGGTGCCTGTATGGGTTAAAATAAAATATTGGCAGAGCAGAGTAGTCATCAGGGACATAGCGAAAAGCTTTGTTTCGGGTGAGGAGAAAACCAACACCTAAATGAAAATCATCAACTATCACAATTTTCTTACTAAGTAGCACCTATATTACAAATTTACAACTGTCAATTTTTCCAACTAAAAAATTGCCAAATGTTCCAAAATTTTGAAATTGCCTAAAAAAAAGTCATCAAATTCAACAGTTTTCCAACTATATAGATGTGGAAACCACCATATAAAAATACATTCGCCAGTCATAGCCAGCAGTGAGATAACCGTGTGGTCAAGTTTACCGTTTTTAGCTGGCAAATGTGTGCGTCCTAGAATCGATTCTCCAAACTGACAAAACCTACAAGTGTCCAATTAATCAGTTTTTAAAACTTTAAAATATTCAGCGGAACCTTCCGCATCGCCTCTCAGCTATGTCCCTGACATTCTTATACAGTAATTAAGTTATTTCATTTCACTGATCTAGAACTGGACAACTGGCCATATTGGCTAAGTCTGACAGATTATTAGCATCTTCTGCCATTCTGTACAAATTTTTTATTATCACCCACAGCCTTGACCCCTTATAATATCATGCATAATGTAACTATTCTCCTTCGTATTTTTTCAAAAGAGCTAAGCAAATAAATTTCAGAATCAAAAATTTTACACTCTATTCGACCACATAATCCGCGCACTAGATCTGGCACTGACATAGATTGAAAATCATATGTTCCATGCAAACATGGAAAAATACAGCATTAGGCATACTGCTAGACGCTGTAAGTACTCACCTACATAATTTGAACAATATCCACTGAAAAAATAGGCGTTTAAATTTACACGTCTGAAATGTGCTAAAGAGATGAATTTCTACACTCTCTTAGAAAGTGAGAATTTACTCATGCCCCTTGAAAATTCGTTCATATTCTTCTCTCCCCCAGCTAGGCTGCACATGTGCATTTTTTATTTTGTCTGCTTTACGCTCTACTTTTTACGCATCACGTATTCGTGCAAAATGTGCTAAAAAGTTGGTAGGTAGTCTACCACGTTAGTTAGTTATTTTTTTTGTTTTTTTTTTGTTTTTTTTTGTTTTGTTTTGTTTTTTTTTTGTTTTGTTTTGTTTTGTTTTGTTTTGTTTTGTTTTGTTTTGTTTTATTTTGTTTTGTTTTGTTTTGTTTTGTTTTGTTTTGTTTTGTTTGTTTGTTTGTTTGTTTGTTTGATTGTTTCCATCTTCATTTGTCTTTTTTTAGGTAGGTATTACAAATGATGCATGCTGCCATCAAGATGGATTATAATTGAAACCAAAATGATTTAAATTTTCAACTAGGCTATTATTATTTTTTTCTCATAACAGAAGATAATCCCGTAGTGGTGGCATTATATATTTTTTAGAATCGATTAAGTAACTTATGGGTTATCTTTGACTACAATAACTATTAGTTTTACAGTAATATTGCCGCTAACGTTGGAAACAAAAAATCATTGAGAATGATTTTTTCATCAAACAATGTATCAGATGAACAGATTATTTTTATATTTTTTTCACTGTTCAAGTTTTGCTGCGAACATACACAAATTTTGTTCTCTATGCAGGTAGGAACACACTCTGTACATTATTATTTTTGGTAAACACGCATCGGATGACATGTTTTTGTAATACTCAGTGCTATTTTGACATTATGAGATGTTGAATTTTCTTGTGGCAACAGCCACCAATAGTGTTTTTTACATATAGGCATCTGAATTCTAATAATCTCAGTATGTAAGTAGATAACCACGACTAAGAACATGTTAAGGGAGATACTCAAGATTTGCAATCTTTTAATTAACATCAGCATGCTGTAAACTTCGAGTTTACGAAAATCTGGCATGCTGAGGATGGGAAGCACTGATTCTATGAGTACCATTCAACGTAGGTGGTGTTTGATTAAAGATTTAAAGAGAGTCATAACTTAAAATATTTCGAAAGGGATATATTCCAAATTTCGCAGTCAACAAAATACAGGCATAATAAACTGCTTTCAGGAATGTTTCGGTAATCAGTATGCCTGTAGTTTATGTCATTATTCGAAAAACGATTATAGTCCATCCAACCGCAGATGGTCCGTGTTCCTTAAAACAAAGTTCACAAACATCAATTTGTTTTGAATTTTTTTATTTAAATTTTCACGTATTTTATTAAATACATTGAGATGTGTGGCAACAATGCACATATTATATTATACATATAACTAATGTAAATTTGTAAGATTATGCTGTCTCATGAACCATCTTTCACTGGACGGACTATAATGATTTTCAATCATTCTTTTAAAAAGTATTCATTTCAAAACTTCGAGGCAATGTGGAGACACACTCAATCACTCGATGGTATTGAAGGAAGTCAATTTTTTCAGAACGTAGGAGAGGTCGTGTGATTTACGTTCCATCAAAATATGGAGTCCACAGCTCCACCTGAAGCCAAATAAAACAATTTTTTCTGATTATCTCAGAACTACTTTTAGTGAATTAGTCTCTTAAAACATCCACCTGTACAAAAGTCAATTTCTTGTTTTCACGGTACAGATCTCAATTTTTGTTCGACAACCACAAAATTTGGTACGAACATTTTTACTGAACTAAAGACCTAATCTATTGATTTTAGTGCAGATTGGCGTGAAGGTACTTCCGGTACCACCATTTTCATTTTTATTTTGTGTATGTATGTTTTTATGTATATATGTATGGAATTGTCGATTATTAGGGATATGTTGTAGGTATGAAAGGACCTCATCGATACGTTTTTTATCTTTTTCCTTTTCCTTATCAACCTCTAGAGACAAGAATTGATTAAACTGATGAATAAGAACATCCAATTTCTCTTCATAAACGGTCGAACGTTTATATAAATTATCTGTAGTTATTTGGAAATTCCTATTCATGGCTTCCGTGTATGTATTACAAAAAACAATTATTTTTTAAACAAATTTTACGAATTTGTAAGCCAATTTTTTTTTTTTATTTCAAGGTACCAACTACTCAGTCTTTGAATGTATATCTCCAATCTATCATTTTGAAATGTTTATTTCTATTTTGGTTTCTTTTTAAATTTTCTTGAATTTTTTATTCTGAAATTGATTCATAAAACATTTAAAAGGGTGTAACGGGATAAGGTGGTCAAAAGAGCCTCCAGCGATTTTTGAGGAGATTATTGAAACTATAAATATAAAATTTTGGTTAAAATTTTATTTTTTCTTTATAGTTGTAAGCTGATTGATAGTATGTTAGAAAATCGCTGTTGGCTGTTTTAGCCGCTTATCTTGTTGGATATATTGTTGTTTTTTTTTACTTTTTCTTTAAATTCAAAGAGACATGGGCCAAACATCCTTCCAATAGTTCAACGAAAATTCGATGTGAAACATATTTTTATTATTTTTCGATTTTCGTCCTAGTGGATGTTGTGCTGTAGTGAAATTACTACGGTAGGTTGTTTTTTTCAAAAATTACAAGTGTAATGAAACAAGAAAGAATTTCTATTAAAAAAGTTGAGATGAGAATTAAAATAAAGGAAAAATAAGTTGAATTGAAACAAAAAAAAAAACAAATTAAAAAATTAAAAAAAAAACCAAGAAAAACTTTAGCGCAGTAAGCCTTGCTAGAAAAAGTGAATTTTGATGGTCACATTAATTGTCTATAAGTTTATATGCACTAATGGTACCGTATCTTATGATTGTATGAAATGTGTTAGCTGCTGACAAAATGTTAGACAATGTGAAAATTAAAAGCATTATTTCTTGAAAAAATGAAAAATTAATTAAGATGATGAAGTATGGTACACAAACATATAATTTAAAACCAAAGAAATATAATAAAGTTATATGAAATAAAAATAAAAAAAACTTTACCCAAAGTACGTCCGGTCGATCTATACCAAAATTAGTAGCATATTACGATAAATTACAATGAACATTAAATTCAAATTTCTACATATGGTTCCAAAATTCATATATAGATATATATATATATATATATATATATATGAATTTTAGTTATTGGTGCTAAAATTTTCCTGGAGTCGTGAAGCAAAAAACGTACCCACCCCCACCCATGGGGGCTAATATCACACCAAGCGTAATAAGAAGATTTTTTAAAGAAAATCTACTTAAAAAGGGAACTTCGATGTACGAAAAAGTGTTGAAATGTTCAAGTGTTCTCTATTCTCGTTTTTCCACACAGTCAGCATATTATTCCCTTTTGTTTAATTATTTTTAAATACCAACCGTTATAATTTTTAATACCTACCATTTTTCTAACCTTTTTCAAAACCACTTGGCGATCGTTATCATCCAGTATGAAAATATTATAATGTAGTAAAGTAACGATACTTCCTGCAAAAATTGTGCATCATGCATTTTCCTACAATTGTGAAATTTTTCTCGACACCAAAGAATACTTAACACTTCGTTAATGAATTCAAGGGCTCCTGAGAATACATGAAATTTTCCTGGAAGAAAATGTTTGTTTGGTCGAGAATTTTTGAAGAGCAATTACAAATTAACTACGATTATTATTTCTCAGCCCTATTTTATTTTATCGAACCAAATAAAACATTTAGAGAAATATTGGCCTAATGTGAAAAAACAAAAAAAACATATTTAAGTGCTATAGTAATATTATATAACTCATGAATTTACATGATACCTACCAATTTTTGCCAAATTAATATAGCCTCCTAACGTTATTCGCACGGAGTAAGAAAGATTATTGTTATAATTTCGTCCATCGAATTTTGAAACAACTAGTTTGGGCCTACCTTTGCATTTCTAGTGGTTAACATCTTTTAAATGGATCAGGTCTGGCGCCATCATTCTGGGCAGACCTTTACTCTTCTACAATTATAACAAGGGATAAGACTAAAATATTCACGAAAGGTAGTCCTCATATAGGACCAAGTGTGAAAGAAGTTTGATGCTTATTAGTCCAGTAGTTTTGAGATAACTGAAGAACAAAACGTTCCTGGAAAAGTGGTTTTCCCAGAGTTTTGAAGAAACTACTGAAGGAATCTGGCTGAAATTTTCACGATATACCGTTCGTATGCATGTGTGAGCTTGATAGATGTTTGGTGTCTCTTAGTTCATTAGTTTGGAGAAAATATTGTGTTCATGGTTTTAGATAAACTGCGAAAAGAATTGGGTTGAAATTTTTACGAAACGTAATCCTTATATATGACCAGGTCTGATAGGAATTTGTTGCCTATTCGTGAAGAAGTTACCCACAAAAATGTTAAATAAAAGTAAAAAATTGCAGGAGAAAAGTCAAATCGACGGTGTTGCTAGAAGTATCTTTTTCTTATTTACGGCGCAAGAGGTCACGAGCGTCTGTTCTGCATTCCATGAATTTAGGTTGTATTGTTTATTTGGTTGTAATTATTTTTTTATTATTGTAGACAAAAACTGGCCAACTCGGTTTTCAAGCGAAGTATTGCTGCCCTAAAGTTTTTTTCCCTTATTTTGACGCCCCCTTTTCAATTTTTGAAAAATATTAAAGGCATTGTGGCATTATGCTCATCAAACCCTTTCTATTAGCATAATTTTCACGAAAATCCATCAGTCTCGTCGGACGCAAAAGGGAGAAATAAGTTCTGCGACCTGGTAAACAGGAATGCTCACAATGTAAGAAGGCTCCCTAAAATTTATAATAAATGAGTAGAAAAATGCATAAGGAAGGCCCACAGAAAAGCATTAGGATAGTGCACAATAACTCAAAAAAAGCGCACTTTCATGCCGGTCAGAAAGATAAATTGTGCCTAGAATAGACTGGTTTTCAAATTATATATGTATTGTGGGTTGCCTTCTTTGTGAATGTCAAGATTCATGTATTGTAAAGGGAACTTCAAAAATGGATAATTTGTAAACTAAGAAGTGGATCTGGTCCATCTTCAAACTTGACTGAGATATAAACCCAAAGTATATCATTATTGTAAATTTTATCTCGATCTGTTAAGAATTACGACCTTCAGTTTGTTACCGAATTTCAACTTAAAAATTTTATTCTTAACCCCAATACCTCTCTTAGTTAGTGAGTAGTTGAAATTGGAATAGGCCTCTAAATGAGGGGTGTATGAAGATAAGAAATTGAACATAGTTTGGGTTGAAATGCAGCTGTGCATTCATTGTATTTATACGTGCTCCTTCCATACACTGGTAAAATATCGATAAAATGAATGATGTGCGCGCATTCCTATTACAACCTTGTGGCCTTACCTTATTAGGGAGGTTCCATGAGTAGATTCCCAAACTTGAGATTTGGGTATAATAGGGTAGGTCCAGAGACATACAGCTAAAGAGATGTCCAATTCCCAATCAAAAACATGTGAAAGATAGAACGTTGATAGAATGTTTCAAATTCTGATATTTGTTACTACACATATATAGTGGGTAGCTTGATGGTTTGTGTTTATTGGTATGGAGATGTCTATTTTCACAACAAAATATGCGTAGCTTTGGATGTCCTGAAGTACAATTTAAATTGCTTCTTTTCTGTCTCTCACGTATTTTTAAACCACAGTGCATATGAAACGTTGGACTTTACCTGCATGTCTCTGGGTACAACTTAGAAAAAACACCCTCGTAACATAATTATAGTCTATCTTCAATATTAGAGGAGCTAGGGGGCAGAAATGTCAAAATTATTCAAAAATTAAAAGTGTGAAAATGGGAACGTCGAAGGACTGAAAATTATTTTCGGTCACTCTTCCTGGAGTTTACCACCAAACGGTGGTATATAACATAATTTACACACATGTATGACAGTTTGCATATTCTCACATTGATAGTTATTGAGTAAAACACAAATTAGTTTTTTTGAACCCATTGAGACGTGCACATTTAAAAATTTCTATCTTTAAAACTATGATAGATAGAAATATCTGACCTATGTCGTTATTTAGAAAATACGTGTATGAATAATGGAACTGTACGTATATCAGAAAAGTTTTGGAAACTCTGGTCTATAGCCTATATACAGTGTATAAAATGTAACTTGTTCATAAAGGATTACTAAAATTAAGAATTCTTAAAATTTTTTCATTTTCTCCTGAAATTTTCAGTAAAATTCACTGGGGACCTTGGAACATGACAGAGTCGAGTGAATTTCAGTAAAATCATTGGGTCTTCCATCTATGTATACCTAGAGTTAATGATCATTATTTACCATTAACATGTGTAGGCATTCGTTGAATTATTATGTCTTGAACCAGTTTTAAAATCTTGTGAGATAGAATAATTGTTTCCAATTAAGACCCTGCTCCCTGACCATTTACGCTGCCTTTAATGGGGTCAGTTGCTCCTCCTTTTGTGTTAATAATAGTAATCTTTAGCTTCAATGTTTGTTCAAATATTTTTCAAATTCACCAGATTTCAAAGTACTCGTAGCTGTTTGCAGAAAGTTTGTTCATGTTTGTTGCTGTGAATGTGTTTTTGTATAGGTGCAAACAGTGATGGAGTCAGAAAGGGCTGCCTCCACATTAATTCTGACACCCCCAAAAATTTTTTAGAATATTTTTTCATTTGTCACTTATAAAATTTAGGAAATTCTATAATAAATATATGACAGAGAGATTACAAGATGTCAAATTTCCCAAATTTCTAAAGTGACGAGCATAAAAAAATTTTTTGACTCCCCTTAAATGTGAAACCCTATTTGCGCCTATGTATTTTTGTGGTCTGTTCTTGTTGAGCCATTCACACCAATCAAGCATAAAAAACATTAGTTTTTTCATTTGTTACTTGCCATTAGTTATAATGATAGCCACTATAATAAACGTATAAGACGTTAATTTGCCAGTTAATTCCCTGATATTATTTCGCCAATTATTTCCCCAATATTATTTCGCTAATTATTCTTTCGATACGCTTATGCCACAGGAGTGTCTATTGACAGAACGGTTCCTCTCAGATCCATGCCTAACTTATTGCATGTGTTCACCTTACTCACATTTTATCTTATCAGTTATCACTCTTGTTTGCCTCTCACAAATTATTTCCATTCATTTACCGTTAGATTGTATGAATATTTGATGTTTAATTAAGTAATTAATCAATAATTGAATTATCTGGTCATAATTTAATCATTTAATTTCATCTCAAGTACGTACATTAATTGAAAGTTTTAATACGAGGAAGAAAACATTGATTTTTCTTCTCATCATCTTAATGATTTGTGTAAAAGATATGATGCAGAAATGAAAACACTGAAGCCGAAGTTTACTCTTTATCATTAGTCCAACCTCCAACGTACCAATAATTGTTCGATGTGATACCTTAGGCTTAGTGAAAATTCATTTTGTTTCTATTAGATTGTATGAATATTTGACATTTTCTGGTATTTAATTATATAACTAATTGCAATTGAATTACTTGGTCATAATTTAATCATTTCATTTCGCATCAAGGGCCTATATTAATTGAAGGTTCCAATGGAAATAAATGCTGAGAGGAAAACAAGAGTGATAACTGATAAGATAAAACGTGAATAAGGTGAACACATGTGATATGTTAGGTATGGATATGTGAGGACCTGTTCTGTCAACAGACACTCCTTGCGCCACTACCCACACAGCCACACATAGTCATGAAAAAAAATGTTCTTAGACTCCTCCGAAACAACAAATTCTACAGTGTTCCCAGAAAAAATCCAGGGGCGGCATAAGCAGAAGCTCTGAGAAGCGGCACTTCAGGGCTTGTATAAAATATATATAGTAAATAACTGTAAGTATAGTATGAATATTGGAACAGTTGCATGAATTTAAATTATCACAACTGTGGAGATATTCACAATCTAGTTTTTACACAACAATTCAAAGTCCCATGTGGTACTAAATGTTTTTGTTTAGTCTGTACAATAACATTAAGTACCTATCTTCTCATTTTAAAACCTGACCAATATTTAGGTACAGTCTGTACTGGATCTGCTCATTTCTGCCAATATTAATACCATCACACCATCTCCTATCGGAGCAGTAGTAGAGGAAGTACTGCAGGTGAACTAACTACGTGGTAACATCCACTGATGATGGACACTTCGACTCATCAATGCGAGTAAACACTTTCAGTGTCACCCACTGCAAGTTGGAGTAGATTAAATGAATAGACTCATTTTGTTCCTGAGACCAATCGTTTGGAATTTGTCACATGACGCTTATCAATAATTTCAAAGGTTAGACTTTTGATCTACCTGCTTGGAAAGAATTGAAGAATTACATGGAGAATGGAGCAAACGATCAAGTAAATTTTGCCTTTTAGGAAACAACTCCCGAATGATTTGCCAGTTAGTTCAGTCTACTCTTCATTTAAACCGGTTCTTACGAGTCAACTCAAATTTAAACAAAACAATCCTTAATTTCGACCAATTTTTACACTGGTAAGATATACGTTTAGTGTTTCAGGTTCTATTCCCTGTCGATCCTACAATATTATTTAATAGCAAATATTCAAATGAAGTCCAATTCTAGTTGATGCAATGGTCAGGTTCTTGACCTTGCATTCGGAATGTTTCTGGCTCTAGAATGACCACCTCCAACATTTGCAACCCCCACTATCCAACTCAAACAACCTAAACATTACCGAACGCCATACGAAATGAAGAAAAGGTTAGGTGCTCGGCTTGGCATCCGAAAAATTCTTAGTTGATACAAACCATTACCAATGCTTCAAGCACAAAAAAACCTCACTGGATCCCTGGAGCAATATAGTCTACCGTGTGGCTGAAAGCTCCGGTACCTAAATAAATTCAATACTTTATTTTTAAAGTCCAATTTATTTTTTCTGAAACAGCTGGTCATTGACCATTGATTGATCAGGCAATAAAATGATTTTTATGGTAGGTATCATCGATCGAATCTTAAAAAGTCGTCCTGAAATAGTGGGATGCTACATCCTTGAAAATCGAAAATAGTCCTTAAAAGTCAATATACGTCACAAACATACTTACGTAAAATAATAGCCTACACCTAATATGAAAAATACTATGTGAAAAAGGAAAATTTTTCAACCTAACACCGAGTGTAGATTGGCCCTACTGACGTCCAGATTCGGTGCAATTTTTTTCAGTTGTCGACAGTGTGGATTATAGGCGTATCCTAGGGTCTATTTCACGGGGGCTAAAGGGACCAAAGTCCTTCCATCTGTACAGAGGAAAATTAACACCATTTCAGCGGTACCTTTTATGGAAAACTTGCCCCCAAGTTACACGATCGACAACAATTTCCCCCCAAATGCTTTACCCCTTCAGGCGAGAATCCAGGGTACGCTTACGACGCCACACAAATGGTCACGAAGTTAATTATCAACACGAAACAAAATCGTTACCCACCAGCGGATTGTAAACTTTTGCACCCAACTTTTAGGTAATTATCTCCGACTCAAAGCTGGGTGAAAAAAACCGCTTTCGAAGCTCGAAATGGTATCAATACCTTAAAGGTAATCGGTGACATAATTTTATAGAAATTTTACTCCAGCGAGTGCACGTGAAAACAGATTTTTTTTTTCTTCTTCTTCTCAACGCGGCTACTTAATGGTTGGTAACCACCTTAAAACGTAATAAAACCAGTGGTTCGACAGAAAACTCGTGCGAACTTTATCATAAGTTTTAAAAACTCGAATACGCAAGAGTTTGCCGAATGTTATCCGATCAAGTCGCACAAACATAATACGCGAAAACTCTAGACGTCACATTTCCATCGTAGTAAACGCAGTATAAAGGATACGTAAAACACGCACAGAGAAGAAAAGAAAGAAAAAAAAAAAAAAAATTTCACGAAAATTTATCGATATTAAATTTATTACACGAACCGTAGCGTATTGCTTTCGCGAGCAGACTGCACCCGTTTTTAAGAGAAATTTTTCAAACCGAGGAGAAGAAGAAGAAGCAGAGAAGATGTTTAAACTAATTTACAGGGGTTTCCTTCGACTTTTCTTCATCTTTTTTTTTTTTTCTTCTTTTTCTTCTTCTTCCACTTCTACTTCTTCTTCTGCTTATCCAAATAGTTTACACCCGGTGTTGTGACCTACGACATTTCGTACACCATTCAACAAGCTTTCAAAAAATATATTTTATATACATACATGTACACGATAATAGACAACATAAAAATAGCGACCATTTCGAATGGAAAAGAAAAACTTTATTACATTTATTTCGAATATAAGTTTAAAATAAAATTTAAAAAATAAAAAACGAATATAATAAAATAAAAGAACGGAAATTAATCATCGTTTAATATAATTCTTTTTTTTTCCTTTTTTTTTTTTTTTTTTTATTATTTCTTTTTTGACGAAAATTTTATACCTTTGACGATATATTATTATATGGAATAATATAATAAAAATTTGCACTTTCGACTAGCATTATTCTGAAGAAAAGTGGAAAAACTTGCAGAAAAGAATTCACAAAAGGAAAAGTTCGGTCGAAGTTTTATGGTCGATTTTTTCTCTCTGTCTCACCCTCTGTCTGTTTCTCTCTCACTCTGTCTCCGTCTTCGTCTCTCTGTCTCTTTCTCGTTCTCTCACCCCATTTTACATTTTCATTCCTCTTGTGCGCAAAGTCTGGCGACAACACCGGGCTAAAAAGTTTTGCAGACGGTTTTTCGAGAGAAAAACTTTTTCCAAAGAGGTTGAGATAGGTTACAGCGTGAAACAACGCGTTTAAAACATCATCTCACTTAAAAATTATGCAAACAAAAAAAAAAAAAAAAAAATTCAACAAGAACAGTGATTGGCCAACATCATAGTCTAATATTTTACGATGATATTGTAGTCTTATAATTTATTTAAAGAATAAAGGATTAAAAAGAAAATACTAAAGGAAAACAGCATTAGGCTGGTACCTAAAATGTGTATCAATTACTTGGTTTGATGCTAGTAGAGAAAAAATTTTGGATCAGAAAAAAATTTGCTCGAGTTGTCTGTAGAAAAATACTGAAGAGATTTAGTACGAGTTTGTGCGCTGCTGGAAGATGAAAAAATTTAATGTTTCTTCGAAGTTGTTGAAAAGTTAAATTTCTTCTTTTTTTTTTCTCCTTCACAAGTAGCTTAAGTTAAATCTGTAAACGAGTGAAAAATTATTTCCTATTTCGAAACAAAAAAGAAAAAGAATAAGTGAATAAAAAATAAACCCTGAAGTTACTGTTTTTTAAGCATATTTTTCGTCAGCGAAGAGGAGGAGGAGAAAACAACATCTTTAGCCGACAATTTTCACAAAATATATTGAAATATTCCGAAGCCGTCGTATATTTCAGACCCATACGTGGTATTGTTTGTACCTTCTTCAGAACAACTTTGTTTCTTCTTAAATAAGAATTCCGAGTTAAAAATATTTTATTGATCAATTCTGGTTATTAATAGTAGGATAATAAACGCATGGGAATGTGTCCGTAATTTTTTTCTTCTTAAATTATAAAAAAATTGAAAATAAAAAAGAAGAGAAATAAGGCTGGGCTATCAATCAAGCAACCCATTTTTTACCACTGCAGACAATGAAATAAGAAATAAACACACCATTGTATAGAAACAACTATAGGTTCTGCCAGTTCAGGGATTCAAACTGATGTCGCCTATATTTCATCCAGCGATAGAATTGGACCACCTTCTATCTACAGCACCATGGGACCCGACGTTATTGACAGATGAAATTCATGTGCTCAGTCGCCACAATAGCATTAAACAGTAGTCATCGATTATGATCCGAGTACTTACATGGAGTTGTCTTGTAAAATTGAAATTGTGAGCAAGTAGAATAAAAGTGTACCTATAATAAAGCAGATTATTGGGATTTTGAAAAAAATATCATTCTCTACCACCCTATATTTTAATCGCAGCCCTCAAGGGGAAAATGAATTTTGATGGTTTATTATTGAGGATCGCACTTCCAAATTTTCTTTGAAAATTTTTTCTCCTTTCTCTCACCTGCCTAAAAAAACTTTGTAGCTACGTCACTGTAAATGAAAAACAAAATTGTTCATTGAAGAATAAGTTTTTCATACATGAATATTCAGTCTGTGGACGCCTTATTTTCATCACTCTTGTTTCCACTCCCATCCCAGTTTTTGTTTGTAAAAATATCAGATTTTTCCCTCCTCCATTCCCTGGTTAAAACAAACTTGACAACTGCGTCAATGAAACACAATATTGTTTATTTAAGAATAAGTTTCTAGCCCGCATAAAACCTCAATCTGTGGTGTCCTTTAGTGTTTCTACCCTATTTACGCTCCTTTACTCATTCCTGTTTTTAAATATTAGATTCCCCTTTCCCTCACTCCTAAAACAATGTTAAAGCAATGTAACTAAAAAACAATTTTGTTTACTTAAAATTTAGTTTGTTTGCCCATGCAGCCCTCTGTCTGTGGATGCCTTTATTTTTTCTAGCCTTTACTTGAATCCATCCATTTTTCCATTTTTTTTTTAAATTATGTCCTCCCCTACTCTTTCCTCCATTTAAAAAAAAAACCTTTGTAGCTAAAACTCTGTTAGACAAGGAAAAAATGCAGACCTGTAAAATTGTAGGAGGCCTATTGCTAATATTCGTGTTACATTCACTTTTTATTGGTGCATATAGTAAACATGAGTGAAATAACCCCCCTCCAAAAAAAAAAAAGTTTTCAGTACCGGTTTTTTTTTTTTTTTGCCATGTCAATCACATCTATGTCACTGAAAAACAACATTTCATTTTTATGTTTTTTTTTTTTTAGATTCTCGCTCCTCTTTTCCCCAACCTAAAAAAACACTTTATCTCTCACAACAAGGTATTCCACATATACCTTCATAAAATAAAAATTCATATTCATGCCAGTTTTTTGAGTTCATAAAAATGAAAATTCCTTATAGAAAAAGAAAATAAATTCTATATGGCTTTTTCTATAATAATGTTATTCACTGTGGACAAAATATTTCCAAAATAACAATATGAACTGCATCAGATCTACACCTAGGTAACTTGAGGTGCACATTGCAAGATACTATTTATAAATAAGTATTATTAATATTGTCTTTGTTCATCTTATCGGTTGACTGATGGCCATTCCATTCTCAATGAAAAATAAGACAACTGAAAAGAATAAATTAGAATATGAACTGAGATGATTACTGGTGATGGGTGATAGAGATGAACAAATGTGTTTGCGCACTCGTCAATCACCTAGAGATCCAGTGGACATATGGTCAACAAAGAATCTTTTTGCACTCACAGCTTTACATCGCCTGTACTGCCAATTTGAACACTGAGCTAGGCTTACACACACTATGGTCTACATCTATTGAACATGCAGCACATTCGGTTGTTTGTGGTTGTAAATTGGGCATCCCACATCTATACCCACAATAACAAAACCAAAATTTTTCCTTGTCTAATATCCGTTAAATAATATTTTCATACAAATTTTTTGAATTTACCTTTAATTAGTGGCTGGTCCAGAATTTTCTAACACACTGGGCCAAATCATTGTTGCGAGAATAATTCTACGTCAGAATTATTTCGACAAATAAGATAATTTATAAATATTATCTTTTATTAGTTTCAAACTCAAATTATTACAACACTTTAAATTTCAACTTATTATCAATACTTAATAATAATGAAACCTGATGTCTATAACATCGAGTATAGACCTTAACATTATTACTCGGCTGCTAAATCAGGAATGAATATGTCTTCAAATAGAAGACAAGACATCACTTTTGTTTCCTTTATTATAAATCGAAAATTGCCGACCAAAAAAGGTGGTGTGACATAGAATATCCGCCAAATATGATGACACTTTATTGTCAGCATATTTGTTCGTGTTTGTCTGTGGGAAGCAAGGTTTAATATATAGACAGCTATTATTCCAAGAATTAGGAATAATAGTTGTCTGTATTTGTTCAACACGTTTTTGTAGACGAACTGAATCGTCTGCAAAAACGGGATGGAACAATCATAATTATAATTATTTTTTCTTCAATTTTCTATGCCTACCATAACTCTTCCCCTCCCCCCTGTAATGAATATCAATAACAATAACACAGACGTGATGACCAACGACTTTTTTGGCCCCTGTCCCCTCCTTGAATCTACCTGTTTACAGTAAAATTTTAGTAATAAAAATAAGAAAACGCTGGATCCTCTTACCTCAGTTTTCGCTCCTAAAAAGGGTACCTAGTACCTATCCATGTTTCAATGAGAAAGTAGAATATTTAGAAAAAATAAATAAATAAATAAATAATTGAATTTAAAAAAAAATAAAAAAAGTATGCACAATCATAATTTTATCTTGCAAAGTTTATTAACCTCGTTGTAGAAATAATAAATTCTCCTCCACAAGTAGTAGCCTACATTCAGTTTGGCAGTTGTAGTGATAACATTGAAACAAATTATCTGTATTCGATTATGATTGGATTTCGTATGTTGGTTTTAAAACATTTTAGGTAGCGCTGACGAATTTTATTCTTCGAATTTTTTGATTAATAAAACCAATTTATAGATAAACATAAACTTTATAGGTTTTTTACATTACTATCGATTTATCTGTCCGCTAGGCGCCAAAACGTATTGTGCCGAGTCGTAAGTGCCTGTTTACTTTGCAATCGAATTTGTAAATATTGTAAGTGCATTTTATAAGAATATTAACTTTTTCGTAAGCTGTATTGTTTTTTAGCCACGCTATTAGCAGATCTATAGAACACCTACGGTATTTTTGCAAATGATAACAAATCAGATGAAATCAATGGTAAAATGTACAACAGTGACTCAACTAATGTTGACAAACCTGAAACCGAATAAAACCGAAGAATGACGTATGAATTGGAATAATATACTGAAAATAATTCGGTCAACAAATTTTAGGTGTTGAACTATTTGAGGATTTTGGATTAGTTGAAGTGAGGAGGAGGGAGTAAATCCAAAATTTTCTCACTAATCATTATCGACAGTTCTATAATCTTTAGAAATAGTTCATCTTATATAGTGCAAGTTGGTATCCCGATGAGGGTTATAGCCCCCATTGACCCCTCCTTAGACCGATTTGTCACCGATGTTGAGTAGAGTGACGTAAATAAGTCCTTGACTCCTTGGTGAACTATAATTTATAAACGAGAAGTCTGTGCGGCGTAGTGGTTAGCTGCTCATTTCCGACACAAAATGGCGATGTATATCCGGTCTGGTTCTATTGTATTAGAAAATTCATGCTTAGTAGACTATTGGCTGGTGTATCCTGACTATCCTCCTCCCCAAACTTCTATACCGAAATATGTCCTCCAGTTGCTGAGTAAAATGATTACATAGTCAAAGGCAATTACTCAAAAACAAAATGACATATTATGATACAGTCAGAAACTTCGTGATAACTTCTGGTAACAAAGGTAATTGTTTAATGGTCGAAATAAACTGTTTTGTTAGGTATTTTGTTATTTTTTAAAACAATGTACCTATCCTTCGAAAAATATTTGCCTAGAATTCGACAATTACCTAAAAAAAAATGGAGTTTGTAATTAATTTTAAAACATTTGATTTTTTTCGTTATTTTCTAATTAACATATTGTTTAAAGAGGTGAAAATCCAATGTTTGGCTTGCTTTCTATACGTCCAATAACTTTGATAGATTTGACAATTTATCATTTTGTAGTTATTAGGTACCTACAGAAATTTGGTAATTTCTGTAAATTTCAATTCTTTAACATGAAATTGGTCTTTCTTTGGGGGCAGGCTATCACAGTACTTTTTCAGGGGACTTGGCTTCCGATAACTGTTTAGGTTGATTTTGAACAAAAATTTACCAAAATATTTTCACATTTTGTCTTCAGTCCTCCCAACCTAAAAATTTTTATTAAGGTGCCCCCTCACTAATCGAGAGTACGTTTTTTTTGTGAAAAATAATTTAGCTATCTCCAACGTGAGAGACGATAAAATGAAAATATTTTCAAGTTGAACAACTAACTTTTTATTGGAATTTTACTACGAGTAAGTAACCATTTATTTGAAATGTTATCAATTTAGCAGGCTTAAACTCTGTTATCTTTTACTATTTTTAAATACCTAAGTGGCTTTTTGCCAAAATTCAAGAATGAAAGACGATATAACAAAAGTTGAGCAATAAATTGTTACCTACTATTGCACGAATAATTTTGGTATCGTTGAACCTTTGAATATAATCAAATATTATAGAGGGCTGATGCGCATAACATTTCTGTACGTAGTTACCTTCAGATGTAGATAGCGTTTTCGGGGAATAAAATTACTCTCTTCTTCCACATTATTGTCATTACAGTATCAATATATACGAATATATAGATATTATATCTTAAATAATATTTCCGTTCCCCGAAACACTCTGTCGTTGAAGTTAAAGTAAGGAACCAGGAAAATCAGCCCTGCATTATATATAATTATACTCAAAGGATAGAACAAGCTGAGGTTGGGTGTAGGTAGTTTTTCGTTTCATTACTCAAGGAAAATTTCGTCTCAAAAACTTAAATTCGTATATATAAGTAAATATATATTATAATTATATAAGACATACCAGTTTCTCTTCATATCCCGCAAAGGTATAACAGAACTTGTTCAGACGAAAAAAAAAGTTTTCTTCACATAATTATGCTCTCGCTTCAAAATTAATCGAGTTATAGGCGAGTGAAAAGAGATGAAAGGATAATTTCAGAAAATTAAAGAATTCTAAAAGTCCTCCTCAATTAACTTGATTGAGTCGTAAATTGGCACTATATCGTCTGAAACAAAAAAAAGTATGTGTGTAAAACAAGTTGCATATCACATGTTAAAAAGGCAGTTTCGTAAACTGCCTCACAACAAACGGCCTTTCAACGTGCTTTTTTTTCTTTCTCAGACGATGGAGTTGCAAATTTGACTCGATCACGGTGAATAAGCAGGACTTTATGAAGTTTATTTCTATTTTTAATTTTTTTAAATTTACTCTTTCATATTTTTTCACCGGCACCCCAATTTTGAAGAGAAAACATATCATGAAACGAAATTTTTTTTGTCTGAACGTGTTCTATCATACCCCCGCGGAATAAGAAGAGAAACTGGGACACCCTGTATATAAGAAAATTTCTTATAACCACAATACGGGTCGCAATTTTTGTCCGATAGTCAATAAATTTGAAACAAACTTTAGTACTAAGCCAAAGACCTGATATACTGATTTTGGTGTGAATTGGCCGAACGCTACTGCCATTATAAAAATTTTCGTTTTATTTTGGCTGTAAAATTCTTAATTTTCAATTAATAGCTACGAAATTTGGAACCGTTATTCTTTACATTCTATTATAACTTGTTATCAATTTTGGCGTGGTGCAGCTATTTTGGATATTAATTCGACTACGAAATGCTTGATTTTAAACCAATATATGTAATTAAGAAATTTGCAAAAAATATTATCTATAAATTATTGCAACATTCCAACAATTCTTGAGCGGATCGGCCAGAAGGTACGATTGCAAAAAATTTATTTCTATTTCGATTTTGAAACAGGTAATTGTTTTTAACTGCCCAATTTTAGGTCTATATATTCAAAATTTAATTTAAATATCAAAATTATGATTTATTAATAACTTTTCAGTAAATAATTTTCTACTTTTCGAAAACCTAGTTTTTCTAATGAAGCTGCTGTTGCGTCAGAGTTTCTACCATTTTATATCTAAACTATTGAGGTGAAAAATTATTTCACACGAATACTTAGTGTGTTACATACATACAGCCTATTCATATTATAGCAGACCTACGATATATCACTGTTAGATGGGGAAAGAACACAACTTACCAATATATAAATAAAAAAAAGTTTAGAAATTTCTCTATCTGTTCATGTGAAAAATTCGAAAACTGAGAACTTATTTGTTCTTCTTTATTTTTGTACATTGCGGGTTCCTATTGAGCGGAAGTAGGAAAATGAAACGAAAAATGGAACAAAAACTGATTAGAAACCCCTTTTTATTGACAAAAACTGGAAACCAACAAAAAAAGGAAACAAAACGTTAAAAAATCAAAACAAAATAGAAATGGAAACAGAAGTTTAAAAAATAAAAACAAAATAGAAATTGAAACAAACTTTTTTTTTCTACTTGCATGAAAGAAAAATTGAAATTTCGGATTTAAATTCATTTTCTGGTAAGTCCAGTTTGTAAAATTCACAAACTACAAGTAGGCTATGAACTTTTTCTTTTGTTTCATGTGAAACATCTTCAGTTAACTGTTAACAGTTGGTTGAAAAACAAAAACAGAAAGTATAACCAACAGAAACATCAACAAAAATTTTTAAAATCAAGTAATAAATACCTAGAGTACCTAACAGAAACGGAAATGGAAATAGAAATAAAAATTTTTAGAAATGAAACGTAACAGAAACTGAAACAAAAATGTTTAGAAACAAAAAACGAACAGAATTGTAAAACAAATTGTTTTTTCGAACATCTGCAGTCAGGTAGTTATTTTGTCTATTCTAACCAATGTTTTGAAACGTGCAACACTTGCATAAAAACTTCAAAAAATATGACCAAAAGAATTTTCATATGACATATCACAACAGTTGCCCCTACCCCTCTTGTAAAATAAATAATCATACTTACAATTGAAACAGAAATAACATAAACAAGATCTGTTAATCAGCAGATAACTAGACAATAAAAAATATTGACTATAAAACTCTTAAATTGATCCTCAAATAAGTATTCATATATAACTGTAAAACCTATTGAGACCGAATGCAAGAACGATACTTAAGTAATTCTTACATTTTTTCCGTTACGTATCTGTCTATTATATCTATACATAAACTTGTTTATTACACATAACCGTGTTTAAGGAAGGTAATTTTCAAGTCACTGTGTTGATACTTGTGTATCGTTCTTACATTTGGCACTTACTTAGTTTCTTCAATTTCACACGAAATTTAAGTAAAACAATGTCCTTGGGGAGAAAAATTTTTTTTAATTGTTATTTTATTCTACGTCGCAGTCATTTGATAACGAAAAATACAAACTTCCAACAGTTTTAAAGTTTTTGTAAAAAACAAAAAAAATTTCAAGTCCCAGTAAAATTTAAAAAATACTTTTTTTGTGAGAAAAGAAAATCGAATTTCAATAAATTCAGTAATGTTAATGAAAGTAACGAATGCCTAAAAATTATTCAATAAGGATATCGATAATTTTGAATTTAACGTTAACTCTCAGATTCCTTGAAAAAACTAGAACATAATACCTACAACTTTAAAACTAAAAAGTGCTGTAAACTTTGCAAAAATTTAAAAGTTTTATTAGCAAGTTTGACAAACAAAAATTTATTCACTTTCTTTTTTCCAATAATCATTAGCCTATACCTTTAACTGGTATAACATACTAAAAAGTATCTAGAACACCGAAGGAACTGATTTAAAATAAAAAATATCAAGGCCAGTTCAATGTTCAAGTATGCTCCTTACTCTCCGGATCTTTAAAATTACTCACAATTATTGTAATCGTACGAGAAAAATGGCTAACTATGGCTAACTATGGCTAACTAAGGCTAACTAAGCAAGCGTGAACAGGTAAAAAATAAAATGAAATTTCAAACACAAATTTAAATACAGCATTGTGAAAAATGAAAGTCGACGATTTAGACGGCATATTTGACACATTTTTTCTATTAATACGAAGAGCTTACCTGCCATCTATGATTCAACTTTCGAATTAAAGTAACACCAACTGCGGGCCGCATGATTTCTCTCCTTGTATTACAGCTGGAAGAAACTGAACTAAAAATAACGTTTTTCAGTTTGGATTAGTCGGAAATTCGAGTACTCCTTCGAGTTTCCGAAATTACATTCCTACTCTCTATTTTTTTTTCATATACCTATATTTCTTTTTTCCAAAATTCTATCGACGCCAACATATTGACGAAAATTAGTTCAACGTACGAAAATAAAGAAGATAAAAAAAAAACTACAACGCAGCAATACTTCGCTAGAAATTTTCATCCATAATTTAAAAAAAAAAAAAAAAAAAAAAAAACAACTAATTTCAATAATTACTTGAAAAAAATTAAAAATAGTATCGATATTAATCGATATTTGTATCGATAGTTATCTATACCTGACAAACATATCAATATATCAATTTAAGTTTATTTCGTTAATGTCACTTTTTTTCTTCAAAGAGACATAACAAATAAATAAATATATAAATAAATAAATAGATAGTACCAGCCTAAAAATAAGAAATACGTAAATACATAAATACATAGGTAAATAAAATTTACCAAGTAATGTCGCCACACACTAAAATGTGATCCACGTGAATTTTCTACAGAGTTTGAGTAATATGGGACCCAAATTTTCAACTGACACTTGGCCTAAAAACATACCCAAGTTAATAAATAAATAAATAAATAAATAAATATGTATATAATTATATAAAGCACTTCTTTATTTTAAAATGGTCATTTTTCTAATCGATTTTTGTCTTCCAATAATTTGGTTATATTCATATGATTTTAAAAATTATAAAAAACTATCGATCGAACTCTGTCGATGTTCTATTACTAAAAACCAATTTTTCAGGAATTTATTGTTTTCTGATTTTCTCGGAAACTACTGAACTAATGAGCACCAAATTCTTATCAGACCTGTCTCCTTTCGTGAAAATTTTAGCTCTATCTGTTCAGTAGTTTTTTCAAAATCATAAACACAAAATTTTTTCCAGCAATTTTTCTACACCAGCTTTTTTTCTCAGAAACTACCAAATTAATAGACATTAAACTTCTATCAGAATTTCACTATCATAAAGATAATCTATCGTGAAAGTTTCAGCCTCATTCCTTTCGTCGTTTTCTCATAATTCTAGAAAAATGACTTTTTCAGAAATTTTTTGTTTTCCAGTTTTTTCAGAAACTACGAAACCGAAGAACACCAAACTTCTTTAAGACCTCGCTTCTCTATGACACCTATCTTTTGTTGAAATTTCAGCTTCATCCGTTTGGTAGTTTTCTCAAAACCATGAACACAAAATTTTTTCCAACAACTTTTCTCAGAAACTACTGAACTAATAGGCACTAAAATTTTATTTGACTTGCACCAACAAATGGATAATCTCTCGTGAAAATTTCAGCACTACCCATTTTTTATTCTTCTCAAAACCTCGAACACAAGATTTTGGGCAATACTTACATACATACATACATATTATATATATATTAAAAGAGTTACATCAAAATGAGAAGATAGAACGAACCGTTTTCTTTTCTAACGAAACGGATAATTTTTATCATCCCCATCCCTAACCCTTTTGTAAGGTCAATTTTAATACCCCGTTTACAAGCAAACTGTGTAAAAAATTATTTTCACTTCTAAAATTTTTCATCCAACTGATAGGTACTTAACATTAAATTTATAAGAGCTTTATTTGTATACTTTTTTCTTCTTTTTTTTTTTTTTTTGTTTATTGTTCACTAGAAAATTGAACAATAATCAAAATATTTCATCATTACATTTAATAACACAAAATGATTCATGCATAGTCAGCTACATTAATTAGGTAAGTTGGACAGGTATTAAAAAACAAGCCACAAAAGTCACAAATTTAATTGTATTTTGAATACTGTATACGGTCGAGAAATGAATAGTATCATATTTCATATCTTATCTACCTACTTGCATGCGTGCGAATTAATACCAATATTAAAAATTTTATAAACATATAATATTGTATGCTCTTCGTATTCCTATTCACCAAATTTAATGCGATCATCGCAAAACGTACTATACGAATGGTTAAAAAAAAATATATATATACATAATGTTACCTACTCAATGACGTAGAATTTACATTTTGTGTCTGAATAGCCTATTAATGAAACAACTTAAATAAAAAATTTTTTTTTAACACCATTCCTTACATAGTCGCCGCTCAATCGTAAAGGGCGCTGGATAAGGATTTGTACATCTTCTCGACTATCCCTTTCGACCTCTCTTCTGCATTACAATACCACCACCAACAAACACACATTATTTTCACACGTCAAGCTTTTTTTCGAAGCTAAAGGGAGATCCATACTCCCAGTACCCCTAAATGGGATTAAATAACTTTCGTCATGCGTTATGACTGACCGATGGGAACTAGACACAAAAAATAAAAAGTTATCCTGAAAAATTATTGCTGGAACATTAAATTGATGCTTTACGAGTCAGCATTTATTCTGTGTTCTTAAGGAGAAACTCTTCAGCTCCTTCGCACTTTGACTGTGCCAAATAAACCAAAAGACTGGGGAAGTTGTAACGAATAGA
Source organism: Ericerus pela (assembly GCA_011428145.1). NCBI lineage: Eukaryota > Metazoa > Arthropoda > Insecta > Hemiptera > Coccidae > Ericerus > Ericerus pela. The sequence goes on from WOFM01000354.1 coordinate 1,793,867, forward strand.
GTAAAATTTCCTATCAGAGGCCCCTCTAATGTTTTATTTTAACTCAATGTTATGAATGAAAATACGTATGTTTATTTTTTTCTCATTTCAATAATTGTAATTTTTAATTTAAAATTCTATTCATTTGCCAATGGTCTGTTTTTTGTTTCTCTCTCTCAAGGCAAAATCTAATTTCTTTAAACTTGAATTTTCCTGCCTACGTGGGTGAAAAATATTAAATTACTTCACGTTCAGAACATCAATATTATACCTGTATATTTAATATGTTAAAAATTTTTTTATTCAAAGAATCTGTCGAAAATGAGTAAACAAATTTTCATGATTGAAGTTTCAAATTAAGAAATATAAAAGCACCTTATTGAAAATGGGAGAATAGATTTTCATGAATAATGTGATAAATTAAAGAGGTTGACCTGAAGATGTGCAACAACCAATCAGAATCATGGACGGCAACTTTTGGTTTTTCATTGTGTTGCTCAATCTTAGGGATGTTTTCCCCCTTATCCTCTCAATCACTCTATTTTAGTCCATAGAGATTTCAAAAAAAAAAAAAAAAAAAAAACATGTCATCAATATTTAAGGCGAACATCTATGTAATTAAATCATAGAACATCACAGTAAATGATTAAAAATAATCATTAATATAAGGAGCACAAATTAACGAGAACTGGTAAATCGTCCTACAAAAAAATTATTGGGTAATACGATATACCTACCTATGGTAAAGTAATTAGAAATAATTATTAATAAAATGACCATAAATTAACTAGAACTGATAAATCATCACAAAAAAAAACAACAGTAATACAATATAATTGTGCGAAATTAATTAAAATAAATTATTTGAGAAAACAACCAGCAACGAAAAATTAGAAGTAAAATAATTAATAAATCAAAATCACAAATTTCATAATAAACAATAAATTGTAAATCTTAATATTATAGTGATTAAGAAGTACACCACTACATTTTATGTTTGAAGGAGAGTACTCATGTGAACATGAGCTTCACATATCCATCTATTAATTAGTAATTCCAAGTCTAGTTCCGAAGCATAGTCTTGATGTATGTGTAAAATTGAAACTTGGTTTAAACACTCTGGAATCATCCTAGATGGAAGGTAAATCTTTAAGCGGCGCATAGCAAAAAAGGACCTTTCACATGTAGCAGAGGAAGTAGGGATACATAATAGTATATTGTGTGACAAGTGCGTAATGTGGGCTATTTTTTTACCAAGTGTGAAGAATTTACAGTCGAGCATAAGGCAAGTACTGCAAACTCGACACGAGTTAAAATAGACAACAAGAACTAATTACACACCATACTTTTTTCAATTGATGCACAAAAAAAAGTATAACAACAACTCCAACTCCCAATAAAAAAGAACTCATAAAATAAATTTTGGATATTATAGCCAGAAAAACATGAAAACGACAAGTTTTCCATTATTTTGGGTTTTTTTGTTTGTTTATTTTCAATCAGCTACCTAAGAACTATTATGAAATTATAAGGAGAGTAGTTTCAAGTAAATTTTTTCCTCTTTTTAGCAGCACTAATCCCAGATTTCAAGCTTAAACAGGGGCTGAGGAATCATTGAGTAAAAGGAGAGAGGTTTTTGGATGTTGCAACTTAATTCACATGAAGTAATGAGGCTTGGACCCTCAACAACAATTGCCACTGCAAGGCTGGCAAATATTCATCTTTATGACGTTAAACACACTGCACAAATTTTGTTCGATCATAATTACTTCCTCATACATGCAAGTAATGTACAAGTACCAAACTGTGACCAATCTCAACAATGATGAAGATGTCACGATTCCACACACAAACTGGTCCCCCATTTCTTATTGACATAAGAAATCACACACCAATCTGTTCACACAAACGTACATAAATATTACGAATGTGTATCTGTGTAGGTTTAATTAAGCATCCAAACTGGCTCTAAAATTGCCAGTGTTTGCCCAGATTTTGGCTTACCTGTATGTTTACATATGAAGTGGCAAAACACGCAACATCTGTTGATTACCTTCTGGTGAGAATATCTTTTCAAGACAAGGCATTCCACAATGGACATCAAAAGAAATTTTTTTCCATCAATTTGCATTTTTTTTTCATTTGTTTATTTTTAAATTGTTAAAGATGATTAAAAAATTAAACAAAAACTAAATTCAGGTAAATTTTCTCCTCTTTTCAGAGGTATCATTTCCAGCTCTCTAGCTTAAATAGCAACTGAGAAATCATTGAGGGAAAGAGAAGTTTCTAGATTCCAAAATATGGCCAATCTCCCATTAATTTGCGTTTTTTTTCGTTTATTCATTGTCATATAGCTAAACATAAAAAGAGAATTATAAGGAAATTTATAAAATTTTATCCGCTTTCAATCATTACAAACCTCAGCCTAATTAGAGGCTGATGAATCATTTAAGATTTTTTTTTTTTTGAAAATTGAAATGTTGTGTTTAATTGGATTGGCAACTTGAAGAATAATTTTTCACAAAATAACTAAATAATAATATCAAAATGATTATATGTTCCAATATTTTACAACCTGTCACGCAGGATTTGAATGCGCTAGTGACTGTAAAATTATCGTCTACTTCAGAGGCCAAAAATTTGTTTGTTTACATTTGCTGTACATGCATGTAAAACTCATTCTTTTGTGCATGTGTTGCAAAAGATAATTTTTATAAGTTTTAAGACTTCGGGCACTAAACTACCTTCCGTTTTATTTTCACGCATAAAAGCAACAAGTTCTGAAACGCTTTGAGGCTTCGATCCAAAACAACTTTCTATGTAATCAATCAACTGTAATATCTCTATGTAAAATAAGTCTTGGTTCATCAAAATCACCTTTATAAAATTGTACCATCTCCTCTGCAAGATGCAAATGGTCTAAGCAGACATTTTCTTTCTTTATCAAAAAATTCTCCACTTTACTCGAAAAATTCATGGTCGTGGATTGAAATCTATCATTTAATGAAGCGATTGTAACATCTAAAACTTCGCTAAATAGTTTTCGGACAAAAGAATCAGGTTTTCCAAACTCATGAGGAGAAAAACCACTATCAAACCATTTTGGTGCTTTTTGTGACCTGCGACCGTGAGATAAAGCTCAATCCTCCCTCCAAATTAGTAATGCCGTTTTTTTGATAACTGAACAAAGTTTTCTATATTAGTTTTTGATTGCTCAAATTAAATTTTAGGTTCTCTTTTTTTTTAAAACTTGAACTTAATTTTAATAATTTGGTAAATTCTCTCTTCATGGAATTCTGGGTGAGCGTGAGCCAAAGTGTTGCTCAGCACCCCACAAATTTTTTGGTATGTTACCCAAGCATCTGGGCAACACTGTAGTTGCCGTCCATGATCAGAATCAAAATCAGAAATATATTTAATACTCAGAGATACTCGTCAGAAATTGGAAGATATTATAAATGAGGTGTCAGATTGAAGTGATTGACCTAACGATGTGAGATGATCCAATTATAGATTTATTGCAGATCTGAAATGTACGAGTTTTCACTTCTCAGAACTTAACAATATAACCTTAGGGCCTTAAAAGAGAACTGAAAACTAACGTTCTACAGAAAACAGATTCAGAATCAAGACATTCAGGAAAAACACTTTTAAACTTTATTTCCCAGAACTGACAATACAACCTTAAAAGAGAACTGAGAACTAATTTTAGAATTTCATTACAGCTCCTCATTTTTTTTTTTTTTTTGAGTTTTCACTTCTTAGAACTGACAATATTGTACAGATAATCAAGGCGTACAAATGATTGGACTACGTAGCAGAGATTTGCTAATTGAGGGATTCATATATTCGACGGACCAGTCTAATGAGGTCATCAAATACCGTTAGATAATGTCTATATAAATAAAATTATCAAACAGAAAAAAAAAGGGAAGAAGAGGATAAATTCGAAACAGAGGAAAGAAGAATAAATGGAATTATTCAGAGATATTGTTTATGAAACAAAATAATATCGCCTGTGTTTTCGAATAATTTATGGCCGACTTTATATACATTCATATATATATATATATATATATAGTACATGTTATATTTACAGTGCACATAAAGTGGACAGGTGTTGCAAAAAAAAAAAAAAAAAAAAATCACGACACAATATATTTCCGCAGAAATTTACGTACAATAGATATTACAAATAGTGATGTATTTTCCGCAAAAAAATTATCAACTGATTGACGAAAAGGAGAAATAGCCCTCGAAATCGAGAAAAGGCACTCTTAAATGTATCGCCCATGCGGCTATAACGTATGGTAACCAAGTTCCATTAACAGTTTATTAATACCTATGCACGTTTGTCGCGTTCCACACAGTGTATATACCTACGTAATTATAATGAACGACAACATCTGGAAATTATGTCATAAACCAGTACCCCATGGTGCAGGATGGGCTTATTTAAATTTTTGCATTTTTTTTTTTCTTTTTTTTTTTTTAACGCTAACATAGGTATTTAATATATGGTGGGCTGACTGAATCAAAGGTAATGTGCAACAATTACACCGACTCAAGTTAACAGTCATTTCAGGCCACTAACCTATAGCTGGAAATTCTTGCGAAGGATGAGCAGCCCGTGACCTTTCGCTTGCTAGGAACTTGTTTATCGTGCTGCTTTTCTCTCCTTTCTGTATCGAAATTTATGGCCGATATAGAATACTTTGTATGCTCGATTCGTTTATGCACCTAATATACTCGGTTCCAAGAATAACGACAGAAGCTCGAGTAACGACGCCGTATCTCTTTTGTGGTATAGAATCCAAAGTAAATAAGCGTGGGTATGCGATGCAACCATAACGATTAGTGATATTGGCAAAAGATCACAATGTGCTTACGGATTTACTTGCCTCCTCCAGTGTTCTCGGTTTCGGATTTTAGCACAAATTAAGTGACCCAGTCTTCCGCTACTCGATCGTAATTCGCCGATATCGATCGAGGCGAAACGATCAATCTTCAGTTTCGATCGAATTTATTTTTAAGACGGTTTTCTATTGAAAATGTACTTATTAATCTTGGTGTCATGGAACGATCTGTGGCTGGGGGTAGGTACGTTTTTCGTTTCATAACTCAAGAAAAATTTCGGCACTAATAACTCAAATTCATATATATATATATAAAAGGGGGTTTCGCCCCATGGCCGCTTCGCGGCTTAACCCTATCTGATGTTGCTTTCTCTCGGCACTTCGCGCTTCGAGATTCAATTAATCAAAAGTTAACTATGAATTTGAAAAATGTTTATATAGTCAACAAAAAAAAAAAATATGAGAAACTAAATTATAATATGAACTTAATTATAATTTAAAATTGAAGTGAAAAAACAACTAACTTATTCAAACTTGTCTAATTTTACAGATTTTATAAACCAAAGTACTTCTTTATATACCAATTAGTGGTTCTCTTCTTAGGTATTAATATTATCAAACTGCTAGTTGTACTCACTCTTGAAAATGCCACATAAAAAAATTTCACACCATTTCATCCTCTTAAAGGTTGAATTTAAAAAAATACAGGAATTGATTTTTAAGATATGGATACATCAATATTTTAAAGCAAATATCTCTGTGTTATCTCATCCCATTGGAAAGATATTTACAAAAATTTGAAAAGAAGTCGAAACACATTTCACCCCATTTCACCCTTTTAAGGGATGAATTTCCAAAAATCCAGAAATTTATTTTTAAGGAATTAATACAACAATATTTTAGTGCAAAAATTTCTTCGATATGTCAACCCATTGAAGAAATATTGACAAAAATGTAAAAAGAAGTAAAAAAACATTTCACCCCATTTCATCTCCTAGGGGATGAATTTCCAAAAATCCAGAAATTGATTTTTAAGAAATGAATACAACAATATTTTAGTGCAAAAATTTCTTCGATTGAAGAAATATTGACAAAAATGTAAAAAGAAGTAAAACAACATTTCATCCCATTTCATCTCCTTAGGGGATGAATTTCCAAAAATCCAGAAATTGATTTTTAAGAAATGAATACAACAATATTTTAGTGCAAAAATTCCTTCGATATCTTATCTCATTGAAGAAATATTGACAAAAATGTGCGAAAAAGTCAAAACACATTTCACCCCATTTCACCCGCTTAAGGGATGAGTTTAAAAAAATCCAGAAATTAATTTTTACGGAATGAACACAACAATATTTTAGTCCAAAAATTTCTTCAATAACTCAACCCATTAAAGAGATATTGGAAAAAAATGTAAAAACACATTTCACCCCTTTTTTGACCTCTTCGGTGTGGAATTTCAAAAAATCCTCCCTTAGTTAGCACCTAAACTATAGTAGTGATATACCTTTAAAATTTCAAGTCATTCGATGCAGTTATTTTAGCAGGGTGGTGATGAGTCGGTCAGTCAGTCAGTCAGTCAGTCAGGACTATATTTTATTAATATAGCTGTTAGGAGCAGAATGCAAAAACGGCCATTGAACGAAAAAAATGACCAGAATGCGTTGTGGTCGATTTATGACAAACACAACGCGTTGTGGATATGATTGTCTTTTAAATTGACCACAACGCATTGTGGTACAGAGAAGGACCACAACGTATGAAACATAGTTTGTCCTGTAAAAATCAAATGCAAGAGACAAGGCGTGTCTTGCAATTCCAAGTGCCATAACAATTCGGCGTGTAAAAATAAGTAGCCCTTGTACTGACAAAAAATCATAATTTTAGACATTATTTTTCAATTTTTGTATTTTGTATTTTACCAACTTGCATTACATCGGCCCCTGTATTAACAAAAATCATAATATTGAATATTATTTTAAAATTTTTCCTTAATTTGTATTTTACCTGCCTGCATTACATCAATTTTATTCTCTCAAACGCATTCTGGCATTCTTCATGTCCATAACCCGTTGCTGCATTTTTTTCCTCCCCCCTCAACGCGTTATGGTATCTATCGTGTAAGAGACCGCGTTCTGATTAATTTCAATTTCACATTACGCATTACGCATTACGTTTGTTTTTGAAGTCTAAAAAGGAACAAAACGTGTTCTGATCGTTTTTTGCTCAATGGCCGTTTTTGCATTCTGCTCCTAACATAGCTAAGCTAATTTCTTGTTACCACATTAGGGTGCGTATACATTTGCGAGCAAAATGCTTGCGAACCGTTCGCAAACTGCTTGCAAGCACCATGTTTGCGTAATTGATACGACGTTTTTGCGTCGCACAAACTGCTTGCGAACCGTTTGTTCGTCGCTCGTTGTGAACCGCCGGAAGTCGGTTTTTTCGACGAACACAAAGGATGTTCGCAGTTCAGTTGGGACGGCGTTCGTGTGCAGTTTATTCATTTTTGTGTTCGCGAGCTTATCAATAAAACCGCGCCACTCATCACCAACATTGTTTTATTTTCTTCACGAGAAGTCATCATGTTTCCAACTGCGGATGGTTTGCAGTTAGTTCGTCTCTTTTCCCTGGTTTGCTAGATGCTCGCGAACTGTTCACTGAAATAATATTTTATCGAGTGGTTCTCGAGCATCTAACGAACGGTTCGCAAGCATTTTGCTCACAAATGTATACGCACCCTTACAGATGGCAGTTTCTATCCGATAGCCACCAAATTTGAACGAACATTAATACTAAACCAAGGACCTGACTTATTGATTTTTTTACAGATCAGCTGTACTGTACATCCGGTATGGCTATTTTCGTTTTGGTTTTGACTACAAAATTTTTAATTTTCGACCAATAGCTACGAAATTTAAATAAACTATTCACTACGATATATCATAACTTACTATAAATTTTGGTGCGAATCAGCCATACAGTACTTCCGGTATAGCTATTTTTTGTTTTTGTTTTTGCTATAAAAGTATAAGTTTTCGATCAATAGATGCAAAATTTGTAACAAATATAACAACTTGCTATAAATTTTGGTGCGGATCAGTCACATGGTACTTTCTGTAACACTATTTTCGTTTACATTTGGCCTATAAAATGCCCAGTTTTAGACCAATAGGAACGTAATTCGAAACAAATAATTATTACAATCTATCAATAACTTTTTAGTGACTACCTAATTTTACATTTTTTGAAACCTACTTTTTGTAACGCAGCTGCTGATACAATTTTTGTGTTGTAGTGCTGTTGTGAGGTGGGTAGGTACCCAAGATTCACAAAATTATTTGCCGATTGAACGAACTGGTTCATTTTCATTCGCTAAATTAATATTTCAAACTAATAATTGACCTGTATGTCTTAACGAAAATTTTGGAATCGACTAAGTTGATTATATTGTATTTTTTCCAAGTCATTTTCGGTGAGTGTACTTAATAGGTTGTTTCGTTTGATTTGGTAAAAATTTTGGCAATTTTAGGTACATTCCACTTTTGAAGTGAGACTTCCTTGCGTTGGGTAGTTAACAAAAACAGTTATGCAACCAAGCTCGTAACAAAATAAACAAAATAATAATGTAAAGAAGCCCGTGAAATAAAAAAAAACGTCACATTCATTGCTTTCTTATCAGTGGAATGAAGGTTGCATGATTTAATGTTGACGTTGAAGTGTTCACCAATTGGTGAAAACAACTTTTTTAATTTATTTGACTTTTTCTGCATTTTAATGTTTATATAAAACAAAAAGTGAAAAATCACACTGCCAACAAAACATTCAATCCTTCAAAATACAAATTTCAGCATAACGAGTTTCACTTCCACCTGTGTGTCTCAGTACGCACACTTTTTTTTTTTGTTAACTGGCTGTTTGATTTAGAAAAGAGTGAAACTCAAATTTGAAAGGAGCTTTTCAATTTAAACCCAAATTGAACTCGAAAAAGAAATTATTTTTCTCAAAAGTTCGTCAATTTTATTAAAACAATGAAAAATGGCTGTTCAATTTGGAGAAATTGGGCACTTGTACAAAAAAAAACATTAGTACCTATTCAAAAGTGCCAAATTTCCATACCCCATTTGACAGTTAAGTTCTGGTAAAAAGTATTGAGGTGAGTTCTGATCACTTTACACAGAAAAGATAAGCACGGGCTTCCATCTTAGAAAAAGATTTATTATCGACGTTAGTACAACGACTGACGAGCAGAGAACATTCTCCGTCAAGCAGTGGCAGAAAGAATATTATGTTGACAATCAGTGTGGCCACATGTAAAACGAATAAATGTAATAACATGTTACATACAGTGTTAGTCAATGTAATGCTATGTGTTCGTGAGGTAGTGAGGGAATCGTATCCCAACACCCCCCTGCTCAAAACGGACGAACGAACATATAAGTAAAAAATGTGTCACACAGTGTATGTATTTAAAAATAAAATAAAAAATGAAAATAAGCAATAGCAGTCAAAATTTTTACATATAAATGTCCTATAAAATTGCTATATATATAAAATGGTAAAAATATTAGGTATGTCGTTGACTAGTATTATGATGTACAATTAAAATGTGTGTGGATTTATATATCAATTGTTTTATCTTAAATATATCGTGTAATTATTAACATGAGGTATACATTTAACCTTCTGTTATAGTGTCACGTCTTATAAATATTGTGTGATTTTAATTTGAAAATATATATATAAAAGGCAGGTCAGAGAGATCAATATCTCCTCATTGTCAGCTGTGGAGAGATACTATTATTATGTATATGTCCTTATAATTAGTTGTGTGGGGTTTAGGTAAATATGCTATTGTGGGAATCAATTGTATTTGTTGGGGAATGCTGATGCCAGTAAGAGAGGCAGAGCAGCGACGGGGAACCTATTGAATATTGTGATGTGAATTGTGAAACAACATATGGACCACTCGGTTTACGATAGGCGCTAAAAGACCAATGCCCATCCGCAGTCCAAAACCAAATATCAAAAATTTTGAGGGTTATGTCAATTAAGACTATTGGCCAAAAAGTTGACTTGTTCGGAGGATTCTCATAACGATATTTTGGAATGTTTTCCGATCAAGTGCTTTAGTTAATATATCAGCAACTTGATCAGGTGACCTAATATCATTAAAACTTATTAATTTTTGTTAGAAAGCTTCCAACACTGCGTAACATTTGATCGCAAGGGACATGGAGCATTTCTGCCTTCCTCCAGATGCAATACAGGACGCAGATATATTGTTCTCGTAGACTTGCACTGGGTCAGTTACAGAGAAAACACTCTCAGTAAGTCTCCAGATCACGTATATATCGTCTAGTGCATCATTCAATGCAATTAATTTGGCTGCAGTCGACGAAGTTGCAACCGTGTTTTGCCGATGAATGGCCCAATTTAACAAGTCTCCATTAACGAATATCATGAAGCCAGTTGTAGAGCACCCTTTCTCCAGGTTATTTATATCAATGGGTGAATTGTCTACGTCGGGTGAATACGACGCATCGACAAAAGCATTAATTTGTGTTTGGTCAGAGTGGAAGACCAGAGAGAAGTCCCTTGTAGTTTTAAGGTATCTAATAATACGGCGGACGTAATTTTTTATTTCATTATTGGAGGATGCCTGAAAACGTGACAAATAATTGACGGCGAAGGCAATATCCGGGTGGGTCAGTCTTGCCACATATAGCAGATTCCCAATCATAGCCCTATATTCGGTATCATCCAATCCATTATTTAGCTTATTTATCTTAAGTCCCGTCTCCATGGGTGTGGAAGATGGATTACATTCCGTCATTCCGAATTTCCGGAGAATCTTATCAATATATCTATTTTGTGTTAGTATAATTTGTTTTCTAGGGATATCTCGACTTATTTCGAAAGCTACGAAGAAAGTTGGATTATATTCTATTTTTAATGTGAAATTTTTATTGAAAATATTTATTAAGTCTTGTGTCCACTCGTCGTGGTTACTAGCCAACAACATGTCATCCACATAGACTATTAAGAGTGCCATTGCACCAATATTATCTTGTTTTATATATAAGCATCTATCTATTTTGATTGGATGAATCCAGCTTGAATTATTGTTGAATTCAACAAGTCGTACCAACTCTTGGAAGACGTTTTCAGTCCATATATTGACTTTATTAATCTCAAGCAATTGTTTTCGCCTAGTTGGCATCCCTTAGGGTTTGATATAAATATAGAGTATTTTATTTGTGAATTAAGGAAAGCTGTTTTTATATCGAATTGTGTTATATTTAGACCATATTTGTTTGTGATGGATAATATCCATCTTATCAGCCAATATTGGATTACCGGGGCATATGTTTCAGTTAGAGAATAGTGAGTAAGATCTTTAAAACCCCTTGCAACCAACCTGGCCTTCGGTATGTGAACGCCTTGGTTGTTGGGTTTTGTGGTAAAACACCACTTCGTATCTACTAACCTCACATTTCTCTCCTTTGGGACGACTTCCCACACGCCCATATCAGATAATGACTTCAGCTCGTCTGTAATGGCTTGTTGCCATTCTTCCTTAAAAGGGTTGTTTTCGACGTCCTCCCATTTTTGAGGGATGTGGTCCTCAATGTAATTTTTATATCTTGATTTAAATAAGTTTAAAATTACAGGGGTTTCTATTATATTATTGTTATCCTGTATTTTTTCATTATTATTATTTATATTATCTATTTGTTTTATATTTCTCGTTTCATCAATTCTGACATCGCATGTAACGTGCGATTTGTCTATTAATGAGTCCCTTATACAGTACCCACTTTTTGTATACCCTATGAAAATTCCTTTATCGGATCTTTGGGTTAATTTTGGGTGTTCACTATTGGCTTCTTTCCTTTTATTTTTTGTGGCTTGTTGCTGACGGACCTCTATGGGAATATGCCTATGAGCGAGAGAACCAAAAACTCTCATGTTAGATAAGTCCGGCCTTATGCCGTAAAACATCTCAAAAGGGGTCTTATGGTCTTTGTTGGCCCTAGTTGGGCTTCTGTTTATAACATAAACAGCCGTCAGAACAGCCAATGACTAGAAACTGAAATCCAGATCAGAGTCAAACAACATAGCCCTTGTCCTTGCCATGATCGTTTGATTCTGCCTTTCGGCCATCGCATTCAACTCTGGTGAATACGGAACAACAGGCTTGAGGTTTACGCCGTTGTCCTCACAAAATGTTTTCATATCGAGTCAAGATACTCCCTAGCATTGTCACATCTTAAAGTGGCTATTGGGTGTTCCGGGAATTTCAATTTTAATTTCATGTATAGTTTTTTAAACTCCTCGAAAACCTTTGATTTTTTTCAATAGTGGAGATAAAGGTATATTTTGTGGCATGGTCCACGAATATCAAAACGTACTTTTCACCATATATGCCTGGTGAGAAGGGGCCCATTGTATCCGATTAAACGAGTTTGAGTTTTCTTTCCGGTCTAGTGCGAGTTCCACTGTGTCCTGATCTTCTAGAATTTGCTTTCACACATATCTCACACAGACTGAATTCGTCATCACGAAACGTAATTCCGTTCGGAATGCCTCTTGAGACCTTTGTCAAGAATTTTAAATTTTTTCCTGATAAGTGTCCCAGTCTCCTATGCCATATCATTTTTTTATCTATCTTTAATTTTTTTACTTTCTCATTGATTTCTTGATCATCGTTTATTATATCATTATTATTTATTATATTATTATTAGTGTTTATACCTACATCCTCATTCATTTCGCTACCACCTTCATTATTTCATTATTTTGTGGGTTATTACTATCATATTCATCGTTAGAGTTTATAATAATATTATTATCTACATTATTACTAATTGTGTTTTCTTGTGTATTATTATTGATATTCTCTCCATTCTCTTTATTTTCCTCCTGACTTTCCTCAAGAATTTCCTCTTCTACTTCATATTCCATCCATTCATCTTGGGAATTTATATTGGGCATACATGCCAATTTATTTGATTCGTTATTATAAGGACATATTTTATTTAAGTCGTCTCCATTTTCTATAATATTAACCGTGGACTCGGTACAATTTCGTACTTCACCATGTATATGCCTCTTATTTTTGGGGCCAAAAAAATTACCTCATCCGTTCCCCGGACATATATGTGCGCTGCAGAGAAATTTTGGTCTATGCCGAGCGCCCTATTTCAGTTATTTTAATCCCTGACATTAGGTCTATGTTCAGGGATGGTACGTAATATAGTTTTTTAATCTTATTACAGTTTGATTTCTCTCTGAATTTTCCACCCTGATGAACATAGTTCCTATGTGTGTGGCAATAAGTAGAGTATCTTGGATGGCACATTCTAACTCGATAGGCTTTTCCAGCATTATGGGGTTAGACAGTTTTGACAAATCTGATATAACGTGGGCAACAGCTCCACCATCTAACATTATTCTCTTAGTAAGAGGGACATAATCTGAATCTGACTCTTGCTTCATGTCTTTAGATGTTATTAAATTTATTAATTTATTATTATTTGTGTTTTTGTTTGGCTCGTGACCCTTATACCTGATCATCATTGACCACTGAACATCATTTTCTTTTTTATTTTTATTATTATTATTTGGATTGTTTTGTCCGTATCTTGTATTTTGTGCAGGACCATCTAATTTATCTTGGGGTTTTGCACCCTCTTTATCTGACGGACATACTTTAGCTATGTGCCCTTTGCCATGGCACTTGAAACATACTAAGTTATTCAAATTTGGCAAATTATTTTGATTTTGATTATTATTATATTTTCTATTTTCGTAATTATTATTATTATTATTTTGAGGCATTTCTGACTTATGGTTATTATTATATGTCATTTTCCCCTGATCTACATTTTGACTATAGTTTTGACTTCTATTTGTGTTATTATATCTATTGTAATTTCCTCCATATTGAAATCTCTGATTTTTATTATTTTGGTTGAAATTACAAAATTTATTATCATAATATCTTGACTTTTTCTCGTCATATAACCTATCTGATCTTTCAATCAACATGGCATGGAGTGTTTCGATTGTTTTTTGATCCTGACTTAAGGTATTGAACTCCAGCCTTGTCATGTCATAGTCCATGTTCAGTGATATTAGGAGTTGTTCTATCTCCTCCTGTTTGTCTAAATTTTTGCCACAGTCCCTTATTTTTTGGGCTGATCTAGAAAACATGTCTAAATAACTACTCATATTTCCGTCACTGTTAAATTTTAATCTCTGAAAGGCCTGCTTCGCATTAATATATGTAACTTGCGTGCAGCTTTTGTACCTTTCATCTAAAACTTTTAAGATTTGATTTATTGTTTTTAAGTCTTTTACTCTTTCGATTAGTTCGTTGTTTAATCCCTGATAAATTAGAGCCTTTCCTTTTTCTTGGTTACGGAAATATGCTATTCGACTAGCTGAACTAGCATTGCCAGAGTCAGGGTTTAAAAAATTATTTAACTCCAGTCCCAAAAATAGCACTTCAGTCTCAACATCGTGCATAATCGGATATAATCCCTCTGCATAGAGTGTTGAGACCATCGTGGTCCTCCAGGCATCATAATTCCTCCCATCGAATACCTTCTTTGTGTCAAATCGTGACATTTTATTATTAAATTTAGGGTGTTCGGGAATTTAGATCCTCCCTCAGAAACACGAGAACTTAAATCTAGAGGGTAACACGGTCTCAACCACACGATAATGCACAACATGGTCTTAGCCGCTCGATAGGGAATGCAAGTTAAATATATTATTCTAAATTAAATCTCACGAAATATCCGTTCTTTTTTCGTATGTTTTTGATGTTTTTCTTCTGCTACCTTGCCCAAATGACACCAAACTCCAACAATTTTTACTCTGCAACTTTTGAATTTTTGATTTTCTTCCACTGTTTCACTCCCTGGAACACAGCATGAACAATTGCCAACTGTTTTTGATTGTATGCACTGGTCTACCAAACCATAAAATCGTCTCGTATCTTATCTGCTTTCTCCAGACTTTCAACTTTGACGTTTTCACAGGCACCCAAGACTTTACCGTTGTTTTCATCAAATTTCAATTTTATTTTATTGATTTACATGAATTAAAACTTTCAACTTTTTCAGGATAGTTACTTTAATCACTGAATCAAACTTTTTGTTCACAAATTTTTTACTTTTCCTACCACTTTGCATGGAGGTATCACACGGCACTAAGCCTTTTCACTTTGCGTGAAACACAAACTTTTAATTTTTAACAAATTACACGATTATCACATTTTAGTTACCGCACTTATTTTTCTGATCCGCAGCTCTGCTAACATATTGAGGAGAGTTCTAATCACTTTACACAGAAAAGATAAGCACTGGGCTTCCATCTTAGAAAAAGATTTATTATTGACGTTAGTACAACGACTGACAAGCGGAGAACATTCTCCGTCGTGCAGTGGCAGAAAGAATATTATGTTGGCGATCAGTGTTGCCACATGTAAAACGAATAAATGTAATAACATGTTACATACAGTGTTAGTTAATGTAATGCTATGTGTTTGTGAGGTAGTGAGGGAATCGTATCCCAACAAAAAGTTCTCTTTCATACATATAAACATCATAATTATATCTGTAATGATATTTTTATATCATTCACATCTAAATTAATTCATCTAATACAAATTTTATATTTTCCTATATCATTCTCCATATTTTTGTATATTTATTTTTCCTTTTACTCAAGTTATTTCAGTCTAGTTCAAACTTGTCTTTCAAGTCTTGACTTGTCTGATGACATCATCTTTTCTCTCTATAAACTGTTCTCGTCCATATTTATGATGTCATCTTTTCTCCGAATATATTTCAATACCTGGCACTTATTCCAATTGCTACTAATTTCTTAATCACTCCTACTTTATGTCATTTTTATTACATTTCATCAGATTTATCCAAATTAGATTTTTCCTTATCATCCAATCATATTCATATCTCCCATAAAGACACAATTCAAATCACTCGAACTATCACCCTTAATTATTAGTCTAATGTTCTATACAATTCATTCTATTAATTTTATCTTAACCTGTAACAGCATATAATTATACTCTTTCATAATTATTTCAAATATTATACACTTATAAAAAATAATATTGTGTATTTTTTTGTAATGATTATACTGTTACAAAATATTGGTGCCCGAACCAGTGATAAGAATATTGTCGTGTATTGTTTTGTAATGATTACACTGTTACAATATCATATGTTCCTTATATTAAAAAAAATGGGATTAATAATTGTCCTATTTGAGACCTTAGTTTTTTGAGTTTTCATTTTTCAGAACTGATACTGAGTAGTTAAAACCATAAAAATTAACTGAGAAGTAACTTTAAACAAAACTGATCTTTTTTATAGTGTAGCACTCCTTTTCCATATATAAAACACTGCTGTCTGTTGTAGTCTGCAGATTGCTTCAGATTCAGAGGAGGAGTTTGAATATAAATATTTAGTTAATTCATAATATTATGCCTAACGAATAATACTTAAGGAATGGTGTTTGTCATTGTAGCTCTATAGGAACATGATTTCCAGTTTGAATAAATGGACAATAACTTTGATCTCAATCGAGCGAACCGCACTAATCTATGTCATTTGATAATCCCTAATATTTCCCATATTTTAGCATACCAACGTCATTATTTCTGTCTCAATTAGCTACCTATAAAGATCTGAAGATATTGAAGTTTAAGTATAGGAAGGTACCTTCGGAGATTTCGCAGATTGATTATTTTCGTCAAAGAATCATCGATCATTAAAATCGATTCTTTTTTTATTCGTATCGACCGAGATCGATTTCATTTTTCTCATGATGGGAATTACTATAGTGAATCACGTTCTGTCTAGAGCTATACCTACTACTCATTGTTTCAAAATGAACATACCTTCAAAAAGACTAACGGAACCATATTTTGTAGCAATACTTAGTCCATTGTTCTTGTGGATTGCACCTGTATGCTGCTCATTTGCAGAAATATGAAAAGAATTAATAGGTTTATGTTTAAAGAAAAAACAGATTGTTGATTATATATACCTCTTTAATTTACGTCAAGTGCCAAAAGCAAAACAATTATGTGGTGACGGCGAATACTTCACTCTACAGATTGAGAAGAAACCAGTGTTTCCTGTCTTTTCTTTTAAAAGGTGTTTTTTTTTTTTGTTTTTTTATATTGCAGCTAGATTAAAAACATTTGACCGTTTAATTTTACACGTGATTTTTTTATTTATTTGTTAGCAGCATATGGTTAAAAAGTTTAAAATAATATACCTACTATAAAATACCTACATAAATTCGAAAGGACGTATGAAGTTTTAACTGGGGTAGAAGCTTTTTGTTGTGATTTAATAACGGAATAATTTCTTTTAGACTAGACTGCTAACAAAGGTGCGGTGACTGGCGAGGGAATTGGGTCATAACAATGCAGCATAAAACAGGATAAATTAAAGCCTGTAGAAAATCCTCAGCCCCTTAAAAAATTATTTCGGGAGAGTAGTGATGATAATGAAAAAAACAAAGTCATTTGGGTTATACCAATCATGCTGCACTCGCATGTCTGCAGCTTTGATCAAATAAGAAACACCGGTGCACTCTCTTAAGCCTACTTTTTAAGTAGGTTTTCTTTAGAAAATCTACTTACTACGTTTGGTGTGGTATTAGCCCCCAGGGTTGTTGGTATGTACGTTCTTTATTTCATGATGGGAAACTTTTAGCATCAATAACTCAAATTAATATATATACATGTAAGCTCTTTAGAAAATAATGAAGAATCATGTAGACACATCTTTCATCTTTCCATACTTAAAATCCATCAATAGATGAATATAATACAAATCTAATATATATATGAGAGATCTCTGCAACTCACTATATCAGCGAGTGCGAAACACAGACAGAAACTGTGGTTATTTTAAGAATGTGAATACATATTCTTACATACATATATATATATATATATATAGAGAGAGAGAGATAGATAGATAGATAGATAGATAGATAGATATAAGTTTATTTCTTATTCCGACGATATAGGTCGCAATTTTTATCAAATAATCATAAAATTTTGTACGAATATTTATTCTGAGCCAAGAATCAGACCTATTGATTTTGGTGTCGATCAGCCGGACGGTACTTCCGGTATCATCATTTTTGTTTTAACTTTGGCTATAAAATGCTCAATTTTGCACCAATAGCCACAAAATTTGGAATAAGTATTTATTTTGATTTTTTGTAGTAAGCTTTCAATTTTGGCCAGATCAACTATGTGGTACTTCCTGTACCTCTATTTTTATTTTTATATTGATCATAAAATGCGGAATTTTGGAACCATATGTACGAAATTTGAAATAAATATTCATTATAATTTATTGTAGCATTCTATCAATTTTGATACGGATAGACCAAATGGTACACAACCCTTAAATTTGCAATCTTTTCCCCTTCAAAATTTTTTCAATTTACATTTTATTTGGAAATTCGTTATTTTAAACAATTACTTATGTTAAAATTTACCCAGGCATTCGATCATAGTAGAAACTTGTTTTTTCCTCAATTCATGTTTTTTCCATATTGTTACAAAACTATAGTACCTTGGCTTTGTTCATTCACTTCATCTTTTCTTACATCTTCATTTCTGTCTTATTTCATTCACTTCTCATCATGTTATTTGGCTGTTGCCACTGCTTCATTTCTTCTCATATTCTTTCTAATTTCACGTTTTTTCACTCTTCACTCTTCTGCCCTGGTATCAGTTCTCTTCTCTCTACCCTGGTTGTTAATCCTTTTCTTCTTTTCCTACTTTTATCCTCCCAATTCCTCACGTCATCTTTATAATCGATGTCTTGGGTTTTCACTCTCTTTTTTTTTCTATTATAATGAAATTAATAGTTGTAGAATATTTTATTTTTCCATCTCCTAGTTTCTCCCACTCTTTTTGTAGAAGAGCATTCTCCTTTTTCACTTGAATATTTTCTTAATAATAATAACTGCTTGTCACTGCTTTACTAGCTTTTGCTCAACCCAGGATGTTTTATATTTTCATGTACAACTGTTTTAAATCTTGTATTTTTATTAAATACATGGCTCTGATTTTTATAATGTGCTGAGTTTTTCCAATTGACATTGGCTATTCAGTGGTGTTAACCCTCGCATCGAATTGATATTCATCTAGCAGGTATGTACCTAGAAGTAAATGTTTAGCCCAGGAGTAAATGGTCTTTAATTTCACCAGGCATTGTTTAAATTTCGAGTCCAGCAGATACTTGGTAAGCTATTCAGGTTGAGTAGTAATATTTTTTAGTGTTGCTGTCCAGTGTAGATGACTTCTCCCAGATTTGTAGACATTTGGCGAGTGTTGACTTGAAATACTGTAGGTATTGCTATGGGGAATGGGTTTTACTGTCGCCATTTGAATACCACATTGGCAATGGGCTAAATTTGGAGACATTTTGCAGTGACTTCATTCTAAATAATAATTGATTGATTTATGTAAATCCGTAGAAATAGTTTTCGACATAATTCAAGCGTAGGTTAACATTTAGTCAAATATAATATCTGGCTGGCTATTTGGGTTGATAGTGGTAATTCTATGGCCACTATCCAGCGTAGGTGATTTTTAATTAAGGTTTGTTAGCCTTGGTCCATTATGAAATTTTTGTTGGTATTGCAGGCTGATGAGGTGAATGCTTGCTGCTCCACCTTGCATGCCATAAAGTCCTTATGATGCTGTCGTCTAAGTCAATCGAAACCTTAAGTAAATAGAGGTACGAGGAGTTTCAGGCTCACAGTTTGCTTCCAACCGACTCTCTTAATATTGAATCAAGAAAAATAAAAAGGATACATACCTATCACAGCTGTCTTTGACTTGAAAATAAATTTTTAGAAACAAAAAGAAAAATGTCTCTACTTAACTACTAAGGTAGTTTGGAACTTTTACTATACATATTTTGGACAAAAATTCCGAGGAAGTGGGTCATTTCCATACTTCAGTTTGTCATACTGCTAGCCTTTTCTATGGCGTCCAGCGAGATGAAGCGTTGGGAAAGGTTCGTATTTCATTTTTTTAGTAGGCAAAATAACTTACGAATTATATCGATAGCGAACTTTCTTCCACTTCCATATTTTTTTGACCGTCATCGTTTATATATTATAATTTATTTTCAGAAACAAAATAATACTGAAGAATCTAAACCAACTTTCGAATGTAAAACACACCTCCCACGCTGATTATTGCCTCAACAAACCTAAACTGTATCACTAAAAATATAAAATAACAGTACGACTGGACGAAGTGTAGACCACAGCCTACCGCCGTTAATTCAAGTTGTGAACACATTTGGGTTGAAAACGACATCTATAGGAAAACCTTTCATTTACAGGTACCCATCTGAAATATTTGCGCACAAAGCACTGGGCTACCTGTGCTGGTTCTCCCCAAAATTAATTTCTGGTCGTTGGTCCACAACTTATAACGTGAAAGACACCAGCGAACTTGAGTCGTCCAATTCTTATTACGCTTTTTGCGTTTAAAGAAGTTATCGGTTCGAAAACTCAAATCTTTGAAGCGATATTAATGCGATATTTCTTCTGGACTATTGACCGTGAAATGCAGTTTTCTAAGATAAAAAATCAAATAAGTTACACGTTTGTATCGTAAAGTTTTTTATTTATTTTAATGAGAATCTTTTCAATTATTTTGAAAAATATTGACATTATATGGCTCAATCGCAATGGTTTACTGCTAATTACTTCGCTAATAGTATAAGTATAGGTACATCAAAAACTTTAGCAGAGCAATATTTCGCTAGTAAACATAGTTTGTCAATTTTCATTCAGAATTCAAAGAACAAACCTGAATTCAAAATTCGTGAGAAAATTGCAAAATTTATCGATATTGGTTGTTACCCATATCAGACAAACGTATCGATCTATGGATATTTCATTGATAAAGTTCCGAATGAAAAAATTGTGAAAAACTATCAGTAGTTATCGATATCCTAGACAAAAATATTAATCCATCTATATTTTAACTTCATATAAGCTTAAAAATTTCAGCAGTTTTTTGCGAAACCACTATAAAGCAATTGCAACAAAATACATTTTCACCAAAACTGCTAATTTTAGTTTCATTCTTTAAATAGTTTTCTCATAATACGATTGGAAAAACGGTATTATCGTTGTTTTACTGACATAGTTTTATAGGTTTTTTGAAGAAACTACTAAAGTAATAGGAAGTAATAAAATTTTAACCAGACCTAATTCTGTATGAAATCTATAAAATTTAATCCCTAATCTCAAAGTAGTTTTCTCAAAATCCCGGAAAAATTATTTATCCACGAATTTTTTGTTTTCCAGTTTTTTCCAAAAGTACCTCCTAAACTAGTAGATAGTCATGAAACTGCCTATCAGATCTGGTTTTATATAAAGACTACCCACGTGAAAGTTTCAGCCTTTTCCCTTTGGTAGAGTAAATATTCCGATTATGGGGTATGTTCCAAATATGGGGTACCATTGTTTCTCATAATATATTTACGCAGTGTACTGGAAAAAAATATATAATAGTTAATAAAACTATTCTATTGTACCAATCCACAGAAAAAAGAGAAAAAACTCGCCTAAAATGAGTTTTTCTATCTTTTTGATTTTCATCACTGTTCCCTTAAATTTTTAAAAATTTTTCATAACTTTTGGACAAAACACTAATTGATATTTTGAAATACGATCAATATCAACAGAAAATTTAAACATTTGCCTTCTATTTCCAAGTATTTTCAATCGTTCAGTTTTAGGAATTTTTTATTTTTATTGCATCAAAATTGAGCGAATGAGCCTAATATGGGGTAAGTACCAATTATTTATGTTTAAAACTACAATTAATAATAAAATTAGAATGTTTTAAGTGATATTTGTAATCTTTGTAAGAAAGAATAATTACCTAATTTTTATAACACTAACTTTGAGGTTTTTCATGAATTTTCGTGTACCCCATACTCGGAAAAGGTGGCACCCCAAATTACGTATATAAAGTATATTTATAATATAAGTACCCCATATTGGGAAAGGGGTACTTCATTTTGGAAACTCTTTTTGTAGAGTCATTATTTTAAATCATAGGACAAAAAAATTCGTGTAAAATCAAAAATTGGTTCCATAGACTTTGCAATGTTACAATCAATCATTGATCCTGATTCCTCCATAAATTTTAATTTAGAGTGATTTTTCAATTTTTTGTACAATTTTGTAACAAGAATATTGGTTAGAAGATAATTAAATACTCGTAAATGTTAAAAGGTTGTATTAAACAAGATATAAAACGGTGAAATATTGAATAGTAAGTTACAGTAAGAATAATAAGGTTAACAGAAAAAGGTAAAGAAGATAAGGTAAAATGTACATGGTTACATGAGTTTTTATAGTTAGAAGTTTTGAGAGGAGAATATGGCGATTTCTTGGAGAGTGGAAATGGTAGTGATATGATTGGAGAGTTATGACAATACAAGTGTAGATATTGTCCAATAGGAGTTTAAGGAAATGACATAAATGGTGATTTTGGGTATTTGCAATATCTGCAGAATAGTTTCATAGAAAAGATTTGTTATGAAAAGTGTATTTATGTTTGTTTATAAACATTGAATGTAGAACAACTGAGTCAGTAAAGGCAAGTAAAGACTTGTTTACATGATGTCAATATAATGAGAATTGTTTTAGGTGATTGATATATATGTGAAATATATATATAAGAGAGAGATATTATGAATGATACGAAATTATCATTACAAATTTTAGTTTAAATTTTCTTCAAAAATTTTTTATTTACCAGTTTTCTCGGAAACTACTGAATGAATAGGCACCAAATTTCTGTTGAATTTGAAAATTTCAATTCAATTACTTTCATATATTCCTCAAAATCATGAAAAAATTACTTTTTCAGCAGTTTTTTGTCCACTAGTCTTCTCGGATACTACTGAACCAATAATCACTAAACTCCTATCAAACCTGGTTCCATATAAGGACTACTTTTTGTAAAATTTCTGCCCTACCAGTTTTGTAATTTTCTCAAAACTGTTGACCCAGAATTTAGGCGATACATACATAATGTAGGTACCTATATAGGTATTGTACAGAAACAAAGCCTCTCTGAGAGAGGGGGAAAGGGTACCAAAGGTAGCGAGCCCGGACATCTTTAGGGGGCCCAAAATGGCCTTGATTTAGAAATAAATTGTAATTTTTAAGTAGCGTAAGGATCGATCCATGATGAGGTTTTTAGGAGTAAAGTTTCCGAAGGTTTGAAAAAAAAACTACTAAAATACATGTTTTAGAACCCAAAACGTATCTAAAAAATTTATTTTGTGAGAAAAGAGAGTGAAATTGTTTTCTGAATTTATAACCTCTTTCCAAAGACAAATCCTGCAGATGGAGCTAAGAGGGGCCCTTCAGTTTATTTCTCCTGGGCTCAAAATTTCTCTCTGAAGCACTGTACAGAAACAAAATTAAATCAAAATAGAAAAAAGGCAGTGTCAATAGTTTTCCTTTGTCGTAAAATGTAAAATTTTCATCATCCCATCACTAACCATTTTGTGAAGTCAATTTTAATACCCCGTTTGCAAGCAGACTGGGTAGTAAGATATTATCAGGGATTTTCCCAGTGTTTAACGCCCCTATGTGTATGAGGTGTACTCTTAAGAAATTTTAAGAACAAAACTGAACTGTAAATGTTATAGGTAGGTATATGAATGTTCTAGAACATAAAAAATATTTATATAAACATTTTTACCCTCGGTTCCCTTCCAAAATTCTTCAAAATACTTATCATCTACCTTCAAAACTTTTCTTCGTAGAACCAGACTGGACATTGTAATTAGGATTCACGGAAATGTTAGGTATGTTCAAATGTTGATCAATTAAAACATTACATTTTTGCATAAATTGTAGGCTACGTTAAGAAAACTGATTGAAAATTCAGTTCAATCACGTTCTCACAACTACCACAGAGTAGCAGTAGCGGATCCAAAGCGTCGAAACCTTTTTATGTAGGTTTTCCTACTAAATATGCGTATTAAAATTGATATGGTATTAAAACACAAGGGTAAGGGTTAGTTTGTTTTTCATTTTGTAAACCTAGAAAACTTTTGGCACTATTGGCTGAAATATAATGTAGGTACACCTATTATACATACAATATATTGTGATGCCCAAAAATGACATACACCCCGAGTATTGGGGTTTGAATTCACAAGGTGAGGTACATCAAGGAGTCTCAAGAAACCATAGAGTCAAAACCACAAGTCAGCTTAAACTGTTAGGCCACCAGCCTACCAGCGAAAGCTCCCAAGGCCTAAGTAATATATCGGGCAATTTCGTATAGGAAAGTTAAATAAGTAGGCCAACCCATCAGTACAGTTCACATTTAATACAATAAAAGTTACTTACAGTCAAATAACATGTATTTCTTATTGTGCAGTTGTTAAAATTTGTATTGCCACATGATCTTTCGATATCCGATAAACCAACCAATTCCAACTATGTATACTTGTTGTTGGAATTGGAAATGGCTTAGTTGAACAGGAAACGGTTTGGCTAACAATGTTCACTTTTTGAGTTAGTTTTGGTAAAAACAGTTTACAAAAAAGGACTTGAATGTTGAAATCAGAAGCTGTAGAATGTCGTGAACATTGAAGTATTCACGATGAATGAAAAACATTGACATCTAAAATGAGACTAAACTCCTGAACAGTTAAAGAGATAAAGTGTTAGTTCATCGGTGATCGAATTATATGTATACACGTCACCACGAAAGTATATAAAAGTCATTGATTAACCTGTTGCAACATCGTAGAATGGGGATTTTATCTCTATAAGATTCAGAGTATATGTCTGTACTCTGTAGTGTTATAATAGTATAACCTTATAATTTGTAAGCCATTCCCTATAGTAAACATATATACAATAGTCAATTCTAGGGGTGACGTGAAGGGAAGGCTGTGGGGTTTCGGATGTCTCAACATCATAATATGTTGTACACATTTATATGTAACATGGTACCAGTTGAAATTTTAATCCGATAGTCATAAAAGTTGGTTCACTTATTTCAATCTACACAAGAGCAAGAATGAATGCTATCATTTTTGGTTCAGATTGGCCTAATAGTGCATCCGTACATCCAGTTATGTTGCATTATTGGAACTTTGGAGCTCTAATGGTTATAAAGTGTGTAATTTTCAATCAATAATCATTAAATGTGGTACAGACATTAGATAAGTACCTATATTATTTCTATCATTTTACAACATTTGGTTTCAATCGACTTATCAGTTCATGCAAAGAAGTGATTTGAAAAAATCTCAAAATGTTATGCAGAAGAAAAAATAAAAACTAATTTTTAATAGACAAGCTTTTTCTCGGCTTTAGTTTCACGCGAAATAAACATTATTTTGTTTTGGGAGGTGGGCTGCAGTATCGGTATATTATAAGCTTTTATTCTACTCACTACTGCAGTTTTAAAATATACCAATACTGCAGCCAACCTTCCGAAACAAAATAATGTTTATTTCGCATGAAGCTAAAGCCAAAAAAAATAAAAGCTTACTTTTTAAAAATTGGCTTTTAACTTAATTAATTTTAAAATTTCAGTAGGGAGTAGAATAAAAGATAATTATAATAAATTCTAGGTGAACTAAAAAAGTTGATTAGAAAGCAGGGTTGTTGTTGTTTTATTTGCTAGGCAATCGTTTATACTAACTTACATGCGTAATCTCTAATTTCTAGCCAGCATTCAGCGAAATAATTTTGATATTTTTATGATTTTTTTTGTAATTATTTTTGAAGTGAGACTTCCTTGCGCTGGGTAGTAAACTAAAAACGGTCATGTAACAAAGCCTGTGAAACGAAATAAACTAAAAACAGTAATGCAACAAATCACGAGAAACAAAAAACCGTTACCACTGACTCTCCTTACAAAAACTAGGCCGGTTCAACTCTATTTGATTCATTTCCCTCTTTGACTTCTCTATCAATTGGTGAAAACAATTTTTAAGTAGATTTATTTTATAAAATCTACTTATTACCCCTGGTGCGGAATTAGTCCCCAAGGGTGGCAGTGGGCATGATTTTCGTTTTATAACCTCAGGAAAATTTTGGCACTAATAACTCAAATTCATACATATATAAGGTAGATATAAGTCAATTTCTTGTTCCCACAGTACAGGTCGTAATTTTTATCCGATAATCATGAAATTTTGTACGAACATTTGCACTAAGCCAAGGACCAGACTTATTGATTTTGGTGCGGATCGGCCAAACAGTATTTCGAGTACAACCATTTTTTTTTTTTTTTGGCTATAAAATTCTTAGTTTTACACCAATGGCCACGAAATTCTGAATAAATATTCATTTTAATTCATTGTAATACTTATCGATTTTAACGTAAATCGATCAGATGGAACTTCCGATAAAGCTTTTTTTGCCTAATTTGCATGAATTTTTCATTTTATAAAAATTAACCACATGTTCACGTTTTCTTTTCCTTTTTATTTCGTAACTGTATTGTATTTCTTTGGTTTCATTTTAAATTATATGATTATGTACTGAACTTTATCATTTTAATTAATTTTTAATTCTTTCAAGAAATAATGCTTTTAAATTTCACATTGTCTAATATTTTGTCAGCAGCTAACGCATTTCATACAATCATAACGTAACAATAACGTATATAAACTTACAGATAATTAATGTTATAATCAAAATTCATAATTCTTTATCTCGAAACTTGCTTTTTCTAGCGAGGCTTGCTGCTCTAGTGTTTTTTAAATTTACATGACTTTTACTCCATTTTAATGTTTACGTAGAATAAAAGATGAAAAATTAGCCTGCCAACAAAACAGTCATTCTTCAAAATACAAATTTTAGCATAACAAGTTTCAGTTCCACCGAGTGTCCCAATACACACTCTTTTTCATTTATTTATTTTTTTTTGTTTAAGAAACCTACATTTTCCAGCGAGGCTTTGCTACGCTACAGTTTGGCGAAATTTATTTCACCCAGAAAGACATCTGGCAGGATTTAGAAATTCTATTTTTTTTTTCATTTATTGGTTTTAAGCTTGTTTTCCCAAAACCAACGTATTAAAATCGTTTTCATAAAAAGACCTGCGGATGACACCTTGTACATTTTTCGATTCATGATAAAATATGACTTTTGTCACCATTAACTCAAATAAAATTCACGTTTTATAACAGTAAGTATATGTGTGGAGATGTATGTAGGTCCATAATTCTTGTGAACCCGATACAGGTCCTAAAAATTGTCCGATGGTCACGAAATTCGGTACAAACAGTAGTAAAGACATCCGGTACGTTAGTTTTGATTTCGATTTTTGAGGTTTAATGACTCGAAAGTTGATAAAGACGTTAGTCCTAAGACAGGGACCTAACATACTAGTTTTGATCCGGATCTACCGGACAGTACTTCCGGTTCGTCTATTTTAATTTTTGTTTAAAATATTGATTGTCGTCATAAGGATTGTGTTTCTAAAACCTGCTTTTTCTTACGCAGTGATTGCTGCGTCAGAGTTTTTTTTTGTTGTTATTTTTTTTCGAGTTTATTTCACAGACGTTCATTAAACACAAATGGTTTTGCATCCATTCAATCATATGGAAACTTTAAGAACGCGTATGACGTATACACACTTCTTCGAGTTTTGGCACAGACTTATATCATTAGTAAAATTAACAAACAAATTCAGCTACCGTGCTACGACCTGTATTATTCTGTATGCACTGGAAATGCAGTATAGGTTGTAGCACATGGCGAACTCATACGTCGTACATTTTTCAAAATTTTAGCATCGTCCTAATTTTAGAATTTAGCTCCGGCATCAAATAATACTGCTTCCAACAATATGTTCATACAATTTGCAGAATGATATTAATGTCATGTAAACTTTCAAAATATTCTACGAATAGGCTATCTTCTTCTCGACCCAATGCTCTGGACATGTTATTTCCTATTTCTTTTCAATATATGGAATAACAGGAGACACATTTTTAGCTGACAGGATTCTAATATTTTTGAGTACTGAATTTTGACACCTTCGTGCCCACACTTACCCTGGATTATGACACCCCAGTAATTCGACTTTTTATTCGGTAACGTTATTATTTTCTATCGCTTGCAAACCATCAAAAACCGCGTGGAGGTGTACTTTCAGTTCAGTATGACACTGTCAGCTGCTAGTGGAAAATAAAAATTGCATGTAACTTAAATACTTATGAGGTTATTAAGAAATAAATTGAAAAGAGGAAAAAATATTTAAATTACAATTTTTTAGTCGCTTTGAAAGAGTTGAATATTTTTGAAAATAATACATCTGGTCACCTTGTGAAGTATGACAGCGTTGGCTTCATTCTTTTCGTTATTTGCTGCAGACAAATTCACAAATGTTGTGAACGGTTGTAGGATTTGACGTTCTTTTTGCGTCGTCGTGACCTCATAAAAATTCAATGAGATCATGAAAACTGAATGATGTCAGAAAACGTGTTCGTTTTAAACTTTCTGTGACAAATAGTCGTAATTTGGTCACATTTTTCTACTCCGGTTTGAGAGTTCGGCAAGAGACAGAGAGAGAAGTGTAATACGAAGTGAAATGTGTGTTTAAGTACCTATGAAGTTATATTAATTTTATTGTAATATTACAAGGGCTTATACGAGGGGGTCGTGGGGGTCTAGACCCTCCTTAGCTAAAGAAACAATCTTAGATACCTATCCAAAAACAATGTGTTTTTGACAATTTAGATGATTTTTTTTTTGTTTAAGGGGGTCAAAAGAGACCACTGAAAATATGTGAACCCCCCTTATGATAGAGCTATGTACGCCCTTTATTAAGATTAGTAGCGTTTAGTTTGTGCCAGTTCTGGATTTTTTCTGGAAACACTATATAATTCATAGTTTTGGAGGAGAACAAACATTTTTTTTTCGTGTCTGTGTTTGGTTGTGTGGGTAATGGTACATGCGCATTGAATATGAAGGAACAATTGGCAAAATAATATCAAAAAATAATTGGTGAAATAATTAATGGCGAGTACATTTATTATAGTGATATTTCTATTGTTATCGTTTACGATTGAATTTTTCAGATGGTGGTTTCACATGGGAGCTTATGTACAAATTGGCTTATCTCATAAAAATTACTTCGTTCCATAAAGTTACCCATTGAGAAGATCAAACTTGTAAATAAGGAGGGTTCTGAGTGTATAAACACCTCTTAACTCCAAAAACATAGCTTAGCATTAAAAAAAAAAGATTTGTTTGTTGATAGTGGTATTGTGGTTGGTGGCTAATCATAAGGGATGTGGCTGAACACTCTTGAATTCTGTAAAATTTCCTTCAGGTGAGAATATCTCTCACGACAAGGTATTCCACAGTGGTGACCCCGACGTGATTTTTGGCTACGTCGTGAGGTGTCCTTAGGAGCGTTGCACTTTTACAAAAATTTGGCGCAGTGCTCTGGCAAGATACTCTCTTGCTCAGCAAATACAAAAATTTTTTGCAGACTAAGACAACTTTTAGGTCGTTGAAGTAGAGTCTGCTGAAGTGGGAATTTAAACCCCTCTCTTTAAAATATATAAACAAAGAGAAACCAGACAGCAGTCCTGGAGGAAGAAGGTTGGACTCATCCCCCAACTCCCTCAACTTTGACTCGATACTCTAAGAATTTAACAAATCTGGAAGAAGGCCCTCAACACCCAGAATTAGCATGACTGGGAGTTCCAATAAATAAAGATCAACTAGCAGTAAAAACGTTGAGAAGTGGTCGAACTTTAAGCCAAAGTTCTGACCTGAAAACACCTGTCCTACAAACACAGGAGCCAGTGTTTTGGACCAGCAAGGAAAAAAGTAGTTCTGTGGAATACGCTTGTCATCAGAAAGACACAGCAATGGTTCCACCACCAACTGAAAACCCACAACCATCGCAGGGAGGTAGTAGTCAGCCACAGCTGACACCCAAAGTCTTGGCGCAGATTATGCAACTTTTGCAATTGCAGCCAGGGCAAAACCCCAATTTCTACAGACAGAGGATAGAGATCCCGGAATTTCTGCCCAATGAGGTAAACTTGTGGTTAACTCTATTGGAAGGCAGGTTCAAAACTGAGAACATAACTCTGAACCAGTGGTACCTACATGCCACATTCCGGATATTATGGAATGCCCTTCGACAGAAGATGATAAATATGCCTGGTTAATCAAGAAAATCAAGAATGTTTTTGGAAAAACGAAAAACCAAATTATTGATGATGTGATGGGTGGTATGAAGATGGGGGATGATAAACCCTCAATCTTCATGGCAAAATTGAGGCAGAAGGCGGACAATATCGTAGCCCCTTCTGTTATAGGCAATCAATTTTGCAAATAACTACTACAAAGTGTTGTGCAATGCCTACCCACCCTAGGGTCGACCGTGATAAATACATCCGCAGACTGGGACTTCCTTGCAAAATCAGCAGATAATGCGCTAGAATATACCAGGTCAAAGCCTGTGGTAAGTGCAGTATCTGTAGAGACTGGAGAGATTGCTCAACTTCGAGCTCAAATAGCTCAGTTGACAGATGAAATGAAACGGAACAAAAGCCAAAGCTCCATGAAATCCAATAGTAGCTGGCGACAAAGATCTAAGAGTAGAAACAACAACAACAACAGTAGCAATAGCAAAGGACGACAGTCCCGGTCCAGAGACTGTAGATCAAGTTCCAATAACAGGGGTCAGAGTTCAACTCCCCCGAGAACATCATCTCGCAAAAACCAGTCTCGAAATTGGGATGATAAATGTTGTTTCTTCCAGAACAGGTTTGGCGCAGAGGCCACCAAATGCAACAACAGGTGCAAATGGTGGGGCAAATCCTATACCAAGGAGGCGTCAAACTAGAACAAGGGGCCATCTATGCGGCCAAAGACCCCTCCAAAAAACACTCATGCCACCTGTTCATAAAGGACAGGACTAATAGAAGATGGTACTTGATAGACTCAGGTGCAGACTTGAGTATATTACTAGTAAGTAAAAACCAAAAAGTACTTCCTCCGAAATACTATCTCTGTACTGTGAATGGTCAAAACCTTCCAGCTTACAGACTTGAGACCAGCAAAGTCGACATCAGACTTAAGAAAAATATGACTTGGTCCTTCACGGTTGCTGATGTTCCAAACCCGATCCTGGGTGCAGATTTCCTTGCACATTATGGCCTAATCATTGAACTCAAAGAGGACAAATTGATAGAAAGCCAAACTAAAAATTGTGTGGATGGCAAAACGGATGCTTACAGACTGGACACAAATATATCCAGCTGTACAAAAGGCAACGGACAACTCTTACAGATCCTGTCTGACTATCCTGGAGTCACTCAACCATCAATTCGCAGGCATCCTACCTATAAACACGATACGGTTCATTACATTGAAACCAAAGGACCAGCCATGCCATGCTAGAACACGAAGGTTACTGCCTGACAAACTCAAAGCAGCATGGGAGTACTTCCATCGCATCATCGAGGAGGGTGTATGTAGCCCCTCGAAAAGCTCATGGAGCTTCCCTATCCACATGACCAAAAAAGCAAGTGGAGAGTGGCAAATTGTTGGAGACTACAGGGCCTTAAATGCCAAAACAGTTCCTGATCACTATCCAGTCCCCAATATAATGGACTTCAATGCGAATATGAAGGGTAAAACGATGTTCACCAAAATTGACATCAACTGGGCATTCCACCAAATTCTTATGGCTGAACAGGATGTACCAAAGACAGAGGTTATAACGCCCTTTGGACTATTCGAATACCTTCGAATGCCGTTTGGACTTTGCAACTCAGCACAAACTTTCCAGAGATTTATCAATGGACTGTTTAGGGAATTGCCGTTTGCATATTCATACTTGGATGATATCTACATTTGCTCTGAAGGTGGTGAGCAACAGCACGAGGAGAATGTAAGAGCCATCATACAGCGTATACACGCTGCTGGGCTTACTATCAACGTAGGTAAAAGCTTATATGCACAGACTGAAATTGACTTTCTCGGCTACAAAGTCTCGACCAAAGGCATTTCCCCCTTGAAGACCAAAGTAGAGCCAATATTGAACTTCCCGAAACCCTCAAATGTCGCTGAACTCAGACGCTTCTTGTGGATGGTGAACTTCTATAGATGTTGCATGAAGAATGCAGCAGCCAAACAAAGTAAGCTGTTTGCACTAATTAAGACAAGCAAAAAGAAAGATAAGACTCCACTCGAATGGAATGAAGAAGCCGAACAGGCCTTTGAGAAAATCAAAGATACACTGGCAAATGCAACTCTATTGGCTCATCCAGACAAAAGTCTGCCGTTATGCGTGTGTACCGATGCCTCTGATTTTGCTATTGGTGCAACCCTGTACCAATTGGATAAAGACAACAAGAAGTTACTGCTAGCTTTCTTCTCGAGGAAGTTCTCAAAAACAGAAAAGAACTATAGCACATACGATAGGGAATTGCTCGGAATTTTTGGTGTGTTGAAGCATTTCAGGCACTAATTAGAGGGTAGATGTTTTTCTGTGTATACTGACCATAAACCCCTAACATATGCCTTCACACAAAAAGCAGAACCGGCATCGCCGAGAAGAGCGCGACAATTAGACTATATTGGTCAATTGACTACCGACATTCAGTATATAAGTGGAGAACTTAACACTCCAGCTGATATCTTGAGTAGAATCGAAGCTATCTCGGCTCTTGTCCAATTACCTTATGCTGAAATAGCTAAAGCACAGCTTAAGGATACAGAATTGCAAGAGTTGTTATCGAACGATGATACTACTCTCAAATTGAGGCAGAGAAAAATTCCCGGTACTGATGTTTTATTAACATGTGATGTCAGTACAGGTAAGAATAGGCCATTTCTACCGGTAAAATATCGCAGGTTGGCTTTCAACAGTGTACATAATCTGTCACATGCTGGGCCAAAATGTAGTGCTAATATGATTTTGGCAAGGTTTGTATGGCTACGAATGAAGCCTGACTGCAACAAATGGGCTCACAGTTGCCTGAACTGTCAAGAATCCAAAGTAGGAAGACACACTCGCTCGCCCCTCAAATCCTTCAAACAAACAGAGCGGTTTAAAACTGTACATGTGGACTTGGTAGGCCCATTGCCACCATCTCAAGGACACAGATACCTGTTAACGATAATAGACAGGGCAACACGATGGCCAGAAGCAATTCCTCTATATGAGATGACAGCTCCAACTGTAGCTGCCAGGTTATACGATACCTGGATTGCGAGGTATGGTGTACCAGAAGTCATAATTACGGACCAAGGTCGCCAATTCGAGAGCTCGCTCTTCAAATAGTTAGCAAATAAGCTTGGTGTTCAACACAGTCATACCACAGCTTACCATCCTCAAGCCAATGGCAAAATCGAGAGATGGCATAGAGCTCTCAAAGCCTCTATCATGTCACATGATACAAAGAGATGGGTAGATGTACTTCCTACCATCCTCTTAGGCCTCCGATCTTCCCTACAAATGGATACAGGTCATTCTGCAGCGCAATTAGCATTCGGCAAAGAGCTACGCCTCCCAGGGGACTTCTTCACAGAATCGAAGGAAGTTAGCCCCGAAATCATGGTACAAAATATAAGAAACGATGCCAATAATTTCCTAAAACAGGCAGCTCGCCATAGCCAGCCCAAGATTTACGTCTCGAAACACTTGGCCAATACCTCACTTGTATTTGTTAGAGACAAAAAAATGAGATCTGCGCTGGAGAAACCATATGCCGGTCCTTACAAAGTAGTATCACGAGATGAGAAAAACTTTGTGATACTCATTATAGGCGAACCTCGAACAATTTCAATCGACAGATTGAAGCTTGCATACATGGTAAGTGACGATAAAAGAATAAAAAGGTTGCAGAGGGAGAACGTAGAAAATATACAGACGGATTCACCAATAAACACACAAGAATCCGTTGAAAAATGTGAAATAAATAATTCACAACAGAAAACATCAAAAAAGTCTGTAAGATTTTTGGACGATGTTACCCCTAAAACATTTGATCTGGAGGCCCCCATAAGCCCATGAAAAAGAGGCAGGCCCCTAGGCAGTAAAAAATGTAAAAATTCCCACCCTTCTCGCAAGTATGAGAGGTTAATGCGAAGAAAATAAAATTTACTCCTGAAAAAGTAATATCAGCTACTTAAGTTTAAACCCGCTAAAAAATATGCGACGAAAATCGGAATTCCGAGAGACAAAAGAAAGTCCGGAGATAAGCAAACGAGGAATGCCAACAAAAGGAAAACGATAGGAATAAACAAATCCACGTGTGAAATGGAAATAAACATAGCAACGTGCGTTTACCATTTAAACACAAAGATAATCTCAATGTTGTGACGTCACAAGCGGAGATTCCTTTGTAATAAAAATTTGAAAAATAGATTCTATGAGTTTATTTGAGGCATAACTTTGCTTAAAGAAATCAGAACTTAACTGGAAAACTTGCATACGGCCGAGAATTTTAAGTGCTATCCCCTCTACATGCTGATAAGAAGAAGTGAAAATAATAAAACGAAACTATAATGGTAAATCGAAAATTGCAGTAGATTCACCCGTTTTAGAACTGCCATTGATCTTGGACGTGTTTTCTGAAACGATATTTTTGGTTCCTTCTCCTACAAACCCATTCTAATGTCGCTGCCAACCACCATCCTAAAGTCCGCCACCTCCCAAACTGCCTGGAAAACTGCTGAGTTCTCACAAACTCAGCAGAAAACCGAGCAGAAGATGGAGCTGGACCGGATCAAGGAGGAGCTGCTCATGGACACTGCTCCTCCCGTAGACGATGTCCTAGTGGAAATGACAACTCCACTGCCTCCAATAATCTCTCCTCCCAGTTGCCGAAGGAATCAACTCCGACTCCGGAACCCCCGAAGACGGAGCCAACACCAGAGGAAAAACAGGGGTCAATGAGATTCTTGTTCATGGCCAAGAGGGCCGCAAATGAAAAAGGGAAGATGGCCACCTGAACATAGGGGAATTTGAACTCCTCGATGTTAAGGAAGCCACTGTTTAAACGTCCTCTGCCCCCTCACTCCCATCATCATCACTACGCCCGCTCAAAAAATGTACCACCGAGGCATAGGGGAGAGGACAGCCGGGCAAATTACCTGGCCCAGATACACGCCCGTAGGGAATCCTACGAGTGTGTCAGGGCCGCAGTAGATAGCACCCTGGCAAAATGGGAGGTCAACCTTAGGCGGAAATAAAAACCCACACGTCCCCCAGGCCTTGCGCATTTTTGATCATTTTTGCAGCGCAAAAACTGGGGGGAGTAGCTGTGGGGACTCACTGGTACGAGGTAAAGGGGCTCAGACCCCTTGACAACAGTCACCACCCCAAAGGGCAGGCAAATAATCATCCTTGCGACGTTAAACACACTAAATACGTTTGATCGTAATTACCTGCAAGTACATGTAGGTAATGTACGAGTACCGAATCGTGACACAACGAAACAATGTCACGATCCGTATACGAACTGGTCAGCCATCTCTTATCTCAGTAGGGGATGATGCGACCTGGCCGCCCTCACAGACGTACGTATATTCTTAAGTACGTGTCTTAGTGTGTGTGTAAATAAGCCGTATATAAACCACCCAAACTGGCTCTAAATCGCCAGTGTTTGCCTTGGTTTTGGCTTACCCGTACTTATGTACGAAGTGGCTGAACATGCTTAAATTATGTAAAATTTCCTTCTGGTGAGAATATCTCTCACGACAAGGTATTCCACACTCTCTGTGGGGACTCACTGGTGTAAGGTTTAGGGGCTCGGACCTCCGATGACCATTGCCGCCACAAGACAGGCTAATATTTGTCCTTCTGACATTAAACCAACACACATAATTATGTTTGATCGTAATTACCTGCATGTACTTGCAGGTAATGTACAAGTACCAAATTGTAACTAATCTCAAATAATACGATGATGTCACAATCTGTACACAAACCAGCCCATCATCTCTTATCACTACAAGAGATGAGACAACCGGGCTGCTCTCACAAATGTACATATTTGCTACGTAAGTGTGTCTGTGTGCATGTAAATAAGCCAGTATATAAACTGTCCGGACCAGCTCTAAAATCGCCAGTGTTTACCCAGGTTTTGGCTTACCCATATGAAGTGGCTGAACACGCATAATTCTGTTGAATTACCTTCTGGTGAGAATATCTTCCTCACAACAAAGTATTCCACACTCTCATTTTTTAAGAATTGGTTCCTCATGTCCTATCAGATTTAAGACACTGTAATTTTCACTTCACACCTTGATACAAAAATTGACTTTAGTTCTTCTGATAAGTGTGGTAATTTCCTTTTGTTACCACTTCATTTTTGGTTTACCGTTTCATTTGTCAAGTTAAGTTGTTATTAAATATTATTATTTGAGTTAAATTGTGAGTTGATTGAGCGAAAAAAAATTTTTGTTTTCTCTAGAAAATCGATCAAACTAGAACATTGCAAACGGGTCAAAAACATTTTTCCCTTGCATCCCCAAGAAATTTTATGAAAGTTTGCCTATGACTTTTCACGCCTTCAATAGTACATGTTTAAAATTGAAGTTTCTTTTCACAATCGCAGTATCTACATACTGACTTATTTCAAAGGCGAAGCTATTGAGAGGTTCAATCCTCCCCCTAAAAGAAAATCCTCTGTTAGACCACTAAAAAAATATCGAAATTTGTTTTTTGATTTTACAAATTCAGCCACCCTCTATAGCGGGGAATTATTTACTAACTAACGTCTTGTCGGTCCTATCAAAACAAAAAACAAAACACAAAAAAAAAAGAAAAAAGAAAAGAAAAAAAAAGGAAACGAAATAATCGTTTGAGGAACACATACACTGGTCGCCTTCGTTCGAAAACGCCATCGTTTTGCGCTAAACAGACTTCAAACATTTTTTATTTTATAACCCGACTTTAGTTTTGCTTTCCTTCTCTAGCTGTTAGGTTGTGGTCGAAACACCAACCCAAAAAATCCTCGTGGAATATCGATTCGGTTTCGGTTTCATCTCTTATAACTTTTTTTCTCTCCAGTTTTGATTTAATAAGATCAGTTGTTTTTTTTCTTGTTTTGTTACAGTTATTTAATATATTATCATTTAATTTACTACCTTAATTTTTGATCTTGAAAAAAAAAGATACTCGTTTATTATATCAATTTTTTTTTCACTTTTTATTTTACTTAGCAGTGCTATTTTTTTTTATTTTTTTTTTTTTGTACATAACTGTGCATGAACAATCATACCTTATGGCCAGCAACGGTAAAGAGACGACTTCACTCCATAAAACGAACGTGAGTTTCAAAAGAATATGAAAATTTTTTTCTTTATCTTATTCTAATATTACTTTCGTGTTAAAATGCAGCGTGGAACTTTCAAAAGATAAAAATCAAAAAAAAAGAAGACCTACCTCAACTTTCTCAATGTAATTATTTTTCATACAAAAAAAAAAAAAAAAACCTACTCGAGAATTTATTTTTTAAAGATATAGATACAATAATGGTTTGAAGGTGAATGTCAGATTAAAATTTTGGTACACTAAGCACGGCTCTCTGCTGTATTTCTGGTTTTTTCAATGGTTGCTGGAGGATATTCCGAAGACGTTATTCGACTTGGTACACACGTTTTTTATAGCCTTCCGTTCACCTACTGTATAGGTAGATATTTTTATTGAGTGGTCAGCGTATGCTGTAGATGGGTGTAGAAATTGATGAATGACTGAATTCATTAATCTTGTAAATCAGGTTTTTTTAGGAGTTTTTTTCGATCATTGTTCGCCGTAGATGGCGATGAAAATTGGAAGAAGTTCTGTATAGTTGGCAATATTTCACTACATTGATGCGAAAATCTGGCAAGTACCTAAATGGCGTATTCTTGTATTGATTCTTTTTTTCTTCTTTTTTTTTTTTTTTTTTTGCACGAGTTTGAAATGAAATATTGCGGTCATTTTGAAATACAATATTTTCAGTGGGAATAATATCGCACTTGGCCAAAATCGGTCATTTCGAATGATCTCTGCGGTAAATTTTTCACAGTTTCATGGTATTATGAAGCATTATTATCTACGAAGTACTCACATAGTTACCTATCGGTTAAAAGCTTTAAACTTACTTTTATGTCTTAACAAAAACCACTGGCAGAAAAAACTCAAAATTTCTGAATAAATGAGACGAAAAACAATAACGAAAAATTTGGTTCCAAAAATTTGTAAAATATTACTTATTTCTGGAATTTATCTACTCTACTAATTTTATATTGTTCTCTTCTATTTGTAAACCTAAAAACTTATAAAAATTATTCCGTATAACTCATATTATTACGAGACATTAGATTTTCGAGAATTTTTATTCAAATTAGATGAGTATAGTAATATAACAACCACCCTCTTCACCCTTCCACACTTTTTACACATAAATATTTCATCTCAACGCTCGAAATTCTTCTTATATCTTTCGAAGCACCCATAAGTATGCACATAATATTACGTGAAAAGAAATCAATCGAAATTTAATAGATTTTAAAATGAGATGTTTATTCGCACAGCCACTGCCACCTTCGACGAGAGAAAAAACCGTATATTTTATAGAAGAACTTCATAATTATGATCCTTGATTGGTACCTCTGCTACTTAGTATGTAATTTGCGAATTTCAAATCAACTAGAAAGAATCGCATTTTTATTCATTTATTTATAATTTTCCACCCGCGATAATATTGTGTAAGTACCTACCTAACTTTCGTTAATTTTTTATCACAGTTTTTGGTGTAGAAAATTTAAATAAATAAAATAGGTAACTTAATTTCAGAGAATCGCTTAAAAGATAAGTTATACCGTTTTGTTTTGTTTTGTTTTTGTTTTTGTTTTTGTTTTTTTTTTATTTGTTTAAGAATATTTTAAATAAATACTCATTTACGAGGATGTATCCGCCAAAATTTAAACACTAGTAACTTAACAAAAATACGATAAAATGCTGGCAACATGGAGATTAAATACTCGTTTCTTGTTCAGAATGTTGCTAAAATTTGAAACGTTATGAATCGCTGGAACTTATAATATAAATGTTCATACCTACGGTATATTATTATATAGTTATCAACATAAGAAATAGAAATTATACGATGGTAAATTCAAACATCTTTTACTGACTAATAATTTACAGTTTTACACTCCATAAAAAGATATATTATAATATTTATATCGATGTAAATGCTGGATAAAATCAAGGTGGTACTTATATTACAGTGGCGTAACAACGGAGGGAGAGTGCAAGGGTACCTGAGGTATAAAATGTCATTTTCCCTCCTCTTTCCAAAAAAAAAACAATTATCAGAATTGACCACAACGACGAAGTTCTTAGTACATTGAAAAATTAAATTATGTATATTTTCAAGCTTCGTGCATGAGTATAACTTCTAGCATAGCAGTATGTAATTCAAAATTTTGAGAATTCAGATATTACGAGGAAGACATTAAATTCAAGACTTTCCTGCTAAAATTTTCTTTAAATACAATTCCTGTATTATGATAAAGTTTTTCTATATTTTTCCATAATAATTGTGACCTACTTAAATTAATACGGTATAATTTCGTTATGTCGAAAATTTTCTGCACTTGTGCTATAGTTTTTTCACGAATTTTTTGAGGAATCAAACAATTTCGCTCGCAGTCACACAGTTTTCTGCACGTATCTATTTAGGTTTGGTTTTTTTGTCACAGTATCGCGCCTCTCACACGCGACAGATTTTCACAAAAATTTAAAATCATTTAGGTGCCTATCCTTAGATAGTTTCTTCCACATTTGTTTTTCAAAACTCCATTCTAAACAGCGTACGTAGGTACCTATTATAAAAAATGGAACAAAATTGTTTTAATATGAGTTTGCAGAGGGGTTAGTTTTGTTTGAAACTTCAAATCATTAATATTTTTGACTCAGGTTTAGTGCTCAAACAAATTATAAATAAAAATCATTTCATAAGTACATTAAAAGTGCATTACAACGTTAGGCTATTATAAGCTATTAAAGTGTTTAATATTTTGCTTGCCATAAATTATTGAAGGAAATATTTTAAATTGAAGATTATAAGCGAGTGATTTTATCTATTATTATTTCCGTTGCTTCTCTTTATTATTTCATAAAAAGACGCATATTTCGGTCGATTAAATTTTGTTAAATATTTCCTGTGTGGACCTGCTTAGTCGTCTTTATTTTTTTTTTTAAATACAAACATGGTGATCTACTATCGATTCTTGTGATATAGTACGTATTGACAATTTATGCAGACACAGGTTCTCATTGATTGCACTTCAATGAACAAGCCGACATATAAATACGAATTCAACTTTGTTGATATTATCAGTTTAGTACCTACTAATTCTGATTTCCGACAAATTTGTCGAATCAGCTATTTATATTCGCAGACCGCTGCTACCATTTATATCGTATCTGTAGACACGATTATTATTTTTCAAACTAATAGCCAGAAAGCATTATGTTGGCAAAGGTGATAAGACCACCTTCTTAAAAATAATTTACTAATCGATTGTGTGAATGGATTATCAAGAAACCATTGACACAGTTACTTTTTTTCCTCTTTTATGTTTGACGTTTTGTACACGTGTTTCAGTGGTTTAGTATGCTTTTTTTTTCTTTCTTTCTCTTTCCTACACAAATATACTTATATATATATATATATATATATTATTTACCTAGCAAATACCAGAATGACTTCCACAACTTTTTATGTTCTGTAGCTTCGCATAACATGAATAAAGTTGGTCTCGAAATAGGTACTTTTTACCATACCAGTCGTGGAAGAGTTGAAAAAAAAAAAAAAAAAATTTCCCCACGCAAACGAAAATAAAATAGAAATATTTTTGCAGAAAGAAAAAAAAAAAAATCTTGAATTTACTTTTTAAATTACAAAGTTTTTCTTTCTTAAGCCAAATAGTCCGTCAAGCATGAACGGTGGATTGGCAGTGGGGTAGGTTCATTCACCTTGTTTTATGCATTAATCATTCGTACCTTTTTTAATGGATACAATAAATTTGTCGTACCTACAGTTTATTGATGAGATTTTTTTTCCGATTGCATAATACAAAAGACTGAATTTTTCTTTATTCTATATATTGTTCAGTTTTCTGCGCCAAATAATACGTGAATTTGGCGATGGGGGTGGCTGAAGAAACTACCAAACGAATGCCCCCATTTTCACGAAGAATTTTGGCATAGGTAGGTATACGAAAAGGAGCCGACGGTTCGTCGAAATAGTTATTTGCGATACAAGTACAAAAAGTAGGTGATTTTGATACGAGTGTGAATTTTGCAAAACCAGCCGAAGGCAAGTGGTGAAAATCACTCGAGTAAAAAAAAGACAAATATTCGTTTGTCTTAGAGCCAAATACCGAATAACGTATAATTTTACTTTTTTTTATCCAAAAAATCTTCCTACCCCTCAACCTTCGACACCAGAAAAAATTACACAAAAATTCTTTTGGAACCAAATAATTGATTCAATTATTTTACTTTAGAAAAAATAAAAATCTGAGAAAGTACCCGCGCAAGAAAGTGATCGAGCCATGCGATAAAATCAACTCGAAAGTGCGCATGCCCCTAACAATATTTTTTTGCGTCCAATTGAAATTCCCTGTTTTTTGTTTATATAAGGGGCATTAATATACGTATTTTTCGGTTGGGTGTTGCAAAACATAGTTTTTTTATCGCAATAAAAGTAGATCTTCCACGATGAAGCTATGGATTACTGAAAATAAACCTTGAAAAGTTCGCAACATTTCTACTTCAGCCAATACACTAAAATGATCAGTGCACTCGCCAATGGTTGAAATGACCTATGTTAATTTAAGGCAGACTACATAACCACATTTTAATTAATTCGATAAGTTGCGCACTCGGTCGTTTCGTGTTGACTAATTATTCAATCCAAATCCGTTATGTAGGATGAATATCTTTTGGAGTTGGTGTATAAAATACTGTGCCAATATTCTAAAATCACAAGCGTCAAGTAAAAACGTTCCTGCATGCATCGCCCAGGCACATTACTGGAAAAATAACTGCACGCGTTTTTGCGGATGTTAATTCGATCGATCTTTATCAATTAAATCGATTACTTTATCGATCTTTGTTGAGACCACCAATCCTTCTCCCCTCTCACTTCTGCGAACACACGATTACCTTAATACATATTTTATATCTCTGTTCGCGGCTACACTGTATTACCATCTCTGCCGCTCACTCGTCCATTTCCATACACACTCGTTTATCTCACTCAAACTGTACTCATACTTAAATTATGTAACTGTACACTAAATACACTCGCTTCTTGGATGTAACTTCGTATAAATCTTTCTTTCGTGTGTCTTCACCGGTCCTCATCCTCTATAATCTTTTCCCTATACGATTACATCGTTTTTTTTGTCCTAAATTTCTGTTTTGATTAGTTTTGATGATCAAAAACGTCGTTATCAGTTTTAATCGACTAAATCGATAATGAGACCTAGAATCCTATACCTACCATAATTATATATATATATGATAAATACGAGCAGTAATTGTAATTATGTATGTTTGTATGTATGTATGTATGTGTGTGTGTATATACGTGGTTGGGTTCTGACCTCTGAAATTTAAAAGAACGACAGAATTATGGGTCGAAAAACTTAATTTTTCAATTATGGGGTCAGCCCGACTAAAACAATGTCAGCCTAAAAATTAACAACGAAAAATTTTTTTTATTTCAGTTCCCTATTGTGGTTCACAGGTTCAGTGATTATCTCACGTGAAATAAGAATGTTTACTTGAAATTTTAGTTATTGAATTCTGAAAGGAATTTTAAGTTTTATAACCCGTATAGAGTTCCACTTTTCCTTGAGATGTTAAAAATACTACTTTTGGAAGTAGAGTTTTTTTTCTATAATTTACACTTATGCGTAATCTTTATTTATGGCCAAAATGTCGACTTGCAGTCTTGTAGGTAGGCATTAAAGACAATAGAATGTTCAAATTTTTAAGATTATTTTTGAAAATTTTGTCTAAAACACTACAGTATACGCATAGTGTGACCTAATGATAAAATTCAATTATTCAGATGCAAAGAAATGCGAATAGAATAGGTAACCAAAAATAAAAAAGAACACGTCATCTAAAAAATTTTATAGTTTTTTTTTTATTTCGTTTATAGTTGAAGAAAATGTAGTGACGAAGTTTAGATATGGTGTGAAGATAAGCTTTAAGGTCAACAATGCTTACCACTTCTTCAATAACCTAAAGGGAAACGTAGGAATTTCATTATTTGCACTTAGTGTAAATTTAAATATTACTCATAATTGGATAAACTGTTTTAATTCAATATAACTCACCTACAATTTAAATGAGAGCTAAAATATTTATTTTTTCGGTTATCTCATAAAATCTTTGTCATTTTCAGACAGTCAAATAGAAAATTAAACTAAAATTAGCCAGTTTTTTTTTTGTTTTTTTTTTCATTATAAATTCAATTTTAAATTAAAATAAATTTTAAGAAGAACCAATTGTTGACATTGTAAGCCTTATTGAAAAATATCAAAGTCAGAATCCAAGCATTATTGAAAACAAAATTTTTTTCGGAGGGATACGGAAGATTTTGGTATCGAATTCACATAAATCTATTTATAATGTTGTATATTTCAATGATTCACATCGTATAACAGCGGAAAAAATGCATTAATTGCACAATTTCCAACTTATTACAATAGGCTAATTAGATATTTCGTAAAAAAAAAAAAACATTTCAAATGACACTCGAACATCCACCCAAAATCTCATTAGTTAATTTATTTTTATATTTTCTATTAGATGCGAGCACAAATCGCGAACACATTATTCTGCAAGCAATAAAGTCTAAATTATAATGTATTTTTTTCGGCTCTTTAATCTATAAGTATAATCCTACACGTAGTGTACTGTAACACAATTAGGTGAATTTTGAAGCATCAGTAGCTCAACAAACATCAATAAATTATTAAAGTCGGCGCTAATTACTGGGCCTCAGAGAACAATTTCGGGTCTAGGAAGATAAATTGACGAGCCCTCTCTGTGCCAGTTACACAATTTCTCTTTGTGAAAGGGTTATAAAATAAGAAAATAATTTTGTGCGCGAAGCGCGAAAACACATTTTAGGCGTTATTTGTGTTCTAGAACATATTATAACTATTTTAATTGTTTATTTTTCTTGGGCTGAGGTAGATGCACCACATTGCAACAGTTTAAGGGAAATATAATTCAGTGTAAAATGAAGGTATTTGTTATGTGAATGCTTCATTACATGAATTATGGTCTCCAAATTAATGTTTCCTTTTTAAATTTTTATTATATTACTCTTGAATATATATATTATGTTATTACTTTTATGTGAAAATAACGTTTGTCCCTGTTTTCAACACTTCTGCTCTAGTTGGCAACATTTATAATATAAGGACAAAATAGGAGGAAAAAAAAACGTGTATTTTATTTCATAAACTGGTAATATCAAACAAAAATTTCAATATTCCTCTTCTGTAATATTGGGGGGATTTCACAAAGCTTTTATTATGTGAAAATAAAGCTGATAAACATCCTCAAATCGGTACTGTAACATGAGCATTGCGCAACTGGGGCAAATGGTGTTTTTGTACAAGAGTCTTAAAACAAGAATTCTTTGAGAAATTTAATATTTGAAAAAGGAATATAAATTCAGAAATGGTAATTCATGTTATCACACGAATGATTAAAAT
The DNA here is from genome assembly GCA_011428145.1 of Ericerus pela. Taxonomy (NCBI): domain Eukaryota; kingdom Metazoa; phylum Arthropoda; class Insecta; order Hemiptera; family Coccidae; genus Ericerus; species Ericerus pela. The sequence goes on from WOFM01000354.1 coordinate 1,838,578, forward strand.
AATTTGAATTTTCTCATTCAAACTGAAGCAAAAAGTGCCTGTTGCAAACTGGTGTCATGATTTTTCCTCCATTATACCAGCTTAAAATGGGTGTATGATACAAATAATTTTAGCTAAATTAATCTAAAACACTGATTTTCATCAATATTGTAATATACTTACAATCTTGGAACACTAAAATATTCATACTATATCAATTATTCCCATTTAACTGAGCCTCATTCATCACCTATTGTGCAGATTTCTCTTGGAAAAAAGCACTTTTTGCATTTTTCACAGCAGTTGGAATTTTCTTTGATTTATGGTTTCATCTATGTCACAGATGAAGTATTGAAAATAGATGGAAATCAAAAAGTATGCTTTAATATTTGTGATAAAAGTACCCCCAACTGATGAATCTACTTAATATTCTTCTTATTTCTAAACCTAAAAACTACAAACTGTTGCGAACTGGTGCAGTGTTGCAAATTAGTGTATCTATCCTATTTGATACACAAAAACACCTGCAATGAATTGCCCCTGAAGTCATCTGAAAACGTTTAATTAAAAATTTCTATTCATTTCAAAATTTGGGCCCTTCCGGCTGAAAAAGTACGGGCCCCGTACTTTTGGTATCCTTTCCCTCCTCTGAATCTCTGGCTAATTAAAAATATTTGTCATAAAATTCGATAAAATTCACGTATTTTAAGGCTGCATTTTATGTTAAAAGAAAAGAGTGCCGACGTATGGAATTCCAGTCGCTAGATCTTTCTGGAGAAATTTTAAAAGAGTTTTTTTTCTTTTTTGGTGAATTTTTATATCTTTTTTTTTCCACTTCTCAAAACTAACCCAAAACCAAAACTGGAATTGGTGATGAGAACTACCTATCAACAAAACACACCGAGAAAAATTTTTTTTTTAAAAGTAAGCCATGTTTTTGCCATATCGAACACCGCTAAGTGGGGACGTATTGAATTTTTTTCAATATTCGTGGAAAATTAACGAAGTTTGGTTAATTTAACAGATTTTTAACATTCCCAGCTTTGGCCATCTCTAGACGTAGTAATTATAGCAGGGTGAGGCATGATTCGTAGGCGTAGCCAGGATTTCTTCTAGGGAAAGACAAAAAAATTTGATGACTTTTTCTTTTGGTAGTTACTTTTGAAAATTTGAGAAATTTAGCATTAATGAAACCTCCTGTCGCATACTTGTAATTAAAATTTTTTCAAAATTTGAAAAGTTGGAAATATAAAAAAAAAAACAAAGGTCGTGTGGAAGGCAATTACCCCATTGTCACCCCTTGGTATGATTCGAATTACAAATTATACGTATAGGTACCTACCTAAGTAATTCGTAATTCAAATAAATTCATAGGGAGATATGATTAATTCGAGATTCGGATCCTTTTGATAATAAATGAAGTTTTTCGAATTTTTTGATTTTATCGGACCCAGACATTCTTATCAGCATCAAACGTGTAGCAGTGTGGCGTCACTCGTGAAAGAAAGATCTACAAGTCCAAACTGAATGGTTTGAAAACAATAATTTATGAGAAACGAGTGATTTGTGATTAGTAATTCGATTCAAGTATTTTCACGCGGAAATAAAGTGATGTGTAATAATTTGAATCAAAAATTTTTTCACGAGAGCTTAATGTTGTAATTTCATCCAAAAAAACAAGGTTTTCAAAGCAAAAAAAAAATGAATTCGAGAACAGTACGTTCAAGGTTCATTCATCCTTATTGATTTTGTGAGAATTTACGTGAATAAACTCGGCCAATTATAATTATAGGAGAGGAAAAGTGGATTACTACTTGGTTCATTACTGCCTGGTCAAATATTCACTTTCGAGTACTTATGCACAAGTGACAAGACCAGCCTCAAATCAAAAATCATAAAAAATCGACTTGATCCAATTCTGCTCTGAACACTACGTTTCTCTGGGTCTAGGCGTAGATTTGAATTTTTTTTTTATTTTAACGCATTAAATATTCGAAACCGAGCACAAATATTTTCAAACACTTTGTCAAACCAATTATTGTGGCCATTAACAACTTAATTTGCACGAATTCATTAATTAGGCGATAGAGATGTGTTCGGTCAATGTCGCAGTTTTTCTGTACACCAACATTAGGGTCATTAAACAGAACGTAGGGTGTTCAAAAATTATTCCCACCTCCACGTATCCGAGATGTTTCTTTTGTTATTTAATAAAAAATTAAGGTAAAGATTTCACTTGAGACATCCGCAATATCGAAGAGGTCAACCTTCACAGAAATTTTGACAATAAAATTTCTTCGATGAAAGCGAAGATGAGATTATTTATTTTAAGAACTGACCGTCGTAATGTTGTGATAGTTTTTTTTTCATCATATACATGAGAGTATTCTATAGTCTACATTTTTGGGCTTGCTTTATAGAATTTATCCGTGCTGTCAAATTATCATTATGAGACACCCTGTACATTTTGATGTAACCTTCTTTGAGTAAGAAACCAGTGAATTCCTTCCTACAATTTATAAGCGACTGTTTAGCATGCGAGAACACTGTACAGTTTTATGACTATTTTACATAAATTAATTGGACGCGTTTCATTATGCTAATAATATTTTTTGGAAAAAAGAAAAAAACTCTATCGCAGCAAACTGCGCTAGAAAAGCAGGTTTTCAATAATCATCCAAAATCATTCATCTCTTTTCGCATGTCATTTCATATATTTTTTTACATTTTATTTTATACATATTATATTACATGTTTTTAAACATTTTTTGTTTTTACGTTACTTTTTAAATATTTTTTTACAAATATTTAAACTTTCACCATTTTTTATATCTGCCTGGGTAGTTTTTGATTTTTTGTCAAAAGTTTTCGCTGTTTTTGTCTTTTTTTCTTCCAGTAATGTTTTTCATAAATGTCTAGATCAGCATTCAGTATGTTCAGTGCTACCCATTTACTAAATATCAGCTCTGTAGAATGATAATTGCATTTTAGCCATATTGATGGAATTCGCGACAGCCCACATGGCTAAACCGATTGACCAATTTCTATTATACACTATAGCAGTTTTTATGAAGTTAATTTTAACTCTGTCAAATGATAATTACGCCTTAGCCCCCATGGGTGGAAGTTTTGTCAACCTCCATTGCTAAATCGCTTGACCGATTTTCATCAAACTGTATACAAATTTTAATTAGGCTTGGAACCAACTTGTACCTAGCTACCGAGTTTCAGCTGTATCGAATAATAACTACATCTACACATTGGTCAAAGTTTTGTAGGCCTCCATCGCTAAACCACTTGACCGATTCTCATCAAAGTCTATACAAATTTTATTTAGGTTTAGGACCATACTAACCAAATTTCGGCTCTTTTGAATAATAATTTTACGTTATAACCTTTAGTGATAGAACTTTCATCAACTCCATTACTAAACTGATTGACTGATTTTCAACAAATTCCAAACCCTTTTTCACTAAGTTCAGAACTGGTTACCTACCAATTTATAGTCATATGGAATGATAATTACGTCTTGACTTTTATTAATAGAACCTATTTTGCCCCAACCCTTCAACCAATTTTCACCAAAAACAATCCCATCCGAAATTATGCCAAAATGAGGGCGTAGCCAAGGGGGTAAATAGGATGATTATCCCCATGACCTTTTTTGTTTTTGTTTCGCTTGTCTCTTTCAAAATTAAAAAAAAATTTCACTTAAAAATATATAACCGAGGGTTCCATAGATGCTAAATTTTTGAAATTTTCTAAACATTTAAAAGTGACGAGCTAAAAAAAGTTCATAAATTTGTTTTGCCACCCTCCCCTTTAAAGAAATCCTGATTAAGCCCCTATGCCAAAACCTACCCACATACCAAATTTCAACTCTATTGGACAAAAATTACGCCCTCTGTCGTCCTGACAAGATATAGCCTAATATACATATACATACATACAAATTGATATAATAAACATACAGGCCAGCCAAAATTAATTCGTTCATCAAAATTATCTCACAATATATTATGCCGCTAAATTATTCCACCAATATTTTTCCTTATATTCGATGCGCATGCGCTACTACCCACACAGCCACACACAGACACAAAAAAAATGTTTGTTGTTTCCCGGAAGCAACGAATTCTACAATGTTACCTACATGACAACAAAAATCCAGGGCAGACACATAACAAAGCGCTGCGAAACCACAAGGCTTGTATAATATATATTTATATAAAAAAAAAAAAATAAATAAACAATTATATAAAGATACTTATACAAAATTCAGATTTTTACGCCAAAAGTCATGATTTGTTATGAAACAAAAAACTACCATACTCCTGAACCCCTTTTGCTAATTCACACAATTTTAAATAGCACGTTTGAAAACCTGCTAAAAACGTTGGTGTTATAATTTTTCGACAATGTATGATTCCTTACTTCCTCTGCTGCTAAAGCAGTGCCCAGCATCGTAGGACAGCTGCGGCCAATCAATTATAATACCTACCATTTTGTTGTTATTTTTTGATATTGTTTTTTTTTTATTTTATTTTTTTTTTTTGTTTTCGTATTTTTGATATTCCTCGTTAAGAAAGTTGACTTTTTCTGCCTGTGCATCGGTGTAATTTCTAATTTTCACAAGATACAAGTGCCAAAGTTACCATAGAAAATGGGTGTAGGCTTAGGCCTACGCGATGTTTTTTCTTTCTCTCTCTCTTTTTCTCTCTCTCTTTTTTTTTTTTCTTTCAAAATATTTTGCTTTACTACCACTCTTCACCAAATGTAACTCTCTTACGTAATGCCAGGGAGGCGATGATTTCCTAAAATTAGATTTCGTTTTTTAATAGTTCTCCAATAGTCGTACATTTTGCGTTTAAAATTTACGGAATTTAGAGAATCGTCGGTTTATTCTTTTCAGATGACCTTAGAGACGGCGACAACCGCTACAATGTGTGTCGTCACCATGAATATAACTCCATAATATTCTCCTTAGTGGTGCGAAGTACAATCGTCTAATTTAGTTGAAAATGCAAAATTAAGACCTCATTTCCATCCCGCATGCTATCGACCTGTATATTATGTTTATAACCATGTACATGAATTGGCAGTTAATTATCTGACGTGAAACAAGAAGTAAAAAAAAAAAAAAGTATTTATAAACTTTACATGAGGAAGTACATTAGTTTATCTTGGATTATTAGGCAAATTCTGCACACCATTTGATGGCGAAATATTAGGCTCAGTTTCAAGGAAAATGGTCTAAACCGAGCCGCACTTGAGATTACATGTCTGATGGATATATTTCAATTCGTTAGTTTGAAGCTAAAAGCTCATAGGTTGTTATAAGAAACAAGAAATCCAACGAAGAAGGCTCCCAATGGTACCTACAAATTTGCAATTTGTGGAAACTGAAAACTCAAAAGTCATTGGTGCAACAGGAAACCCAATGGAGAAAACTAAATCTACAAATTTTGAAGGAACATATAAGCAGAAATAGACAATTTTTTGGAGGTTTACCTAATTTAGCCACCCCCAGAAAAGTCATCAACAGTTTTTTCACAGTAATCCTTCATTTAGAATAATTTCTCTGGCTGGAGAGTTAAACCCCTCGCCTCCAGCTCTACCAACGTTTAGATTATAGGAGTCCTAAGTTAATTGTTCTAAAATTACTTTGTATAGTCAATTCGTTGGCCTAAAATTGAAAATTCACGAATCAAATTATGAAGCAGAAAATTCAATAAAAACTACAAGACCCATAAGTTTTGTTCCAACCAGAATATTTTCAGCGGTCTTCAGTATTCATTAAATTGAGTGTATTTAAGACTTATTTTGAGTTTTGACTGTCTACTGTCATCTATCCCACAAGCCAAGTTCAGTTATTGAAAAATCTATTAAAATTTTAAATTTCGGGTCCCATCGTTGCAGCTGCTTATTAACGTAGATGAACTTAAAATAATTAATGAATCTCTATTCAACAGTGAAATTTCTGCATTATTTGACTTTGTGGAATATCACAATTCTAGCACCAAAAATACCAAAAAAAAAAGAAGAAAAAAAAAGAATGATAGGTCTACAGGCCCCTTCTTTTTGTATTGCTTCCTGACTAAAACTCTGAATGAATTCTGCAGTAATTACTAGAGAATTTATGCTTTTGACGGTGGTAAAAAGAGTGAAAAAATAACGTATAATAATAACAAACAAAAATGGCATATTTGGGCCACCAGTAAAACATTTTGCCGTAGCTTATCCCCAAAAAACCTATGATATGAAGGTGTAAGACTCAGAAAAGTACTGTTGTATTCATACCATTTAAATAATATTTCTCAATCTTGGACACTTCCTCCAAGCATGGCTGGCAAGTTTTGTGGAGCGTGTGTAGCAATCGCTACACATGAGAAATTCCCAAGTGGTTTTTGCTACACATGGGAAATAATTACGTTTACACAGAGTTACTCTTTATTCTATGTAAAATTTGCATCAAAAAAAATTTTTTTTTTCGCTACACATGGGAAAATGAAAAGTTGCCGGCACTGCCTCCCAGATATTATTGACTTTAAAGTAAGCCAATAATATACTTGATTATAATTTCAATTGTAATTTATTTATTATTCACCCTTGTACAGTGAACCTTGACTTTCCGGATTCAGACTACATAAAATCACGAAAACATAATTATAATTAATTATCACAATATATTACAGGTAAAATAATATTTGTACATTCAATAGTACATAAAGTTAGATCAATCAAATTTAGACAATAAGACAACACAATATCCTCTTGCGTCTGTTACATTGGTTTTTATACACAATTGTATTCGGAATATCACTATGATTGGTTTTCATTTTAGTAAAAAAGGGATATATAAAATAGAGGTATTTCGGCATCGAGGGACCAGTGTATTGAGGTCACTGAGTACCATCAGTTTTTGTGAAGATTAGATGGAATGCAGAGATATTAGCTCTGTTTTATAGGACTACACCAACTTGTGAAAGCCCACACTAGGAGGGCGATTCCACCAATTTAAGAATATTTAAGTGACTTTACACCGAGTTTTACTTCAATATTTGAGGAATATCCCAACCGGTGTAGGTTAGTGTAAATTGATGCTGTCCTATCAAACAGAGCTATTATGTATGATAAGTTGAAAATGCTAAAATGTAATTTTAATTGTACACGAATATGGTCATCCACAGTATATGTATTAGATATAAGCCCTGAAGCTCCATTTCACGGTGTTTTGGATTGTGCCAGCCTTGGATTTTTGCTGGAACAGTCAGGTAACACTGTAGCACTTGTTGTCTCTTCGAAAACAATGAAATATTTTGTTGCTTGATAGTTGGCACATGGGTATAAAATTTAGGGAGCGAATAATAAAAGTGAAAAATTTTGTCGAATTAATTTTGGGTTAGAATTTCTTTCTGTTAGATTTATTATGGAGATGGCAGACTATATTCGTTGCACAAAGTCTTCCAAATAAATTTCGAATCTCCCTACATTGTTCCTTGAAAAATTAATTTATCTTTTAATTTTTTACATTTTACTTTAGAAGCTAGAGCGTGTGCGATAGTCCTGTTGTAAGGGGTAGGGTCGACATATTCTAGGCTGTCTCTCCAGCTCCTCTTCTCGCTAACACACCACCATCACCAAAAAACACACCATATTTTTTATATATAGCTTTTTTTCGAAGATAGAAGGGGTCCAGACCTCCACAACTACCCATACCTACACCATTTCTAAGTAACTCCTATTCAAGAAAAAAAGTGAATTTTTTTGAACCCACAGATTTAGTCCGTCCACTTGTCCACACAGCTCTCTCCAGCAAATAAAATTTATTACCTACTGTATTACCGAATTCCACACCTATTCTAATTATAAACGTCAAATATTCAACCTACTCATGAGCTTACATCCTCTACGAGTAGCGAAGACGATGAGTATAGACTGACAAAGTGATAATCTTTCATCGTTTTGTAAACGCTGAACTTGCAAAAATATTTATGTTACTGATATCTTCTTCAGCGTCATCAAGAGCATGTAGCAAAAAAAAATAAATTCAATATGCGATATAGGAGAAATTATTCGCTTGAATTAACGTTTCACGACAGAAAAAGAAGAAGAATAAACAATACATTCCAGTTTTGAATTACCACAGGTTACAAAAACATGTGGACAAGGCTTATCGAGTTGACCTTTTGCAGTTTATTTTCTAACTGTCGTTTGTAAAGCAAAAAAAAAATAGAATTCGTCACCAGACGGTACTTAGTTTTTCTTTCGGTTCAAAATTCTAGGCATATGAACGATTTTATCGATTCCATTGACATATATCGCATGAGACACACACGCAAAAAGCCATTGAAATAACTTAATATTTATATCAAATTTCACTTCTGGCGAACTCAATGGACAGAAGAATAATGGGCTGTGGTATCGTCTCACCTTCAATTTCATTTTTCTGGGAAAGTGGAAACGCATTTTTTAGTTAACCTACTTTATAGTAGACTAAGGCTCGTTGGACTTAATTATTTTTGGCACGTCAAATAGTGGGTCAAAGTTCATGTCACTTTTAGCGACATCACCAAAAAAATAAATTGCGACTTTAAAATAATTTTCAACCCAGTTTAAAAAAAAAATAGAGTGAAACCAGGCTGAAGGTTTTATTTTAAAGAAGCGTATCAATAGGTAGGTATTATAGCAGTAAAATTCATAATCATTTCAACATGTATTATTTAGGGCCAAGGGCATAGCCGGGGGGCCAAAGGGAGCGGTTTCCCCATAACCCTTTTTTTTTCATTTAATTAGCCAAAATTACGAAAATTTTGATATGAAAATTGAACAATAACCCCATAAAATGACTGTTACGATTACTTGCCTTGAATTTTTACTCCTCCCTTGAAGAAATCCTGGCTACGCTCCTATCTAGGCTAGGCCATCAGTGTCTTGAAAATGGAGATCTTGTTAACGATTTAATGTAGACATAAGCAGTTTAATTTCGATGAACTGCATAACCTCACCAAAACAGACTATCTCAGGTTGGTTAATTAGTGCCCAAAAAAATCTATACTTTTCAGGTATTGCTAGTATCAATATTCTTTTCAGTTATTGCAATATTGTATCGATACTGAAAAAATGAAGAAAAACCTCCATTTTTATGAAATGTTACCCAATAATTTAAAAAAAAATTTAGATAAAAATTGAAAAATTTTAATTGTACCTTAACTACTTTTTTAACCATTCGGGGATAGGTGTTGAAACTTAAACCCTCCACCCTGGAACACAAGCCCTACAAATCCAATGATTACGAATCTTAAGTTTTGTCTGATTTAGTCTCATTTCAAGTTTTCTTCAATTCCAAGGTAGCGATACAAAATCGATACTTCTGTGGAGAGTATTGATACTATTGATACCTCATTTTATGTAATACTTGGCAGCCTAAAAATGTATGAATTTGGATTAGGGTACCGTGTACAATGAGCCAAAAACTACTGACTGATTTCAGGGACTTCTGTACAGTTCATATTATGTATTCAGGGATAGAAGTAAATACTTCATAGACTAGTTGTTACTTGTTCGAGAAGAATTAGAAGTGAAAAATGTTGTATATATGCGTTCATCAAAAGGTTGTTTGTCTTTTCACAGCATGAACTGGGTTAGCTTGAACCTATAGAGTTCTTTAACTCACCACTATATTGTTGAAGAGTGAATGCAGCCAATACACTGCCAATAATACGACGACCAGCATGACATTCCAATATGAAACCTTCTCGTTGGAATTTAAGAATGTAACAAATCCTTTCTAACTATGGTATTGAAAAACTTAGGCCACTTGGCCAGTGCAAAAAAATTAGTCGAGTAACCAGTCTACGTTGCAGTAGGATAAAATATTACACGTGTCTCGTGGAACTTTAGATTTAAAAGCAAGAAATTTCAGTAGGTTTCTGAACTATAGTTCCATTTTTTATCCTCATTTATGATCAAAAAAATAGTCAACAACCACACCCTTACGAATATTTGGGGTAATTGATTGAATTTGTTTCCGGAGAAAGGACAAAACGGTTGAAGAAAAATTCAGTCACTATACCGAGGAAATCCTTTTTGATGTTTCAATTCGGCGTGAGTAATTAATAAACGTAATTTTTGGCATTGGTCTGGTGTGTGTGTATTAGTGTAGTTAAATTTCCATTAGGAGAGTTGAAATGGACGGAAGAAGAGAGAGAACCAATTTCATTGAAATGATAAAAGTTTTTCGATATCTTAACCTTGCTTATTGCTTTCACCATTGTGTTCATCACAAGGATCATGGAAATGTTCAGTTTTTTTTTATAAAAAAACCTTGTACCCACACTTGGCTGAGTCTATATGAAACCTACTCCAACCCCACTCTTATCATTTATGAGATATTGGAAACTGGTAGGTACTTTTGATATTACTGAAACGACGATTACTATTTATACACTTACCATTATTGTTTTAAATGAAAATTTTTCGATTGAGAAAGGACTACTAGTTAAAAAAGTAAAATGAAATGAATAACAGAAGCCAAGAGCTCCAGCTCCTTTATAATTTACGTAGGCTACCTACCTGTTAAAATAATTTGCAAAAATATGTTCACCTTTCACTTCAACTAAAATATCGTGGTAGATACCTAACTGAGACACAATGACATATATGTAGGCGTAAAATTTGCACTGCGTCAGTCATCATTGAATGATTCCTCATATTTACATAGTTCGGTTCATGTGGACCAATGTTACTGAAAACAGAGATGACAACTAAAATAAAATATTTATTTCGGTTATTGGTTTTGTTGCGATGAGTGCTGCAACATATCGTTCAATTATGATTTCGGTTACAGAGCTTCTCATTAATTACATTCGGTTATGGTTATGATTTTTCTGTTCAAAAATATCAATACAGTTATTGTCGGTTAAGGTTTTTTTTTTATAATGTGAAACACATTTTTATTTTCACCATCAGGATAAAAATGAAAATGAGAAGCTGGCAGGCATGATTATGGGTGCAAATCTTGGTGTGAATTTTGATGTGAAGGAGAGAAGAAACTGAGAAGAAAAAAATGTGTTTGTGTGAGTGTGTGTATGCGTATTGCGATGTATACAACCACATCACTTTTGGTAGCCAATCATCTGCCTCAACCATCGCAACCCAAATAAATTTATTTCTTAAGTTTTCTATTAGAGTTGGGAATTTTAGTTCATTTTGCGGATTTAGTTCATTGAGTCTGGTTTACCAAAGTGAACTATTTCATTGAACTAATTCAATTAGTTCAGTAGTTCAGTAAATTTTTCAACTCGATCGCCTTAATCAGCTGATACATGATTGGCTCATATCATTTAAATCAACTGATTTATTATATGATATTATGATCGACTCGTATTCATAAATTCATGTTACAACTATTTGTTAATTGTTTGACTCACTCATCGACTGCTACTTACTTCAACTTCAGTTCGATCAACGGATCGAGTAGAGTAGACTGATAAGAACTTGAGAACTATCAAAAAAAAAAAAGAATTAATGAACTAGTTCATTTAGAAGTGAACTAAATGATCAATTAGTTCACTTCTAAGATTCGTTCAAAAGAACTAACTCGTGAACGAACTACCCATCACTATTTTCTATTGAAAATCTACTTATTGAACTTGTGTTATGGAATGACCTGTGGTCGGGGGTAGGTACATTTTTTGTTTCATAACTCAAGAAAATTTTGGCACCAAAACTCAAATTCATATACAAATCTACATACATTATCGATATATATAATTATTATATAGGTATGTGTATAAAGCCAATTTCTTATTACCCCGGTACAGGTTGCAATTTTTGTCCGATAGCCATGAAATTTGAAACGAACATTAGTACAAAGTCAAGGACCTGACTTGCTGATTGGCCGTACTATCCTTCGAGTATTGCTATTTTTGTTTTTCTTTTGACTATAAGTTTTTTAATTTTTGATCAATAGTTAGAAAATTCTGAAAAACTATTCATTATAATCTATTATAACTTGCTATAAATTTTGGCGTGGATTGGCTGTATGGTGCTTCTTTTGGGTAACACTATTCTTGTTTTTATTTTGTACGTAAAATGCCTAATTTTGAACCAATAGGAAAGTAATTCGTAACGAATATTTATTATGACCTATTCAAACGTGTTACTGATTTTGACGTGGAACAGCCGCATGGTTTTTACAGGGAAGTTATTTTGGATATTATTTTAGCTATAAAATGCTTTATTTTTAACCAATAATTGAGTCAACATGCTAGCAATTCTGGTGGAATTGATCGGAAGGTATTTCTGAAAAATTTATTTTTGTTAAGATTTTGAAAGAGATAATTGTTTTTAATTGTGTAATTTCACGTCAACAGTTACAAAATTTAATAAAATCATTACAATTTTATTATGATCTATTGATAACTTTTTAGTGACTAATTTTATAATTTTCAAATGATTACTTTTTCTAACGAAACTGCTGCTGCGTTTGGAAGCTATTAAAATGTGTTCCACAATTAATTTTTTTTCTGATACTTCACCTCGAACTGTGGAATATTTATAATTAACTAATAACTTAGCTTACAAATTGCAATGCGGTTAAGCTATGTATTTTTGAATTATTTCGACAGTAACTTTTTTTACTTTGAGAGCCTATAAATAAAAAAAATAAAAAAGTAGGAAGGACTCATATTTTATAAAATTCGAAATTTAAATATTATTACTCAACATTTTAATTTCTATAATTTATCGTATTAAATATCAGTTAATCAAACATGAATAAAAACAACAGTCAAAAATATAATAATTAACGAGATCAAGTTCTCTGAAATTCATCTTAATTCTTATCTTCATTAATTTATCGTCAATTCAAATTTGTCACATCAAATATGTTAACATTGGACATTTCTCAATCTTAGCATTGTAGGAAACCATAATATCTGAACTGCTGGTACAGTCTGTAGTCATGTAAATAATGCAGTACCTAACACATGTTCGAACTGTTTTCTGATGAAAGTTAAAAAATAAAAATCAGAGAACAAAATGGATGAAAACCAAATTAGAGTGGTTATCGTTTATGGTTTTATATTTGATTTTTTTAAGTTTTGGTTATGTTCCATTAAGGTTATAAAAAAGTTTCGTTATGGTTAATATCGGTTAAGATTAGAATTGCCACCTCTGATCGGAGGAACAAACTAGAAATAACATTTTTAAATTTTATTCACCAAATTCCTTAAAACTGGCATATCTTTTGATACCTAAAATTGAGTTACACAGATGTACGCGAGATTTATACATTAGATATATTACGCGTGATCCAATGAGACCTTAGATTCACTTCAAATCGCACATAATTATTCCAACCAAAGTAGTGGTGGAACATCCTATATGTTTTTGAAAGGTACTAAAAAATTGGAAAATTCCACCGGAGGAACTATTTTTGACATTGCAGCGGAGAACCCCGCCTCACCCGGTATCAAGTTACCAACGGTGGTACTTCAGCTGCATGGCACTCACAAAGGATTAAAGCTGCGAATACAAAAATTGTTTCATTCTTTGTTTCCAAGCCCAGTATTCAAAGGCAAAAGTAAGAATTGATTTGCACAATTCTCAAGCTCTATAATCTTTCCCCACTATTTTTTTGAAGTAACATAAATTGCTGGGGGGGGGAGGCATGTATTGTTTCATTCGCACCCGGTACGCAATAAACTTGTAAAAAGGAAACAAAAAATCAGCACAGTTTATTCGCCGTCGTCGTCATTCGTCTATTTCACAATCGTTTTAACAGTTTCATAAAAATTAAAACGGGATGGACGTATTATTTCCGGTTATATGAAAGCTTTATAGTAGGTACACATATATATGTATAGCTGTAGACTGTACACTCGTGAATAGCATGAAAGAGAAAAAAAATTGGCTGTTAGCAAACTTATCGCAGAGGACAAGGTTATATTGGCAAAAAATTTCGGATAGGCGAACCCAATTGTGTATATAAAGAAGTATGGTGATAAAGAGAGAAATACAGCGAGAGGGTAAGATGTGTACAAAGAAAGAGTAATAAAGACAGAGATGGCAACTACGTACAAATGTGGTCTTTTACACTATAATATAATTAACAATGCCTCTCCAACCGAGAACACCGACCCTAACCTATCCACTTTCGATTAAATGATTCACAGTTCGACCAGTGATTACCAAAGTACGGCGGAGACGATTGTGGCGCGTTGCTACCTATGCTATTTGCATTATTGATGATGTACCTCCGTACTGCGCAATGTACGAGGGTTGTTTTTCCTCTTTCTGTTTCTCTCTGTCGACAGCACCCAGCAAAAGAGGATCCGCAAATAATTGGGGGAAAATTTTGCGAATACTTTCCTGTCGGCCAAAGTTAAACAATGCCTGCAGAAGTGTTTCAATGGCTTCATTACTACACGCGTACGTTTTGTGCAATGAAAGGGAATTTGAAGAAGAAAAAAAAAACCTCTAAACACAGCAGCAGTTCAGTTAGAAAAAGCAGGTTTTCAAAAAGTAGAAAATTAGTTGTTAAGAAGTTGGTAATAGATCATAATATTTCGATCATTAGCCTACATTAAATTTTGTTACTGTCGACCTAAAATTACAAAGTTTAAAACCAGTAGCTGTTTCAAAATCGAAACAGAAATGAATTATTTCGAAATACCTTTCGGTCGATTCGCACCCGAATTGATAAGATGTGGCGATAAATTATAGCAACAAATATTGTTTGAAAATTTGGTATAATTATTGGTTCAAAATCAAGCATTTTATGGCCAAAATAATGTCAAAAATTTCTGTACCGTAAGTAACGTCCGGCCGATCCGCACCAAAATCAATAAGTTAAGTTTTTGGCTTAATATCGGCGTTAGTTCCAAATTTCGTGACTATTGGACAAAAACTTCCACCTGAACAGTGGTAACAGGAAACTGGCTTCTATGTATATGTATAATTTTATACAATACGCATGTATTTGAATTCGTGTTTTTGGAAGCAAAATTTTTTTTAGATATAAAAGGAAAAACCTACTTAACCCCACTCACAGGTAATTTCATGACACCAAGTTTAATAAGTAGATTTTTATGAAAAACCTACTTAAAAAGGTTTTTTACGTTTCGCTAAAATAGACAATAGTTTTCAGCATGCAGATTTTCGCTTGGAAACCAGTCGTTAATTCTAGTCCATGAGACAAAACTTGAAGGTAAGACCCAGAGAGCCCTTCACTTCGTGTTGACTAAAGGCTTATGACGAGTTAGTTACGTATTTTCGTGTCTCGGAATTCGTTCAAGAAGGGGGACGAATGGAGTTCTGAAAATCTAAAAAAAATATTTTCGAGCTGAAGAGAAGAAAAAGACTCGAACCAGAAGCCCCCTTAATTATGGCCTCATGTATTTAATTTTTCTGACGAAGATACTGCTGCTGTAGGTGTAGGGTACCTGCCAAGCTTGTAGTGTGATAAAATTATGTTTAAATATTTCACGATAAGCAGCTATTCTTCCTCTAAAATTTCGCCCATCGCCAATTTCTTGTCGGTGTAATTTGTCACTTGAAATCACACCACCTTTCCAAACTAACTTCTGCGCGCAAATATCTTTCTATTGCTAATTCAAGCTGCAGTTTTCCTCAACGCACTTCCTCTTGCTATGCAAGGTTGCGTGAAACGGGCCAGACTGTGTTTCTTTCACACGCAATATTAATCCCTCCTACCTGAACTCCTTTATTCGATTTCCCTCTTGACTACCCCCACTTCCCTGGCCGGAGGTTTTACATCCTCACTATATGAAAAGATTCTTAAGACTATCTTCTAAAGTTTGAACCATACTGCACGCATCAATTTGCCCTCTCCTCTTTCATTAACACCTATTTTCATTGTGTTATCCCTTATGATGAGACTGTTGACACAGATGCCAAGATAGCTGCATCTCCCCATTCACCTTCCCGCCTTAGACTTTCTCTCACGCATCAAAAGATGTATTACCTCAAACTGTACAATTCCTGGAAGACTCTGGAACTGAATGATCACCATCGATCCGCCCAACCATCATTCACCCATGGTTTTCCATTCTCTCCTTATCTCCCATTTTTACAGGCATTTCAAACCAATACATTCTAAAATGAATTTCATTCCATCTTCTATTTTGACCTCTCAGCAGGGATCTCTCTCTACAGGAAGATGTCAATCGCAAATTGTTTTGATATTCTACACTTCATCCAGAAACCTGAAAACTCATTTTTCGCCTCATCCAATTACAGAACCCTTTATATAGGCGGCAGCTTGTATTTTTTTCATGAGGTGCTCACTCTATCTAATCTCTTAGGAATTATTATAGGTCCCCCAACCCACTTAAAATAATCGAAAAATTCAAAATTATTTTATTTATAATTAAATCAGAAAACCTAATTCATTTGTAAAAAAATTAATTACAAAAATTTTGAGTAAAATTCTGAAAAAACTGTTTTTAAGCATCGTTGTACCAACCTACTTTTTTCATCTACTTAAAAAAAAGAGATTATTAATTTGATCCGTGTATTTACTAAATAGCCTATGTTGTTTTTTTTATGTTAATTCCATCATTTATAACTCTTCTCACTGAGCATCAATTTTAACTTTTTTTTTTTGTCAAGGTAGAATTAAGGTGATTTCATGGTGGTCCCATAATATTCTTTCTATTGATTTATCTTTAAAACACAGTTTGATTCAAATCAAAACATTTGACAAAAATAGAAATTAAATGAAAAAGCCTTGTGAAAAACAGTTTTATTAATAAATCAAACCACTTCAAAAATAAAAAATGAAAAATTCTCAAAAAATGTGCTTCGGTATAGAAAAATTGTAAAAAATAGTTTGATATTTTACTAAATTTTAAAAACTGTGTAACTTAAAGACACTAAGGAGGCAGGATGCCTTTGCGAGCCAATTGTAGGCCCATCTATAAATATGGAATAGATTGAACATGAAAAAATAAAATAATTTACAATTTTTATGAAAAGTAGACAAAAATTAAACCTTGTCGTCTCTCTTTTATTTTATGTTAAGTACCTTTGACTACACCTATGGTACTAGACCCATAAAAAACAAATATTTCTGTTTAGACATACCATCGCTAAATATGCAACCACTAAGTACTACTTGATGTAATTTAAGCTACGTTCATGTACGCTACCCTTGTGAATTTAATGGGTGACTCTTATTAAATGTAATCTAAATTGATGAAATCATGCAAAACATAAAAAATACGCACCAAACACACTGGGGTTTCTCACTTTTATGTCGCCATATCTTGACATACAAAGTACATTGGGTTTATGGAACTTCATTGGTCCAGTACTAAATAGTGAAAGATCAGTACCCATATTTTTTCACTTTGTCACTAAACCAGCTGTATGAGGTAATAGGGGCTAGCACCCCTCAACAACAGTCGCCGTCCAAAGGCTGGCAATTATTTGTCTCTATGACATTAAACACATATACACTCGTACATTTGTATGTTTGTACCTGTATGTACGTACAGATAAGATGCATTGCATGGGCCATGATCAATTGCCTGATAACAATCTCAGTGATGTTGTGGACTGGTACCAAACACATTGCGGCATTTCTTATCACCTCGACAGAGGCAAGAAACGACGTAACTAATGACATAATATAATACATATATGTACGTATGTGTGTCTGTGAGCGTGTACCAAATCCGGTATATAAACTCCCAAAACTGGTTATAAAATTGCCAGTATTTGCCAAGGATTTGGCTCTCCCATACTGTGATGTACAAAGTGGCAGAACACGCAATACTGTTGAAGACCTTCGATGGGTGAATATCTCTCACAACATGGTATTCCACACCAGCATTCAGCAAATATTTTCAACTTAAACTTTGTACTTACCAAACTTTTCCTTGTGTTTATTTATGATAAGTGGACACCTATAAGTATCACAAACATCATAAACAACTGTTCATTTACAAAAGAAAGCGCCTGTTGAATCTATTCTGAATCTTTAATTTTTACCAACAAAAACATTGGAATATCTTTTTTTTTATATATTTTTTTATTTATAACAACCCGCCTCTTTTACAATGAGTTTCACACAGTTACAGTGGGAAAAAAATAAAAATGAGAAGACAATTAAAAGCAGAAGGCAAAAAAACACAAAAATTGTTCAGTAAACATTTCATTTTCAAATTCGTCACCAATATCTTTGAATATTGTTTCTTCCTTGTACTTTTTTCTGCCGACACTTTCTAATCTCTTTACGTTCTAAACCTTTTTCATCTTTTGTAACCATTTTTTGTACCATTTGCACTCTTTGATCTGCGTTCCTTCTGAATTAAGAAATTTTGTTTTCTTTTTCTCACGTTTTTCGTGCCCACTTGTTATGTTCAACAGGACAGACAACAAGGCAAAAGCAAGTGGACTTAGAAACTTTTAGCGAGAGGTTATTCCTATAATGTTGGCTATATGTACCAATAAAAACCAAACGTGACTTGAATATTAGCGTAATAGTTTCCTAAAGAAATTTTGAAGTCCGCTCTTTTATCAAGTTTTTCGCCATGTCAAACACGGCTACCTATTTTTAGTTTGTTATATTAAGTTAACATAATTATCAATACAAAATCATTTTCTGCAACATGTGTTCGAAATCTGTATTTCTGAGGCATATATGACGTGATGAAAGTGGTCAATTTCATAACTCTTACTTTTTTCACTCCTTAATTTCTTTTTCTCACTCCTTAACTTCTTTTTCTCACGCCTTAATTTTTTTTTTTGTAACTTTTGTAAGAAATGCTGTATTTTCGATACATCTACAGCGTCGTGAAAGTGGTCAATTTCAGAAATCTTAATTTTCTCACTCATTCATATCTTTTTCGCACACCTTAACTTATTTTTATCACTCCTCAACTCTTTTTCTCACTCCTTAATTATTTTTATAGCACCTTAATGATTTTCTCACGTCTAATTTATTCCTCAATTTCCCCCACACCTTTAAATGTCTTAATTTCTTTCTTTTAAATTTCATTCCATTTTTTTTCCTTGAAAATTGTGATGATGTTTTTTTTCAACTGATAGAGGATGACCCCGTGGTAGTCCATCAATTTTTTTCTATAATCGATGAGGTAGTTTTGGAATTATGTTTATGTTTTCCACAATAGAGATAGAAAGCATTGTTTTCCATCAAATTGTTTTTGTCGTTTTATATTCGTTAATTTTTCATTATACCACTTTTCTTCCGTGGTTTTTAGTTCGATTTTGAATGCCCAGTCCTGTCGGATGAAAATTATAATAATTTAAAAAATACATGTAACATGCAACTTCTCTTTATTTTTTCATTTTTATTTGTTTCTACATTCTTCCGAAAAATATATGATGGCACCCATAAATTTTTTATAATTTTTCATAAAATAGTGAGCAAATTTTTGTATGTCTGCAATTTGCACACATGGAGTCGCTCTCAATTTCAGCTGCTTGATATATTCATAATAATATTCGCTCTACTATAAAGAGATTTGTGTACTATTTTTCCTCGATAACCTGCTTATGTAAAGGTAATTTTGCAGCGCTGTGAGTTTTTTTGTCGCTTTTTTTTTAATTTATTTTTTCTTTTTCTTTTTTTTAATAACCAACTTATTACCATTTTTCCATTCAACTTTGTGCGTTGGAAGTGCAAAAAGAAAACCCTGCAAGTATTTCTCCAATTTCTTATCGACGCTTATAATATGCGCTGTATATATATATATATATATATTATATATACGCGTATTATACATACATGTATACGTATACATCTAAGAACATACCTACGATAAGGTAGGAATGTCTGGACGAGTGGTGTGAAAGGTAACGTCTGCATAAATTTACTTGGCGTTCTTATATGTTTTTTTAATGTTTCATGTAACGTCGCCTTTTTTTTACTCGCCTATTGTCAGCTTTATGAGCATTCGCAAATTTTTCTTCTTCTTTGCCATTCAAATCGCAGGTACCTACGTTATTGTTTCACTTCTTAAAAATGTATTTTTATCGGTCGCTGTCAAGACGTACAATGCAATTTAAAAATCGATAGGTAACAAACAGGCGAAAAAAAAAAAAAAATCCTTTTTCAAAAAGGGTAACGACTCACGCAGAATGCAAAGATGCAAAAATGCGTTAATTCGCAAAAGATGTTCGAGAGTGAAAAAAATAAAAAAGCTAGAAATAGGGTCAAAATGGTGAAAAGAAGGGTAAATACAAAATTCGAGTGGCTTCATGAGTCGAGTGGAATCTGAGAACAGTTTTCTGTCATTTTTCAAGCGAACATGATTGCAGCAAGAATACCTAAACACTTTTTTTTTGTCATTCATACCAAAAGCTGAGAGTGCTCAGCAAAGCTCCTTTTTTTTTTCATTCCCTTTTTATAGAGGTCGACTTTTTTGAATAAACCAAATTTTTAGTTGTGTAAGCGTAAAGGGGGCACAAGTTTCATCACGACATATCATCCTATTTCAATTAAAGGGGTGACCGATTTTTTCTTCGCATGTGGCAATCTTTAAATGTTTTTGATGCTGTTTAGCCTATAGAAAGTTTGTTGTTTTTTTTTTTTTTAAATTGATACCTACAAATAAAATTTAAAATTACTCGTTAGAACCTGTCGTTTTCTTCATTCTTTCGGAATTGATATGTGAAGGTTTTTGGCTCAACATCGTCTATTACAATCCGTCATAAACAGCTTAGTATAGTTAATGATATCAAGCATCAAGTTTTAATTTGCCAAAATTTGACGAACTCTTTTAAACCTGACCAACTTGGCAAAACATTGTGCATTCATTCATGAATGAGGTGTATAGTTGATGGATCACCAAAACAGTGGCGTATAGTTTATTAATATGCCACCACTGTATACAAGTGAAACCGTTAATTTGCCTTCACTAATTCTCAGTTGGATACGGTACCTAACCGTACTTAACCTCAATTGGCAAAGCTATAGTATATTTGTGCAACATTGGTGTGGTTGTGTTGCCTAAAAAATTCAGCATATTCTTTTTGAGGAAATTGGTATGTCGTCATGTTATGACGAAACGTGACCTTTGTGACGCCCATTTTTAAATCCACACAGTTCTCATACTTTTTAAAGTTTTACTACTTTTATTTTACATTCCAAGTTCTGCATTCACTCAATTAGGCCTAAGTATTCCTACTATAAATCACATAAATGGCAACAATGTCTACCTCATTTAAAATATTATAGTGTATTTTCTTTTGTGTGTCGTGGGATGGTATCCTCTGTGCGCCTGATTTTTATGTGATAACGTCAAAAAGGAGAAAAAGAAAGTATAAATTTTCAACTAAAATAACAACATATCTCATCCAAATGAAATTAACCAATATTTCCCGAAAAAATTGCAAAAAACTGATTGGGGGTACATTTTCCATAATTCCCCCTGTAGTATGAAGGGTGAGAGTTGAGACTTTCAGTATATTATTTAAGACCCTCATTTCTAAAGATTAGTGGGAAAAAAAAAAACTATAGCAATTTTCTAGAATAAGATTTCTTTCTTCTCTGGACTACAGGTGTATTTTCAAGGTAGAATCATAATGTTTGTTTGTCACATAAAAATTAGGAGAATGGGGTGCAACCCGCAATGGGGAAAACGCTCTATAGATGTAACTCCTATTAGGGATTCAGTTTTGGATCCCCCATCTACATCTGGAAAACTATAATGAACCTTTTATTTATGGTAAAGTGTGGCCAGGTTGACCACTATCATTTGCACAGTACTGAAAAGTTAGTAACACTGATTGGTGATGAAAATAGAATTAGTATAGAAAACTAATTTTAATGCCGATTGAGTCCATTGTTCTCAGCATTGTGTCACGTGTTAGTCAGATATTTTATAAAATTCGAAATGCCACTTAAAAGTTATTTTCCATGTAATTTTCAAATTTGAGTGGAGGATACTAATATTAGGTAAATACATCATCTTATTGTTGAAACACTATTAAGATATAGGTTAAATCATATGATAAGACCATTAGCTGCTGCTCAAAAATAATGTCATTCTGAAAAAGAAATGATAGGTAAAAAAAGGGTATATTGGGTTAAGTGGACCAACTGATGCTGGAAGTCGAGTGGACCATTTTTCAATTCCTTATCTTAACGAATTGTTATTCATTTTTATTGAAACAATAATTAAAATACAGATTAAATCAGATAATGTGATCATGTCAGCCCAAATATAATACAATACTAACTAGGTAGGAAATTAAAAGTAAAAAAATGTGTGTGAAGTTATGTGAACCAACCAATGTTGGAGAAGGTACAAATGAATGATTGAACATGGATTACAATTTGAAGAATTAACATCAAAAATCAAAAACTTTTTAAAATGGTTCATTAATCGGGTTAAATGGACCAAATCACTTTTTTTACATTTTTATATTTGGTGAAGTCAATTATCAATATTTATTTGGAGAATAAGACAGCATATGAAAGCTAGAGATATTATTTATAACATAAAATAAGAATAAGATTCTCGGATACATTTAGTTCAGCCTGAGTATAATATAGCTTCCAAAAATTTTTGGTTCACTTGACCCCACTTTACCTTATCTTTAGCACGTGTAGATAGGCTACATAAATGTTTGTATTCACACTATTTCACTTTTTGGCTCCTAAATTATACTTACCTAGATAATTTTAACGCGCACCTGTCCTCGTAATAATTCTCTACAATCGTTAATCTCTGAAATCCTGTACTTACATGTAAATTCTAAAATCTTACAAAACTCACAAACCATTTTCCAAATGAAAGCAGCCAACATGCAAGGTTCATGCTTATTTTTCCAGTTTTAGGCTTATTAGGTATCTCAGTTATGCTAATCATTCTGCTACATCAAGTCTGAATAGGTAGACTACTCGATTTGAAACCATCAATATTTTTCTGACGTATTTCTTCTGGTGTAATAAAGTATTTATTCAAGTTGATTTGATTTTATGGCTTATGAACAGGTATTCTAACTATGATAGGCTAACATAATAATTTTCAAAGGAATTAAGCAGTCAGACTTCAGCTGTTATTTGTGATAATATCGAATCAGACCCTCTCATATATTTTGATCTACTACAGAAACGATCCTCTATGTAGATTAATGACACGTTAATCCTCTATCTAACAAGAGATAGCTATAAGAATGATGTGAAAACCAACAGTTCCCCCTAGTGGCCTTGAAAGATAGTAGCGGCTTCATTCTACAGGTAGAGAGCTATGTGAGAAATTGAAAGCTAAAGAAGGATGGAAAGTTAAAACTGTATTTTTAATGCTAATTATTGTGAAATAACTTCAACCTTTATTTATAGATTGGAATCTTTTTATTCAGCATTACCTATACCTACTGTAGGGTGCAGCAGTTAGCACATACACACATGTACAATTATGACCTCGTATATGTGTGAGCCTTACTCAGTTTAAAATAAAACGAAACGACTAGGTGTGTTTGCCCTACTATATGTCGGGATCAGACACACAACCTACCAGTGAGTATCTATATAAATACACCCATCACCACTGATAGGAAGTCGCCACACCTACCATAATCATTCAAATCATTATGCTGCATTGGATCACTTTTCATGTCTACGTTCACAATTTTGACTATTGTTTGCTCGAAAGGTATGGAGTCGAATTAAAACCAATACAGTATGCCCCTTGAGTGGCTAAATTTCATCGAAAATATCACTTTTATGTATTTTGCATCATTGAAGCCTATTCAAGAAATGAACAAACTGTGATACAATGTTATTTCTGATGGGTAGTTTGACGACACCAAAAAACATAAGTCGTTTAAAAAATCAAGGTGTTCAGTCTCCCTTGTGTTTTACAAAAATATAATTTATCGAATTTATTTCAAAAGGCCAAAAATATACGGAGAATGTTAACACCGCACTTTGTGGGAATAAATACTCAGATGAAATTTCTCGTACTTATGATTTAGAAAACAAACCAAGCTTACAAATAATTATGTAACGCAATTTTTTAAAATTGTCTATGGATTTAGATTTAAATATTTTCTTTATATCTCGTCTTTGGAGAATTTTCTGCAGGTTCACGCCTGCCAATACTACGTGAGTACCAATCTTCAAAGAATTTCGAGACTAATTTTAATTTTTTTCAATTTTCACAGGTTATACAACCTCTTCGTAAATTTACCGTATTGTTTTATATAAGCAACGTACCGAATTCGAAATATCTGACAGTAGTTGAATGGACTGTTAACACGTTGTTAACAAAGTAAACACTGAAAAAAAAAAAAAAAGGTTAGACTATATTCTTTTGTTTGGATAAATGTTTGATTACCCCTGCGTAAAGAAAAGGGGGAAAATAGAACGTCGCCAATTGTAGGAGGGTTAAAAACACCCTCAACATTCTGTCTATTCAAGGGTGATCACGTGTTTTTCAATGGGGAAACAAATAAGGATATACAGGCCGACAGTTATTCCTGTTTTTCCTCTTTTTTTTCTTCTTCTTTTCGTCAATTGTCGAGATATTAAATTTTATGCAATAAGGTACTGTACTAACATTTTTTTGATTGTTTGTTTGTTTGTTTTTTTTTGTGTCAAAAGGAAATAGACTAAATTAATATCACCTTTTCTGTGAAAAACAAAAAATTATAGCACATAGGAAAAGAAAACTAGAAGTAATGAAAATAAATAAATTATGAATATTTGCGATCATAAATGATTTAATCTAGGCAGTCGACGAACGAAATGACCGTATTAATTATACGATATATTGACTGTAAGTTGGAAATCATTTCAAAACTGAAATCAATTTAACTTCTTCTATAGATTTGACGCGATGTAGAGGCTATAAATATGGGCATTTGTCGTCGAATATAGATTTTCAACTTTGTCGATAAAAGGGTCACATTGTCGCCTTCATTTCTAAAATGATTAATCGAAAAATTCTCAATTGAAATAAATAAATAAAAAAAAGCACACTCAAGGTTAAATTAAACAGAAATCATCGAAATATTTTCCTCTTCTTTTGGCATCGATTCAAACAATCGATTTTTGTCGGTGAAAATTTTTGTTTTTTTTTTTTTTTTCCTTTTCGGTTTGACACAAAATTAAAAAGTAAATTTTAATTAAGTTAGGTAGATAGCTTTATGTCGGTTCTCGTTTTTCTAAGTATATCCAAAAATTGTGAACTATTAAAAAAGAAAAAAAAAATGCCACATCATTACCACAATACAACTACGACACAGTTCAATCGACGAGAACAGTAAACTATGTGTTGTGTAGGTAATTACTTTTTAAAGATAACAGTTTAATTTTTTGCAATACTCTGTTGGTAATTTTTTTTTTTTGACTTTTTCAGTACAATGATCAACAAAAGCATGCGCGTAAAAATTAAATCCTAATATTATACCAGTTCTTTGTCCTAAATGACACTTTTTATGTAAACATCTTTCAGAAATAGAATATATTGAAAAAATCAAAATTATTTCAATATCAAAGAATCCGAGGAAAGTAAAAAAAAAAAAACATTGAGTTAGGCTCAACCACCACCACTTCTTTAAAAAATATAATCCTATTAAGAATTTTTTTTTTTCAATCACTTCTAACAACAAAAAGTTATATTGAGTGTTGGGAGAAGGATTTTATGATAATCTTTGTTGGAAACATGAAAATAATTCAGAAAAAAAAACATACGAAAAGGAGAAAAATTTTGAAATTTCCTGAAAAATTTTACCATTGGATTATGCTTTTTTTTCTTTTTTTTCAAATTATTGTTCTCAGATGTATTCATGTGCACTCCTTACAGTTCTTGCTCACTTAAAAATATTAAAAAATTTGAGAGTGACTGAAAAAATACGGAAAGAAGACTGAAAATTCGGAATAATTTAAAGAAATTTGAATAGTGTTTTTTTTTTGTTTTTTTTTCATTTTATTATTGCCATGAAAATAGGTTTAAATGAAAAAATTGACAACTTTTGAAGAAAATAAGATCATTATGGGTCTCAGGCTAATTCTTTTTGGTGGGATATTGATCGAATCAATTTATTAATTGCTCAAAGTAACGCCCTCACCACAGCCCAATGCTGAAGAAATACTCATCCTGAATCTGTGTTGATGCAGGTTTGAGGATATTTTGTTCATTAGTTGCGTAAACAGCTTTTTTCTATCTTTCGAATTCGTTGAACGAATACTTTTATTCAAAAATATTCAATAATTTTATAATCGCAGTAAGAATAGGCTGCATGAAGGGAAGGTACACAACTGAGGCAAGAGTCCGTGACCTCTAGATTTCTGAAATAAATTGCCCTCTGTTTTTTTGTTTTTTTTTTTTCACTGTATAATTATTATAAAATAATTCTGCACTCGACGATAGTATTTACTGGAAAAAGGGCAGTTTTGGCGTTAAAAACCTATGCCATTGAAAAACATTATTTTTGCTTCTCAACATTTTTGTACTTTTCTAAATACCATTTATGAATGAATGTTTATGGTACCTGGTCTATAAATGGAAAAACGTGCAGAAATCTTACCAAACTTAATTTCCAAAAATCATAGAATTTCATGCAACTTATGAAATGAGTAACTTTCAAAGTTGCTACAACAAAGTCTACGATTAAACCTACCTACGTGCAAACCATCATTTTTATCTGATTTTTAAGTTTTTTCATCTCCTATGCATATGCTTGTCGTTTATTATTATACTGTGAGAAGTCCGAGATCTGGACCTTAAAATAAAAATTATTTTCGACAAAATAATGACGTCACAATTTAAGACAATTTTCGAGAGACAAAATTCAAATTCGGACATTATATTATCCGAATTTGAACTCATATTCAGATGAAGACGTGAAGACAGAAATAAAATCTGATTCTCTTTCAGGCAATTATAATGCATTTTATTTCAGTAACGACTCTTCCAAATTCAGACAATTTCAGACCATAATTTGGTTCAATCCGACAGACTGGCGCCATGAGATATATGGGGATGAACACAAATTGAATGGGAAGTAAAAACCCATCGACGGACATGAATGCAGCCAACCTTTTTTATCTATCGCTTCTCCACGCTTTGCTTGCGGTTTGCAGTCATTTTATTATATTTTATTTTATCAGTCATCCACGTGCGTTTAGCCTATTATATGTCGACGTATATATTTTTGCTATCTGTAATCTTATTGGCTGTACACATAACAATTTCTCTCGCTTTTATATTATCGACATCGCATGTTTGAAGGCAATTAAACGGACAATAAGTGGGGAAATTTCCTTAACAAGAAGAACTGATTTACAAAGACGAATTCTAATTTTAATTCACTCTGTTCTTTGCACTGGCGACACCCGGTACTAGGTTCATCTTTGCAAATGAGTCCTTCTTGTGTAGGCGGATAGTAGCAGGTCCAAGTCACAAGTTGTCACAAGTTATACATTGAAGTCCTCACGTTAGGTAATTTAATAAGTGTACCATCTTCAAGATGTAGATAAACTTCAACCTGGTCTACCTTGAAGACAACTAGGATGGTAGTTGGAATTCCAGATAGGTTCAGTTGAAGACAAAAGGCATATTAGGGATATTCTTTCGTCATGAAGGATCAGTAGTGACAACACACAAGTCATTTCTAATTTTGCCAGTTTCCATATCACACTTCAAGGCAATCTTTTGAAAACACCTGCGAGGTGAAGTATTAGTCATCAATACGATCAGATGGAGTTCCTGGCATCTGTTAGGAGGGAAATTTGATGTGTTGAAGACAACTTTAAGACAAGCTAGATTCAAGATGACTGCCTTGCTCTGTCAATTAAAAGCCGGGTTGAGCCTTCTTTTTGCGCATAGTGGATTTGACTCCATCTATGATAGTTATTCTCTCACCTCACCCTCACTTTTTCCAAAAGCTCCGAGACCTAAAGTTTCATATTAGGAGTCTTTTACACAACATAACCATCACTCATGAAGACAAACAATTAGGTGAAGACACAACAACTTTCTGATGGTTTCCCCTACTTGTTGTCTGCAATAGCTTTTTTTTTTAACTTTTTATTTTTCCGCTATACATTTTGCTTTGTTCCGCTTTGTTGACACTATGGTTCTTTTGTAATTATAGTCTTTAACAAAATAATTCTGCTGTTCGTTTTGTAAGTTTCAAACCTCTTATGGATTGAAACTTTGTTAGGCTCTTCTGTCCACACAACTTAGCTTATTGCTGATTTGTCATATTAATTTGCTGAGGTATGAAGACAAATGTAGGCTGCATTCCACCGTGTCCGAAGAAGTTTAATTCAAGTCAAGAAGAATTCAGCCGTAGGACATAGTCAAAGTCAAAAAAAATAAAATGTCTTGAAAACACAATTCAAGACCCCTCGATTCAGTGTTTTGGCTGCATGATGCCCTAACTTTAGGACATTGTGACGTCATTAGCATTTAAACACTACTATACATTAAAGGTTGACTTTATGAGCTCTCGATTTGAAATTGCCTCTTAAACCAAGGCAATTGATTTCAGACGCCTCAACTGATAATGAATTATTTTAAAGATGTCAATAATGTTTTAGGTACAGTTGTTCTTATTTCCAACAACAATAATTGAAAAAAAAAAAAAAGTCAAAATTACTTATTTACCCTTATGACTCCGTTACCGAGGACATGAAAGTATACCTATACATATGATGGTATTGGTTTTGTGGTTTTTTTTCTTTCTTTCTACTTTGTTTGAAAAGAACTGATTTCTATTCTGTACCTTTTATCGGTACAAATTTACAAAGGTTCAAATTTTATTCGACAACAGTTGTTTTGTTATACCTACCTACTATTTATTTACGCCATAAAACGAGGACAAAAACGTAGGTATTCGAGCAAGAAGCAAATTCGACACTCGTTTGATTTTTCAATCGAAATACGATAACCATACGCTGACAGATGACACAGAACGTGCCATCGATATTTTATTTAGCCCCCTAAATACCTGGCCCCAACGTAGACTAGGTAAACCAGAATTTCGACACAAAAGGCTGATTTATGAACACCGTTGACCATTCTTCCTTTTTTAACCCTCATTTTAGAGGAAGATAAAGAAAGAAAAGAAGAAAACAAAAAATAACCTTGTCCTCCAACCCATCCCTTTTACGAACAGTGGTCTTCAACTGGTGGTCAAATTGTGTTTCTCATTTTCGAATAATTTCTCCACAAAATTAACCGATACCTTCAAAAAATCGACGCATAAACTATGGTAATATAGAATTTATATTCTATACAGCTTCGATATTTATTCTAGCTTATTAATTTGAAGTTTTTCCTTGAAACATTTTGGATCGAAGTCGACTATTTTCTAACCATTAAAACACCAACTACGGCTCATAAAAGAGATTACAACTGCTTGATACCTTCATCCTATATTTCTTTTCACCCTTACACAAACCTCTTTTGGCTTTTGTAATTTCCAACTTCGTCTTCGATATGGCGCAATATTTTCCTTGCTGAAAACATAAAAGAAAGTTTCCAAAACTTATTTACGCACGACTCGATGTTAGTGACAATTCACTTATTAATGGGTTACGTAGTCGAATAAGATTCTTGAAATGGAACTAATGTCTACAAAAGGTTTGACACTTTAGAATCTAGTATGAGTGGGTCTCCTAAATGAGTGATGAAAATGCTTTAACCACATACGCTGCGTTTCCACCTGGTGCGCTCGAACGTATAACTAATTGGAATTTGTTTCTCGATTACGAGGTAATATATACAATAAAAATAGATCAGTGAAATAATAATTCGTATAAAATTTGAGAAAAAAAATGTAGGTAGCCACTACGCTATTTTTCCGTAACTTTCACAGAGACTATGATACATGGTGGTAAAGAGAGTATTTTTTTTTTCTCTCAAAATCATAATTATTTATCACACTTTTGGATTATTAAGAAGTGGGAAACTGAAAATGAACATACGGTAGACATGAAAATGGCCAAATAAATTAGCATATAGTGAGATATCCCATCAATATGTAGGCTGTACATAGTGTTTCATGCCCTCAATAATGAAAATTAAAAGACAGAAAAATGATGAAAAAGACTTCAGTTCAGTATTTTATCCATTTACATTTTTTACATGATTTCTTTGATGGCTCATATTCATTATTGGGGACACCGTGTATGTACAAGCATCACTATAACAAACGTACAAGCCGTTAATTATTTCACAAAATTATTTTCCGATATTATTTTGCCAATTATTCCCTCATATTTGATGAGAATGCGCCACTATCCACACAGCCACACACAAACACGAAAAAACAATGTTCGTTGTGTCCTCTAAAACAAAAAATTTAGTAGTGTTTCCAGAAAAAATCCAGGACTGGTGCAAACCAAAGTACCGCTCCGCGGGGCTTCAAGACTTGTAAAATAATATAAACAAACATGAATATTGATGGGAAATTTTAATAGTATGCTAATTTTTTTGGCCATCCTAATGTCTATGTTCATTTTCAATTTCCCAATAATCGAAAAATAATACAGAATATTAAGATTTTAAAAAACAGTTACCATTCTTTATTACCCTGTTGGCTATCTTATCTCTATAATAGGTATGAAAAAATTTTTTGAACGTTTTTATTATTTTGATATTGAAATATTTTCATTGTATATCACCGTAGTTATCGAGGAAAATTAAAAAAACTAAAATTAGTCATAGATTTAAGCCCTTTTCCCATTCTTAATAAAAGCAAAAATAATGGGGTTGGCGAATTTTTATTACTCATAGAAGTTACCATTTCCACTATATTGTAGGCGGCTAACCTTTTACAGATACTAATTCGTTTTCAACTTGATTTTTGAACCATTATAGGTAAGTAGGTGTTTGTCTGGACTTTTGAGGAAAAAAAATTGATTTATATCAAAAACAATTGAAAGAAAATAATCTTGAATGATGAGTGGTACGTTAGGTATTTGTCATCACTGATTCTCTTAATCTACAGTTTTCAGCGTCCGGCCTTTGCAAATTTGTACTTAAACCCTCCATATTGTCTCCCCACCAGTCACATTGTGTGGATTATGATCATCAAAATTAAGTAACCATTTCGAAGGATTAGATTGGAAATTTTCTACCACATTTCCTGCGAAAATTCTCAAAATTTTTGAAAAAATGGTAACCAATATTGTTTTCCTCGTGGATTCAACCTACCGTACATTATTTATATATCATCAAATTTAAGTATTATTTGCCATACCAACGAAATTTTCTTTGACAGTTATAACTTTTAAGAATCTCAACAATTTTGGAATTGCTAAAAGATGACAGTGATGATCAAGAGCCTAAATGCGTCATTTTTATTTTCCCAGTA
Source organism: Ericerus pela (assembly GCA_011428145.1). NCBI lineage: Eukaryota > Metazoa > Arthropoda > Insecta > Hemiptera > Coccidae > Ericerus > Ericerus pela. Next base: position 1,869,886 of record WOFM01000354.1, read on the forward strand.
AATAATATTTATATTTACATATACGCGCAAGGTTGAGAAAAATAAGAAAAACCGAGCAATAATCTATTGTTTGCCAACAAGAAAAACTCAAAAATGGAGAGCCATGGCGTCATCAACGGATATTGCAAGTATTTGTTTATTTTTCGACTGTTGTACCGTGTAAGGTAGGCAGCCTATATGTATACGTAATTTTTTTTTTTTTTTTCAATTTAATGACGTGTTAACAAACACATTTGCTTACATTTATTGAAATTAGAGCTAAATATTTTGCGAATGGAGAAATAAAAGAAAAGTTCAAGTTTTGTTGAAATGAAATGTCCCCATTCGTGAAATGTCTCTACGATGATCGTGATTTATTTATAAAATCCTGTTTGCAAATTTTTTTCCGATTTCAAGGTATTCCATTGTATGTAGGTACTTTTTTATTCTCTTCTTTTTCGAATTACGTTAATCAGTGACGGCTATGGCTTATCTGTTACGATGAAGAATTCTCTATCACGACATTGAAAGAATATACTTCGTCAATAAAATGTGGCAGCTGAATAACGTTTGAAATTGTCAGCTGACACGAATGAGGCTCTTTTTTTCCGAAAAATATTCTATACCTGCCAATAAATTTAATTGAAACTTTTTAGCCATCATATATCGAATGTTTTAATAGGTAGGAATGTTAATTTAAAAAGTTTTGCCATTTTTCAAGCGAGAATATTTGAAAAACGTTGAATTCATCACATACACAATAAGGGGGGTCCCATGGAACAGGGGTAACCATGGAACGCGGATACATAGTAAGAAACTGACTTCCCTTCAATTTTTGGACTAACTGGTCTCATAATATTGTATATCATACACCTGGTAACTCTGGGTTTGTCTACTGGTGGGTCCACACTTGCGCATTTTACTCCGAACAAACGGAATGAACCAAACACCCGCGAAATATTTCACTGGTGAGAACCATTTGGACAAACGAACCAAAAGCACCAAACATATTCCATGCATTGTCTGTAAATGAAAATGCGCAAAGGATCCGTTCAAAAAAGGTCAAATACTCTGAACATTTGTTTGTTTGGTACATTTGGCGCATTTGGTTCGCTGTGTTCATTTAGAGTAAAAGGTGAGCTTTTAGTATATGTGTAATAGAGGACTGGTTCGTATAACATTTTTATAGGTAGTTACTATCAGACATAGATAGCGTTTTCGAGGAATGATATTACTCTGTTTTGCACGTTACTACATCTATATATAACGATATATTATAGATATATATATATATCTTAAAGTAATTTCGTTCCTTGAAACACTATATGGTTGAAGAATGGAATTAGGACAATCAGCCCTCCATTACATATACACTCAAAGCTCAAAAGTCACTGCAACATTTATCAAAATTTTACCAAAAGTAATACTTACATTAGAAATATCGATATTTTATCGATACCATTACTTTTTCGATACATCAACCAAAAAATATCAAGTATTCTTGATATTTTATATTTCTTGATGTTTCAAGTATTAATACCTGATATCAAAGGTATCAATTATTTTAACCAATATCAATAAAAACGGAGCTATTAGTTGAAGATTTTTTACTTGCTATTGTGACGTCTGAAAAAGACGTACATTCTGAGTATAGGGGTTTGAAATCACAAGACAAAGTATATCAAAAAGTCTTAAGAAATTGTAGAGCTGAGACCACAAGTCAGCTCAAACAATTGGGCCACCAGCCTACTAGCAAAAGCTCCCAAGACCTAAATAGTATGTCGGGCAATTTTGCATAGGCGAGTTAAATAAGTTGGCCAACCCATCAGTACAATTCACATTTTATTACAGTAAAAGTTACTTACAATCAAACACAAGTATATCTGGTCATGCAGTTGTCAAAAATCGTATTGCCACATAGTTTCTTTACAGACTTGTTATAAATGGTTTTATGCACAGTTTAATAAAATTCATCCATTTCTATAGTCTTAGTTCTTTAAATTATATTTTTTCTTGTCCGTTTTTCTTTGTACACCTAATTATTTAAATTAAAACAATGATGGTAAAATGAAAGTATCAAAGAATATCGGTGCTAAAGTATCAAAAATTTTGATACATGAGTATCGATATTTTTACTATTCAATATTGGCAGAATTGATATTACTTAATACCAATATCGTCAATACTGAATACCGATATTTTTTACCAAATACTGACATCTCTAATATTGATAACTCACAAAAGGTGTGACAAATGGGACAGAAATTGAGCATTCAAATTTGGGAAGTCAGTAATTAATTACTCAGTTACCAACACTCAAAAGAACTTGGATTAAATACATATAACATTAATTTATAGTGTACCAAGGATTAAACTTTCTGGTGTACCATAGAACATGCTAAAAACACCTTATATAATTCTTTTCAAATAGTTCGGAGAAGTAAAACTGTCCAAAAACAAAAAACATTAAATTGTGAGAAAGTTGAGGATGCTGTAGAAGGTGTCTTAAATTAGAAAATTCATGCGGAACGTGTCACAATTGAAAAACAATCGATTTTCCTGATAATAATAATAATAATTATTATGAAAATTCGAATGGCGGATACTGTCTGTGTTCTGAATAAAATTACTTTTAGATGCAATACACTTTATTAGTAAGTACTGAAATAGATAAAACAAATTTCATTTTTTTAATTAAAAACATTTTTTATTATGAGATTTATCATGTACCAAGGTAGATACACCACCCTAAGTTTCATGGTACCCTGGAGTGGTGTACCATGGAACAAAAAAGTGACCACCTTTATGATAAAATTTTAAAAAATCTATCACATTTTCATTATTTCCTTTGGTTTTGTTTTGTAGATGAAGGCTTCTTTTCAAATTCAGTTTTTTAACTTAACACTATAGTTTGCACCAGAGACAAAAAAGAAAGCAGTGTTGCATAGTACCGCGGTCTCCCCTACCCATTTTATGGATTCCTATTTTAAGATCGAAATAATTATTTTCGTCATTTGACTGAAAAATTTATTTAATTTCTTTTTTTTCTCTAGACTTTTGCCAAAATTATGCTATTAAAATAAATTGAGTATTTTCGTTAAATTTCAGTATTTCTTCGTTGGAAAATTTTTTCTCATTTTGTGAAATACATTCATTATTAAAGCAATTAACGTTTACATAACGTTTTTAAAAAATTCACAAATCGTTGATTCGCATTTTGAAGAAGAATTTTCCACATACCACATAATATATGCAATTGAATGGTTTTGGTAAAAATACTTTGAAGAATTACGTATCAATGTAAACCAACTGAAATTCGAGAGTAGCAACAAATAGGTGAGCAACCTTTACATAAGAGCGCAGAAATTATTCATGAGCTAATTTTTCCTCACTCTGTTAACATCACGAGAAAGAAAATTGAGTTTTTTTCATTCGAATTTTTATTTCGAATTGTCGAATAAATCAGCCAAATATCATCAGCAATTTGAGTTAGTAAGTGCCTAGATTCGTAGGTTTTAATTTTCAAACACCAATTTCCAGCGATGTCAAAAAAAAAACACCAAAAATTAATTTGACAATTTTCGAGAATTCTTACAAAATTTCAATTTTTTCAGTACCTAAGGAAAAATGTTGTTTGATTAAAAGTATTTTTCAGTCTCTGCTTAATTTGGAACAAAATTTATGAGAAAACTTCGAATGAAATTCCCGAGAGGAGAATTGAGCATAATTAAAACCAAGAGGTTGCTACCACCGAATGATCATTCAACTGAATAAAGCTATAGGGTTGTGGATAAGAAAGCAATTTGTGGAGAATTAAACTAGAAGTGAGTCCACCGATGGGAATAGTCTCGACTCTATTCGTCTTATCGCGACAGATAATCCAAGTCAGACGTCGTATGGTTTGACAAGTGTACCTATTAGTTGAGACTGTATTGTATAGTTCGTCCTCAGATGCCTGACATCAGCACATTGAACTCATTAGCACATAGAAGTTGTCCCATTCGCTAAATATATTCATACTGTAGCGCTATACTAAGTACCTACGTATTTATGTCATCACCCCGATAGTAAATGAAACAATCAAATTCTCATTTTATAAAATGTAATGACATGATTACTGATTCTGCTCATTTTATACAGTCTCATGAATGTAATCTCGAAGGTGGCTTAATCGATTGTCTGCATTCACCGCCATTAAGATTGAAAAAAGAATGCACCCAAAGAAAACAATGACCAGTTTCTCCTTACTCAAAAACATTTATATAATTATGCACACAAAACTTGTGAACCGAGATGGCTTCGAGACCACCTATACTTAGAGAGTTGTTTTAGCCATAGGAAGTAGAGAATAGAAATAACATTATTTTAAAATGGTGTTCCATATAGATAATTTTTTCAACTGGTTGCCACAAAGTGGGTTCCTTTTCTTATTTCTCAACTAAATTATGGGAAAATGAATTTTTTCTTGTCCAAAGTTTCACTACCTTTTTTTTAAAAATCTGAAAAATCGCAGAAAAACAACCCCGCAAACTGTTTCAGTATCACAGCCATGGATGATTTTGATAACGTTTCATATTTTCAAAAACTCTTTACTCTATTTAGCAACCATATTTACTGATTGATTGATATCGTCTTACCACGATAGAGAGAAGCACTATGCCATATACTTGACTTTTTTTCTTAAAGTTGGCAGGCCTGAACTTTGTACCGGTTCGTAGGAGAACGTACTCGCTGACGTGCAGAAAGGTGGTGGGAGAGGTTCTTAACTTTACTTTGCGAGCATAATTCCCTTGCAGAATAATTTTTTTCAAATTAAATTTATCAAATTGTTTTAATATTAATCAGTAAATTTTCGTAAGCAATCTAAACGGGACATGATTTTTACAAATTTTTGCATGAAATTAATTTTTTTTCTCCTTCTTTGATCTGAAAAGTCGACTTCATTAACCTAAATAATAATAATCTATTTTAAATGTATGTTTTGATTTTTAATTCATTTTTAATCCGCTAAGATATAAATTTCGTAATTTAAATATCGATATCCATCGTATTTTCTTACAGCCCGACAAATAATTGTTGACCCTAATTCCAAAACTCGCATAATCTATTTTTCCAAAAAATGAGCTACGTACGGATTCGTATACGTATAGAACTTCATACCCTACCTCACGAACTCGTGAAATTTATCCAAATGCGCTTCTTTGCGAGCGAAAATAGCCCCCAAAGTGGGCTTTAGAACCAAAACTCATTCACAATATCCAATGGATATTGTTAGCTTTGACTAGAAGATGAGTTTCCGACTTCACAGAATATTTTGCAAATACCCATTTGGTATATATTATTTTGGCGTCTTGTAAATGTGATTGCTGGAAACTATTCCGGCAAAAATGAATAATACCCACCCCTAAAATTCATTGTTTAAGATTATGACTGATCGTCTTGGGAGCTATGGCAGACTTTTTAATTTTTTTTTAACCACGTAAGAGGTTGAATTGGCAATTTTGAGTTAAGAGTTGGGTATGACAGAAAAAACAAAATTCTAAGAATGGGCAAAAGATGATCTCTCAGTTAATCATTCTTTATCATCAAATTAGCTTTAAAAAAAAAATCATAATATATCCGCATAAGCATTTAATTCTCAGCCAAAAACTGATATGTACTAAAAAAACTTAAAATGTGATTGATTTCTCAATAATTGCAAGTCACTTTTTGCCATAACATGATAAGTATGTCACTGCAAACTATAATCATATGGCATAATAATTTTTTGTCAAAATATAATATGTCACCAGCCAAAACACTTGATATGTCTTGGAATCCTTCCCCTCACCCTAAATTTAACAACCATTTAGTCGCAATTTCATGTTGCACTCGTGATTAACTGAACTAGACCCCTCAAAGCACAGTTCCCCTACTTCATGCTGAAGTTTACTTAGTTTCCTGATTTTAAACTTGCAGGTAAACTTTCTTTTTTGTCTCCTGAAAAATGACAAAAAGTCACTTATCAGCTTTTTAAAGTTGTGAAATGAATGTAAAATATAGTGATTTTTGTGGAAAAAACTTATTCCTTGAAGGCAAAGTTCACTTTATCCATTCTTTACAAGGGGGATAATTCATCCCAGAATATCGTGAGTGGGAAATTTTCTGCCAAATTATATATAAGTAACAAAGTTAATTGCGAGCATTTACACTTCAAGGGAAGGCTTACACGCTAGAGGTGTAAAAAGTTGATACGTATCAATATTTGGGAGAAAATATCAATATTTTAAGTACCGATACATGAAAATATGAGAAAATATCGATATTTGACTGAATTAATCACCAACCTGCCTAATAAATGACGATATTTTTCGCACCGATATTTTCCCTGAAATATATAGAGGATGAGGATCGGTGAAGACACACGAAAGAAGGTTTTACACGAAGTTACGTCCAAGAAGCGAGTGTATTTTAAGACAGTTACATAATTTAAGTATAAGTACAGTTTGAGTGAGATAAACGAATGTATACAGAGTTGGACGAGTGAGCGGCGGAGATGGTAATACAGTGTAGCCGCGAACAGAGATATAAAATATGTATAAAGATAATTGTGTGTTCGCAGGATTGAGAGGGGAGAAGGATTGGTGGTCTCAACAAAATATCAATAGGTATCGATACGAAAAAAAAAAAAATCAATATTTCACACTAATACTACACACGTTTTTTGTCGCTTCTGAAACATGTTAATAGATTTTTGAATAAATGAGTTTTGGAATTAGGGTCCTCAGTTCTTTGCTATAGCCTGATTGAAGGATTTCTTCGTGGCGGGTGATAAAATCGTATCTTACAATTTATAAATTTTTGTATGAGAGGATCTGATTTTCAATGGCAAATCTTCAGTTTCTGTAGGAACATCTCTGGGCGACTAAATGATATAAGTACCTAGCTATTTTTTTAGGGGGAGGATTTGATAAAAATTCAAAAAATAATTTTTTTTTTCGTTGTGGTGTGTCTGTTTATATGGGAATGTGAAATGAATCTCTTTGAATGGAGATTCTTATTTCGTTTTAATACGACCTTTTCTTCTTTTTTTTGGCATTGATGATACCCAAATCTCCCCATCCTAAAATTGGCTTTGACTTGGGTTTCAAAATTTTTGTCTTCTTAAAAATATTGTTGAATTTATAGAGAATTCAGATTGAAAAACATAAAGAAACCCTGTCATCCACCAAATACCTGATTTTTTTCCAACTTCAGTTGATTCGGCAAATATGTTGTATACATTCGCTGTAAATGAAAAAAAAGAAGTGTTGAAGTGCCAAATACTTATAGTCTCTCGAATACGCACCAACCAGGCCACTTCTAACGCGTCATTTGGGATTTCCTTCGAGAAAATCGATAAGAAAGTTATACGAGGAAGAAAAGTGAAATTTTAATTTTATTGAATCATTTCGTAAAAAAGTTCTTAAAATGATAAGAAACACTTGTCACTCAATCAGCCCATTCTACACGTCCGGTTATTACTAAGTACGATATAATAAAATTTTGATTACTTATACTTAATTCATTTTATACTTATCACGAGAAGTGGACGTGATTCTTCATGTTCGATAGACTAGATTTTTTTAAACATTTTTTTTCTTCTCTTATTTCTTTTATCGGCGAATTAATTGTGCGAGAAACAGACTTTTACCATACTATATCTTAATTTATAATTATCGATTCATTTCTCAGAATAAAAATTATAAAAAGTTACGTTCCATCAAGATGATCGGATTTCAGCTACATGTCGCTTCTCCTAGATAGAAAATGTGCGTATTAAAATTAATCGAGTATTGAAAACCAAGGTCAGGGATAGGTTTGTTTCTCATCTTATGACCGCAGGAAACTTTTGGCTCTTTTAGCTGAAATTCACATATATGTATATATATGTATACACCCACAAATTTCGATTTAACTCGGCACACCACGCAATTTTTATCCGATAGTCATGAAATTGTAAAAAGGAACCCTATTGTTTTTGGTCCAGATCGGTGGGATGGTGCGTCCGATACATCCTATTATGTTCCATTTTTTTTAGCTTTAATGATTTTAAAATGCGTAATTTTCAACAAATAGGTAGTAACAAAATTTAATTCTGACACTGAATCTCCCCTATTTTCCCTATATTATAAAATGGTTTCAGGCAATCACATAAAAATAAAATATCTCTAGACCTATAAAAGATACAACAACAAATGAAGGCTTGAAACACTCTGGGCTTATGCCAAGTCGATTAATACTCGTTTTGTCAACCTTATTTCAATAAAATGTATTTATACAATCTTATAAAAAGAAAAATATCATTTTCTATGTGAAATGAGATGACAAATGAGGTCTTAGAACACTCGCAAATTCATTCCGCATTGATTGAAACCGCTTGCGTCATATTTTATCCACTCTTTCAGAAGTTACAGGGGAACAAATCAGAAAACTAACATTATTAAGCTATTCTTCTTCATTTAATTGGAATGATACTGTTGTACATATTATGATAGGTGACTGATACGTGGATGTTCGTACTACAAGGATATTGACACATATAGTAACTTGTTTGGCTGCTCGAACTGAAGTATAACCTTTTTATTTTTTTATATAACCTTATTTTTTCTTACCTTTTTCGTTTTGGTGTTACCGGGCTATTTGAAAAATTTCACTCATATAAACACTTAGTTTTTGAATTTATACGTTTAAACTTTTCTTATACATAAAATGAGGTAATTTTGTGGTGGCTCCACTTTCTTGCAACATTTTACTCCGTATTTGGGGCCTGTGGTAGGGATCGAGCCACGAATATTGCTGGAAAATTCGTAAGAGACACATTATTAAAGGATTTTTTTTAAATTTCACCGCGAAGAGGGTCAAATGTGTTTTTAGGAATTTCGTTATATGTCAATATCTTTTAGCTGGGTAAAATATTGATCCGATTTTTTCTTTAAAGGTCATTCAACAAACTGTACAAAAATATTTTTATTTTTTTTAAAAATATTCCATCCCTAAAAGGAAGTTATAAGTGGGTTTTGATTCAGTGTATTTCCTCAGAAAAACATTGAAAAAAACTGCCTGAGAAAAACCAGTCACCCGTGTGTTGCTTGAAAGATGTAAAAAGAAATTTAAAAAGATATGTGCAAAATGGGTATTCTGGAGGAGTGATGCTGCGTTCGATTTTTTTTTTTTTTTTTTTTTTTTTTTTCATAGAGTATAAGTAGATTATTCTCTCTTCATCTAGCGGTATTATTAACGAACATATCTAATCAAATTTTCATAATTTGACGTTAATAAATTTGTAGTTTTGCTGAAACTTGACATGACTGTGAACATAAATTGAACGAATTTCCTCGTAACTTTTTTTATACTTCGAACGATTTCGTTTAACGTTTTTGTGATACAAAATATCGGTAGGTACCTAAATAGTTTTTCTGATGTTTTTTAAAAAACCAGTTTCGCTAATGTTGCTCAGCAACTAGAATTTTCTTCTTTTTTTTTCTTTCTTTTTTAGGTATTCTTTTTTTAGTACCGCATTATAAATTGATAGGTGCCGAAGCAATTAACTTCCACATTTTTACGCTCATTAATTTTTTGCTGCCTCAACAATTGCTCACTTTATTAAAATGTTATTTTCTCTGATCACGTGCTCCCCACGTGATGAAGAGGTGCGAGGAGAGCGGGACGGGAGAAAATATTACAATAGCACGACGACAACTGTACGTAGCCTATATGGTTTTTATTTATAGAATGCCAACGTGTACGCACATGCATCGAGTACGTTAGTTCAAACCCTGAAACCATATTTTGGGTTAGGTTTGGCGATCTCCTCTGTGACAATTGACGTTAATGACGATTATGCACTTCATCGATAGATTTTTTTTTTTTTTTTTTCCCCAACCGTTCCAAATACTTTCTTTTTCAAGGTACTTTTATTCGAATTTCCTCATTTTTTTCTTTTCATTTTATCGTATTGCGAAGCAAAAAGTGTGATAACGATTTTTATGGCTTTTTTTTCTCCGCGTGAAAACAGTTTCAACCAAAGTATTTTATTGGTTGCAGTGATACTGAACTACATTCAGTCGAAAAGAAGATAGGTATTGTATTATTCGTCACTTGCTATTGCCGTCTGATGCTAAATCATCGTATTTTTTTTTACAATTTTTCAATTTCATTTTTATGGCAGTATTGTTAAAATATCATGATCCGAACGCGTTGGCTCCCCGAGGTAGTTTAGCCAAGGGGTTAAAATTCCTTATTTAACTAACTTTTTAAATTTTAAAATTAACAAGAAAACAACAGATCGACAAATGGCACAATTTTGTAAACTCGGAACGATTTCGCAAACTGAAATCGAACCAGCGATTAAGACACTTTCCACAACTCCTACCCAACTCGAAGAACCCCTAAACAAAACTCCAAACGCAATCAGCCAATGAAGTTATTCCAAAAGGGATCAAAAGGGAGGAGGGGTAATCGATTGTTTTTATTTCAGTTCATATTTTCACCTTTTATCTTGATTTTTTCATTTTCACTTTTGCTCGCTTATTTTTTTCACTCAATAATCTCACTTTTGGGTTGTAATTTTTGCCTAGAATTCGTTATTTTTATCGAGATTGAGGAAAACGAAGCTTTTTATCTTCAACTCCAAAGTGCAAAACTTAAACAAAATATTATTTGTATTTCCTGAGTTCCAAAAATACGTCTCTCTTGTACGGCTAAAGAAAACTGCGGACAGATAATGGGCAGTGATTCCCTCTCACAAATTAATATTGCCTCCTCACCGCTTGTATTTTGTTAATAATATTGCTGTACTATTTATAATTTTGTCATTCGGTAAATAAACAAATTAAAGCGGTGATTAATTTTTTGTTTACAAGTAAAAGAACAAGTGTTTGACTTTGCTCTGATTAATTTCACCCCATATAACTTTCGAGATAAAATCGAAAAACATGTTCTCCAACTACAATGAGATATGATTTCATGAAAAATAATTGAAAGAAGTTTTTCGTATATTAACAGTACATTATTCTTGGTTATGTTTTGGGTTTAGAAGCACGTTTAAAATATATATAGGCATATTTAAAATAAACTAAAAATGTAGTCTAATTGACCTACGAAGACGAGCGAGAGCTTATAACACTCAGAAAACTACACAGGATACTATAAGTTCTTCACCATTGTCATCAGTTCAGTCTAAAGGAGGTTTTGAGACTTATGAGGCAATATTTATCTCAACTTCACAATTTGCATTTCTCTTTACACATAACACTCTTACTCTGATAACGCATCTATTTATCAGAACATAATTGATCTACAATATGCTTTTTGATGGCTTAAAACACTTACCAGAACAACTTAAACACAGCGAATTCTTAACCATTTAATTCGATTCAGTCTTAGGAAGTTATGAGGTAACATTTATCTCAGCCACACAAGTTGCATTGCTCTCTGCACACATCACTCATCTTATCCACTTACTGATATACAATGCTGATCGAGAATTTGAAACACTTGTCAGAACAACTTTGATACTTTATTGAATTCTTAATCATTTAATTCAGTTCAATCTGAAAAACATTATGAGGTACCATTTATCTTTATCTAAAAATTTTCGATACTCATTAAGTAAGTATACCAGTGTCATCTAGCATGTTATCACTTTATAGTTATTGCCCAAATGTTGTATATCTCAGTGTCAGCATCTACAAATATAATTATTGATTTATTCTATGAATTAAGCACATAATCATGTTCTATTTTTCTAAAATTAACATACTTTTCCTCGTGACCTTGAAAATTGAGAAACAAACATTTTCATGAAAATTTAATTATAAAATTTCAAGAATTTTTTACACTCTCATTTTATTCTACAGTACTCGTTTCAAAATTATTAAAAAATTATGAAAAATAAGTCCACTTTGAATATCATTTAGCATAATTTCTAATAATTTCTGATAATCTTCATCGATAATAATTGCTTTCCACACAATTACATACATCCTCTATTGTGCGTAAAAATAAAAAAAGCTTTGCACATATCACATTGTACAATAAATCATGGAAAACGTAGTAGGTTTATTTTATAACTATCTACCTATACTCAGGCTCTTTACTAGCAGGTATATGCGCATGAGGATGATAAGAAATGAACTGCCATTTTGTGTTATTAATTATTGTACATATATATAGTAATAATAAACAATGTAAAATTCATGAAAATCTATCAGTTCCTTAGAAAAACCGAATAACACAAGATGGCTACTCATCTCTTATCACCCTCATACGCATAGTTGTTACAGTCAAATCTGCTTAAAACAGAACCTGCTTAAGCCAGATTCTTCCTTATAACGGAGAAATCCTATGGTCCCAAATTTCTCTTATGGAAAATACATGTAAAGAGTACCTTTAAAGCGGAACCTATCTAATGTGGAAACGGAAAGGCAAAACTGGTTTTAGATAAGACAATTACCTCTGTAATATGAAAATCCTTTCAGGTTGAAATGTGAAATTATCTATCTACTCTATGAAAAGAAAAAAAGAGATGTGGAACTATCAGCTTGGTATATTATCGGTTTAGTTTGTCTTTGTTCTGTGTTCTCTATTAACTCGTAATTTTTTTGTGAATATGTCTACACAATGACCTACTAAACCTAATAGTTCAATCGCAAGAAATCATCAAAAAGAAGATATTACTTCAATCCCATCAGAAAAAAATAACTGATTTTTTCAAATTATAAGTTGGACTTAATTTCTATTCTATAAATTACCTATTATGTAATAAACTTCTTCTTTTTTTTTTATAATGGTACCTACATTTAATGGAAACCTGTTTATATGAGAAAAAATGTTGTGTCCACAGACCTTCCCCTTTACACAGGTTACTGTAGTAAGAGCCTTCCTTACCTATACTTGGGTACGTCAAAAGAAAAACGATCCTTTTTATTTCTTTTCTTTTTCTTTTCTTTTTTTGTCCAATCAATTTTCTCATATTTTATACGGAATTTTCTCCATATCTAACTTAAGATCGTCACAAATGCTAAATATTTAACGGTCAACAAAGTTTTTTTTCTTTTTTTCAGTGCCTACCTGCTATTTACCGTTACTATCTTACAAGCTCAGCAAATATGTACAGAAATATGACTTTGCGTTTACTTCAAACGCGCAATTTAAATTTCGCAATTTTTCATTTCGTTGACTCGATAAAATGTTTTCATACAACTGTACCAATATTGTATTGACATTTACCTATACATGAAATCAGTACAGCTACGCTGTATGTATAGCGTGTCACCTTCGTGATGAGTGAACATAAAATCTACAACTGCGATGATTAGCGAGTCACGTGATTCAAATTTTTCAGCGAATAATCGGAAAAATATATTAAATATAAGTATTGCCTACGTTTTGATGACATTTTAAAAGAAATAAAAAAAACAAACAAACGAATTAAGAATGATTAACGAACAAATATTCAGATCGAGTGTACCTAATTCAAATTGCAAGGTTTACGAATGTACCTACAATTAAACTGAAATTAGAATGTAATATTACTTTGTGCTACATTTGTCAAAATATTGAACGGTTTTTATGGACATTGCAACATACCTGTCCATATTATTCTATTCAAAAATTTATGATTGTTGCTCATTGCGGAAAATTACCGCAATTTTGCCGATTTTCTGAGAAGCGGGACGAGCCTTTAGTTGACTGTAGTTTTTATAATCTTGAGAAATAATTCGAAAATTAAATGGATTTATGCGTTTGTTCAGAAAATATGTGTCCTATATGGACAGTTTATAGAATATTTTCGTGCTCCAAATCCAAAGTATGTTGGTTTCAGATTTTTTTTAATTTTCTTACGAATATGATTCGAGAACGTCGTTTCCATCTCGAATTCAGCATGTAGGTCTTCAAAAAAATGTAAAAAATTATTATTTTTTTTTTATATGGAGGTGTAGTAGGTACTCACCTATATGTACCTACTAAAATTAATTTAAAATCTACTTTATTTTCTTCTTAATTTCATCAATTACCTAATACATCCGACTCAAATTTATTTTGACATACTTGATATAACTTTAAACAAACTCATTTAAGAAGAGACGAAGAACATTGATTAATTGAAAAAAATAATTTCTTCAATAAAATCTACTAGAATTAAAATGAAACGAAAAAGCATTATCGTAAATTAATAATTAAAAAAGTAGAACCGACTTGAAAAAAATAAATAAATAGATAAAAAATAGGCTAAAAAGAGAAAAATAATCTTTTTAAAAATTTCCCCAGCAAGATATAGGTCTAAAGGAACTGGAATTATTGAAGTAGGCGCTCTTTTCCTTTTTTTACCATATAGGCTATACATCAATTCAGTCAAATTTTGTGACAAATTTTATTAATTAGCGCCGACTTCAATAATTCCAGTCCGTATAGACCTACACCTTGCTGAAGCAATTTTAAAAGGATTATTTTTCGTTTTTTAGGGAATTTTTTTTTTTAGAGTTGGTTCTATTTTTGAAAGTTTATCATAACTCTTTCTCGTTTCATTCTAATTCCAGTAGATTTTCCTTGAAAAATTTTAATTAATTTTTTTTCTTTTTTTAGTCTTCTTATTCTTTTTTCTTTTTTTTACAAAAATTATACTAGAATAAACTTAAAAAAACGGATTAAATTGATAACATCCTCTTTTTTTGAAGTCGGTAAATAAAGTTTTTTTAAAGAAAATTTTTCCAGAAAGTTTAGTGCAGGCGTAACATTTGAAGAAAAAAAACTTTTTTTACGAAAATTCCTTGAAAATTGTCGTTAACGAAGACGATTTTTCCTCCTAAATGCCAAAAAAGTATGAGCCAAAGGTATTTCCAGCATTTTTACCCGGCTACGACCTTTGTAATCTGAATGCGAGGCTATAAATGAATAAGATTATTTAAAAATTTAGATAATTTCCCAACTTCAAGTACTTAATGCGATTTGTGTTCAATTTTAATTTCACACTTTCATGAAAGGAAAAATTAAAATTTCATCTTGACAAAAATATTGGGTTTTGTTTGCATGAAAATAATGAAAACTTCATACTGAATGATCAAAGCCTCCTTAAATTGTTGTGTAGGAATACACATAGGCTACTTAGTAATGCAGGGTGCACTACAGATGTCCTCTTTTTAAGTGTAATTACCCTCTTCCTAGACAAAAAAAGTGAACTCTTTCTTTGGGTCTAAAATGTGTAATTTACTCTGTTTTTTTTTCGTAAAGATACTATATTAGTAAGTATCAAAATTTTCACCAAAATCAACTTTTTTACTCTTATTTGCTCAACTAAATTACATAAATAGGTAATTAATCGAAAAAGACTTGAAAAATTTGGGCTTAATTCCAATAAAATAAAAAGCTTAGTTGAATTTTTAAATCGGCATATAAGGAATGCGACGACTATAAGCTAATTTATAAAACTAATTTAATAAAACGATTAAAAAAAATCAATGATAATCTCATTTCGAATTTATGTCTTAAAAATTGGAAACCAGGGAATGAAAAATTGAAAAGATCTTTATCTTACCAAGGATTTTAACGCAAGGTCGTGAATTTCAAGGTTGCTTTAATTTAAAATCGTTACTATTTCCGGAAATACTTTTCTTTGAGCGGAAATAATTCATACATCTCTATAAAATTTCAATATTAATTAACCTGGGTAGCTAGCAATACTTGATACCTATGCTATCTCAAACTATTTGTTCGATATTTAAGAAGTAGCACTCATCTTCAAAGTCAAATAATTACGTCATAATTCATTCATTTTTTTAAATTATTTATAAGTGATTAACATTAGGTAACGAATTGATCGTGGTTTCGTTGGAAGAATTTCTATTTTAATTAGGTTGTTTTTAAATATTTTAATTAGGTTTTTGATGATAAGTGCTCCTCATTAAAAACTTGACACCTACTGACGAAAAATAACCCACACAAAGTTCAAATGATTTTTATATCCTTCCTCATGATTCTAATGATTTTGTGATGACGTCATTTGTTTTATTTCTGTTCTCAATAATTCGTAATGGTTTGGTGGATTTGACTCAAATTTTTTTAATAATTTTTACGAAAATTTTAGATTAGTTAAATAACGTTGTAATGATTTTTGTGACTACATTTTCAAATTTAGAGGTTTTTTGTCTGATTTCTATTCTCAATGGTAATAGTTTAGTGAGTTTAAATTCAAATTTTTTATTCATTTTTATGATTTCAAGTAGGTATTTTGGGTTAATTCTTTGATGAGGTATTTCAACGATGGTTTTCAATGTTTTCTGTTGGACTAACATTACGATGGCGTTATTTTTATTTTGTATGACCTACTTAAATTAATTTTTGCTATCAAATTGTAGACAATTTCAAATTATTTTACCATATATTCTCTCAGGTAGGTATACCTACAGCAATAATTAGCATTTCTAGTGAATTTATGTTGCATGGTATCTTGTGGATGACTCGGATTTTCTTCGAATGATTTTTGATTTATTTTCAATGATTTCCTATATTTGGCATGTTTTAAGTACTTCCGATCACTTCCTCTCACATTTTATGTAGCTTTTCAATGATTTCATAACCTCTGGAAAATTTGGCCCTATTTTCTGAAATTCATGATTATGTATATAATTTATTGGTAGTTACTAAGTAATTTAGAAGGAAAATTGAGGAAAATTTTTGGCTACACTAATCTTGAAACAACTAGAACAACAGATGAACCATTTCAACTACCAAGATTGCTATTGTTCCTCAACTGCTAATATCAGTATTTTTGAATTTCTGCATCATGAAGAATATTTGAATACGTATCTAATGAAAAATAAATTTAAAAAAACTCCAGCGCAGCAAGCCATGCTAGAAAATATAAATACCATGTATTATTTAATCAGAATACAATATCGCATTTTAAAATGGTCAGTAAACTTAAAAATTTATGTCCGCGTATGTATTTTTGATGATTGGTGCTAATCAATTTGCAACCATCATTTTATAGGTCCAAATATGCACTACAACCCGATTACCGCAATCTGTTCATTATAGCCAACTACTGCGACTTGTGGCTACAACAAACCCCAGCTGCAATGAACAAATTTCACAGTCCCTTGAAATTTGTGGTAGCCAATTTCTACTGTATATAGAAGCATTCTGAAGCACGGCCTCGCAGCACTTTGGCATGTGCTGTCCTGGTAACACTGTTCAATTTTTTATCTTAGCAAAACAACAAAATAGTTGATGCATGCGCAGGAATTTTTGATAATATTTATACAATTTAGACTGAAGAAACTAAGAGAATTATAAAATACGGGCATACCAAACCGGCCATTTTATTCCTTTTCTGTTTTTATGGTTTATGGTCCCCCTTATTTCAAGAATATAATCACTGATTGAAAAATAGTTAGTTTAACAAATAATTACTAATTTTTCAAAAAAATAAAGGAAATTTTTTCAGTTTTCTATGTATTTTTAGATGAAAATTTGTCATTTTTCATCTAGAGGAAAATTAAACATCAGGTTGCCTTTTTTATCAATAGTTTTGTTGTAAATAACGGCGAAATTACACAATTTTAATATTTATAGAGACTACTGAGTCCACTGAAGCAGATATATGGATGTTTTGTACCAAATTTACACGTTTTGTACCAATTTTTCTTCAAATTGACGTAGGAAGAAAATAGCCGGTTTGGTATGCCTTTTTTTTATACTCCCCTAAAGAAACGGGTTGTACATTTTATATAATACTGATACGTGAATTTCAGCTAATAGTGCTAAAAGTTTCCTGGGGTCATGAGACAAAAGACAAATCTACCCCCGCTCCTAGGTCTCAATACCAGATCAATTTTAATATGTAAATTTTCTTCGAAATCTTACATAAAAAGGCGATGTCACGCAAGTGAGAAAGGCAAATTTCGCCTAGAATAGACAGAATTACAAAAAAATGTGAATGGTCTTGGGTAAACGATCTGAGATTGATCAAGTGAAGGGTGGTAAGGAAGTCCGAGATTAGGATAGGAAGGGTCGATAGATTTAATGAAGGCTAGAATTCTTCCTGCTCCTATGACATAAAATCGTAAGTAGTATGTCTACATTTACGATCTTTAATTAGATCTTTACTTACTTTTTTTTATTGTCTTTTTCTTTTGTGAACACAACGAGATGAGCATTTGACTTCACGATTCAGCTATAAATTGATGCTTCGATTATCGAGTCCCTTACACCGAATATATGCGACTGTAAACTTTATAAGGTTTCTCGTTTCTGTGCTACCATTAACTTTTGAAAGAAAGTCGTCGATATTACTACGTACATATGACACTTTATGTGTGCTGCACGAAAAACAAAACATGTTTTGAATGAACGAAAGGCAAGAAGAAAAAAAAAGTTTAAATTAATTACGAAGGATATGGTTATATGGTGTGTTGGAACGTAGTATACACGATACACAGAAAACAAATTTATTCTACATTTTCTTGGTTTTTACGCACTCATTTGTGGGCTCGTTCTACATAATACATAAGTAGGTAAATAACAACAACCAAAAAAAGAGAGAAAAAATGCATTTTTAAAAGATAATAACACAAACACGAAGTTAATCATAATTTTTTCTACTCGTCATAATATTGCCATTCCCTCGGAATCGTTTGTGTTATAAAAATAAACTTTTATTTTCACGTGATGTTTTAAACTACACCAATTTTTGGCAGTCGGCATGGCAGTGGTCCATAGTTATTTTCTTCTATCTCTTCTCATTGTTGTCTTTTGCCCAGCCATATTTAATTTTTGTTCTGTCTTGGGTCTGGTGGGTAGGTATCTGTACAAATTTTTTTGTGTTTCTCAATATCTTTGTGCCACGATATAGATGCAATTTTCAATCGAATGCTGCTTAAAAATTTGTTGATTTGATTAGAGACATTGATCATGATCACTGATTTTATTTTCCCTAGGAAATTCACCAAAGAAAGTTGATATTTTTACTTTCACTCTTACACCATCAGAATTATTTTAATTCTCTACAAAGATTATTTCAAGAGGTAATTCCTTTGTCTTTAAATTAACAATAGGTACTTCGTGAATGTGTTGATTAACTTATAATGTCTGACTCATAGGTGCGTAAGTTTTCGTAATCGATTGAAATAAATTCTATTCTTTTTGGCACTTCATTTTTGCCAAGAATTAAGTGTAGGCTAACTTGAGAACTTTAAATAAGTTACAAAGAAAATCTACTAGTTACCAACGTAATAATAATTCTCTTTTTATCCTGTTTACCTTCTAACGGGGTATTAAAATTGACCTCACAAAAGGGAGAAAATAACAAAAGGATGAAGCTAAAACTTTCACTATTTATTTTCATGTAGATGAAAGTTTAATAGAAATTTTGTGCCTATCAATTCGATAGTTTCTAAGAAAACTGGAACAGAAAAATCGCTGAAAAAATTTTGTGTTAATGGTTTTGAGAAATCTACCAGACAGATAGATATGAAATTTTCATGAAAGGTATTCCAAATAGGACCAAGTCTAATAGGAGTTTGGTGCCTATTGGTTCAGTAGTTTCCCAGAAAATCAAAAAACAATTATTTCCTGGAAAATTGGTTTTGGGTTTTTAGCAATAAAACATCGATAGATTGATATGTTTGTAAAAGATATCGATAACTATATATAATTTTTTGTAATTTTTTACCCAGAACTGTTGAGACCACCAATCTTCTCCCCTCTCACTCCTGCAAACACACGATCACACAAATACATAATTTATTTATATCTATTCGCGGCAAACACTGTTTTACCACTTCGCCGCTCATTCGTTCATTTCCGTTAACATTCGTTTATCTCACTTAAATGTACTTTGCTTAAATTATGTATCTTCTCTGAAATACACTCGCTTCTCGGACAGAACTTCGCTTAAATCTTTCTTTCTTGTTTCATCTCAGATCCTCATCCTTTATATGGTAGCATCGCTCGGTAACAATCCTTGTACCTGAAACAAAATTTTTAAAATAATTTAAAATCTTTTAATACTGTGAATTTTTTCTAAGTCAAATCTTTTAATATATTTCGTGAATTATTGTGTTTTTTAATCATTTTCGTAATTTTTTTTGTGTTGGGTAACATAGTTCCAACCTAATTTTTTTTTCGAGTCATAATTTTTATTGTCATCGAAAAATATTTGAGTGCTGTAAACGTTTAATGAGTTTCGTCGTTTGCTGAATTGGATTTGCCCTGCTTGTGTATAATCTGGCCAAGTGTTTGAAATTTCCAAGACTCGTCGATTACTCAACTGTTTGAGAGCCCTGCTTGTGTTGCTCAAAAGTTGGTAAAGTCATTAGTGTCTGCCCTGTTTGTGTATGAACTAATTTGTTGAAGTCATAAAATTGGTAAAAAATTGCCTTGAGCCATCAGAAATTGATCAGAAACCAACGTAAAAGCTTCAAAATCATCATTCAACCATCATCATCCAGAGTATCATCTTCAAAATTCCAGAAAACGAACCTGAAAATCAGAAAATCACCGGTTAAAAAGGTATTAAACGAAAATTTTCCGCTGAAAACAGGTAATAAAAAATATATTTTTCATAATTCTTTTGCCATTTTTTTGTATTTTTCGTGTATTATTTTGTATTTTTGCACCATTTAATCTTTCGGAATCAAAATTTAACTCGTATATTTGAAAATACCCTTATTTTTAAATATTTTTGGCCTTTTTCAAAATTCAACAAAGTACAAATTTTGGCAAGTTCATTGCAAACTTTTGCAGCCACTTTTGTCTTTGAGTGTACAATTTGTGACGCAAGCACGGCTTGTTTCAGTTCTTTCGTTCAAACCTGTACATTCAACCTTTGTTAAGTGCAACGAACCTACGAACTCTTATCTGCATTCATTGAATAAATACGTTGGCGCGGTTTTTCATTTTCAAACCACCATTTTGTTGCAACTTGTAAAATTTTACTATTGCACAATTGTGTCGCCAATATTTTAACGAACTTTTTTTTAAATTCATACTTAATATTTTCTTTTTACTTTGAATATTTTTATTACTCTCTATCACACACTACTCTCAATTACGATTAATTTATTTTGAAAATACGAAAATATTTCTTTCTAATCTTCAAATTTCAATTTTTTTCTCCTTTTACGAATTTTTTTGCTGTGTTGTGAATTTTTTTTCTCTTTCGTCATCTCAAGAAATACTTTTACCTCATTCATATAATATTTTTGGTGCATAATTATTTCAAGTCACCATCAACTATATTCATTAATTTATTTTTTTTCTCGTCATTAATTATTTTGTTTTATTGGTATACAGAATTAGATCAAAACTTTCCCAGTTATCCATTTTTTTTAATTTTCCTTTCTTATTTCCTGGTCTGAAAGTAGCTAATTTCATTTCACACTCACATCTTTTATTAAATTCATCATCATTATTTATTTTTTACTTCGAATATTGAATTCTATTACAAATCACCTTAGGTTGAAAAAGTCTTATTTTTTTTCATTTTTTTTTAAAAAAGGGAAGTGTCCAATCGCATCTTTAATGTGTGTTCACTCGTGCCCTGTGTGGACCTACTCGAGAAACACACCCGAACAAAACAATATACTATCGTCATAAAATAAATTGTTTGGTTAACACAGGAACCTCATAAATTTTAAAACACTTTTGTAACACCCGCAGTCGTGATTGGTTCAAAAGATTGTAGGGGGTGTTGAGACCACCAATCCTTCTTCCCTCTCACTCCTGCGAACACACGATCACACAAATACATAATTTATTTATATCTATTCGCGGCTACACTGTTTTACCACTTCCGCCGCTCATTCGTTCATTTCCGTTAACATTCGTTTATCTCACTTAAATGTACTTTGCTTAAATTATGTATCTTCTCTGAAATACACTCGCTTCTCGGACAGAACTTCGCTTAAATCTTTCTTTCTTGTTTCATCTCCGATCCTCTTCCTCTATAAGAACTAACAATGTAATATCGATATTTTTCTCGCTTTCAACATGAAGTTTGTGTGGTTGAATTTAAAACGATTTCTTTAATCATTCTGTAAATTTAAAACAATTTTAACTTTTATAACTGTTGAAATATTTCTCAGCAAAAATAAAAGAATAGAAAGCAAATTATTTTATTACACAACTAAAATCGCAGTAAATTACCGCTTCTACAGAGGGCCAAATTTTTTGAATAATTTTAGCAGATTTTTATTCAGTTTCATAATTATTAGTAATATTTATCGAGTCCCATTGTTTCCAAAAAATAATAATAATAATAATCTTCTTCGAGATTCTTTCGACTCAAACATTTTGTAGACGTAAGATGAACTTTTTATGGATTTTCCTACATAGGATTTTAATTTATTGTGGTATAAAATCATTTCTCAAATTTCACGTCAAAATCGAGCTGAACGATAAATTTAAACGCAGGACTCTTACTAAAAGCGAGCTAATTATTCTCGCAAGTACCTACCTACCTACCTAATTAAAACAAATTTGCATAAAAATGCTCAATATTCGAAACACACAAACCTGCGAACCGTACGCTGCTAATTCGAATTATATTATTTTTGAATCATTATGTGGAGCATTTGTGCCAAATTTCACTTTTAATGATCGTACCTGCGGTGGTCTCTTCGCAAATGATGGACTAAAAAACGATCTTTGCTACCAGTTCCAACCAAAAGTCGACAGAGGTTCGTTTTTGATTTGTAAAATTCTAAGCATTTTGCCAAAAAAGGTTTATTTTTTTTTATATTATCAATAATTATCGAATATTAAAAGTATCGATAGTACATTACAATTATCGATATTTTCGCGACTGCTGTACCTATAACAAAAACAAAGTAGAAACAAATTTTTTAAAGATGCTGTGACGTGTGACCTGTGGGCACTGTGGCCTATTTTAAACCGGAATTTCAAATTTTTACCAGAACATATTTTATTTTGAATATTTTTTTCATAATAAAACTTGGAAAGTGAAATGAATGATATGACTTCTATAGTTCTATGATCTAACATCTAACTGCGCATCACTGACGTAATGAAAGGCTTCCTTTTCCTTAGGTGGAGCAGAAAAACAAAAATTTCCTACCGAAATTTTTGAAACATTGTATCACAAAAAAAAAGTCATCAACTTTCGAGATTTGTCAACTGTCCAACTGATGAGCAAAAAAATCCAACTTACCAACATCCAAGAGGGCAAGCAATCCCCCTCCTTTTCCACCCTAACTCCCTCGCTGCTGCACATATTTCTTTCTCAGATTTTTTACTTTTTGATTCCTAGCTAGAAATTCAAAATTTCAAACTCCCAACAAATTGTGAAAAAATATTGATAATCATCGATTAAAGAAAATTTCAAAAAATAACATCACTAATGTCTACTCACGAAAATTCATATTCGTATACCATTACAACCTGTATGTAATAAACCACCCCGTATAATTTCACGTGATATTCGCAGTCACGTGAAGTGACACTCGTATCTCCTATCTCATTCATACCAGCATTATTGTCACGTGCCTAAATCATCTCTTCCTGATCATGGACACTACATGTCGTATTATTTCATCATCCTATGTACTCAATAACGTTCTAGAAGAAACATAAATCACATCATTTTCACGTATCCTCGTTGGCCCCCGTCAAATCGAACCATATTGTATTAATCCACCCGATAATTGGGAACGGATTTCGTTAACGAAAAAATAATGATCTTCACTTCTGTCTTAACGATAAAACGTTAGGGTATAGGTACTCAATCTTCTGACTGAGCATTGTTAATTAATTTATAATTCAAATAATTATGTTACTTGAAGGCGATAAATTGTACAGACATTTTGTCATAAATGTTTCGAGTTAATCAATCACTTTATGCCTGAAATTTCCGTCACATGTAGCCGCATAAAAAATTATCAAGTCCTGCGTCCAGTAATTAAAATTGGCTTTTTCAAATGTTTGGTAGGTACCTGGGCTTCTTTCCACAGATCCACTACTGGTAAAATTGATGCTCCTAACCCTCAGGGAATGAAAATTTCTCTTCCGTTCGTACTCTATAAAGTAAACAGCATGGTTGAGGGGTTAGTCAGAAAAAAAATTAAAAACAAGCTTTCATTTAAAATTGACGGTACCAACTAAAAAAAAAAAAAAAAAAAAAAGAGATACTTAACAGAATATCAATTATAAAAAAAAAAATATTTTTTTGTCGTTAATATTGAGTTATCTTTTTTTTCTAGTTTTTTACTTCCACTTTTAATAAAAACTTGCTTAAAAAAAAAAAAAAAACGTTTCTTTATTATTTTTTTTAACCCACTTTAGTCTTGAAATTTGAACTTTGAATAGGCGAGCACAAACACGCACCCTTCTATCTCACGTTCATGCGCACGCACGCTATTTCAACATACACGAACGGACAGGCAGACAGACAGTGAAGTTGAACAAAAGCTTGCAAAAACAACAATCGTCGAGATTTTTTACGAAATAAAAATGTAGATACGACATTTTCGCGAGGCAATTTTCACAAAAAATACCACGGTGACATTAAATTTGCCAAAAAATAGCATGTTTATGCCAAAAAAAAAAAATAAATAAATAAACAAATAAATAAATACAGCCGTTATCAATATTATAAAGTACTGGGTACATAATTATAGTTGGTTTTCAATCTAATGAAAACCGATAACTTACGTAGAAAACATTCTCTTTATTCTTTAAAAATCATTCTTCTTTAAGATATTTCCAGCGACGAATACTCCACGAGCTATACGCATATAATTATAGTCCTATTCGATATTTTAGTACCTAGGTAAAATTTTGTGTATATACATGTAGTAGATATAAATACAAGTCATAATTAATGGGCTTCTGTCGTTTTAGAGAAACAAAAAACAAAAAAAAAAAAAAAAACTCACCATAGTTGTCGAAGGTGAGCTACTTTTGTCACGTGTACTATAGAAATGGAGTAATTTTAGCACTTTTCCGATGAGGGTCAAGCTTTACTCCTTCGAGCTTTTTCAATCTTTCATAGATAACAAAATTATATGACGTTATTCAAATAAGTCTACTATATAGCTATGAGAAAAACCTTTACAGAATAGTATAGATCTAAAGTTTTTAATATCATACGCAACCAAGGCAAAAGGATACATATTCATAATACGGATAGATTCTTGATACTATCTCAAGGGTACATTACCTATTTCATTTTTGAATTATGATCGGTAGCGTACCCTATATATTACACGTAATTTAAATTCTGTAACCAAATGCTGCAGCGAAGTAAATCGTGTGAAAAAAACAAAAATAATATCGTAGCCTACAACCGAACGATTAATCTGAACGCCTCCTCTTAAAATTGATGTTTTGCCACCATTTCCGTTACTTTGCGCTGCGACAGTATTCCCTAATTATTGTGTTTTCGAAGTATTTAGATTTCCTTCATGCATGTTAAACACTTTTTAACGTTTTGTTGAGATGGGGGAGATGGAACGAACGAATTGCATTATCGAGTAAAATGCCTTAACTGAATTGAACTTGAAATAAAAATTTGAAAAACAAGATTGCAAATTGACGAATAATGAGAGGGAAATGAAAATCTTTCACAATTTGATGTTTAGGAAAATAAACACGTATCTATAATTATATAGGTACTCGTCTACTGAACGTAAAATTGGAAAATAAAATTGTTTTAATTCATATAAAGGTAGGAGAGTGCCACTCCCTTTTATTGTCTATCAAATTAGTTTTATTCGAAAATGTGACTTGTATAGGCAGTTACCTAACTTAATCCTGGATGACATGATTAGTTGCAACTTAAGGCTGAATAACGAATTGAATGATTGGGAGGAGGAGTAAAATGAGAATATGATGCTGTTACTGGATCTAACGTAATTGTGCAAGGTGCTTTGAAAATAATTCGTATAATTTTCCACTCGTCCAGAGGAAAATATTTCAAATAGGATGGGGTTCAAATTTTAAAATACAGAAAGAAATATTGTGGCATAAAGACCGTAACTTCGCAGTACTTTCTCAACTTCTTTTATTCTCGACTCAAACAGTTAGGCTAATTCCCAGATTTATTGTCCTAATAAACCATCTCTATCCCGATTCCATGTCAATTTTGAGTCGAAAACAAAAGACTGAATCACAAATTGCGATGAGACGAGTGGTGGCAGTCGAGTCGGTAGTCAGTTTAGAAACTAATACAATATATAGTCTCCTAAGCAAATAATTAGACTTACGTGAGAAAAATAAAAATATTTTACCTGAACAATTTTTTTTTTTTTTTTTTTTACGGAAATTGATGATAGTGGTCTCTCGACCACGGTAATAAAAATCCCACTCCCCACCTCTGAGGTCAATTGTTTTATATGGGTTTAAACCTCGACAAAATTGGTTTTTAAATAAAATCTCAGGAATTTTGAAACATATGTAAAAAATTTTCAGCCAAAACATTTTTCTGTCCTACTTTACAATAAATTTAATTCTTACATGTTTCTTTTTGGAGTCAATCTTAAGCATCTAAAAAACACCTTAAAATTAAGTACACATTTACTGAATACATGAATTTTCAGTGAACATGATAACTGTTGTAATTTTCAGCTAATAAGGCTGAAATTTAGTATGTAGATCAATTCTATTTCAAAGATTTATCCTATCGAGTTTGGTGTAAATTAGACGTAACCCCTGTATGCTACCTCCAATTTGTCTTTTTGTGAAGGCTATTACTTAATTCACTACAATTTGCAAAATAAAAATAACTCCAACCACATTCTTAGGTGCGCCACCACCTATCGCCTAACATCTCAGTAAAAGCGTTTTTTAGCCCTGAAAATGCTCCTGAAGTCAAGATGTGAAAAAGTGCCTGCCACTTAATTTTTACCAATGTTTTATGTCTGAATTGTATAAGAATGGATAGATAAAGATGGTAAGAAAATTAAACTGGAGGTGGTAACATTGTTTCGTTGTTTATAGAACAAATATGAAAATGAAATAAAACCAAAAATGAACAACTTATTATGGGCCATGAGCAATGGGTTCTTGCCTTGGGTAGAGTTCAATCGAAGTAGATCCGAGATTGATCTCAGCCAAGGGAATTTGTTTTGATAATAAATTAAAAGATTAAATTTATTTCAAAATGTAAAATTTTATTTTTTGAAAAAGAAATAAAATTCACAAAAAAACTTTAAATTTACTCATTTCAATTAAAGGGATTTTACCTCAGTACAAAAACAAATAATAATAATAATAATAATAATAATAATAATAATAATAATATTTCAATGTTAAACTTAAGTATCAAGGTAAGAAAAATATACGAAATTATTCTAAATCTGGTATTAGGAATTAGGTAAAAATAAAAGACATTTTTACTAAAGAGATATGCTCTTTAAGAAGATCGATCCAAAGGTTGGATGCTTTAACTAGAGAGATGTGCTTTCTAAGAAGTCCTATCTAAAAGTAGGATGTTTTTACTAGAGGGATGTGCTCTCAAAGAAGACTTATCCAAAAGTGATTCTGGTGGAAAAATGAATTTACCAGATCGGTTCCAATACAGGGGTTTGACCAGGTAAAGTGTGGTATCTTCCCATAGGGTAGTAAATGAGACTGTCAAACACTTAATTTAATGCAATAATTTCTCCAAATTTTAATGTCAGCTATAAAAGTGAATAAGGCAAATATTGAGTACTATCTGGTGCCTAAATTTCCAGTGTCTCTAATAGTATTGTTATTTAATATTTTATCTCTTTGCATCACAAAGCATTTTGAGAACAGTACTCGATATTCAGGCCTATCAATTTAGTGTAAGTGTTTTTTTAGGTCATTTTTCAGTGTTGGCCCATACTGGAGTATATTCGTAGTAAGTATAAGCAAACAAAAAATGGCAGGTATTCTAGTCATCTTAAGATAGTCAAAGTCATGTATATGTCAGCACTGATTGGTCATAAAATAGACATTTTATTGCTTTTAAGAGAAAAAATAAATGGGGTAAATCAAGGTAAGCTATAAAATGGCAGGTGTAATAAAAGGATGTCTTCGATAGTTGTAGGAGTTCCTATTTGCATACAAAGAACAAACATCTTGTTCGTATGGATGGGGTAAAAGTGGAGGATACCTGGTACCTAACAAACTCTAAATTTTTTTAGAATTTTTATTCATTTTCAATACCCTTCTCTCATTGTTACAAAGTATGAAACCTGTGAATTTTTAAATTAGAAACACTATAGAGAAACAACAGTTTAACAATTTTCAAAAAATTTTGTGCATGTATTGCAACATAAAAGAACTCTGTTGATTTTGGTATTGATTTTTTCATTTGTTTTGCAGTTATTACCTAACGATTTTGTTGATTTGTAGTAAACTGAGTCAGGAAAATGGTGTCTGAAAATTTTTCAAATACATATTATAATTTTTAAGATTCTTTTGTAAAATCAATTTTGGGAGGTCTGAACCCACTTAAAACAAATTCAACTAAGAGGTTAGTTGTGGGGTTTTTAAACTATTATCTGCCAAATAAAATGTTTTTCATTGTTTGTCTTTGTTCAAACTAAATCTCATAAAATAGCTACTAACTCTAGAACAAAAATGAAACCATCAAAATCAACAAGATTCTTCTACTTTGTAATACCCACATACTTATGTACAAAATTTTTCAAAAACTGTTATAAAATGTTGCTCCTTTTATAGTTTTTTAAAAAAAATAGCCAAAAAAACCCACAAAATTATGTCCGACTTGCGCAAACCCTGATAGGGTAAATATATAGCATAGAATGTATCTACATACCAAATTTCAGCCTTATCTACTGAAAATTACATCAGTTATTATGATAATGAAAAATTCATTTATTCAATTGTGAGAACTGCCATATCTTGCATAATATAAAATACATTCACCAGTTATAGTTGGCGGTGAGATAGCTGTGTGGTTAAGTTGACCGTAGGTCCCAGTTTTGATTCCCCAAACTGACAAAACCTATATCTGGTGACCCTTGACTTGTGCTGGACATGCATGCACCCTAGTGGTGCATTGAGGAACTCACAACTCTCCTTCCTAACTTGAGTTGCCAATAGATGGCGCCCTATATAGTGGAAATAGAACCCATATAGGTAGTATAAGCCTGTGTGTATAGGTATAAGAGGCGTTTCTAGGCTCCGCCCAACCTCCCACAGCATCTAGTGTCATTCAACTTGTGTTGTCTCTCTAGGGGAGTGTTTGAGAACCACCATTCCCTGCCTAATATAAAATACATTTGCCAGTTATAGTTGACGGTGAGATGGCCATGCGGTTAAGTTCACTGCTTTTAGGTAGCAAATATGTAGGTCCCAGGTTCGATTCCTCAAACTGACAAAACCTACATCAATAAACATATTTCACTTTAAGTTGTCTTTTTGGGTGCTTAAAATCGACTCAATGAAGAATTAATATCTGATAATCAAATAATTTGCAATAAAAATTGAGTCAGAAAAATGTTTTTTTTGAAAAATTTTTACGTAATATTATGTTCAACATTTTTCAAAATTTTACTGAAAAACTGATTTTGGGCAGGTTCAAATCCCCATAAAAAAATTATCCCCAGCGGTGGGGGATTGGAATATTTAATATGGTGTTTACCACTATCAACAATTTACCAGAAAAAGAAATTTGGTTAAGTAAAATGTTTTTATTTTTTCTCACTTGCATAGACTAAAAATTGATGTAATTAATTACATTTAAAATTAGCCCAATTTCTTCGTTTAAGATTTTTTCAAAGCAGTTTCTTTTCATTCATAATTCGAAGCATTCAAAGCTGTAATATTAATTAGGTCTACTGCTAGCTTTTATGAAAAACGTACATACAATTTTTTTTAATTAAAAAAAAAATAAACAGGTATCCAAATTTATTTACGAAGAAAATTAATCTTTAATTCATTCTCTTTTGATGTAGACCTACATTCATGTAGGATTTAATCGTGGGAATAGAAACTGAAAAGAAATAAGACCAAACATAGGGGCAAAAAACAATAAAGCTACAAAATTAAAATGTTTGATGAATTTTCTGTTTCTTCAACAGTTTCTTAGCATGTGTATCGAAGAATAACGTTATAATCGGAATAGCATTCCTGCAAAATGATTTAGAATACAAATTCCAATACATTCTGTATAAAGCGGTTCTTTAATGTTTTCTAAAATTACTACAGAATTCTGAAAATTTCTGATCTATCTGTAATTAGAATAAACGAAATTAAGGTTAAATTCAAATAAGTTCTAAAAAATGTTGGTACCTACAATGTACGTTTTTGAGAGAAAGAATTATGAATTTTGAAGATCACATTAATTGTCTGTAAGTTTATATGCGTCAATGGTATGTTATGATTGTATGAAATGTGTTAGCTGCTGACAAAGTATCAATGCGAAATATAAAGCATTTTTTCTTGAAAAAATGAAAATAAATTAAGATTATTAAGTATGGTATATCATCATTTAATTTAGAATAAAACTAATGAAATATAATAAAGTTATGAAATAAAAAAAAGGAAAACATTAGAATGTGATTAATTTTTGTAAAAAAAAAAGATCATGCAAATTAGAAAAAAAAAAGGGAAAAAAATCTTTACCGGAGGTACCATTCGGCCAATCCGCACCAAAGTCAATAGATCTGATTCTTGACTCAGTAAAAATGTTAGTATCAAATTTCGTAATTATCAGACACAAATTGCGACCTGTACCGTTGGAATAAGAAATTGACTAATATGTATATATAATGCTATATGAATTTGAGTTGTTGGTGTCAAAATTTTCCTGAGGTCATGACACGAAATATGTACGCACCCCCAAACCTGGGGGCTAATACCTCACTAAGCGTAATAAGTAGATTTTCTAAAGAAAACATACCTACTTAAAAATATTTGTTCTGAATTTCGAAGTTACACAGTTTGCAACCATTAAAAACAAAAATTAACTTGACGGAAATACCATCTTGTCGATCTAAAGGAAAACTGGTAGAATGTTACAATCAATTATAATAAATATTCGTTCAAAATTAAACATTTTATAGTCTAAAAACGGAAAAAAATACTTTATCGGAAGTACCGTCCGGTCAATCCGCACCAAAACTGATAGTATGCTACAATAAATTATAATAAATATTTGTTTCGAATTTCGTACATATTGTTCCAAAATTCCGCATCTTATGACCAATATAAAAACAAAACTAGTGGTACCGGAAGTATCGTCTGGCCTATCTACGCCAAAATTGGTAGCATTCTACAATACATTATAATAAATAATTGTTCCAAATTTCGTAGCTATTGATTCAAAATTGAGCATCTTATAGCCAAAATAAAAACAAAAATGATATTTTATGATTATCTATCTATATATATATGATTTTGGGTTATTGGCGCCAAAATTTTCGTGTGATTATGAAACGAAAAATGTATCCACCCGCCAAACCCCAGGGGCTAATACCGCACCAAGCGTAATAAGTAGATTTTCTAAAGAAAACCTACTTAAAAACTTACGTAAAAAATTACAGACTGTAAAATGTTCGAATTCTAGCCACTTAAATAATGTACAATGTTACTATACATCAGGAGTCTAATTATTCTTTTTCTCTCATTTTTCGAGTGGACGTGAACGATAGGTTTAATTTTGCAATCAATATGCCATTAGTAAAAATCTTTTATGCAAGACCACGAAAACCAAGGCTGACCACACTACCAGCACAAGACCAAGATTAGGACTATTGATACGAAACCAAGACAAAAATCAAAACTACGTCGTGGTATCGGTCGTAGTCTTGTTTTCACTCATCAAACTGTATTCCTTATACATAAGTAATAGACTAATTTTTCGTATGTCTGAAAAACAAAGCCAACGTTTTGAAAGGTTAAATTTATACCCACTGTCTGCTAGTGATGAATATATATATATATATATATTATCCTCCACCATCAATCACACGTAGTCCTTAAGTTTTTCGTTTCGTCTTTGGACACACCAACGTGTACACATTCGTCATACTGACAAATTTAAACAATATTATGCGAATGTCTTTCGGCAGAGTGAATGAAAATGTATTTAATTCGAAGACAAATGTCAGACGCCGTGGTCATGTGTTAATTATTTTACCCTTATCGTTCACGTGAATGCCTAATGAAAGAATTGTGAATGCGTAACATGTGGATACATAATACTCTACTCCTATTACTCAAACTACGAAAATAATTATCAAGTTATTTTGGTTGTTTGAATTTTTCTCATGTTTTTTTCTTCTCGTTTTGTTTCACTCCCTCTTCTTGCTCTGTGAAACAAATGTCAAAAATTTTAACATGCCTATCTGAAGTTCTAAATTCGTCTCTCTTCATTTTGACGAAAACAGTCAAATCATTAATTTATCGATAATTTGTGGAGAATTATTTAATTGTTTCTTTTGTTTCGTAAATAAAAACTCTAACGCAGAAATATTTCGCTAGAAAACCCAGTTTGCCAATTTTCAACTACAATTCAAAAACAAAAAAGATAACGTTAACCTAAATTAATGCAATGCAGAAAAGACTTGCGCCGTAAATACGAAAAAGATTCTTGGAGCAACACAGGTGACTTGCTTTTCTCCAGATACTGTTTTTTATTTTACAGTTTTATTACAAACTGCTGAATCAGTAGGCACCAAACTCCTATAAAAACCTGGTCAGACATACGAATTTCATTTCGTCAAAATTTTAGATTTATCCCTTTTGTAGTTTCCTCTAAATCCAGGAAAATTCACTTTTCCAACAAGTTTAGTTTTCCAAAAACCGCTAAAACAATAGGCAATAAACTTCTATCAGACTTGGTCCTATCCATATAAGAACTACCTTTTGTGAAAATTTCATCCCTACCCAGTCTGTTCTTGGTACGAATTTTCTCCCTCTTCTAATCTTTTTCTTTCCTCTAAATTCATTTACCCTTTGCCTCTCACACTTTTAGCCTCCAATTGGTGGCTATCACACTTTTAGCCTCCAATTGGTGGCTAGTTCACAGTGTTTTCAATATAGGTATTTTAATATTATATTCTAAAACCTGTTATTGGTTTCCCTCTTTTTTTCTTTTTTTTTGACAGAGCAGAAAACACAGTCTAATACTTTGTAAACTTTTTGCTGCATCGTTAACCATCATTTGACCACCATACAACTTGGTACGATATATTTTTTGTCTGTAAATTTTTGTCAATATACTTAATGCATTTTATAATGGCTTGACTTTTTATACTCTCAGGCATTTGGCCCTACTTGGATTCCCCTCTCAATGACCTTTTTGGGTCAATTTCCTACTATCGAATTCCCACTCGGTTAAATTTAGTTATTTTTATAACATTATACATGGTTTAAAGTGGTAAAATGGATGATGGCTGACTGAGCATATCTAAACCAGGTAATCTTACATTCACTTCACTGTAGGTGAATGCCTTTATTCATCATAATAGTGTTTTGAGGGTAAATGTTTGTGTGTTTTGGTTGGATTCTACCACCCGGGTAACATACCACAAATCTTTGAACACAAATTTTACATGATACATAATACACACCTGCATACATACATATATAGGTGAATTTACAGGTAATGTGACGTATTTTTTTCTTAACAACAGGTAGTGTGGCGGACATTGATACTCCCATCTCAATCCCCCAAGATATTTTAAATCATACTTCACAGTGTTGTTTTCCTGATTTTTTCATCTAAGAGTCAAATCTACAGAAAATTTTATAACTGGTATAAAATTTTATTATAAAATTTTCTACAAATTAGGTTATTTAGCTATTTTTCACAAGTGCTGTTATCTTTGAATTATAAACCTTCGAACATTTTTGCACCGAGTTTTGTTTTTAGGGGACTATAAAAGGGGGTAGCATCAATTTGAGGGGTGCAAACGTTTATATTTCATAATGTCCGCTACCCAACACACAAACTCTGCGTAATACTTTTCCAAAATTTTCTAAAGGATAAAAATTTTTTTGAGGTTAACAAGTGATATGGCGACCAAAAAGTGAAAAAGTAAACTGCACTCAATGAAAAAATATCAGCGTTAGGGAAAAAACATAGCTGAATGAATATAGACAATAAAAAAAAGTCCTCCATTTTATCTGTTATTTTCTTTGTATACATACATACATATATACATACATACATTTAATACAATTATAGATACGTGTACCTACTTACATTGGATAAAAACGGAAAAATGGAATCAATAGTTTTTTTTTTCATGAAACGGAAAATTTTCACCATTTCCGCGATCTGACCCTTTTGTGAGGTAAATTTTAATACCCCGTTTACGAGCAAACCGGTTAAAAACACATACGCAGCTGAAACGATTATAATAAAGGGTTTGAATCACATTACGTGTTTGGGTACACAGCAGTGGACATTTCAACTACTTAATTGTTTTTAAGCAGCATGGCTATTTCACGTGATATTTCAATAATAATATTTTGTTATACTCGATAAATAAACGCTTGAATTTCAAATAAAAGAAATGGCTCATGTCTATTGAGACAGAATTTCTACGTATGTGCGCGTGTGTGAGGGTTCGTATATATGCAATAATTAATGTCTATTCTAGGAAAATATTTCTTTACTGACAATTGATAAATTAGCAAATGATTTAAAGCCCCTCGAAATAGAATTCATTTAACGGTTTCGCTTCAAGAAAACTCGTTATTTAAAAAACCATTAACCTCTTGGCTATATTTGCCACAAACTTATTTCGGTTTCCCCTCGCCCCATCTACGGTCAGCAATATCCACGCAGAGGTCTACGGCTGAGTATGGGACACAGCACACTTTGGGGTTGGTGATTAAGGTTGCGCTGAATAATTTAAAGTCACTCAAAATGGATTATATTCAACGGTTTCGCATGAAAAAGTAAAAAAATATATATTCAAAAATTTACAAACCACTGGGCTAAATTTTACTTTATGCTTTGGTTATTTCAGTTTTTTCTTTTTCATCCACACTACCAAATTACAAACCCACAGAAGTCTATATGGCACGAATGCAAGAATGATACTTATCAACAGTGACTTGAAAATTACGTATCTTGACAATGTTATATCTACATATTATGTTTATGTATAGATATAATAATTGATAATAGAAAAAATGTAATTATTACCTACCTTATATCGTTCTTGCATTCAGCCCCTACGTTGAATATGGATGACGACGCACCAATGGAGGATGTAACGGGTACTTCCCTAGCAAAATTGGCCCAGACCTTTTGCCAAAATGGCTTTTCGACTCTTCGTAGCCTCCCAAATAATTATTCAGTCTTCTATCTTGCAATTATAATGGCCTTTTTCAGGCATTTTGTACGTGAATTCTTTATTTAGATCCGTACTGGCATACTTTTGGGGTTGATTTATCGGGTTTAACGTTCGAGATTAATTGTGGTCGCGATGTGCAAAAGTGAAATCTAGCTGAAGACCCGGACCACTTTTGCTCATCACTACACACTGGTGAGCTAAATGCAAGAGGTGACTAAAATGCATTTCAAAGTAGTACTAATGGGAATTTTACGACAAATTCTCATGATCGTAATATTAGTTCGGTTTTAATATCAAATAAATTTTTCCATTCTTTCCGTTTGAAATATTGTTATTTTCGTGTTTTTTTTTGTTTTTTTTTGCCTTTCTTTACAAAGACTAAGTGCTATGTTTTTGAAAAAAAGTAGCTTCGTAAATATCAATTCTATAATTTTAAAAAGTAGCGAACGAATATTATCTTCACACGTGTCTCTATTTCCTCAATACTAAGGGTGCGGTATATAGTGGTGGTAAAAATGCGAGTCGACGCCAAATTTAGATAGGTACATGGGTTAACCCGTGGAAATTAGCGAGGTATCCTCACATTAGAGTTAACTCAGCACCAGCTCAGAGCTGTACAACTGACTTTAATTTATGGTGCAATTTATCAACAAAAAAACTTTCCAACATCCGGTTGCATACCGAAACTATTAACGTCTTGAAAGCAATAACTTGTTTCGCATGATGATTATTGTTTTAATAGAAATTAAATTTTGTGTATTCTACAAACAAATGCAAAACTACTTCCACGATAATTTTTGGAAAGAAAAAACAGCAAGTGAAATTTAGTTTTCCAAAAATTTGAAAAAATGAAATTTGCATCTTCCAGGTCTACGCGTTTATTTTTGCGGGACAATACTTGGAGGGCACTTTTTAGAATTACTTTGAGATTATGTCAAAATAATCCCCATAAAAGAGTGATTCGATTAGGCCAAAGGTGAATTATTGAAAAACATTCCAAGTTAAAAAATTTTTTATATTTTTAGGGAAAGAACAAAAAAATTTGGGTTGCAGCTATTCATATTTTATTACTGCAGGATTATTACAGATTCATCGTGTTATAATGAGTGAGTAGAGGATATTACCAGCTAAGTAAAATTTTTAATTTTCATCTACGTTTCAGATTTTTTCAGAAGTATGAAAATATTCAGTTTGTGAGAAAACAAGATGAAGTGAAATTATAATAGTAGGGAAAGGATTTTTATGTATAAGTATGCCCGTTTTGTTGGCTAACCCCTACAGAAAATATGATCAAAAAACTTCGTAAACTTCTACTTCCCAATTCCATAAATACCTATATGAAATACCTTGTTGTGAGAGATATTCACACGTAGAAGGTAATCTACAACTTTGCGTGTTCTGCCACTTCATACATTTTTAAGTATGGGAGAACCAAATCCAAAGCAAACACTGATAATTTTGCAGCCAGTTTTGTGAGCTTATATATTGGATTTGGCGCCTGTTTGGTGCCAATCTCTGACATCACCGAGATCCTTATCATGTAACTGATCATGGCCCGTATAATGTATCTTACCTGTACATATGTATAGGTATGAACATACAAACGTACGTGTGTTATTTCATTTAACATCATAGAGACGAATATATGCCAGCCTCTGGGCAGCGACTGTCATCAAGGGGTGCAAGCCCCTAAACCTCATACAAGTATTGTTCTCACAACCTATTTTACATTGCATATTTTTGCATAAAATATTCTAGTAAATGCATATTCTTGCATAAATTAACTTTTTAGCACATTTTACATAGAAATTATATTTTTTCTTTAAAAGTGCATTAAAAGTGCTGATTTGAATTTGGAAATATCCGAATTTAGTTTAAATTTAGTATTGGTTGTGACAGCAACAGTGTGCGCTACCAAGAAAAATAAAGCACTAACTCGTCATCGCCGCTATGAGCAGCATTCAAAGATGACACTAATCCTGAGCTAAGTGGTCATTAACCTAAGGGTCCGTCATAAACTACATTGAAGATATGGAAAACACATAGCTTAGCAGTAAAACAAAGTTTCGGTGTCTCAAACTACAATAAAGCTATTAAAAGAAAAAATTTTAGCTGAGAAATGTAGCTGAGAAATGAAGCTTAGAAACTTAGCTTTACCATTGTTTATACCGACCTATATTTTGTCACAGTCCAATTATGTAGGTACTTTTTAAAAAAAAAAAAAAAAAAAAAAAAAAACAAGTATTTGTATTATTTATGGAAAAATAATTAGGTATAATTACACCTCGTTATAATTGATAAATGTATTAGTAAAAATGAATTTTTGAACAACTTTAAATGCATAGGCTACAATGATTAAATAAAAATCCATTCCCAAATAATAAGACTACATATGACGAAAAATTGAAGTTTTTTCATGCTTCTAAGGGGGTTTGTTATATGTAATTTGATTCAAATAGGCGACGGGTTGATTCTAATATTCCCTAATCAGTACTTATTAATTTATTATCAAAATCTGGGGGCTTCTTTTCTACCAGTTTAAGGACCGATTTTTCAATAGCAGCTAAGAAATTTAACAGTCAATTAGTGTTAAAATCCTATTTAACTCTTTGCTCGATCTCCTAGTGAAACTAACTGAGCTCTTAACTGCGGATGGAATAACCGGTATTAAAACTAATTTGATCAAACTCGCCGGCATATCATTCTGTACTTATTCACTTATTTGCAACAAAAAAAAATTTAATTTATTCCCAGACTTTTCACGTTTCTTTGAAATTCTCGAAAACCAAACTGAACATCTATTAGTAATAATTTGCAAACGAAATTCAGTCATTAAAACTAATCCTATGCATTTTTTAAATGAACGTATAGTATCCAGCCCCCGCAGCTACTCGCAGCTATTTATTTTTACCCTTGAATAAACATTTCCTGTCAGTATAGTGGGTTTAAAAAAAAAAAAGTAAGATTGGTTGGTTTAATAAACTTTTCATTGAAAAATTTTTGGCAGAATGGAGTGGTGTGCCAAGTCTGCCATACCCACACCATAATTTAGCCCAGATATCATTTAAGTTGGCACCGGAAAAGCACAAAAAAGTAAGAAAAACCACCTGATACTGTGTAGCTTTGTTCTCGAATAATATGAGCCTCAATAATGAAAAGTCAGCGCATGTGCTGAAACTTTTATTAAAATTAACATATTACACATGAATGAGAGAAAAACATAAAACTGCAAATCTCAGTCGAATCTCAAACAAAAATTTTAATATCCAAAAAATACTTATGACTTAATTGCGAATCTTAATCTGGAAAACAACCAAATTAGTGGTTCAAAATAATTATTATTTAACCAGTTTCAAGGCTGGCGCTGAAAAAAGGACTAATCAAAATATTTTCGATTAGACGAAAATTCGAATAAATTGACCTGATTCATTAACGATTAACTGAAATTTTCTGGTAGAAAACAATATATTTTTGAAACCGAAACTGAAATAGTAAGAAACCAGACACGAAACAGAACCTCAGGATTCAATTGCAAAATAAATCCTACCTATCAGCTAATCGGTGCCTTCGTTTTTATGACTGGAACACAGGTGCAGACAAAATTAATATAAAAATTAAATCTCATAAGGTCTGCCGTTTTAAAAGGAATCAGAGGCGTAAGCGGAACATAATCACAGAGAGGAGTCAACGAAAGGTCGAAAATATTTATGGCACACATTTTAGGTATCGTTCAAGGGAGATACAGGAAGAAATTAGCAGTAATAAGAGATTAGGCACGTCTTCAGATAATTTCAACGTGACAATGAGAGTAACTTTTGAGGGGACGAAATTGGGATCATTCGATTTTCTGGTGGAGCCTGGCTCCCCGACTCACCTTTGGTTACGTCCCCGAAACAAATAAAATATTGGAAATAAACTTTGGTCAATTACTACCACGAAAACTACGACCGACTTTCTATTATTAGGCCTATGCTAAAGCAAAATTATGGCTCCCCTTTGATTTACGTACTCATGGGCAGAATAAAATCGAAAATAAATTTGGTTAGTTAATGCTACAAACGATCGCTACGACCGATTTAATATTATTCGGTCTGTATACTAAGCAACATTTTCTGGTTGGTACGATAAAACATAAAAGGTATGTGTTTCGAAATAAACGTGAATAAAAGTCAGACTAGAGCTCTCCCCCCTGCTATTTTTTTTTTTTTTTTTTTGTAAATTTGCCTCTAATCCAGCTCCATTAATAATGAACATATGGGCTCGCGTCTTCGTGTCGAGCATGTGATCTGCGGTAATTCGTCTAATGGCTGATACGAGAAAACATATATAACAAAAAATCCGATGCCCTTTATGACTTTAGCGCCCAGCTCTTCGTGAAACGAATAATTACTGTTCGAATTAATAATTTTTTAATTTTCGCAAAAACAGATAAACTTCTCTTATCTACGATTCGCATATAGATGACGATGAAATTTTGCACTTGAGAAATTCCTAAAGGTTGACTTAAATATTGCTCAAGCTAATGAAATTTCGCATCAGAAAAACGCGAGCTTCTTTTTCACATAGCAAAAAACATTTCTCAACCATTTAGGTAACTCTAAGTAAATTTAATGCGAGTGAAAAAATAACAACATTGCAAGTGCAAATACTCAAGTAACTGATTTATTATTAATTTATATGCGTACCTATAGGTCGGAAATAACAGTAAATTCATCACAATTTGATACGGTCACCACGTTAGCGTAAGTACCTACAGACGCAAATTAGTCCATATTTGAATTTTGAATCAGGGTCCGAGGAGTACGGACCAACAGTCGAAACAAATTCTCGACGTCTGAAAAAAGTATGTCTCGGCCAGTTGGGCGGTGTTGTGAAGGGGGATGGGTCGAAAGAGACAACTCTCGCCCCGTATCTGCCCCCTTGGTGAATTTATAGAGGTCTGCGAACGAAAAAATATCTCCTTCCTGAGTTATTATTGTAGTGTGAATTATCTTTTTCAAAAAATTTATTCTTATCGTACAACCTACTGCTTGATAATTTTTTTTTTTTTTTTTTTCGCATTCTTCTATATACTGAATAAATCATTTTACATGTGCGCATATTCGTGTTCCCGAAACGTCATATTTTCAATGTTGTATTTATTTTCCTTCACCTTGTCGCTAATTTAACGGAGTATTGTTTCTGTTTTCAAATTGGATATGCTCGTTAGATGTACGTAACATGTACACTGACGATAAACAAGCGGTGTATATATGATGAAATTAATAAAATATTGTCGCTTCTTAGCTGAAATTCTAACTATTTCCTGTATAACAATTGTTTGCTCTACTTCCATACTTTGGTACCACTGATATGCATTTTATAACCGAGAGTAACCTACTCTTGAAATTCGTTTAATAAGATTATAAAGTTGCTAAACGAAGTTATGTAATGTGTGTATACTTACAGATTTTACATGTTCCTGAACTTGACCCATTTAAACATTGCTTTAAACTTAGTGCCAGATAATAGAAATTTTTGTATGGACTTTATAATGTTTGTTTACTTCATTATTTTATTTATGGTTTGGGTATGATTAACAGCATCGTGTAACAAAGATTCGAATGTTTCACCGGTGATACTATATAAGGGGTATGTGAGAGTTAAACCTCCCAAAACATAGCGAAGCCTTTCCAAAAAAAATTCGAAGCTAAATACATATTATTATTTTTGAAATATAGTTTTAATCATAGAAATATGATAAGTTCTACTTATTTTGAGGTAGAATCACAGGACCTTGTACCCCTCACCTCCCAAGTTGATTCTAGATTCGTTTCTGATTTATTCTAGTCTTTAAAATAAACCATCATCGAATATTATAGATTATATATGCGAATAAAATTAAATTAATTAAATGAGAAATAATGTGTTGATTTCATTACCCCTGTTTGATAGAACTACACCACTTACACTAACCTACACCAAGGAGATGTTCCACACATATTTGGGTAAAACTAGCAGCAAAGTCACATAGTATTCTTACATTTGTAGAATAGCACTACGGGTGTAGGTTGGTATAAGTTGATGTAATTCTATCAAACGGAGCTGTTGTTTTCTGATCCTCAACCACAAGTTATACGCACCCATGCATCAGTCTTACCTGTGACAGGGACCTACACAGATGATGATTTTTACATTAAAAAAAGGGAGAAAAGTAGTTAGTTACTTTTACTTCCTTCGATCATTGAGTACTGGATACCTAGTAACTCCATGATCTGAATGCAAGAATGATACCTAAGTATCAACAGTGACTTAAGAATTACTTAACAAAGTTATATCTATACCTATATGTTTATTTATGGATACAATTGATAATGGAAAAAATGTAGGAATTTCTTGAATATGGTTCTTGCATTTGGGCCTATACCACCAATGTTAATCAAACGTGCCATGATTACAAAACCTGTAAATAGGTATAGATTCTTTGCACATGCTCAGTGGATCTTTTTTTCCTTTTCAGTACGTTGGTGCTGTGAATCTGAAGTCTTCTACAACCTTGTTGTGAATCCAATGAAATTAATTCCTATCACAAGTATAATTCAGTTACAAGTAGATGATTTTGGGTTCAAAAAAACTTTTGTAACGTTATCATTACAGACCTGTATAAATTTCAATATGATTACGAAAAATAGAAATAAATTACAAATTATTAAAGAACAATGAGGTAGAAATTAATCATAATCTTCAGAGTATTGCAGGCTATCTTTTCAATAGTTATTATGATTTCTACATAATCCTCAGCTTTTGAAAATATTATTTTTGCAACACATACACGAAAACCATAACCTTACATACTTATGTAAATAGCAACCTTAAACCAACGAATCTTTGGCCTTTGAAGTAGATGTTAATTTTACTCGTTGTTGCACAGAATTAAGATGCGCAAAAGTGTCTAAAATATTTTACACACGTCACTACAGACAGCCATATTTCAACAGCTATTGAACATATAGGCATTTTGGTATTTTTATTCACTTTAATTCGTGAAAAACTGTTTGTCCAGATGCCATTTCAGTAGTATACTACTCATTTTAATTCTAAACATTTCAATTTTTAAAAAAACCTCTCTAATGATATCTCAGTCTATAACTGAGATAGAGAGCTGTGGTTTGTAATACTCAATAGAGGATGAAATTTACATTTGCACACAATTTTAAAATTATTTCCAACGATTTGACCACAAACAAAAAAAAGAAGAAAATTAATGGAAAATTTGCAGTTTTCTGATATCTAAAAACTTTTCTTCTTTCATTCAATGATTCCTCAGTTGGTATTTAAGCTAGTGAGCTGGAGATATTCCTAGAAAGAGAATAAAATTTACTTGAATTTACTTTTCGTACAATTTTTTATCTGTCTTCAGCTATTTCAAAATGAACGAACGAAAAAAACGCTAATTAATGGAAAATTGTCCGTTTTTTGAAATCCAGAAAACTCTCTTTTTTCACTCAGTGATTCCTCAGCCGCTATTTAAGCTAAAAAGCTGGGTTTGGCATTGCTGAAATGAGGAAAAAATTCATTTGAAACCTTTTTCCTCATAGTTTTTTAATAATTATTAACTGTTTGAAAATAAAAGAACAAAACAACGCAAAATAATGGAAAACTTGCCATTTATATGATTTTACTAATCATTTTATAGATTTTTGCCTTTGTGAATTTATTTTTTTAAGCGGAGGGAGTTGTTGCTATTTTTTTTTTTTTTTTTTTTTCATTGGTTTCAAAAAGTATGGTGTGTAATAAGTGCTGGTGGGCTATTTTACATAATATACTACTACTATTCACTTTTCTTACTGTACAAAATAGATGGATGAAATTATTTTGACCTTATAGTTTCAACTAATAACAACGTGATGACGTCAACCCGTAGCTGATCTATTGTAATCTTCGTAGGCATCTTACATACTTTTGATTTTTCGATTTCTGAAAACAAAAAAAAAGGTATTCCATCCCTTTTATTACTAGATATTAGTTATCGACTTCTTTCGTCGATATACTTATTTATAGATGTGGAAAATTTCAAAAGAAAAAAATTCAAGGTAAGCTACCAACTCTACCGCAAAATTTTTGTACCAGGCTGCAACAGTACAAAAAAAAGAAAAAAACCAAAGGATTTTAAAGATCAAGTCGACTGACAATGCGTTTTTTAAAGTTTTTCAAATGACCTAGTCGCATGCAAATTATAGTACAAGACCTACATATGTATATATATATATATATATTTACTTATCGTTTGCGTGCGTCTTTTCTCACAGAGGGTTGATATTTCTACCCTGCAAGACGTAAATAACGATTTACGACCATTTCAAAATCGGACGAATATATCAATGGGGTTGAAAAAATAATGTTTCGAAATAGATTAAACGATAACTAAAATTATTTATAAAAACAAAACCAAAATAAGTATAGGTACCGTACTCTTATTTTGATACGAAAACAAAATGAAGAAATAGATTTTTCAGTATTTTATTATTGCTCCTTGATGAAGTATTATTCATTAATTCATTATTTTCATTTAAAAAAACTCATTAATATTATATATCAATGACAAGAAACTAGATTTTAGAGAAAAGAAATTTTTTTTCTAGGGTCTAATTCTAGTTAAGAAATATTAAAAATTTGAAAAACATCAATTCTCCATGGTTAAATTAACTGCTGTGATTGCACATTTACACGTAGAATTTTGAAACTGAGAAATCAAAATTTCTTGAAACTTTACGACTCTCAATTTTCCAATATTTAATTCATACATTTGTTGAGTCATATATTTCTATTTATTTTGCGATTTAATGAATCTGCTACCTATATATCAGTGATAAAATATGGCTTCTATATTGGTAGTATGATCTAAAATCTATAATTATTTATACAGTCTGAAGCCTTCTACCACAGTGTGCGCTCCTTCAATTTTTAGAATAGGTCATACTCACATCGATCGTACTTCTCAATTCTTATTTCTGAATGAAATTCATTTAAATAGGTGATAATTATTTTATAAATGAGAATTTCTTTTTTTTTTTTAAATTTGTTCTTCATTAAAATTACTAAACGAAACCATAAATTAAATCTAGATCAAAGAGTACGAAAATTTTTCCCTCAAAAGAATCTTCAGAATTGAAAATTTGAAAAAGGAGGGAATTTTTATTTCAATTTGAGTAGCCTTCAAACAGTTTTTGATTTTTAAATTTATTATTACAATATATTAATGACACTTACAGTGACACTAAGCGCAAATTCTGGTTTAACGGTATGGAGTA
Organism: Ericerus pela; assembly: GCA_011428145.1. Lineage (NCBI taxonomy): Eukaryota > Metazoa > Arthropoda > Insecta > Hemiptera > Coccidae > Ericerus > Ericerus pela. Next base: position 1,914,440 of record WOFM01000354.1, read on the forward strand.
AGGGCCTAATAGATGCAAGCTCCAAAATATTTTCGAAAAAATTATTCAAACTTGAAAAATGTTCAATATCAACCCTGTACCTCGAAGAGTGCAGCCAAAACACTTAAAAAAAAAAATTTGTAGAATGGATGGTGGCGACATATAATTATGCATTCATTCCCTTAGGTATCGTTTAATTTTTTTTTCTTCGTTATTTTGTTAGGTAGGCACCTACTTTACAACGATGGGTATCATTTGCAAGCTTACCATTGCAATAAAATAAAATAAAATCGTTGTTTAAAAGTTCAACGAATTCTCGGCTAGGCTACCACATATAGCCAACTTCTACGTCCAAAGACGAGTAACATGTTTTTTATTCCTCGATGTTTGGACAAATGCCACAAAAATGCACGTCAGTGATATGGTATATACATGTTGATGACGTAGCTTAGCATACTTTCGTATTTATGTCGTCCGACACAAAGTTTGCCAAATTAAGCAATTTCCCAGCTGATTATCATCTTTTGCGTTTAACCTGCCCGTCTAAATTACGAAACTGCCCCTTATTTGGTGAATAATTTTACAATAGTTCAACTTAAAAAAAAAAAAAAATACAATGAATTTTATTTTTCTCTCATCCACACTCGATAAGAAAGATTTTGAATAATAGTAATGATATTCATAAAATCAAAACAAATTAAATGATAGTTCTTACTTCGAACATTGGTAGGTATTTATATAGTTATTTGTAGCATACCTGTTATTATAGGTACTTACATAACTAAAACCAAAACATATGCACCATTACACGGACACAAATGCAACCAATTTTTCTAATTTACGTGAACAAACAATCCTAAACAAAAATTCTACGAATTAGATGAAATCTATGATTCAACATAACTCTACACACGAGTTCGTATGTATTTAAATGCAACCGATAAATCGTAAAATAGTAAATAGGTTATCCTGCAAACTAAGATATAAATATTTTTGAAATCGATACTCTTGGAGAGTCATCGAATGAGAATTCAGAGCTCTAATGACAATTTATTAAGCAACGCCCCGACAAAATTTATATTTTGCATTTTGAGAAGTAGGTATGCATTTATACTAATCGATACTCGAATGAATTTCGGCCAAAATTTCGATTTTAGTAACAGATGTACGTCTTGGGGAAAGTCTAAGTTTTCGTTTAACACAGGCTGCACAGATTTTTTTCAGAAGAAATGAGTATAGGTCAAAAATTACAAAATTGACAAGGAAAAAAAAATTTAAAAAATTAAAATTAAAAAACCGTTCATAAAATAACTTTTTTTAGTGTTGTAAAAGAGGAAAATTCAAACAAAATGTATGAAAAAGTAGTTTTCGGTGAAAATTTGGATACTAAGAGTATGAAGAAAACAAAAAGAGAATAGAATGCCCTTTTTGGACTAAAAGAAAAATTTCTCTTTTTTTTACCCAAAAAAAGAATAAATACTTTAAAAAAGAGTACGTCTGTACACCCTGGTTTAACAACCTCCCTCAAACCCACTAAATTGTCAAGCTTATTAAGTAATTAGCAAAAGAATTTTGCTTTTTTGCTTTTCAAAGAAGTCGATATTGTGAACAGATTTTTTGTGTTGGATTATAATGTTATAGATTGGTTGATAATGTCTAACATGTTTCTGATACACGCCCTAAAAATTTGCATTTTCCACTCACATGTTGGCGTCAAAACGTAATGTAAATTATTTTTGTAGATTGCTTCAAGTCACATTTTTTTCAACTCTTCTGCTCCCGGCATAGAAATAGGTTTGAAGTTGATTGAGGCGTGTCCGTATCCAGACTATCGTTCTACAAAAGATAACAGTGCACACCGTATTTTATGCTACCACAACGACGTTACTGTTAACCCTATGAAATAATTTTACAGAACAGTTTTTGTAGGAAAATTTATGGTCTTCATTTTTGTATGCATCTATTTATACTATAAATTTGAGAGCGAAAAAGTTATCGTAAAAAACAGGTTTGAGTTTTCTTCTAATATTTTCACTGGCCATTAAAACTCGAAATGACTTCGTTTTTAGTGAAATCTGACGATGAAAATTAATTAGTCGTCAAAAAATAAAAAGAGTTATCACTGAACATTTTTCTCTATAATTATTAATTTTTGAAATAAACAAAAATTTTAAAAATGGTACATTTTCCACTAATTAGCTATTTTTTATTCGTTTATTATGAAGAAGTCATTGAGGATTAAAAAAATAAAATATTGGTAAAAAATTTGATTAAATTTTCTCTTCTTTCCAGCAATACCAATTTCAGCTTTCTAGCTTCAATAGAAGCTGAGAAATCATCGAAATAAAGACAAAAATAAAAATGTTATTTCAAACAAAATTTTCGTAATGTTTCATTGGCAACCCTGATTTTTCGGTCCAAGGATTTATGCACTTCCGGTCCATAATAGCACGTTTCCTACCATAATTTTAAGACTTAAAGTTCATCTTTTTGGATCAGAGGAATATTTTTTAGTAATTGGACCGAAAAATTCTAAAAAATGACCACATTTAACTATTTTTTGGTCCACGGACCAAAAACTGAAATTTAAAGATCCAAAAAGTTCACTTTCCAGTTATAGGACCGAAAAATCAGTGTTGTCAATGAAACATCACGATAATCTTGTTTGAAATAACAACATTTTTAAATTGAAAAAAACCTAATGTCTCTTACTAGATGATTTCGCAGCTGCTACTGAAGCTGGAAAACTGAAGTTGGTGTTGCTGAAAATATAGGAAAATTTATTTCAATTTGCCACCGACGAATTTTTTTCAATCGACAATGATTGCTTTATAATTAAGAAATAAAAAATAGCTAATTAGTGAAAAATCTTCCGTTTTGGAAATTGTTGTATATTTCAAAAATTAATAATTGTAGAAAAAAATTTTCATTGATAACCTCCTCCCCTATTTTTGAATGAAAAATTAACTTTTGTCATTAGATTTCGCCAAAAACGAAGTCATTTCGATAATAACGAGTAAAAATATTAGAAGAAAACTCGAAGCCGTTGTTTCACGACAATTTTTTTCCTTTCAGATTTACAGAATAAATAGGTCTTTAAAAACATAAAATCCATAAATTTCCCTACAAAAAGGTTCCATACAATTTTTTCATAGGATCAACAGCAACGTGGTCGTAGTGTAAAGTATCGTGTGCACCAAGGAGGAATGTTTTTAGGCAGGGCCAAAAAGAAACAACTTTCCACTCTAGGTTCACAATATACTATTGGGGACAGCGAGTGTAAAATTTTGCTGACTTATAAATTTCGAAAAAGAAAACAAAAAACATTTGAAAACAACGTAAGTTAAAGGTACATATGTATTTTTTAAACTTTTTGCTACTTACAGGGCAAATGACAATGCCAAGGAGGCTATTCCTCCTCTGTTCCCCGTCTATGGGTTCAGATTGAGGCTTCAATAGAATTATTAGCCTACCTGTGACAAAAAGAAAAAATAATAATTTCTCAGTTTACCAAAGTAGGGTATCCATATTTGAAAAAGTTTCATCCTTTATTGTTGAAAAGGCAACAGATTATTGGAAAAATTTATTATTGTCAACATTTTTTCCAAAAAATTGAATTATGGAAAAATTTTAAATGTAGGACATAATATTGCTTATCAATTTTTTTACTATGACTTGGAGTTACGTAGGTCAATAATAAAATGTTTCTATTTTCTTTACAATATTAGCCTTAATGAAGCTTATGTTTTATCAGTATTCAGTGAACATTAAACTCTATGAACAGATAAATTTTTTGGGATTTATTTTATAAAAAAATTTACAATTTAAAATATATATTTCTTAACCGAACTTCTTTCTTCACAGGGACTTTCGTTAAACTTTTAATAATAAAATTTCACAAAAATCAATAGTTTAGTATTGTTTTGGCTCCTAATCATGTTTTTTTCGTCAAGTTTCATTTATTCAAGGTATCAAAACATTTTTTCAAAATAAATTACGAAGTCTATAATTCACAAATAAGATTTGTCGAAATTTTTTCAATTTTTTCGAATCGAGATTCTTGTATTATTGTTGTCGTAAATGTTTTGTAAAAAACATACACGATAATCTGGCAGTGCAACCATAAGAAATTCTACAGAAAAAAAAGTAAACTGTCCTCACAAATTAAATTAAATTCCCTTTCTGTTTGAATAATAATATATATGAATAAAAATTGAACTTCAGCATTTTTATTTTTCATTATTTTCAAGGTAAGTACCATTTCTACATTCAGTACGAGTCGTGTATTACAAAAAATAAAAATTTTTGAAATTTTCTTCGGTCATAAAATTACAAAGCTGTGGTTATCCCAGTGTAGCTACACTTCAAAAATGGTCGAAAAATGAATAATTCACTTCAGTTTATCAGCTCAATTACCATTATGTAATTCCTACGACTGCTGTAATGAATGAATGGAAAAATAAAGCCGGAAATTCCAAGCTTAAATTAATAATTCAAAACACTTTTCCCCATTAACATTGGCCTATCTTATTAACCAGTCTTCGAAAATTTTCCGCCAGAAAATTCAACATCTACATCATAATATACACTTACTCGACGAGAGAAATGTGTTAATTAAATGCTAATGAAATTTGGCATATTTTCGCATGACGAGGAACAAGCTGAGGAGAGAAAAAGAAAAATAAGAACCGAAAAGAACTGGGAGGAAAACAGTTAAAAAGGTCGTAAAGATGTTTAAAAACGGAACTCGATGCAATTTATTCAAATAAGGGGGAAAAAATTGTTAAAAGTAAATTATTCTACAACAGAATACATTCAGGTATGTATGTTTTAAACATGGACATTAAAAAAAAAAAAAAAGTTAATAAAACGCAAAACATTAAAATCAAGTTAGAAAAAAGGATGATGTCAGTATTATGTAAATTTGTTCTCTCTTTCTGTTTCACTTCATGCTATCTTTAATTGAAAGGTAGACGGTCAAGGTAAAATAAAAGTGAGTGACTGGAACTATTCTTTGAAGGTTAAATGATACGAAACAGTTATAAAATCGAAAATTTTTGCTCCATTTCACAACGGCATCATCATCGAAAGACATTTTCAAGATTATGTCGTCGTTGTTGACGTATTTATATTGTTGTTTTGAGCGTAATATCGATGTTCAACTTGTTGCCTACATGAAGAAAGAGCAGGGGCTTCGCGAGTTATTTTATTCGAAAAATTAGAGCAGATTGTTACGGATCATTTGAGAAATGAAGCTCGAAAGAAATGATCTGGGAAACAAATTAACGCAAAATTTAAGTTCATAATTTCAGAAAGCATGTGTGAAAACCATCAACAGAGATTGACAACAATTGTTGAATAAGCATATTCCTACAGTAAAGTCACTGTTCAACCAAAAATAATGATCCAATGAAAAAAAGAAAATTCTACAGCAGCAGTACTTCGCTAGAAAACCGCTTCGTCAATTTTCAACATCTGTTCAACGAAACAACCTATAGCCTAAATTAATGCAGTGTAGAAAAGAAGTTCGTAACCACTTGCGCCGTAAATACGAAAAAGATACTTCAACTAACACAAGCGACATGTTTTCCTCCAGCAATTTTTTTTTTTTTTACATTTTTCTCGGAAACTGCTTAATTAATAGGCACCAAGTTCTTATCAGATCTGGTCCCACATATAAGATCTGCATTTCGTGAAAATTTTAGCCTTATCCTTTTTGTAGTTTCCTCAAAACCCAGGAAAAACAATTTCTCCGACAATTTTTTTGAGGGTTTTCTCAGAAACTACTGAACTAACAGGCACTAAATTTCTATCAGATTTACACCTACGTAGAAAAAATTTATTGTGAAAATTTCAGCCCGATTTCTTTTGTGGTTTCTTCAAAATCCTATAAAAACCTCTTTTCAGAGAATTTTTTGTTCTCCAGTTTTTACAAAAAACTACTGAACCAGTAGGCAACAAACTTTTATCAGACCTTGTCCTATAAATATAAGGACTATCTCTTATGAAAATTTCAGCCCTATCACCTTCGTAATTTTTTTCAAAACTAGGAACACAAAGTTTTCTTCAGCAAATTTTTCTTTTCCAGTTTTCTCGAAAACTAATGAACAAATAAGCATTAAAGTTATATCAGACTTATAACTACTTAAGGAAAAGCTATCGTGAAAATTTCAGCATGATCCCTTTTGTAGTTTCTTCAAAATCTTGAAAAAACTTTTTTCCACGTATTTTCTGTTCTCTGGTTTTCTCGGAAACTACTGAATCAATAGGCAACAAACTCCTATCAAACCTGGTCCTATATAAGGACTACCTACCTTTCGTGAAAATTTCAGCTTGATCTTCTCAATATATTCCTCAAAATCTTGGAACAACCACTTTTCCAGGAATTTTAGGTTCTCCAGTTTTCTCCGAAACTACTGGAAATGGATGAGAGGAGAATTCATAAATTGAAAAAATAATGTTGCGAGCTGAGCAAACAAAAAAATTTTCTGTATATTTTAGGATATGAATTTCTGATTTTCATGCCAATCGTCATTATTTGTCATGAAATTAAAAACCATGATGGTGTCACTCTGTGAAATTCTGTCTTAAAAAAATGCGAATCATCAAAACGTACACTCAAATTTCAAAATTTTTCCAAAACGATAAAATTGAATCTAATTTTTGAGCCAATGTTTATTTTATATCTAATTCACGATACCAAAATCTAGTTAGGTACATATATTACCGTACCTATCTTCAGTGGTGTAGTCAGAGCGTTGATTAAGGAGATAAAAATCCCCCCTTCTGATTTTTTAAAAGCAGAATTTCACAGAGTTGAGAACATTATGGTTTTTAATTTCATGACAGACAAAATGACGATCGGCACGAAAATCAGAAATTCATATCTCAAAATACGCGGAAAATTTTTTCGTTCCCTCCCATCGCAAAATTATTTTCTCAACTTACGAATTCTCCTCTCCTCCAAAATGAATTCTACAAACGGCGGCCCTGACTTAGAAGTGAAGATCGACACTTTTTAATTCAAATTTTTTGGTCCACTCAGATCATTGACCAATGTTCACCGGTGTCCCCTTCCCCCAACAAACAAAGTTCGTTAAATTCATCGCCGATGATGAGGGGGGAAGGGGAGAAACTTTTTCTCTTCGAGTCACCACCATAAGAAAATCCTGGCCACGCCACCGTCTATCGTTTGATTAGTTTTATGAACAAATTTTCAACCATAAATTATTAATTACAATTACTTTTTCGCATTTTTAACCCGTAAATTATGTCACTGATCCGCAACGCTTTGTTCCACACAAATACAATTACCCACAAAATGGATCCTAAAAAAAAAAAAAAAAAAAAAATAAAAGAAACAAACCAATAGTTATACGTTTTCAAACAGGTATATCGAGTGACACATTAATCATTTTGATAACGATATATGATACTTTTTTTTTTCATCTCTCTTTCACTCTAACTCTCTCTCACTCGCTCTCTCTCTCTCTCTCTCTCTCTCTCAAAACAACGATGAATGACCGAGGAGAGTATAAAAAGAAGAAGACGAAAAAAAAAATCCTTACGGCGGCAGTTATCTAACAGCAGGCCAGAAAAACGAGTCATCTTCTTTCGACGTGTGCAAGTTTTAAATATATAACAGTATTTGTAAGGTACAATACCACGAAATTTGTTTAGACTCCCTTCCCAGAAATGAATATGAACACGTGATAACCGCGTGTTTCTTTGCTACATTCAGCCGTGTGTTATATAGGTTTACCTGTGTGGAGCGATGACAAATCTCAAACAGAGGTGAAAAAAAAAAAAAAAAACCGCTCGCTACGGGTGATAGATTGTTCGTCCCTACAACAGTGTTTCTCATTTGCGGTAATAATATCAACGAATGAATACTGCTAATTACTGTTCGTTTATATTTTGACTGTCAAATGTCAAGTGAAGTAAACTATGCATAGGAAAAATGACAATATTACTTGAAATAAATGAAATAAAAATAAAATAAAAAATAAATAAATACTTAAATGAATAAATAAATAAATAAATAAATTAATTAATTAATTAATTAATACAAAAAAACTAATCAGTTCTTCGATCTGAAAAATTTAACTTAAATCTAACAATTTTTACTGATTTTTTTGCTTCATCAGAGGATTTAACTATGATTAGAATATTATTCACTAGAGAAAAAAAAAAAAAAAAAAATTAAAACCGAAAAGACTTTTTGAAAATAATTAGCTACAGTTGCAAATCAAATATTTTCCAACTGAAAACACCCCAGATATCCTAAAATACACACCTATACCGAATGTTAACGCTAATTTCTTCTTTCCTATCCTTCTAAAGGTACGCATTTGTATCATTCCCCCATATCTTATCATCGTATCATATCAATGTGTACTGTGTCTGTAACCTTGTATCGTATTAAAAAATGATACGATACGGGCCTTTTCCATTCGATGTCAGTATTCTGCCATCACATCAAAAGACGCTATACGGGATCGCAAAATTTTTAATATAATTTAAAGGTAATGATATGATCGTAGGCAACGCCTCGTAAAATTAGACCTGTATCATCTGCGCGTATTGTATTATGGTACGCATCGATGATATGGCATAGCAGAATGATGTAAATGTGTACCCGAATGTCAATGAAAACACAGCTCGCCTGACAAATGATTTCAACAGTTCTATTACCTCTATCTTATTCTGTGTTGGTTGTTAGTTCTACAAATTTAAATTTAACAACACCGAAGGTACGTTTACAGCAAACAAACATTCGCTGTTCATTCGATCTTTTCATACATTCATTAGGTTACAAGACGTTCATTGCTGTTTGCTTCAATACCAAATTTTGTTTGTTCTCATTGGTTTGTTTGATGCATTTTCCTACCAAACCAGCAAAAGAAAAGTTTGTCGATTGCTTGTTCATTTGGTGTAAACCCACATTTAGATAAATTTTTGGTACCACCAGGAATGGGCAAGTTCCTAATATGTCTGACATCGTTTGTGATTGGCCAATTTCAATTTATGGAACCACTGACGTCATACAGAAGTAATTACACCTAGCAAATTGATGGCTTGTAGTATTTTAAAGACTGTCACCTATATCCACTCCGTATTACAGGTTTTTGAGAAACATCTGTGCAAATAAGATTATCAGAGATTATCATTAAACTAGTCGTCAGCCCTCGTCTTCGCCAGGCTGTGAAAAAATGATGACTAAATCACAAATGGCGAAATTGAGAATCTATGCTTATCAGCACATTGGCACCAGTCAATAAAATTTACAGGAAATCTTATTAGTGTGAATGTAATTAGTTAGAAAAAAGAAAAAAACAATTCCTGACGGTCACCCATCCAACTGTTAATGGAAAAAATGCTGCTGTAAAAAGTGTTTTTGGCCTATATCTGCTGCCATTTTGAAAAAAACGTATCTAGATGTGATACTGACGCACCATCATGCCAATTTTCAGCTTTCTGGCTCAATGAGAAGTACGAAAAATAAAGGCGTATGGAAATCCGGACATTTTTGAATTTTGCGTAGGTAATAGATTTTTATAAAATTAAAAATAAAAAGTCCGAATTTTCTGAAAAAATATGATTTTATCACTTTCAAGAAATTCAGTTTTTTATTAAAATTTAACAATTTAACACCTTTTTTTTAACATTAGCTCCATCTTTGGCATTTATTCCATTTTCAGCAATTTTTGACTGTATGAAATTTTATTCATAGGCTCCCTACAACCAGAATCTTTCTTCCCATTCATCAGCACTTGTCTAGCTGTTAACAAAATAAGTTTCTGAATGCCGAGGAATCATTTTTCTTCTTAAGACTTTAGCTGTGTTTGACATGGGATCGTGGTGAAAAGCACGGAACTTATAGGCTAACTTTTAGAGGATCTATTCAATTAATATATGAATCACTAGCTCATTTTATAAGCTCATATAGTGAACATCAGCGGAATAACTTCCCTAAAAAGTTCCATACTTTTTTACCACGTCAAAGACAGCTATTGTTCCACCCAAAGTTCCAGTTTTTTTTTTTTTTTTTCATTTGCTTGAATTTCTGATAGAATGAAAATTAAATTTTTTTAAATACGGAAAAACATCACATTCGTATTCAAATGATTTTATTTACTTACTCAGGTTAGTAGGTATTCGCTTGTTTTTTTAATTTTTTAATTTTATTGATTAATTTCATAGTTATGACACTGGAGTGCTAAAATTGACAAAAAAAGTGGAGCCTTAAATTATACACGTAACAATTCTTAGAGGTGACAAATATGTAACACCACCAGGAACTTATACTGAGTTAAAACACAGCACCAGATGTGACAGTTCTCATCTGAAAAGTCGGTGTATTTCTATAAAAACACGTGGAAACAGATGGCAAAAGTACACTTATTTGGACCTCCTTCACGCTTTATTTTAAATATTAGTCGTAAGCAATATTGAAACTTTAGTAAATTAGTTCAGAGAAAATTGTTGATTTGTAACAGTCTTCTTCGGGTACAAAAATACTTCTGGTACTAATCAACAGATTTTATCAAAAAAATTCACCCCAAAAAAAATAAAAATAAAAAAGTCTTCATTTATGGATAAATTTAGAATTTTGGTATTGAGAAGTATTACTTTTTGTCGTGATTTTCAATATGTTCGCTCTCAGTTAACCATATCTCACGTTCGTTATCTGTGAAACCGTTCTTATTCTCCTCCAAAATAATTGAAAAAATTAGTAAATTACAGGAAACTTATATTTTAAATTTTTTTTTTTTTATCTCGAAGAATCGTTTTTATACTATTCAAACGAAACGTCATAATTTAAAATTCGAGTTCATGAAAAGAATTTCTGAATTTATCGTACAGTGAGAGAAAAGAATTTTCTTACTACGATAGACAGTACCTAGGTACCTATAGTAGATACAGATTTTGAACGAAAACGTGTTCTTTTTTTTTAAATCAACTTTTTTTTATTTATCGTAAAGTATCGAATAAAAAAAATTCAAAAACTAATTCGTAGGTTAACAAACGAATAAACTACAAATATAGGAAATAATTTCGAAATTTTCAGAGGTCATAGAAATTCTTGCGCTTCAATTTTATTCTTTCCCAAATTCTCATTATTTTTTAAAATTAACGTAGAATGTACCAAAACCGTATTAAATTTTAATAAAAATGTAAGTAACGTATAAACAATGCACAGAATGAAACCACTGATTACCCATTCGACATCTCATTTGAATTTATAAGGCAAAATAATCCGTCATTATAAAACCAAAAACAAATATGACCTACCTAATGAATACTGAAATCTATAATAATTCGATCTTGTACTAAAATAAATTACCCTAAAATTCGGACTTATTTTCAAATATATTAACTTATACAATGACGAGAGCAGAACAAAAAATTTAATTGTTTGCTGAGAACTCGAAGCTACGAACAATTGACGGTAAACACCGCTGAATGTTTGAAAATTATCAGGTTTTTTCACAGTGGTTTCTCTGATACACGTATAGAGCTACCTATCCCCAATTTAATAAACTAAAACAAAAGAATAAATAATCAGTTCTCCTACGTACCAACGATTTTGTTATTCTCTCTCGCCAATTTGTGCAAAAAGAAAATAATACTCATATTCCAGCGAGCAGGTATGCTTTTGGCACAGCTGACTGAATATAATTTGCATTTTTGTTCCTTCTCCATAGATAGATTATACCTACAAGTTGTTTTTTTTTTTTTTTTTTTTTTTTTTTTTTATCTGCAAAATAGGTACTTACTTATCTAAATACTCTTCCTGTGATTAAAGGTAGGCGTCTTACGAATTTTCTTTTCCTTTCACGTTACCTATGTTGCCTGTTATACGGGCTATGTTGTACATCTGTTGGGTGGTGAATGGGTACCCTCTATAGCTATTTTCTGCCTCAAGAAATTATTGACATTAAGAGTATGAAAACATTTTTTCATAAAATTAATTTGTTCATGGAAAAAAAAGTTTTTTTCATCGAATAATCGAAATACAGTTTACTTAAGAAATATTATGACTTTTTTCTTCTTTTTTTTCTGCGGTGTCAGCGGAAACGCTCGGAATTAAATGATTAAATTTATTGGAATTTTTTTATCATTGCTGAGGAACATCGGTACAAAGTGTGATCACTTGTCGGGTTGGTATCGACGCTGAATAATAACTATTGTTGCTAGTAGTCAGTACAGCATAATATAATATTCTGAATGATATTGAAAAGAAGTTAGGTATATCGTTGTGCGCGAACGGTGAATTTCATTCGCGTTCATGTAATTTGTAATATCGCATTTTACGGTACATATTAATAATTTATGGATTTGTATATTTGAAATTAATACGACAAATTAATTTTTTACAATCAAAAGATTATTTCCACTGCTGCATTTTACATTTTTTATTACCCAATTATTTTTGAGCTTTTTTTTTTCGCTGTGGTATTTCCTATAATTACCAGGAGTGCTGTGGGGCCTCTTTGTAGGAGATGCTTTCTCACTTTTTTTTAGGAGGGGGCGATTTTTTTCTTTATCTACTTTTTTTTTTTTTTTACAAAAATGTTGAATCTTCCTTCACTATCTAGGAACAAAATCACAATATAATCATATGAATGTTCTAAAAAATAAAATTCGCCTAAAAATGTTTGTTGGTGGGGGGTGCGCGACGGTGGTGCGTCCACTTTCTTAGTTTTGATGGGTGCTTTCTCATTATAGTCTAGGAGGATCACAGCAGCCCTACAAATACCAACTTTTTTCGTTTAATTTCAACTACCTGTATGTACTACCTACCTACATTTATTTATTTATTTATTTATTTATTTATTTTTTTTTTTCAGGAGAAAAAAGTTCCAATAATAAACAGCAGTTATTGTTCGAAGAATCGTAACCATGGAAATAAAACAGATTTGGTGCTGGTGAAGTGAGTGTCACGTGTTCGATACACTTTTTTTTTCTTTTGGTATTTTCGTCTCGTCCTCAATTTAAACCTAATGCTATGCTATATTACGTATAATATGCTTCATTTGCATACCTTGCAGATACAAATGCCAAACAAATGGTGTACCGGTCACAACTAGCAATGGTTCAACTCTTCCACTGGTTCCAGCAGAAACAAACAACGGTTCCGAATCTGGTTATGATCCATTTCAGCATCGGCTAGTCCCACATTCTACAACGTAAGTTGTAAAATACAAATAAAAAAGAAGAAGAGAAGAAAGAAAAAACCCAAGCAATTATTCTATCATTAGGTCTATTTTCTATTTTAATCGCCAGTGAAAGTCCACATACCTACCTACTATTCATAAATTATCCAATAATTTTTTTTTTCTCTCGAATCAGCTAGGAATTCGACAAAAAAGTGGTCTTTTGCGTCAGATTTTTAAACGTCTGAGGGCATTTCCTTTAACAATGTCAGAAAAAGAAAACTTTCTTAATTGATTGAAATCGAGTTTCTTATCTTCATTTTTTCTTCTAATTATTATCATCTATAAAGTGGGTAGGTACACCTACCTACCTGTATTATAAATATATGTATATTTTATTTTATTAATTTCCTTAATTTTTACTTCTTTTTTGTTTTTGTTTCCTTGTTTGCTTGCAGAAATTTTGAAACGTTAATTCACTTGTTAAAAGGTAGTTTGGGGACTGGAATCCTGGCCATGCCATTGGCCTTTCGTAATTCTGGCTTATTTTTTGGTCTGTTTGCAACATTTATCATAGGATTTGTCTGTACATATTGTATACATGTATTGGTAAGTAATTGTTTTCACCAAGCGTATTAAAGTGCCTCGAGTGCATATAATTATTATGTACCGAGATCAATCTCATTCGAGATTTTATTCGAATGCCGTAAGAAAAATTTCCATTTTATAGTTACATTTACGTAAATCACGAATTTTTGTTTTCTACATATTTTTTTTCCATCAGGTTAGGTGTTCGCATAAATTATGTCAACGACTGAAAGTTCCTTCATTAAGTTTCGCAGACATTGCAGAGAATGCATTTTTATCTGGAAGTCCGCGAGTGAGAAAATATTCGGGATTTGCCAGGTGAGTGTAACGGAAAATAATACATAGTGTATGATAATGATAATTGAAGCGAAGGTGCGAAGCTTCCTTATGTACACCAACTTCGGATTCCTACACCAATTCCACGCAAAGGTAAAAGCACCAACTTTTCCGACGGCCAGTTAAGTCAATTCCAAACCACACATACGAAATAACATATGCGCCGACTTACAAACACATGAGGTACCACCGCAACACTGAAAATTCATTCTTCTAACCCTAAAATTATTTTTTTCATTCGAATTAACAGTTTCCACGCATTTATAAGTTAGAATAGTGGGAAAAACACGTAAAACTAATTTGTTAAGCCTTTTTTTACCTAAAACTTTTGACATTATCAGCAACTACTTTTCTCGTGTCGCTTCAATTTATGTGATTTTTTCAACACACAAACTACATCGTATCTGCTAAATAATGACGCAAACTGGAGGTCTCTAATTATCGTACAGTCAATGTTACAAAATTTTGAAAATGAGTGCTTCAACTGGTTTTTCAAAAAATTGATTTTTCAGGTTATGCAACTTGTCTTACACGCACGTAAAGTGTTTTGCATGTATTTTTAAATTCTGAAAAATTATTTTCTCTCACATTTAGGAATAATTGGGGGTTGTTGGCATACAAATTAAGCGTTTTTGACAATTTTCAAACTTTGGCTGAAATTTTTTAAACTATAATTTCAAGTAACCGTAATGGGTTTTTAATTCAATTATTGACCCTATATTCATATAAAGTTTTTTGATAATGGTACTCGGTTATATCAAAATCTAGTGTTTCAGCATCATCTTGGGGGACACTCAGTATTACAAAATTCGGCAAGACTGAAAAAAAAACTGAAGTCGGCGCCTATGCAAAATAATAATTGATAAGCAATGGTTGCATTAGGGAAAGAATGACTGATTCAAGATGGGATTTTCTTCTTGATTCAGTCATTGAAAGCTAGTGCAGTGAGACACTGTAACTAAAACTGGCATTTCTCTGTGCTTTTGTGGTATAGAGGTGGTTAGGTGGGATTAGTAACATTTTTGAAGAAACTATGTACGCGTCCAAACTCAGTATGAGTAATTACTTGGAAATAGACGCCGAGTTTCTCACATAGAACTGGTACCTTACTAAAAAGGGCTCAGAACTGATGATATCCTATTCTGCGTGGAACAAGAAACTCTCTTAGGACTATTTTTCATGGAACTGGTTTAGTAATTGGGTGAGAATGTGGAACTGTATATTACCCTTCGATCATTTTTGGTACTGGATTCCCAATAAACCTATCACACCAATGTTAATCAAACGTGCCATTACCACAAAACTCGTAAATGGGCATAGATTTTCTACGCATGAGAAGTAGGTTCTGGTTTCAGTACATTGATTCTGTAAATCTAAACTATCTAAAACGTTTCTGTGAATCCAGTGAAATCAAGTCAAATCTATGCTCGTTTACAGGTTTTACAACAATAATGTTGGCACAGATTTTTGCGTTTACATTGGTATCTAGTTCTAAATGATCAATGAAGGTATTACTCATCTACTCACAGAACAATTTTGTGATAAGGTGACAAAAATTTACAGAAAACAATTATTTCAAACTGCAATGAACCTGATGTCATGACAAAAACTGATTTTTTAAATTAGATCGATTAAAAAAAAAATCTGTTCTACAGAAACTCGAACCATGGTGATACGACTGTTTTTTATTGAGAAATACCAATTTTTTCAGTTAGATTCCAATTTCAATTGACAAGGAGTTAGGATATTGTTTTATTAAGAACTAAGTGATGTGATATATCATAGGTTATGTTTCTTGAGAGACTGAATTCAAATTTTTAGTTCATTTTTGGATTGAACCGCTCATTAGACCCTACATTTGACCTCAAAAAAGGATTGAAGTAATTTTTTCTTGAAAAACTGAGTGATACACTGTATGTAGCCTTATCATAATTATGAAATTCCAAATGGGAACAGGAGTACAGGATAAGTATAGGTTAACCAGAAACATTTTTTATGAAAATTTTTCAAGTTCCTTGGTTTTTTTTATAAAAATTTTATAATTAAAATTCATCTTAAAAAACAACTTAAGGGTGAGCGTGAGTACATCTAGTCGTAAACTTTGGGACAGTCCTAGATTTTTTTCTATTTTAAAATTCTACCAATATTTCATTGCCATTGTATTTTTAGTTTATGTTCTAGAATAACTTACATATTTAAACAGAATTCTCTTCTTTTTTTTTTATTTATAAATTTAATGTAAAACTGGAAACCAGGACGTGAAGCTCAACTGATTGGGACACCAAGACCAGTACCTCAAACCGAGATAATCCCAGTCATACTGAAACGTATAGTAAGCCTAATAGGTCATGTTTTTTAAGTAGCTGAGTTCAAATTTACAGTTTATTTTTACATTGAACCACTCATTGGACCCACTGTAAACTAAAACGGATTGGTTAGGAAAATTTTCTCGTATTTTATTCTATGATACATCATTGAATCTCGTCCAGCTGCTAAAATTTCCAAGTTCAAAATGACGACCAGTATATTGTATTTTTTTTGACGAGCCCTGCAATATCCTCAGACTGTCTTATAAATAAATAGATAAATAAATATATGAATAAAATAAATTGTGGGGACTCATCGGTATGAGGTGTAGGGGCTCGGACCCCTCGACGACAGTCGCCGCCCCATAGGGCAGGCAACTTATCGTCCTTGCGACGTTAAACGAACACACGAAATTACGTTCGATCGTAATTACCTGCGAATACTTGCAGATAATGTACGAGTACGAATCGTGACGTCATCCATCAATCAATGTCACGATTCGTACACGAACCGGCCAGCCGCCACCTACGATAGTAGGGGATGATGCGACCTGGCCGTACTTAAACAACGTACGTATTTTACTACGTACGTGTGTTTGTGTGCACCAGCCAAAACCGGTATAAAAACTCACAGAACCGGCTCTAAAATCGCCAGTGTTCGGTTTGGTTTTGGCTTGCCCATACATTTGTATGAAGTGGCTGAACACGCTTAAATTCTGTAGAATTTCCTTCTGGTGAGAATATCTCTCACGACAAGGTATTCCACATAAATAAATAGATAGGTACATACCTCAATAAAATTTACAGCATTGCATTTCTTGCATATTCAAGGATATGTGGGAAATGATTTTTGTATTTAATTTTCATTTTGTTAAATAAACATTATCCTCACTTGAAAGTATTTCGTAATGATGATTTTTTATGAACTTCATTTTCATTTTTTGTTAGGCTTCCTATCCTATGTGATGGGGTCTTCTAAAAATGGATTACCTAGTTTTTCTATTTGTAGGTACCTATTAGCCTATTTCAAAAACCTCTTGGATTTGGCATATTTGATTTTAATGTATAGGATAGATACCCATGAAAATTTTTTGTGGGGTTTCTGACATTTTTATCATTTTTTGTTGCAAACTTCGCTTTCACTTTTCGTTGCATGTGACGTCATCTTTTTACTACTACCACAGGGCTTAGGTTAAACACTTTCAATGTTAAAATAAATATAAATAAATTTCAAATGTAGTGTGATGCGAATTATCTCAAGGATAGTTGAAGGGGCTGATGACGTCATAAATAATTTTGAACTTGGAAATTTTGAGGCATTGTTAGTGGTTTAAGGAGGGCTCTGTTGAGGTTTTAGGTATCTATTTATCGCATATTGATACGGATACATTGAAGATGTTTTCCGGAATCATCGATAGTGTCTATGACACTACAATATATTAAGTTTTTTTCTGTTTGGATATTTGTCAAAACCAAGCTGGATAAAGATCCAAACCCCCATACTATAGTTGAAGCTCTTGTTGCCAAAATGTGTATTTCCACCATATGGCTGTCAACCTATAATTTCTCCATCCATTTTTAATATTTGCTCGTGTGTTCTGTTTTCAGAGGCATTGTAGATTTATTTTTAAGCATTGATTTGTTGGGCTGTTGTTGCGTGTACGTTGTATTCGTTGCTAAAAATCTGAAACAGGTATGTTCGCCTTTTATGCGCTTTAAACTCGCCAACTTTTATCTGGTCCTGGAACAAACACCTACGTATCATATTCCTCTATTTCCGATATTGCATTTCGCAGGTTTTCGATTATTATCACTACGAACTGGAAATAACCACATGGATGTACATTTTATTGATTCCTTTCATTCTGTTGAATTTAATTCGAAACCTGAAGTTGCTGGCGCCTTTTTCGATGGTTGCGAATGTGCTTACTGGCGCAGCCATGAGTATAACATTTTATTATGTATTTCAAGACTTACCCTCCGTAAATAAGAGACCAGTGATGGCGGATTGGGCGAGTTTACCTTTGTTCTTTGGAACCGCAATTTTCGCTTTAGAAGGAATAGGAGTGGTATGTTTACCTTCGTCAATACCTATAATATACTCTATGTAAACTTACACATGCTACTGCACCTGCAAATTTCTGTTTTTTTTTTGTTTTTTTTTTTTTTTTTAAGTTTCTTTTTAAATATTTTTCACACTATTGTGACAATAGTTTGTAACGATTAGGTACATAAAAATCAATTTCAATGAATTTTTTTTTTTCTAGGTTATGCCTCTGGAAAATAATATGAAAACCCCCGCAAGTTTTCTAGGATGTCCGGGTGTGTTGAATATTGGCATGACTGTCGTCGTCGTTCTCTATTCAGGTTTTGGATTTTTTGGATATTTAAGATACGGAGAAAAGACAGAAGGCAGTATTACCTTGAATTTACCGGAAGATGAAAAGTTAGTATGAACAAACTTTCAATAAATTAAACGACCAATTTCTATATAAATTGAAAAGCTTTCTGCATGTTCATTCACTTTTCACAAATTCAACATTTTAAAATATTATACAAAAGTTACCCTCATTACTAATCAATTGATAACTGAAATACTTGAATAGCAAGCAGTAATTAATTTTCAATTTACAGGGTGTCCTCGGATAAAATGCCAAACTATGGTGATTTGGGTTCGGTAGTACTGTTGATAAAACAAGTAATCGCAAATGCCTATAGGTGAAAGAGATAATCGGCATTTTGTTTATGTACGAACCTACATCAAGTTGCATAGTCCATTCTCAAAATCATTTTCACCCTTTGTAAAAACCCCTTACGCAGGTAAATACTGCCTAAAGCCATGCTCCTCATTTATTCACACCTCTTTTTAAATTTTTGCCATTTTTTACCGGAAAAAAGGAAAGTTGATGAAACTAGGAGGGTGAAAGTGGAAGAGGAAGAGAGTTAGAAAGTTACAAAATTTTAGTGGTCATCTCCAAAACCCTTTATTTACACTGTAATGGTGAAGAAACATAGTTTTTAGTTAGGTATCCAGAATTTGTCCATTGGATTTGAAATATTTAAAGAAAATTATCTAGATGTTTTGCTGTAAAAAATGGAAAAAGATAAAAATTCTATCTTGACATTAATAATTATACCTGTAAGTCTTTTCAAAATGAGAAAAAGTATAGAACTCAGTACGTACTCTTTAAAAACAGCGTGTCTGATTTTCGATCAGGGCCATACGCAGAATTCACAATAATTACATTTCTTTGCATGTAGTATCTAAGTAAGTTTATAGTGACCATGGAGAATTTTGAATTCTCTACAAATAGTAAAGAGAATATAGAGAATATCTAGAATTTTTAAAATTCCTGTGAAATTGAGTTAGAATATTTTTTAGATTTCTACAGCATTTAAAACCATAAATTTATAACAGTTTTCTGCATTCTTCACATTCTATTCATTGTCTACATTTTCTATTGTAGATATTTTAACACATGTAAATTAGTCAATCTTGAGTTACTACCAGTTACGAAAGTTTGGAAGTCCACTCCCAGGACACCCTGTATATAGCCCATATCAAAGAAACAATAAAGTAACGATAGATGTTCAAGATTCACTTACCATTACTTATCAAGTTTTCAACTTGGATGGGCAAGATTTGTTCAATTGTCACAATTTTTCAGACTAACTGGAAGTTCTTTGAGGAAGACTCTCCAAACACCTATCCCCCCTTAAGCACCTACAGTGCTAAAATTACTCTAAGAGATATTTAGACCAGATACTTAGAACTATTCGTTCGTAACAGGTAGGTAACTGAAATAAAATTTTCTCTTCATATTTAAATCCGAATGATTATAAACCTTCAAACTAATTGAGATTTCTTCATCACCTCACTTGTTGCTGCGATAAATGTGGAACATAAGCATCCTATTGTTTTTTTATTTTATATCTACTTTAATATTTATTATTTTCATTTCAAAAATACCTAATAATAAAAAAACTTTTAGAATTCAAGTTTTTGTAAAAAAAAAACAGTTATACTACCTGTACTTATCCATAATTAATTTTATAGAATACGATCTTTGACTAAGTATATAATAATATATAGACTGAGCATTGTGATAAGACTGTTAAGGCAAGATATCCATCACCATATAATAGCGTAAATGTAAAGGCGACTGAAATTATTGTCGAAAAATTATTTCTTAAATTCTATGTTCATGTGCCAACTATAAAAATGAGTACACATTTGTATAATTCTGCCATGCCATATCGTTGGTGCGTATCATGATGCAATACGCACAAATGATACGGCTCTCATTTTGTGAGGTGTTGCCAGAGATCATATCATATCTTCAAATTCTGGTGAAAATTTTGCGATCCGAGATAGCACCTTTTGATGCGATGGCAGAATATCAACATCATCAAAGAATAGGCTGTATTGTATTATCGTATCATTTTTTGAAGTAATGCAATGTTACGGATCTTATGCACATTGAGACAATACAATGATACGATAAGGCAAAATGATACAAATTTGTACACCTCTTAATGTTTTGTTCTTTATAACGAAATAACAAATTGATCAAAGTTACTAGGCCGGCACCATGGAAATATAGAAATAATTTTTTATTTTTGTGGCCAGTGCTAGCCAAGGTATCACAAAGTAGCATTTCAGGGCTTATATACTTTAATGTTGTAAATATATATCAGTGGAATAAGGTCCTTTGACTTTTGCTTTTTATCGAAAATTTTAGATAACTGTTCATCTGAGAAATAAAATAATTTTAACCAGAATGGAAAATTTTTATAATTTAATTAATAGTAAATATGCCGCACATCATTTAATAAAAATCATATTCCACCAATAGTCGTAATTATGTTGTCTTCAACCAAAATGTACCTACCACATGTAGTAAGTTCAGTCGATGTAGTTACATATGTATGTATAATCAAATAATACAATTCACCCCTGAATGGCTGTAAAATACTGCGTTTTGCAGAGTCTTTGCAACACGTGATGATAATGCAGCTGCTGAGAAGTCTGGGTGCATCAAAAAGGGGTGATTTTAATAAACAGTTTTTACTCAGTGTTGGATGCATTATATCTGCGCATGAATATCAATAAAAATTTTCCATACAAAAAATTCTGAGTAATTAATAATTTTAGAAACTTTCTACAGATATTCTTAATTTATTTTGAAAATCTGATCTCCTTCGAAAAACCTATAGCATTTATGAAGAGAATAATTTTGCGCCAATTTTGTCGAACAAACATTTTTGGTGGTTCCACTAATAGGTCTCAACTAATCAAAAGTTTTCTGTGGCAAAAATTCCGGTAGTTCCACTTTAAATCCAATAACACCCAACATAGGTCTACACAAACTAAACCTCGATCCTAAAAATGTTTTCTTCCACTTGGTATCCCATAATTGTGTGAGAGGGCAACCATACAGCTAACAAATGGAGTACCTATACCAAAATAACTGTTTTTGAGAAAAACTGACTTGATACTACATACATTTGGGAAAATAATACTTCAGTTATAAATATTATACTTGGTGTCTGGTGGAATGCCGGTATTATATTTTTGCTGGTAAGTTTTAAAATGATAGAAGAAGTAGAAACAAAAAGCCTTCCAAAAATGAGATCAGGCAACTTTTTTATATGAATATACAAGCAGAAACAGCAACACCAACAGTGTCGATGATGATTTCGTATCACACTTTGTGAGTAGGTACATTAAGAATGATGAATAACCAAGACAACCATGATTACCAGGAAAAATTTTTAATTTGACCCCAACTTTACTCATTTTAAAACAAACAGTTTTTCCCATTCCGGGGTAAATAATTTCAACACAGCGGATTGTTATTATAACAATTTCATGTTGTAATAGGTACCAGTTAGAACCAGTTTTGGTAATTTTTCTCTAACAATTTTTCAGGGTAAAAAATATATTCATCCTAGTAAAACTGTTAGTCAATTGCGGAACAGCTGGAGTGTTTTGGTTGTTATATGGACTGAGCACAGTGATAAGAATGTGATATAGTGGTAGGATACCACTATGGATTGGCAATTAATGTATAATTGTGTATTTAACATCCGAGGACTATAAAAGTAGTTTGTCGTCACACACCTTCTTGCACTTGATGTCCGACAATGACTGTTGGCAACCACCTCAGCCCAGTCCTCCTGTACCTACATTTCTTCAGTACAGGAGTTCTCCAAATGCCCGCCAGGCGAATGGAGGAATCGTAGGCTACGACCACGATACTGGGGGTGGTGTCCACAACCAGTCTTCCAAGACTGGTATTATGCAGGCCTGTGAAAAATTGTTAAAGTACATAGGCAGAAGTACAAAATTAATGTTTATTACAAAGAATAGGAACAAATTTACTTTTTGTTATGGTGAGGTACAACAACAAACAACAGAAAATATTTTTCTATTTACAAATAAAAAAAAAAATATATAGGAACAAAAAAGGTAATAATTATATATATATATATTTTGTTTAGGTTGGAGACCTTAGGGGTCTCCAACTTTTTTGGTTGTACCCCTGCAGACATCGCAGATTGGGTTTGTGGAGGTTGGAGGGGTAATTATTGGTTGGCGCCATAAAGGAGTGACTCTGGAAAGAAAAAAAATTATGTGTATTAGTATTGGCTAGTCTAATAATGAAACTGAGACAATTATTATTATCTTAATTTCTAGTTTGTTTGGTCGCAACCTGCTATCACCTTTCACCCGCTATTATCCTGAATAGGTTGCTGGACAGTGGGAGTAAGTGTTTGGCAGAATAAGTGTTGTCTTGACTTTAAAGATAGCTATACCCCAATGATGCTACTTTTCATTGGGGTTTAGATTTGTGTGTGTTTATATGCGTTTTTACAGGTTTGAGAAGTAGGGGTTAAACTGATTAAGTTTGGTTCGCTACTTCTGTGGTGTTTAGCTTCAGTGGTGCTAAAAACTTTATAGGTCTGCTCACAATTTTTGCTAGGTAACCTAATGTCTGTGTGACATGTTTGTCCATCACGTGATATCAACAAGTTGACTACTGTGGCTAATTTGTAGATAACTGGTTTTGCCATTATGTCTAGGACATAGCTTATATCTCCAACTTTTGGTTGGAAGTTTACTGTGCAATAAGCATTGCTTACGCCTTTAGGGACTCTATCTCTTAAGTAAGGAAGATAGAAGCTTTTCCATGCCGCCCAAAGCTGTTGTAAATTTTGCTGGTCCTTTCTCCATAGACTCTGAAGATTTTTTGCCATTAGAGTTGTTTCCTCTAAAGATTTATCTAGGTCTAAGGTGAAATTTCTGAGTTTAGCATGCAAGAAGTGTGCTGGGGTCAATGTTACCTGTTCCACCTTGTCTGGTGCTGGACAGAGTGGACATTCATTCATCATCACTTGTATATTTTTAAGCGCAGCTTGAAAATTGAGACGATGATGTGAATGTGGTCCCATAACACGTTCGAATGCTTGCTTATATATTCCTATTAGCCTTTCGTATGTTGCACCATACCAAGGAGCTTTGGGTGATGTGAAATGCCAAGTGATCCCTTTTTGTAGGAGTTTATCCTTTATGGTGCTGTCAGATGTTATTGCTTCCCAGAACTGTGGCAAGTATGTTGCTATCAGTTTAAACTGGGCTGCACTGTCTGACAGCATTGCCTTGGGTGTTCCACAGTCAGCAATGAACATTTGGAATGCTACCCATATTTCCCCTGTGGTTAGTGACAACAAGGATAAGAAGTATACGGCTCTGGTGGATAGAGATGTGAAAATTAATATCCATTTTTTGTATACTGGAGTAGTTGGTGTCGCTAGTGCCTTTTTCTTTTTTGGTAGATATTCGTCAAACACTGAATATGGACCAAAGACATCTACTCCCATGTAGGTGAATGTATGTGTAAAAGGCACTAGTCTGAAATCCGGCATTCCTGTGTGTGTGGGTTGTACATAAGGTCTATTATCTAGCTTTTTACATACGAGGCATGATTTTTTGAGAATACATTGCCCTTGGAGTAAAATAAATTCTACAAAATGCTGCTATCGTGAACTTTATGCCAGTGTGACTATTTAATGAGTGTACATTTAATAGTAATAATTTTGTTAGGTGTGACTTCGGATGTAACAATACTGGAGATAGTATATCTTCAGTAAATGGTGTTACTGGTATGTAATTCCGTAGTCTTAATAGCCCTGATTTGTCTATGACAATGTGACATTTTTCATATGCTACATATTCTGGTGCATTATATGTTGATAATGCTTTGAATATGTCAGAGAAGTGTTTTCTCTGATTTGCGTATATGAAGCATAATAGTGCAAATTGGTAATTATTTGGTAATATTGCCCATGGTGAAATCGACCTAGTTCTGGTAAGTCGTTTTCTTGAAAATTTTCTAATTGCTGTTAGGCAATGGTAGAAAGTTCTCTTGAGACTGATTAGAGTGTTAAAATTTTCTATGTTTATATCGAACGGTGTTTTAGTTGGTTCATGTATGAATATTTCATACGGTATTGTTTTTTGAGAGAATTAATTTGATTTAGATGATAAATCCAGGATTTGCTGTGAGCTGTCTTGGATTTCTTGTTGGTTAAGTTCTGAGTCATTTTGGTACAGTTCCTGTTTTGTTTGTGTAGTGAATATTTTCACTTCACAAATGTGATCGACTGCGTCGAACTTGAATTTAGGTATTTTTATTTTTCTAGATTTAAGTTGCCTATTAAGTTTGGCAGGTCTATAACTGTCAAACATTTTGTTGTAGTCTTGTGGTATCAATTCCGATAGTTTTTTGGAAGTGTTTAATGACTATCTCAAAGTAGAGAAAACTGGTGTAGTTTGCTCTTCTTCTGTTGGGTCGAGTAATGACTGGATTATGTGCAGATCTGTGACTGGCCAAGTATCAGGACTTTTACTAAGCCATTCAGGAGCTGACCACCAGTTGCTGTGAAAAGTTGTTGCTAAAGACCTTTTTTAGGTATTTGCAGTGCCATACTGGAATTTTTGGTGTACTGCAAGTTGATCAGCCATTTTATGTTTTTGGCCGATCTTTTATTTGCCGTACTTTGTATGTGCCGCATTTACGTAGGTATGTTGAGGATATTGTTAATCTTCAACTTTCTTTTTTGCTGGGGGCAGCTATAAAAATTATATATATATAATTTTTAGTCGCCTTTATGTGGGAATTTACGTATATATTTTTGTGTATATTTACGCGTGGTGTATGGGTAAATATTTTTTGGTTGATAGGTATGAGTTTACCTACTGTTTTTGTATAAATTTACGGGTAATTTACACATTAGGTTGGATGATTATTACACTCTTAATTAAGTATTATGTATACGTAACTTTAGCTGTGAGTGTATGCATAGGTATAATTGAGGAAGTTTTTTCTACAATTACTCGTATTTATATTTTTTGTTGACTTCTTATTAGTCGGCAGGGTTGTATTTTTTTTTTTTGTTAATTTTTTATTTATTTCACGTAGTGGGAAATAAACTTAACATTGTTGAGATGCCTAAGATTTTCTTTGGTAGGTATCAATTAATTACATTCGTTTATGTGATTATGAACGAATGTTATTTAGAGTTTGTTGATCCATTTATATTATTGAATATATTCTTCCATCAATGAAAGCGATTAGTGTGCGTGGGAATTTAATTCTCACGTACTTTTTGTTTCATGTTCAAGATTTTACATGACCTTAAAGTATCTTATTGTCGCTTGTAAATTTGGAAATATTGTTTTCAATTTTCTTTGTTATTAGGCGGAAGAAAAATTATATTTATTTTAGAATTCTTCTTCCTATTAGGGATTTGAAATTATTATAAGTTTCGATTCTTTTATGTGTCGTGAAGTTGAATAAAGTAAATAAATTGAACTTGCTTTGTAGAGTGGAAGTGTTTTCAATAGCAGTTGGAAACAAATTATTTCTAATTCGTTTACCTTTTTTTTTTTTAAAGAGATTAAAATTTGTTCGAATTCCAATTTCCAAGGGTTATTGAATTAAATCAGATTTTTATTAAAAAGATCTGATTTGCCAAGGAACCCAGTTGTCTCTGCTACCATATAGTGGTAGGATACTGGTATGCATTAGCACTTAATGTATAATTGTGTATTTAACGTCCTAGGACTATAAAAGTAGTTTGTCCTCACACACCTTCTCGCACCTGATGTCCAACAACTGTCAGCAACCACCTCAGCCCAGTCCTCCTGTACCTACATTTCTTTGGTACAGGAGTTCTTTAAACGCCTGCCAGGCGCGTGGAGGAATTGTAGGCTACCCCCACAATACGTGATACCTTGGTATTCATCCTAAACATACCCTTGATATGCAATTAATTATACACAAGTGTATAAAGTGTTGCATAACCTTTTGTGTAAAGGGGATATTTAAAAAAATAGCCTTGTGAATGGATCAACCTATGACACAACAAAATAAAACGAAGAAAACAGTTAAAATTTTTTGGAAAATTGATACTCTTTCTATACAGTTCCTGGGGTATGAAGCGAAAATAAAATGTTGAAATAACTTTTTCACCTCCTTCCCAAAAGTACATTTTTTTACATGCCTTGATGGAACAAAAAGTAGCGAATTTCGATACAAAGTCAAAAAATTATCTACTGCACATGCGCAATTGCAACTTGAACTTTTTGTACGTCTCGGTGAATTTCTCGCATGGATTAGCTACTTTCTCAGTTTTTATTATTTCTTGCTAGGAACTAAATACTGTTTTTTTACAAACATTCTAAAAACAATCAAATTGTCAAAAATTTAAAGAAAAATTTTGTGGTTTTAAAAAAATAAAATTATCAATTATGAAAAAAAAAATTCATCACCACTTTTTGGGGGGCTTGTTGCAAAAAATAGTGTGTGAAACACGAGCAAAGTAGGTGACTGATTCTTGTGTTATTTGCAGCCTTTAGCTCGTGCTGAAAAATTCACACTCAAATCAGTAACCTACTTTTTGCGCTGGTACCACAAATAACTATTTTCCTAGTCTCACCATATTATCTACCATCAAAATGACGCCGGCGTTTCATTAGACACATTGTATAAGTGCGTAGCTGTATGAGAGGAATAAGAAACGTGAGTCATTTCGCATAAGTAAGGAGTAAAATATGCTCAACAAATTACCAAAATAAATACGTTGATAGAGATTATTTCCACTTTCAACGTTTTTCTTGAACTAATTTCCTGAGCACGAAGGTCTCTCATTTAATTGAACACATTCCGAAATAATCCCCAATAAAATTTCCCCATCTCACTAATGAAACGTTCAAACTTTCATTTCAATTATCTTATATTATATATTTTGTCGTTTCACCATCTAAAGCTGTGATGGCAGAACCAAACCATATTTACATGCAACAGAATCCAGCTGCTGTTGGCAGAATGCCTTCATCACACACGAACTAAATTCTTCTTTCTTTTTTTCCTTTCTTAATGTACCTATGTAATATATTTTTCGTTTTTTTTTATTTTTATTTTTTTATTATTTTTCGTTCGTAATATTGTTTTTTTTTTTTTGTAACATTTATTAAAACATGAACCCTTATGTTTGTAACAGAAAAGGTAAATACTTTTCTAGAACATCATCCATCCGTTATTATACTCCACTTGCACACACGTCCTTTGTTCCGGCTGCAAATCTTTTCGACATAGGTATGATCTAAGTCGGTCTAGCGTGTCTGTCGTTACTGGATTTGCAGTTTGGCCTGAATTTTTGAGAAGTTGGCGCCGCAGTCGGATGATATTAACGTCAACTCAAAATTGCGCTTAAGATAAGGATTTAGAATCGAGTTTACTTGTAATATTATACTTTTTGCGTTTTTTTTCTTTTCTTAATGACTGTTTGTGTGGTGAAACGGTTTCCGTATAAATTACTTTAGTTTCAATAATTACGTAATATAGGTACCATAGGAAGCAAATACATCGTCCTATCGAAAGGAAACCGTCATAACTCAAAAAAAAGTACCTAGCTTAGGTATAATTTTTGATACTTGAAAAAAAATTACTATTTAAACATTTCCCGAATAAAAAATCACTGATTTTCTTTATTTCATTCCCAAAAGAGGTAAAAATTAGATTATTAAAACGAAATTAATCCATGAATAGTAAAATATCTACGACGAATCACGATGTCACTATGTGATTGTAAAAAATAAATTGTAAAAAATAAAGATTTACATGAAAAAATTTTAAAATAATTATTTTATAGTAATTATTTATAAAATTGAAAATAAATTTTTCTATTTTTTTTCACAATGGCAGCGCTGGCCAGTGTCGGAGCTATGACTAGGCCTGTGAAGAGGATTTCCCCTTCCCCCCAAAAAACTGGCACCGAAAATTTAAATTATATTTGGAGAAAGGAGGGTCTCTTAAAATGAGAACAAGCAAACAAAAATTTTTTATGTGGAACACTGGCACGGTGAAAACCTAGGTGGGAACTTTGGTAGAAAGGAGAGAAGAAAAAATGTGTCTGTGTTAGCAGGTATGTGGTTGTGTGTCTGCGCATGGCCCAAGAGAAGTTTTTATTTTCAGATTTTATTGTATAATAGGTACTCTTATATATCGTGGGACATATTGTTTGAGGCGCTGAATTCGAATTTGATGTTAATTTTTTCATTGGACCCATTCTTTGACCCTCACTGGGCCCAAAAAGGGGAAGAAGTTTTTATTTTCAGATTTTAGTATGTAATTTATTAATGAACACTTAGCTCAGGGTTACAGTTAGATGTCCAAGACATCTGTCAAGCAAATCTGACACCATGGGCAGCTGTACATTTATATATATTTATAATTATATAGAAAAGCCAATTTTTTGCTAATACAGTATAGTATGAAATTTTTGTCTGATAGTCATGAAATTTGAAACAAACCATAGTACTAGCCAAGAAGCTGACCTATTGATTTTGTTGCACATCGGTTGTATGGTACTTCCGGTATTGCTGTGTTTGTTTTAGCTGTAGAATTTTTTATTTTTTATTCAACAGCTACGAAATTCAAAGCAACTATTTATTATAATTTGTTATAAATTGTTATTAATTTTATTGTGGATTGACTGTAGGGTACTTCCAGTAACACTATTTTTATTTTTATTTTGGCTATGAAATGCTTAATTTTAGACCAATAGGAATATAATTTAGAACAAAAATATTTAATTATGAACTATTCTAACATGTTACTGATTTTGGTGCAGATCAGCAAAATAGTATTCACGGTGCTGCTATTTTGGGTATTATTTTGACTATAAAATGTTTGATTTTGAACCAATAACTAAAATATTAACCATAATTTATTTCAACATACCAGCAATTCTGGTACGGATGAGTGGAAAGTTATTTCCAAAAGTTGATTTTTGTTTAGATTTTGAAGATGATTATTTTTAATTGTGTAATTTTACGTTAACAGTTACAAAATTTAATAATAACTTTTTAATGTTGCGTTTGAAAGCTATCAAAATTTTTTCCACATTAAATGCTTCAATCCTCCCCGGCTGATACTGAAGCGCACTTTTTTTCCACCTTATCCTTGCTCTTCGTAGAACATTCATGCCTCTCATCCCCTCTTCAAAGAACAAGGAGTTAGGTACGCCATTGGCGCTGGCACAATTAGAAGTCTGACATTTATTCATTAAAAATTAGTAAAGAACTTAAAGTTTAGAAATTTTAAAACTGATTTTAAAAAAATATTGCACGTGAATTTAGAATTATTTAAACCTGGCAACAAAAATTTAATACTCTTCTTCAGAGAAGTCTACGTAGATATTTGAAATAATGGAAGAACACAAATGAAAACAGATAATTTTTGAGTTGTGACGATTGTGTCCTTTCGACGGAGCGACGTAAATGAATTTTTTTTAAGTGCGTTTTGAAATTCGAACGATTTGATTTTCTCTTTACAGGTTGGCTCAAAGTGTAAAAATCATGATCGCTATTGCCATATTCGTAACATACAGCCTTCAGTTCTACGTACCAATGGAGATTATTTGGAAATCTGTGAAGCCTCGATTCAGCTCTAATCACACATTCTACGAATGTTTACTACGAGTTTTCTTAGTCACATGTACAGGTACGCGAGTATAATATAATTATTAATTAATACACGAGCATAGCATACACTCATTATGTAGGTATAGCATTTTGAAAGACTTTCTTGCAACAAGAATATTTTATCAACCGCTAAAGTAAAAGAATGTCAATAAGAGGAGTAGGTAGTTAGGTACCAACAGGAACATTCAGTGGCATATCCATGATTTTTCCGTGGTGAAGGATTGAAAAAAAATGAAAATTAGTATAAAAACTAATACAAAATTTTCAGTGTTATATCCATGAGAAATATGCCTTTCAATATTTTGAATAAACTAGTAGTTTTATACCAACGTCATAAATTACAGTTTAATAAAATTGTAATACATTTCTGAACCCACGCATTTGTAAGGAATAGAATAGTAGTAATGTAGTATACCTCGAATATGAAATCGTATAAAATCCGAGTACGACAAATTATTCAAATCTTCTTACTCACACCATCTTGGACTCTTCAGTCAATCTGATCTGACCAGGGTTCACGTCAAGCAGTCATCGTGTGGGGTATTCAATGAATTTTTTCAACGCGCCAAAAAAAAAATTACTATTTTGACAAAAAAAGGTCTGGCAAATCGAAGTAAAAAAAAAGAAAGACAGAAATAACGAGTCAAATTTTACAACAGCTTGGGCCAAAGGAGGGTTAACGAACGAGGCACTTTTTCTCGCGCAGCCCCTGAATATAACACTGTATTTCATTACAGAAAATGAGTAGGCTATTCACTGACAGAATGAGTGGTAAAGGTATTAGTTCGTAGCCTCTCTAATTTTTGATAGTAAGCTTTAGATCACCATTGTCATTTTATTCTTTTTATTAAATTTAATCGGTTCATAAGCGTAACGTTTCACTGACGATTATTCCCAAAAAAATTTCTAACAATAAAATATACAAACTCAATTTTTCCATCTAAAATGTCATTACTGATTTTACATTTTGTTTGTTCACAGTGATCATTGCAGCTATAGTCCCCCAGCTTGGACCATTCATTTCCTTAATCGGGGCCGTATGCTTGTCGATGTTGGGTCTGATTTTCCCATCGATTATCGAACTTGTTACATATCAGTCTGATAGTGGTCGAATGTCGTATCTGATGATTATCAAAAATGTATTGATAATAGCGTTCGGAATTTTGGGATTCATTACTGGGGCTTACACGAGCTTAGGAGAGATCATAGAACAACATTTTTCACACTCAACGCAAAAGTAATTTATGAAAATGTTATTGATTTGTTTCATTTTCAACGTGGTATCTTTTTATCTTTCGATTACCGTTCGGATTAGTTTTGTAAAAGTATTTTTTATTTAAAATGTTCTTGAATACAATTACTTCATTTTAATATGAATAAATGTTGTTGTTGTTTTCATTTCGTGTTTCTTCTTCTCCTTATCACACCCATTTTGAAAGGACATCCACATATACATTCAGAGTTATATGGTCGTCGATTAAACAGCACAAGCCAATGATTTATTTATTTTATATTTCATAGGTAGGATTAAATGAAAACTAAATTTTTCATAGAAAAAAATACAATTTTTCGTTCAAGAAAACTATACCCAAAACAAGGGTTACTCTCACCACAAACACACAAACGATTTTTCCTTTTACCTGAGAAAAAAAATTTTTCCAAAGGAATTCATTTTAAAATAGACGAGAAGTAATTCTACACCTCTCAATAATGGTCACGCTGCAACATAACACACTTGTACCGGTGCTTCTCCTGCTCTCATAAGAGCAATAGTATTATTTCAACCCCTTTTTAAGTTTCAATCTCTACATCGCATAACTGTGGATGTTCTTACTGGTGTCGAATAAAGCAGCTTCATCTAGTATAAGAGAAAAAATCACATGGTGTTGGATCCGAGATGTAGTTTGACAAGGAGGCATCAAAAATGCTTTCCAAATGGATTAATTTAACGAAAGAAGACATCCAAAATAAGACGAGATTCGGAAAACTGTAACTTACATGACTGTTTAGACAGCAAGGGATAGATGTTTATGAAAGGGTTGGAGAGTTTTTGTTCAATGTAAAACACGTTTCCTGTATAAAGTCATAATTACCTATGATTGTGTCAAATCCATAATTCAAATACAAGAAGCTGCTACCATTGGACTGAAAAAGGTTTTAGTGATTCTAGTAACTTAAAAACTCTTCGCTGACTGGTATAAGGCTCTGTAAAGCGTATACTAGGATTACAAATTTATATTTCGTAAGCCAAAATTTTCATAATTCGTCATTACCATTAATAACAGAGTATTCTGTTATATTGAATCAGGCCTATCAAGAAGGGTGAAGGGGTAACACGGCAAATAAGAAAATCGACTATCGCAGGCTAAAATGATTGAAAAAAATTTCTTGACCGAAAATATTTTGATTTCTTAGGGATAAGAAGTTTGGAAAAATTTTCTTCACGGGTGCGCCAATGTTTTCTATCGACAATTCATAATTGAAAAACTAACACCGAATAAAAACGTGATTTATTCGAAAAACTGAATAAATCTCATCATAATTCGCAAATATCAGACCCAATGATCAGCACTGCAAAAGAACTGCGCCAGAGTAGCATTAAGGAATATCTTCCATGTATTTGAACATCGAACAAAGAACTTCCATTCTTGTTGCCAGTCAGTGAAAAATGATTCACATTTGTCCACACTGCGAAATGACAACTGGAATTTTCGGTTTATTATTCGGTCCAGTAGGAACATTTTCTATTTTCCTCATCACCAGGAGTCCATCAATTACCCTACCAAACACGACATGTTTTCCATCCAGAAATTTACAATTTGTACAAGTAATATAAAATTGACATCCGTTAGTATCTTCTCCACTATTAGCCTGAAAAATAAACGAAAATTGTTGAAATATGACCGGCATATTAAACATAAAATAAAAACTAACATGAGCGGAAATTCAGAATACCATGGCTAATAGTCCGGGGGCGTCGTGTTTTATGATGAAATTTTCGTCAGGAAATTGAAGACCGCCATAAATGCTCATCACGCCGGTGCCATCACCCTGAAATAAAAAATATAATATGGATAAAATAGCTCAGTTCATAACGGCTCGTAAAAACATTCGAAAAATACAATACATTAATGAAGTCACCGCCTTGAATCATGAAATCTTTGATAACACGATGAAAAGTGGATCCTCTGTAACCCATTGGAATGTCATCACGCTTATATTCTCCAGTACAAAACTGACGAAAATTTTCGCACGTTTTAGGAACAACGTCGGCATACAGCTCAATTATCATTCTACCGATTTCCTGCAATTTCAAAAAAAATAATATCGATACGGATAAATACTTCATACGAAACGCAACAAAATTTGGTGAAATTATCATACTGTAGTTCCAACGCTAACATCCATAAACACTACAGGATTACTTGGACTCCTCAATTGAGATTGAATTTGAGCCCAGGAAGGCATGGCTGAATGTGTTCAAGAAATTCCGTACAAATTAAGGATATTCCTGCGGGCAAAAGTAAATTTAATCAACAGATGAACAAATTAACGCCAGGAATTACAATATAATGTCCAACAAATAATGAAAGTAACACGCTACATTATTACGCGTGAATGGTAAATTACTTTTTACTGTCAGATAAGTCAAGTATAATAATTACATACCTTGCTACATATTGCACCGAATGTGAAAATGAAAAAAAATTTATATTTCATTATTTCAAAACCAAAATTCAAAACACACGTAGAAATCACTGGTGTCTCGCCGCAGTAAAATATTAGGACCCAACGTCAGTGCAACCAACCGTGCACAAACAAAGTAAACATTTCGTTTGTCACCCGTTTGGGACTTGCCTTTTTACATATAGTCAAAGCTTTTTACCGACTGCGTCAGAAGGAGGTATTTTGTTTGACTCTGTTCCTGGCAATCTAACGAAATTTTTTGCCACTCTACAGCGTTCAATATTCATCGTACAAATATGAAATAGGTATCAAAAAATTCGTATTTTGAAGGTTAGTAACACTGTCCAAAAAAAATTGAAAAATTCCCTATACCAGACCCACAATTTTCATTCAAAATTTGGGGATGTTTTCAACACAAAAAGCAACATAACCAATCACAATCCAAGATTCAACATATAAGGAAATAACAGATGCTGATTGGGTCTGCCAAAAGTTCTTATAGTTATATAAATATGTATTTCAAATGTCACCACTTCTCCCAGTAATATATTAGCACCAGTAGATGTATTATGTAGGATTGGTTCATTTAAAGTCTGCTGATATCTGCTTAATAATAGCTATAATGAAAAATAATATCAGGAAGGCATATGTTAGAAAACAAACTGTGATTGGCTCATTTAAAGTCTGTTGATATATCTGCTTCAAAATAATAATTATAAGAAAAAATGAAAATACCATGTTCCCAGAATTTCCTTAAACCAACCAATCAGGTAGGAGTACTGAAAAATGAACTGTGATTGACTCATTTAAAGTCTATTGACATATCTGCTTCAAAATAATAATTATAAGAAAAAATGAAAATACTATGTTTCCAGAATTTCCTTAAACCAAGCAATCAGGAAGGTGTACTAAAAAATGAACAGTGATTGGCTCACTTATGGTTGTTAATTGATCACTTATATATAATTATATTTCATATCCCATCATATGTATCAGTCAGCTTTTTATTTCTCTGAATTGTGACTTGTGGGATTTGCATTCACCTCTTCAGGATTGAGAAAATTTTCAAGATTAAAACCTAAAAATAAGATTTCCATCTCAATATTGTGTATAATTTGTTGGGATACGATTCCCTCACTTCCTCACAAACACATAACCTTACATTGACTAACACTGTATGTGATGTGAGGCGTACAGAACGAGGATCGAAAGAACTTGAGACTTTTTAATTTGACAACATTTTATTGCGGACTAAAATATGTTTCACAAACGAAATATGAAATGGCTAAGCAACAGCGTTATCGGATCGAGAATAGTAGGGGAAGCACTTCGTGATGAGAGTGTACGTGTGACATATATATATAATGTGTTCGTGATGATGATGCAGAAAGAGAGAAGGTGGGATTTCCGTTACAACACCCCCCTGAAATTTTACCATTCGAGTTCTTTATCATGTTGTACGCTGAAAGTAAACGAATTATTATTATTTCTAAAAAAAAATTTTAAATACAAAAATAATATATGCATAATAAAAAATAAAAAAATTATTGACATCGTATTATTCCAACATTATTGTGGTAACTTTGGTTCCTAAAATAATTTTGTTGTGCTGTGCTTCGAGAGTAAAAAAAATAATTGAGTAAAATAAATAAATAAATAAATAATATGGTAACATGCACGGAATATTAAATATTAATATATGATAAAAAAATGGTAGTGTGCAAAAAAAAAATTATTAAAGTACAAAAATTGGTAACATGCAAAAAAATATTCAAATATTATGTGTAACGAATATGTTCGTCATATTTTAATATAGACGTACATATTTCGTTCACAGAAAAATACGTTTTTCTTACTAAGCAAATTCTTTCCCTAATATGTATTATCAACTGGCGAAAGTACTGTTACTTCCTGCCATCAACCATTACACGTTTTCTAACGGAATATTCGAGTATCTGAACATTCTGGTACCCGAATATTCTAGAAATAATTAAATGCCTAAATCAGCAAATCCCTACTCTACACTCAACACCATAGAAAACCATATACCTTGACAGGTATATAAACTCTGTTTTTCATTAAAATAATTGTATTGTATAGAAATGTAATAGTAATCTTGACACTGCGTAATAGTGTAATATATTTTATTGTAAATAAACTGGTCAGTTGTATACTGTACCTGCAATATTCATTCAGTCTTAGACTGTGAATGAATACTTGTAAATTTAATATTGTGTTTTAAAAGTAAAGTGATAAAATTTATTGTGTGTTTCAATTTAATGAAAGTCTTTCATTTAGTTAAGGTCCACAATAGTTGTGGATAATAAAATTCAATTAGTTAAAATAATTCTCGAATACTATAATATTCCTGTGAATATTATCGTATATCGAAGGAAGTGTAATCGCCCCAAAAGAGGTTAGTTTCCAGTACTAAACCACCTTTTTTGGCCGTTACATTATGTATATGAGATGATTCATTCATCGTATATTTTGAATGGAGAAGAAAAAAAATAAAAGGAGAAAAAAAAAATATTCACGAACATATATTACATTAAAGGAAACAGAGAGAAAAAAAATTGACAAAGGTATTTGTGATTATAAGTTCGTTGAATTTTGAAGGAACGTTACGTTTTGTATCTTATCTGAATAGTATGACATGTAAAAGATTGTAGAATAATATACGTTGCATCGCTTATTATCTTTCCTGTATTGCTATTGTATTTGAACTGGCATCTAACATGTTTTACGATAAGGCAACCTTTTCGATTTATCTTAATTGTGATCATGTAATGGGTTTTAATCTTTATTGTGTTTATTGTTGGTGGATTTTCTTTCATCATATTGTGTAGGAATATTTCGTGTATTTCTCTCACGCCTGTTTGAAAAAGTATAGGGTTTTTATTATACGAATTGTAGGGTTTATTCTTGCTCAATTTTAATGCAGTTTTCTTTGTTGTAATTTTCGAGAAATCGAGTATCTATTTCTTGCAAGAATTTTCTAGTAAATTGTATTGTTAAGTACTCTTTTTGCGATAATTGAAGGTTAATTTTTCAGCAACTATTTTCATGTTTCGACTTATATTTTGGACTTGGGACGACTTGTACTTTGCAGGGAAATTTTCAACATATTATTAATTTGAAATAAACAAATTATTATTATATTATGTGTATGTTAGTTTCGTTTAATACTTTGACAATTATATTTTTGAATTTTGAACGATCTAAAGATTTGGTCAAAATATCAGCAAATTGGTTTTCAGAAATCACAGTTCTAAAAAATATTATTTTTTCTTCGAATGCTTCTAATATCGAGTAGCATTTAATCATTAGGGCTCTCGATTTTTTCTGACTACCCCCGAACATATTTTTTGTGTTGAAATATTATCTTCCATTATATCTACGATCAATTTCTCTCCAAAAATTTCATAATTCATTTGATGTATGACTTTTATCGTATCTAAGGTGTCAAAAACTGCAATTATTTCTGCTGCAGTACTTGATGAGGCGTGAATAGTTTGCTTAGAGCAATTCCACTCCACCAAGTCTCCATTAGCAAATAACATAAATCCAGTTATTGACTTACCCTTTTTGAGATTATTTAATTCTATATTTGTTTCGTCCACCTGGGGTACATATGAGGCATCAATATAAGCCTGTATTCCATCCCTTTCCGATTTGTATATTATATTATAATTTTTTGTTGTATTGACATACCTAAAAATGCTTTTTACGTAATTTTTGAGTGTGTCATTAGAATTATTTTGAAAATGGGAGAAAAAATTGACTGGGAACAATATGTCTGGCCTTGTAAGTCTTGCTAAATATAATAGCCCTCCTATCATTGACCTATATTCGGTATCGTCTCTACCATTTTCTATTTTATCTATTTTCAAGCCCGTTTCCATAGGGGTATTAGTATTTTTTAATTCTGAAATTCCAAATTTCTTTAACATTTTATCTATATGTTTATATTGTGAAAGTATTATTGTATAATTATCGATGTTTCTAACTATTTCTAAACCTACAAAGAATCTAGGATTGTTTATTATGGTAATTGTAAAGTCTTTTTGCAACTCCTCATTTATTTTTGTAATGGACAGTTGCGAGTTTGACGCAATTAATATGTCGTCCACATATGTTAAGAAGTATATTTTTTCATTATTATTATTTATTGTATAAAGACATCTATCACTCTTGGTTCTAGTAAAGCCCATATCCTTCACTTTCATGTCCAATAAGTCATACCATGATTTGCTTTGATGTTTTCAATCCATAAATTGATTTCCTTAATTCGAGTACCTGATTTGTATTTATATTTATCCCTTCAGGTCTTCTTACAACAATAGGTTTTATTATTGGTGAGTTTAAATATGCGGTCTTCACGTCATATTGTACCATTATTAATTTTTCTTTATAAACTATAGATAATAATAATCTTATGGTTCCTATCGATGCTACTGGGCCATGGGTTTTGGCAATACCATATTTGGTTCGATCTTTAAAACCTCTCGCCACAAGTCTCGCTTTTGGTTTTGGATTTCCAAATTCATCAAATTTTATTGTGAAAATCCATCTTGTATCGATAAGTTTTTGGTGATCGTAATCTACTATTTTCCATACCTTCATGTCATCGAGAGAATTGAATTTGTCATTTATGGCCCTAATCCAATCTTCCCTAAATGGGTTTGTATTTATTTCAGAGAAAGTTTTCGGAATATTATCCTCTATGTATATTTTATTGTATTTAATGTTGACATTCATTATAATTGGGTTAATTATTCCTAAATCATATTCATAATCTGCTGATTTTATTGTGGGGGGTTTATTATTTATTTTTAATGATTTTATATTCTGTGTTTCATCCATTTTTATATCACATGAAATATAGGATATTGTGTTATAGGGGTCTTTAAGACAGTATCCGGTATTTGTATAGCCCATCATTATATTTTTCTCAGCTCTATGTGCTAATTTCGGGTCAATTTTATTTTTTGATTTTGATTTTGCCTTTGTAGCATTTGTCTTCTGACTTCTATAGGTATATGTCTATATGTTAATGCCCCGAAGACTTTAAGATTTTTTAAATTTGGTTTTTTCCCATAAAACAATTCATAGGGTGTTTTAAATCCTTCATTTGCTTTTGTGGGGGATCTATTAATTAAATAAGCTGATGTAACCACAGCATAGGACCAATATTTTATATCAAGATTGGCATCAATTAACATGGCTCGTACTCTCCTCATTAAAGTTTGATTCTGCCTTTCAACAATACCATTTAACTCCGGCAAATACAGTGCCACATAATCCATCGTTATGCCAATCTCATTACAATAATTTATTATTTTGGCATCTGTATATTCCTTCGCATTATCACATCTTATAGTACCTATAGGGTATTCAGGGAATTTGTTTTTCATTGATACTATAATATTTTTAAATTCATTTGTCACTTGGCTTTTATTGGCAATAGGCATGACAAAAGTGTATTTGGAAAAATGGTCTATAAATGTTAAAATATATTTTTGGTTTGCCACAGATGGCGTAAACGGACCCATAATATCTGAGGACGCTATCTCCAATTTCCTAGTTGGTTTAGTCCTAATTCCTGTATGCCCTAATCTTGAGTTATTGGCAATACAACATATTTGGCAATTTACAAAATCTTCATCCCTAAAGTTTAGATTTTCGGGAATGCCAACTGCTCAAGTTTTTAATTTTTGCAGATATCTGGCATTTAAATGCCCAAGCCTCCTATGTATTATCAATTTTTTATTAATATTATTATTTATTTGTGTTTTATTATTATCGATATTATTTTCATTTCTTTCTTCTATTATTTCCTCATTTTCACCCCCCTAAGGTGATTCAGTATTCGTATCATCATCTTGAATTTCCAGTTCTACTGTAAAATCATCCCATTCATCATCTATATTTTGAGTGACTGGGGTACATATTATATTTTTAGGGTTCTTATTACTATTTTCTATTTGAGTTTTATTATTATTTTCGATATTATAATATATATGAAAAATTCTTTCCTCTTTTTTTGCAGTCATAATTATTTCTGCATTTTCAATAAAATATATATTTGCAATATCTTTCTGTTGATCGATATTGATTACTCCAGTATTTGTGATTTTTATTGCTGAAATAATATCTAGGTTTAGATCTGGCACATAATGGACATCGTTCAATTCTATCAATGACTGAATTTTATTAAGATTTTCGACTTTGATCACCATTCTACCTGTATGAGTACCATATAAAAAGGTGTTTTTTCCGGCACATTGCAATTTTATTGGGGTCACAAATTTTTTAACATCTACTAATTTATTAAAATCAGACGTTAGATGTACCTCTGCAGCCCCGTCCAAAATTGCTATGTGGTTCAACATTGTATAATTTTCATTATTATAATATTTATTATTATTAATTAATTCATTCAATAACCATTCGTTATTATTCTGATTGAATTTTTTGATCATGCAAGACATTTTTACTTGCTGTTCCACATTATCTTTTTTGTTATTACTAGGTAGATTTACATTTGTTTTTGGGGGATAATTTCCTTGATTATTATTAGTATTATCATTATTATTATTTGGTTGTGGATTATTATTACCACAATTTTGTGCTATGTGCCCAAATTGCCCACATTTGTAACATTTCGTATTATTTTGATTGTAATTTCTACCATTTCCTCTATAGTTATTACCTCTATAATTCGAGTTACCCCTATAATTATTTCCTCTATAATTTCCATTACTATTATTTCCATTATTATTCGTATTATTATTTTGGTTTTGGTTTATTTCATTACCATTACCATTACTATTACCACCATTATTATTAAAATTATTTCTATTACCATTTCTATAATTATTATGACCATTGCCGTTACCTCTATAATTATTATATCTTCCCCTATAACTATATCTATTGTTATTTCCATTGTTTCTAAAATTATTGTTTGATTGATTATTATTATTCTTCTTCTTTTTCTTTAAAGTCTGATCCCTAAATTTTTGGTCAGAGTCCTCTCTCAATATTCTTTTAAAGTTATCTATATTTTTTTCATTTGACGGTAAATTTTCAAATTAGAAAAGTGAAATTTAATGAAAACAACGATAAATTCTTGGGCGCCTGTGAAAACGTTGAAGTCGAGAGTCTGGAGAAAGCAGATCAGATACGAGAGGATCTTGTGGTTTGGTAGACCAGTGCATACAATCAAAAACTGTTGGCAATTGTTCATGCTGTGTTCCGGAGAATAAAACAGAGTAAGAAAATTGAAAATTCAAAAGTTGCAGAGTAAAATTGTCGGAGTTTGGTGTCATCTGGGCAAGAAAGCAGCAGAAAAACATCGAAA
Source organism: Ericerus pela (assembly GCA_011428145.1). Taxonomy (NCBI): domain Eukaryota; kingdom Metazoa; phylum Arthropoda; class Insecta; order Hemiptera; family Coccidae; genus Ericerus; species Ericerus pela. The sequence goes on from WOFM01000354.1 coordinate 1,955,915, forward strand.
ATACTACGAAAAGTGAACGAAAAAATAAAAAGATAAGTAAAAAGTTTAGATTAATTAATAATTAATTCGTGTGATTTTGCTCAAAATTAATTTAAAAAAATTGAAATTTTGGTAACACAAAGTTAAATTTTGGTATACTTTCATGTAAATTCTCAACCAAATTTCAAGTAAAGTCGAAACTTGAAAGGTGGCATTAATAACCTTTCAAACTTTATCTTGTTGGTCGAGAATTGTAGAAAAAGGGAATCTTTGTTGGATGAGCTTCATCGAATCCAACAAAAGAAAACTTACATTTATGATTATTGACATTGGTGACAGAATTTTTCCTGTTCACAAATAATAAAAGATCTTTTCAAATTGATGAAAGGTAATAGATTATTTCCTTTTCAGCAGTAATCTCTTTCATATTTTTGTTGAATGATTTTTGCACTGAATATTAATTCATATTTTCCCAAATTTAATAATAAAATGTCACGATTCAATACAAAAAAGGTATTCGATGGAAGGAATTATGATGCCTGGGGGACCACGATGGTCTCAACACTCTATGCAGAGGGATTATATCCGATTATGCACGATGTTGAGACCAAAGTGCTATTTTTGGGACTGGAGTTGAACAATTTTTTAAACCCTGACTCTGGCAATGCTAATTCAGCTAGTCGAATGGCATATTTCCGAAATCAGGAAAAGGGAAAGGCTCTCATCTATCAGGGCTTTAACAACGAATTAATTGAAAGAGTAAAAGATTTAAAAACGATAAATCAAATTTTAAAAGTCTTAGATGAAAGGTACAAAAGCTGCACGCAAGTCACATATATTAACGCGAAGCAGGCCTTTCAGAGATTAAAATTTAATAGTGATGGCAATATGAGAAGTTATTTAGATGTGTTTTCGAGATCAGCCCAAAAAATAAAGGACTGTGGTAAAACTTTAGATAAACAGGAGGAGATAGAACAACTTTTAATATCCTTGAACATGGACTATGACATGACAAGGCTGGAGTTCAATACTTTAAGTCAGGATCAAAAAACAATCATGTTAGTTTTTCTGTTTACCCAAACAGGATGATGAAGAAGTTGGTGTTATTGAACAACTGTGTTCTCAAATTTACAAAAATCTAGTTATGTTCACTCAGAGGTATGATGAAGAATTTGTCCCTCACTCACCTCGATTTGTTGATGACATTTGGAATTTCTATTCAACTATTTGCTTCGAAGATTGCTGTGATACTGTTATACAGATAAATCCTTTGGGGTAATTTAACTTCATGAATTTGTCAATGAATTTTTCTCGATTTGTTTGCATTTAATGGCATTTATTCGTCGACAAATTAAGGCTGTTAAATGCACCCAAATCACCTTTAATTCATGTGTGTTTATAATTATTAATTCGCTGACAAATCAAATAGAATTCGTCGTTGAATTCTATTCCATTTGTTTGCATTTATCGGCGTTAATTCATTGACAAATCAAAGGGAATTTGTCGACAAATCAAGGCTGTTAAATGCACCCAAATCCCCTTTAATTCATGTGTGTCTATAAATATTAATTTGCTGACAAATCGAATAGAATTCAACGACGAATTCTATTCGATTTGTTTGCATTTATCTGCTTTAATTCATTAACCAGGTAGTGGATTCAATCAGAAATTACAAAATTAATGTCAACTATTGGTAGTTAATAATACTTCCAAGACTAACTTTTTGTGAAGAATCATCTTCCCTAAAGTTCTTTGAGATTATAACATGTTTGATCATCCCTTGTCGAGTTTTCAGTGTTTTGGAACAATTTGCACATTTCTGAGAAAAGAATAAGAAGTGCATTTTGTAGTATTGAATAAGCTTTTTAAGTTGAAAAATAATTTACAAAAATCATGAAATTAACTTACAAAGCTATTCATTATTTTACTCCACCAAAAACTAAAATGAAAATATTAAAAAGGAATAATAATGACGCTATTTAATTTTAAAAACGCTTTCATTTTGTAAAATGAAATGCAAAATTATTTAATCAATTGACCTATAATATTGGATAAATCCTGAAAAAACAATATTTTTGAATGAAATGTACGCCTTCATGGTGTCTCCATATAAGCCAATGTTAATTTTATCAGTATGCACAGTCCATTATATATATGGTCGAAGGAGAGAACGAAATTCTTTTAAGTTTCACTACGTGTTTGTACTTTCACTTATCACCAAAGGTCGTTTTTTGTAAAAAGAATGCCTGTTAACAGTGGCTTCAGCGGTGTTCCATTTAGCCCTATGTATTTCTTATCAGTTCTAGCAGTCCATTAAGCTATATAGTCAAAGACTGCCCATGTGGTCTCCATCATATACCTATATATCCTCGAAGATAAAATCACGATTCTACTGATTTTTGATTTGATTCGTGCCCACTCCTGGCCCCAGTCAGTCCCAGTCTTTGACTATATACATACCGGACTGCTAATACTGATAAGAATAACACAGAGTCTAATGAACAACCGGTGAAGTCTTTGACTATATAGCTTAATGGACTGCTAGAACTGATAAGAAATACATAGAGTTAAATGGAACACCGCTGAAGCCACTGTTAACAGGCGTTCTTTTTCGAAAAACGACCTTTGGTGATAAGTGAAAGTACAAACACTAGTGAAACTTAAAAGAATATCGTTCTCTCATTGCTTATATTGTTAGGAGTCACGAAAATATAACTGAATACAAATTCAATTTTCACACAAAGTACCTTTTTCGAAAAGTAACGCCTGCAGTGTTCGGCTTCAAGATTTTATCAGTTCTAGCAGTCCATAAGCTATATAGTCAAAGGGTGAAGTTGAGTGAGACACCCGTATCCCCGTTCAAAATGTTAGTTTACTGGTTTGCTGTTTTGTGAGAAAGTGACGATCACTAATATGAAAGATTTCACATTAATTGAATAAGAACAACAACCAGCGATGATATTAAACGAACACCATTGAAGAAACACTAATTTTGAAGTCAACACAATAAGTAAAAGATTCAGTTTTTAAGATCTCATTTTATTTTATGTTCACGTAACAACATTTGGAGATCGACTAACTGACAGTTGAAATACGAATATACAATCAGCTATAGCCGATGACGTCACAAGCAGCGACCACGTTACGACTAAATATACCGACTATGAGCGAGGTCATGAGGAGCATATTCTCACACGCCTCCTCAAATCATATATGAACAAAAACATATCGTGAATATATGATTTGGACAAAACAAAGTCCAAAGAAATAACAACTAATATATATCGTGGTGAAGCTTAATAATTATAAACGTATTAAAATATTAAAGTATTCGTGTAATCGTGTATGATAATTATCACAGTCCGTATAAAAATATAAAATATATAAAATGGTAAAAATATGACTGTCAGAACACATATAAATGGTAAACATATAAATCACAAACAACTATATTAAATTTAGGTCATTACAAAAATTGACAAATGCAGGCTTTGGCAGACCTTTAGTAAACAAGTCACCCAATTGTTGGGACGTTGGAATATACATATAAATAAATGATTTGTCAACGTGTGAACATATGAATCTATACTTAGTGTCTATGTGTTTCGATCGTTTGGAATTCCATCTACCTGACTTTATGAGTCCCAGGCAGCTCTGATTGTCCTCGTAAATCACGGATCTTTTAGAGTGGTCAAACCGAAAGTCATTAATTAAATTTTGCATCCACAGTCCTTCGGATGTTGCTTCGCACAAGGCAATAAGCTCACTCTCAGTACTGGAGAGAGCAACAGTGGGTTGCTTCCTACTAGACCAGGAAACCACAGATCCAAATACTTTTACACAATAACCAGAAATTGATTTGCGAGTAGAGACGCAATTTGCCCAATCAGCGTCAGAGTAGATTTCTATTATATATTTATTATTATTATCCCTATTATAAGTCAAATTTAATTGTGAAGTAGTTATTAAGTATTTTAAAACTCGTATTAAATATTTATAATGTTCGTGTGTGGCTGTGCTTTGAAATTGACTGAAGTAGGATATCGCAAAGCAGATATCTGGACGAGAACCCAACATAAGATACATAAGACAACCCAACAATTGCTGATATTGATTATTCAAATTACGATCTATTCCATTTAAATCACGATGCAATTGTAGTTTGGGTTCAATCGGAGAATGTGTGGGGATACAATCCAAAACACCAAAACGTTTGGCAACAGACTCAATTAAAGATTTTTGATTTATTTCCAAAAGTCCATTCTCACGATCATAATTTATGTTTAAACCTAAATATTTATTAATCATTCCCAGGTCTTTACACCTAAATTTTTTGCTAATTTTATTTTTATTGTCTATTATTAAATCATTATTATTGGAGCTGATGATAACATCGTCAACGTAAGTTAGTAAATAAACTATAGAATTTCCTTGTTTATGAATATATAAACAGTCATCAGCTATGCCTGGTTTAAAATCTAATGAAACCAAAAATTCATGGAACATAGTATTCCACACCTTAGGTGATTGTTTTAATCCATATATGGATCGGTTTAGTAATAAAACATTTCTATTTTTATCTAAATTACGTTTAATGCCTTCTGGAATTTCTAAGAAAACTTTGTCTTTAATTTTACCATTTAAAAAGGCACTACAAATATCAATTTGATGAATAAAATATTTAAATTTATTACTCAAGGCAAGTAACGCACGAACTGTTGACAGTTTGGCAACTGGAGCATAGACTTCGGTGAAATTAAAACCTTTTTGTTGCTGAAATCCGCGAGCCACTAACCTGGCCTTGTACAAAACATTACCAGCAGAATCAGTCTTTTTAGTAAACAGCCATCTACACGTGATTGTTGGATCATCCGTTGGACGTTTGACCACATTCCAAGTTTCATTGGAAGTCAAAGCATCAACTTCATCTTGAATCGCTTTCTTCCAGCGATCAGACTCAGAGGACCTCAACGCCTCCTCAAACGTCAACGGGCAATCACTTTCAACAGCATTAGCTATGAAAAAGCAAGAATCTATAACATCACCAAAATCTAGTATATTATTAATTTCTCCATCCACTTCAATACTATCAACATTCGTTTCGTCAACTTCCTTTATTATAGGGTCAGAGTCATCATATTTTGATTTACCTATAGACTCTTCATTGAACTCAACATCTCTGGAGAGATGGATTTTATGTTTAGTCACGTCCAGTAATTTGTAACCTGCTGGCGAATATCCCACAAACTTCAATTTATTACTCTTTTTCTCAAATTTATCCGAACTGTGAGTGAAATCCAACATATAAGCATCGCAGCCAAAAACCCTCAACTTTTTATAATCATACTTCTCACGGTGCCATCTTTCATAAGGAATGTAACTTTTATTGGTTGGACACCGATTTAAAATGTAAGCAGCACACAATAAAGCCTCACTCCAGTAAATTTTATCCAGGCTGCTTTCATATATGAGAGTTCTGGCCCTCTCTCCAAGAGTACGATTCATTCGTTCAGCTTTACCGTTTTGCTGAGGACATCCACCAACAGTGGGTTCTATGGAAATTCCTTTCTCAACACAATATGCTTTAAACTGTGAATTTATATATTCGGTACCACGATCGCACCGTAATCTCTTTACATTTGTATTAAATTTATTAGAAACCAATTCGTGATATTCAACAAATTTTGACAATACCTCAGTTTTGTTGTTCAGCAGATATACAAAACAAAAATTCGAATAATCATCAACGAACGTTAAAAAATATTTCTTGTCATTATACGACACTGGATTTATTATACCACAGACATCAGTATGGACTAATTCCAACGGACTTTTTGTTTTTTGTTCATGTCTGTCGAAAGGTTTTTTATGTTGTTTCCCCATAATACAGGGTTCACAAAATATTTCTCGATTATCAGACATATTAGGAATACGACCTTTATTAGACAACAGCTTGACATCATTATTATTCAAATGTGCAAGTCGCTTATGCCATAACTCTAACGGATTTTTATTTTTATTTTGTGTCAAATTACATGATTCCGTTACGTTATTATAAAAAGTTATTGTATATAAATTTGTTAAATTACTTTTCCCGGTTATAATTACGTTATTAGTTTTGTTACTTATTACATTAACAGACTCTTCCTCAAATACAGACCTACATCCAGCTCTAGCCATACATTTGACTGAGAGAAGATTGGTCGGAAGGTCTTTAGCAAATCTAACATTCTTTAATGTGATATTAATTCCATTTTCAGTTTTTAATTTCACAGTACCAACAGCTGAAACAACAAGTTCAACGCCCTTTTTGGCAACCATTATCGACTGAGGTTTTGTCAACATAATATATTCAGCAAATAATGAAATATCATTCACAATATGTGAAGTACATCCTGAATCTAACACAAAAACAATCTGTGGTGGTGCAGAAACTTTCGAAATAAGACCCTGATCAGGTACCAAGAAAGTCAAATCGATCTCAGAACATTCATTATTATTATTATTAAAAACATTATATGACTGTGAATTACTATTTCCATTATTATTACTATTATTATTATTATTATTCCTGTTATTATTCCCTCTGTTTGTAGTTCGATTATTATTTTTAGTATAACAATTTCTAGCTATGTGTCCCTGCTTATTACAGAAATGACATCGAATATTATTATTATAATTTTGATTCAAATTCTGATTACTAGACAAACCTGAATAATTATTATTACTAGAATTGTTGTCTTTATTATTCTTTGACTGACTAAGATTACGCTGATCATTAACATTACTATTCCTAAAACCACCATGATTTCTAAAATTACGGTAATTTGATCTACCCCTAAATTTATTGTGATATCGTCCGCGTGAATTATAATTCGAACCAAAAAAAGCATTCTCTTCACCAGGAACACTTCCTGATGAAGGTTTTGGATTTGATGCATCAGGAGCGGAAGGCAAGCTTCTCGTCATCTTTTCGAGGTCCAGTTCACGTTGGAAATTAATAACCTTTCCAATCGCAACTTCCCACGATAGATTGTCAGCATCCTGCATCATTATTTTCAGCGGACGGAAATCACTTGGTAACGATCTCATCATAGTTAAAATACATTGTTTTACAGACGTTGTCTCACCCATTTCAGCCAAACGTCGAGTAACAGACCGAAATTCCATCAAGTAATCCTTCAGCTTATCACCAGGCTTGAATCGCATCGAGTACATCTTGGATCTCAGCTCAATCATCGTCATGTCGTTGTCCCTTCCAGCAAGCTGCACAATTGCCTGGAACATCGTTTTTGCCGTATCGTAAGTCTGGATCGCCTCGATAAAATTGTCAGCAACATTATTAGCAATGTAAAACATCGCCTTCGAATTCAGCTTTTCCCATTCTTCAGTACGATTCCTACCCGATGGAACAGAATTATGTACAACACTATATAAACCTTCTTTTCGAAGCAGCAGATCCATCCGGTATCGCCAAGTACGCCCATTATCTCCGTTGAACGGTTCCAGCATCAATTTCATTTCACGTTCCATTTTCGTTAACAGTCGCACAGCAAACAGCAAAAATCAGCGACGAAAAAATATCACAGGCAGACAGCCAAAAATTACACGAAAATGAACAGGAACGAACTAGACATACCGCTTGAGAATACCGTTTACATCAGGATCAAACAAAGAGAATTTAAAATTGAATGACGGTTACTTGGCAAGTTTCTGCAGCACAATTTTGCTCAGACATCACAATGGCAGCCTCTTCAAGTACGATGACTGGGCCCATAACCTGTGAGAAAGTGACGATCACTAATATGAAAGATTTCACATTAATTGAATAAGAACAACAACCAGCGATGATATTAAACGAACACCATTGAAGAAACACTAATTTTGAAGTCAACACAATAAGTAAAAGATTCAGTTTTTAAGATCTCATTTTATTTTATGTTCACGTAACAACATTTGGAGATCGACTAACTGACAGTTGAAATACGAATATACAATCAGCTATAGCCGATGACGTCACAAGCAGCGACCACGTTACGACTAAATATACCGACTATGAGCGAGGTCATGAGGAGCATATTCTCACATGTTTAAAAACATAGAGCTACCTGATCCGCATTTAACCGAATTAATTACAAATTTCTAATTAAAAATTAGAATTAGACATATTTGTAAGAATATTTCGCAAGTAGATGAAAACATTCGTCATACAGCAACAAAAAATATTATTTTTATGCATCAATAAATCAAATTTTAAATTGATTTAACTGAAATTTTTGAACTTCTGAGTTTTATAAAACTACAACATTACCGATTTAATTCGTAATTAGAAGCAATAATTGTGCTTAGAAGAGACCTAGTCAAAGGAAAAGACAATAAGTATTAATAAATTTGATAATGAACTAACATTTTGAACAGGGATACGCCTGTTTGTTTTGAACACAGCTTTTTATCAGTATTAGCAGTCCAGTATGTATATAGTCAAAGGTCCCAGTACCCACTACGCTACTCCTTCATTTTTTTTGTAATTTAAAAAAGTTGTTTTTGCAATTTGCTTTAAAATTTAAATTTCCTGTTTATGGAGTGACATTAATTTGTCTATTTTGTGGTTAAATTAATCGCTAATCGTTATTTCGTTGTATTGTTGGTTTTAATTTTTAGGTTTTATTGTAATTCTATATTTACCAAACCCAAGTTTCTGTAGTCTCACTTTATTGACATGAACCTCGACTTGGATAATGTAATAAAAGCCAAAATCGCCATATCCAAGTATTTCAGCGGAAGGTACTTCTTGTATTATTATAATTTTTTTAATAATAATAATTGTCATCATCATACTGTCACCTTTTAAATGCTTATCTTCTGGGAGTCTCGCAATGTATTTTACACATCTAATTTTTCTCTTTTGCAGTTATCCAGAAATGGTAAAAAATCCCGTGCTTCTCCTGAATTATTTATTTCAGCATTCTTATATTTGTCGACCTGTTTTTACTCCCATCGTTGAACAGCAAAATCCGCCAAATCATATCGTTGCATGCATCGTTAATGGAGGAGAAGCCATTGGTAAGTTTACGTTTCTAGTCTTCACATTAAACTCTAGCACTGCAGTTAATTTGATACGGTATAATTAATTTAATTTTAGGCTCGGGCAGTTCCAAGAAAGCAGCACGAACTCAGGCAGCTCAAAAGATTTTGAGTATGATTCAAGACTGCAATGGTAATAACGTTATTCACAAATTACTGGTAAGTTGTTTCTCAACGTAGATAACATTATTTTATTGATGCAATGTGTAGATAATTTACCCGATACTACCGTTGAGAAAAATGAACTCAAGCCTGTTGAATCTGATTTCGAAAATTCGTATTCTCAGGTAATTCGCTGCTTAATTTTTTATATTTCGTTGATATGTATCACAACTATTGGTAAATCGATGGTATGTTGTTTTCAGATTTATACTAAATCTGTAATGACTCGAAGTGAAGGATCAATTTCATTTGATGGTTGTGTAGAAAACTCATCTTCTTTATTGCCATCTGACTTACCGTCAAATGGTCTTATACAACCTCAGTGGGAAGGCGAAACGAAATTAGGACGAGATTCTTCGCTAAAACGTTCACTTCCATATTCGGAGAGTTTTAAAACTGAAGAAGCGTTCTCTCCGAAAATTGGTAGTGAAAAAGATCAAAGCGGCAGTTTAACAAATAAGAGTGGTATAATCATGTCATTGGACGAATATTTTGATCCTTATTTTCATCTAAGAAAACATTCTAGTCAAGCATCCGACAAGTCGAATTCAAGTTCGGATGTAGAAAACTTTAATCCGAGTCAAAACTTAACAGAAATTACCAATGATGAAGTTGCCTCCAAGCCTCAGGCAAATGAACCGAAAACTAAATCAAAATCTATCCGCAAAACTGAAACAAAACGAGCCAAATTTAGTAATAACACCCCCTCGTATTTTTTGGATAGTTACTTCGATCCCTTCTTTAGGCTGAAACCAGTAAAAGACAATGCGGATAGAGATAATTCTCGAATAAATGTAAGTGTTACTAACACTCCAATTGACGAAGTTTGTAAAGACCTCGAAAAAGTTAAACCGGATACATCCATCACATCTGAGGTTGAAGTTTCTAAAATGGAGGTATGGTTTTTGATTTGTAATTGATAGTAAGTTTATAAGTTTTCCATTTATTATTTTTATTTGCAGAAAGCTAAATCTCCATTCGCGATTTTGCAAGAAAAATCAATAAAAAATTTGAAATTAATTCCAAGATGTTCAATGGAAAGAGACGGAGAAGGATTCAAGTGTAAACTCGTGTTGGACTCGTTTTCAAGTGAGTAACTACATTTTATTGTTTTTCTTTTTTGTTTATGCAACGTAATTTTTTTTAAAAATACTGTTTATTCCCTGAATTTATGTAGTCTACTGTGTAGTTATATGTCAAATATTGTAATCGTTATTGTAATGTGACATTTCTCCTCAATGAAGAAACTTCGTGCTCATGAACCTCTCACATTACATCGCTCCACAACGCTTCAAGTTCCTGGAATGAACCAGGTATTAATAATCAAGTTGTACCAATATTGTTGAATCACCTAAGCTGTTTGGCATTTCATTTTCCATTAACATTTTGCGAATTGAGTACTCGATTTTGGTGGTGTGAAATGGCTGAAAAGCGTAAATTAGTGGAACGATTTCTCGTCCAGGTGAAAAGACGAGTTAGTTGAGAGCCTTTCAATGCACTCGACTGAACGCTCCTACTAGAATCAATATTCATTCGCGAAATGAGGAACTGGAATGCCATTCATCAAATCTGTAAAAGGTGATGTTAGTTAAATTTATCAGTCGAGTGTATATGAAAGGCTCTCGACGTACTCGTCTTTTCTTCTGGGCGGGTTATCGTTTCACGAATTCATTGTATTCTGATTATGCGTCAGTGTTAACAATTGAGCCAACAAAAATGCACATGGGATTATAATGCTCCTGTCAAAACTGGTGTGGCTTATACGGAACACTTGATAATTCTTGAAAAATTTTCTTAAAAGCAGGTTTCAGAGCGTTACTATGTGCAAGCTGCGTTCAATATAGGTTGACTTTTTACCTGATATCATAGTTCATTGCTTCTCTTTTCCAGTTGCATGGGCGTATGTTTTGACGCTGTAAATCCGTTTCGTGAACATTGGATCGCCTTAACAAGATTTATCACCCCTTATTTTGAGAAAAGGAGCTTCTCTGATCCAGTTTTTTCCTGTAAAGTTAACTGTAAAGTTGCCGCTGCACAATTACGTCAATTTCCTTCGGAAGTGTTTCCTTGCAAAGTGACAATTTTCTTATCTTTTCTTATTATGTTCATTTTTTCTACTCATTCGGTGTACCTTATCATATCTGAACAATCTACTTTGGATTTTTTTCTCTTAAAGCAAAATCTTATTCCAGTTATTTCCAGTATCGGCTATTGATTTGACATTTACATTAGTTTCTCACACGCTTATTTCTTCGCCGCAAATTTCTTTTTGTTCATTAAATAATGACTACGTACCAAGTCAGTTGATTTGCTTTATGTAAATTCTCAATCGATTCTTTCGAAATTCGTGACGAAATTGTCGACGGCGGATATTCTTGTCTATGTTAATCTGAACTTGCGTGATTTCAATTGTCTTAAACGCCAGAAAAATGATGGCACATAATCATATATTAATATAAGCCATTAGAAGAGTCACTTGGAGGATTTTCAGTCAATTCCTTTTTTTAATGAATGTAATAGCATTGAAGAGTTATTATATTAGCAAAGTTAATTTATTAGTAGGGTTATTTTGTTTTATTTTTTATTTTTGGTAGGAAGATATTTTCCCAGTGTTACTTATTTATAATTATGAAAGTTAGATTCATTCGATTCAAAAGCAATGGAATTCATGGACGAAGAATGTAATCTAATTATTATTTATGTAGTTTGTGACAAGGCGTCACATATTTTTTGATTAGATTTAGGATAAGTGTGTATCACTCATCCGTCTTTATTAATGGTGTTCAGTGGCATCGCGTTGGTGAGGATACTAGTTCCCCAATATTTTTTAAATTTTGAGAAAAAACTGATATTGGATGAGTGGTCTATACGGTTGTATGGAAGAGTATAAAGAAAATGTGGCTCCGAATTTGTGCTTCCACCCTTAGTAATTTTGTTCACGAGACGTCACTGATAATGTGCGTGTTGGTTTCTTTGATTATTTATTTTGATTTTCACGCTAATTATGAGACAATCAGAGTAAGGTTATGTATTTTTAAATTGACAGAAAACCTAAAGTCTAATTATGATGATGAAAAATCTGAACCTGTTTTTGAATGACGTCAGTATTGAGTTGTAAGAAAATATCAATTTCCAAATAACCTAGTCGATAGATGATCATCGATCAGCAATTTCAACGTGGGGTCTATTAAATTCGTTTGGGTTACTAAAATGTTGAAAGGTTAAAGAAAAACGTTTGAAATAATATTTTAATCGAAAAAATTACCCTTTACCAAAAAGGGTATAGCTGAATAAGAATACTGAAAGTGCTCCCGCTCAGCTTTTTAACTACCCCTAGCCATTGTATGGTAACTAAAAAATAAAATTTTTTGGGTATTTTCAGCTCCTTAATGTGTTTTGAAAAATCAAAGAAACGTGATTTTCAGCTTTAATTTTTTAAAGTGAATATTGATGATTGATTTGTGTCAATTTTTTTTCAAAGATCTTATCAGTAAAAGACAAAAAAAAATTTTTTTCACTTGATCTAAATTAAAACTCGATTTTTTTGAAATGAAGAAAATTAAAAATAGCGGTTTCAAAATGTTTTTTTTTTAGATACGCTCACTAAAATTTCACAAAATACTCCTTAAAATTATGTCCATTTACTCCAAAATTTTTTCAATTTTATCAAGTTGGTGCAACATTTTCAAAAATTGAGAAAACAGATTTCTTTTCAACTTCCTCACAATTAAAGCTGTTTGTGAATTCTGTCATAGAAAATAATACTATGGACTAGTTTTCAGTTCATTCTGATTTAATAATTAAATAATCATTGAAACAATGTTTCCTCTTGAGGAAAACGTTATTTTTACCGACTGCGTACGGAGGAGGTTATATGTTTGGTTCGTCTATTTCCGGAACTAACGGAATTTCGTTCGCTCAGAGTTTTCAATGCATTTAAATGTAACAATTTTTTAAATATCTGCTCGATCGTCTTTAAAATTTTACGTGTATCTCTTCGGATAACCACCGCCCCGATGATCGTTAGATTTCGTTCCCGTATCTCGTCTTTTCAAATTTAATTTGATTAATGTAACTGTTTGAAATCTTACGTCAAATGTGAACGGTTTATTTTAGCTGAATTTGTATTTTGCATCGCGTAAGTCTGTCGCAATATTTAGGTCGTCGTTGAGCTTTCTAGTATCTCAACTAAAAGGCGTGCTACCGAATATGGATTTCTGGAGCAGTATGGCTCGGTATTCTTCCAACCTTATTAACATGAACCCGGTACAAAATATCGCAAAATAGGAGACGAAGTGTCAGATGTTTGGTATACTAGAGATGAACTGTAAAACAAGTTGACCAGTCGAGTACGAATGAAAGGCTCTCAACGCTTTCGTCTTCTAGTCTGGATACTTACTCGCCTCGTCAGTATTTTGTGATCAACAGTCAGTGTCTCAGTCGAGTAAAAAAAAATGCGCATGGGATTCCAGTGATCTTGTTAAACTGGTATGGCGTGAATGGAACACTGAATAATTTTAGTAAATTGACCAATAAAGCAGCCTTAAGAGCGTCTTCATGTGCGAGCTGCATTCAGTCATATTTCCTCATTAGCAATTTGCTTTAATGTCGTAAATCGGATTTTCCTTTTCTATGCTTTGGATGCATGTCTAATTATTTCAGATCCATGTCGTCGCAGTTAGATTTGTTCTTTCGAGGTCAAGTTGCGGATCTTTTTGCTGAAACCTGATACATTATTCCAGTTGTTTTCTTCGGATTTACATCGAGGATTCTTCAAGTTGGCGAAGTTAACCCACGAACAAAATTTTTTTTTGTTAGATGCTGCGTCGTGAAAAAAATTATAAATTAATTTATCAATTTTTCGATTTTTATTTGATGAAATGTCATGAGATCACATACGAGAAAGTTTATTTTCAAAAATAAGAAAAATGACGCAAATATGAAGTTTCCTTTGGATTCTTGGAATGGATTTGTTTGACCCTGAACGAAAAACGGTTGGTCAGAATCAAGAGATTGTAAAATTAATCTAACTCATTTTTCCGAATTGGACGATATAGTTGCTGCTGAAAAGTTTTGTGGATAATTATCACATTAGAGTTACGTGTTACATGAAAAATTACGGAAGAAGTCGACTTCATTATCATAAATTCCATTCTTAGTATTTTGACAGAGACGAGAGCCGTAGGTAGCAGTTTTCAAGCATTTCCTCAAATAATATTACGATTCGAAAAAGGAAGAAATATATAAGAGTTCTGTTTTCTGAATTATTCATTGTGTTAGTGTTTGAATAGTGACAGGTTTTGTTTCATTTAATTTAAAATTGCGCGCTATATCAGGTTATTTGATTTAGGCTTTTTTTTTTTTCTTCTATAATTTACCTTTAATAAATTTTATCAGTTTCACCTTGCTTGTCTATTAAATACTGTTGAAACCATATAACGCGCTTCGGTCTATAGGCGTAGGGATTAGGGAACTACGAGGAAACTTCTCCTCTGGAGAATTCATCCTCTCCGTGTAAACATTTTTCTAATGTCTTATTTTCAATCTTAGATCTCAACAGTAAATTATTCATGAATTACACGTTAAACATGAAAAAAATTTTTTGAGTATCCGAGAAAATTATGTTTTCCATTTTTCCTCGGAACGATAAATTTCAACAGCTAAAAATTTTCACATTCCTACGTCTATTAGGCCAGTCAGATTAGATCAAAAAATGGTTTTTCACTCAATAAAATCAGGCAAAACAATTTTCTTCGGATCCCGGTTGTTTCAAGTGCCCTTTTGAACATATTTAAAATCCCCCAAAATCTGACAGTGACTTCACTCCTAAAAATCCACTTTTTATGGCCCTCAGCAAGCTTTTAGTTATTTACTCATTTCCTAATAGGGATACCAAAAAATTGTTCGAACAAACAATGTAGTACATAAAATTTTCAACAACAAAGGTGACGACATTTTTTTATAAGTGCCATAGAAAGGTCAGAAAATGACTTGAAAGTTTGCGCATAACAAATAAAAGATACCGTACTAGATGAGGCTCTGTCTCCCCTATATATACTACTCAAATATACCCGGTCAGTTTATCAGACCTACCATATTATATCTATTTTCTATAAATAAATAAATTTTTATTTGTGAGTATATGTATGTAAGTTAATTTGCAAAACCAAAACTTCAGAACCAATTCATAAAACATGCATTAACTTTTTGTGAATATTTGTTTTATTCCAAAGAAGATTTGCTTCCTTGGGGGCTAAGTTGAGGATAAAAATAATAAACTATTTATTCAGAAATACGTTTCTTTTCGTTGACATTCTAACTAAAAAACGTAAATAAATTTTTTTTTTTTATTTGCAACCTAACCCCCAAAGGAGCTGCAGACTTCCAAGTTAACGTAAAACCTTCCATGAAACAAAGCAAATATGCATAAAAAGTTAATGCTTGTTTTATTGATGGTATTACAAACAAACATACACACCAAAAAATATAAATTTTTCATTTATATGTATTACATATGTAGTAGATCCATTCGGTTGACCAGTTATATTAGTTTAGTATGTATAGGGGAGACTGAGCCTTAAACATTAGAGTACCCTTCATTAGTGGTAGGTGCAAACTTTCGTGTCATTTCCTGAGCTTTCTATAGCACTTACAAAAAAATGTTAAGACCCCTTTGTTAATGAAAATTTTATATGCAATATTGTTTTATTCGAACAGTTTTTTGGTATCCCTATTGCGAAATGAGTAAATCACTAAAAACATGTTGCGGGCACAAAAAGTGCATTTTCAGAGGTGAAGCCGGCGTCAGATTTTAGGGGATTTTCCATACGTTCAAGAGGGCACTTAAAACTACTGGCTTCAGAAGGAAAATCTTTTCCCTATTTTATTGAATGAAAATATCTAATTTGAATGGTATATATGCTTCGACATGAATATTTTTTGCGGGTTTTCATACATAATATGACCGGAACATGTACCTCGTGTATGGTTATTTTTATTTAATTGAAGCATTTTCTTTACAGGTGAAGGAGCCGGTCAGAGTAAAAAAGTTGCAAAAATAAATGCTGCAATTAGTTTATTGAATCAATTAGACGAACGCTCGTAGCCCTGTTACTTCCCGTGATAAATTTTTGTACTGTTTACTGTGACAAATGCGTTTTCGTATACTTTTGGATTCAGTTTTTGATTTTATTTCATTCGTATTTTTATACGTTTTCATGTACTTTTTGGTTTCAATTTTCCATTTTGTTTTGTTCATTTTTTTTTTGTTTGGATAACTTATTGATACGTTTTATGTTAAACCTCTGGAGAAAATCATATGTAAGTTCTTTATTGATGCTTCATTCTTGTTAAGTAGGTATTCGCAATGTTGTGCGTGAGATTTCATTTTTTGTTTTGCTAAATATTTAAAAATTTCAGTAAAGTATTTCATTTCCTTTTAGTTCGTCTGATTCTTGTGATGTATGAGTGACATTTTTTCAGAATATGTTTTTAACAAAACAGTGTTGAGAATTTACCTATAGCTTTTTTCCAACGAGTTTTTGGCAGAACACGAGTTTACGCTGGATCTTGTCAACATAGTATATTCAAACCTTTCAGAAAATTGTGCTGCATATTTGTCAAGTCGTATCTTCGCTATTTTTCGCAATTACATTTTCAGATGGGTAATTTCTCAGAATATGTAAATTTTTTGGTGTAATTTTCTTCAAAAAATTTGTGGAAATTTTCTGGGTGGTATTATTAATATATACATATCGCAACAATTAGAATATTTTACGAGTGAGAGAGAGCGCAAGAGCCCCTTGAGGATGAGGTATAGTTTCTTGAAAATTTTTCATATATTATTTTGTGAAAGGCAAATTATGATGATATGTTTAAGCAACCAAATTTACACCAATAATTAGACTTGATTATTCGGTAGTTTCCCTTCCAAAAGTCTTAGGCCTGAAAAATTCAGGAGGGTGACCCACAGCCTTTTGAAAATTTTCATGTTCACTACGAAGAACAAATCTGAAATTATGATGTTAATACTGACTTCCAAATTCAAACAAAGAACAAGAAAAAACTAGACTATTCATAGCTTCCCTTTGAGAACACTAAAATCTTTAGGTTTTGACTGAGAAACTAAAAAGTAAAGACAAATTTGTTGGTTGAATTTTCTCATTGTCAGGATGAAAGACAAAAATATTCATCAACAATGGTTAATAAAACTGAGTTCTGTCGTTAAAGATGGCGTTTTTGTTGAAATAAATTAATCTAAACTTCCATTCTCCAATGCCAAATTTTACATTACATCAGATAATGAGAAATACAGAATCAGCATCCACGAAGAAGGACCAAAGAAAAATTATGGGGGTCATTTTTCACAGAAAATGTGACAGGTAGAGATCAATTTAAACAAAAACCTAATTTTCAACAGTTGACTTTATTATTTGTATTATTGAAATACACCAGTATGACTACTTGACAAAAAAAAATTAAATATAAAACCAGGTTTTCTGGGATTCTAAAAAATTTCCATTAAGATGGACATAAACCATGTTACAGGATTAACACCTCTAGGAGGAGCATGTGTTCATTGTTAGTGAAAATTATAATTACCACTGTGTAGATACTTATGTTCTGAATAATTTTTACCCTAATCATTTTCTACTAACATGTAATAGAATTGTAAAAAGCGTTTAAAAATATACTCGAGAAGGTTGAAATCATGATTATGTACAGCCACAGTGATGGATGTTGTTGAGAAGGATCCACATTCAGTCAGAGGATAAATTTATTTGCGTTATCATAGGTATTTTTAAAGTGATGTTATATGTAGGGATGTTTTAAAGTAATATTCCCACTAACGCTAGAGACAAAAAATCATTGAAAAAACTTTTTCATCAAAAAATCTAACCTATTAAAAAAAATAAAACAAACATAAGATGAACAAAAATGCTCTAAAAGTAAAAAATCAGATTTTTTAATTTTTCAATGAAGATCTACCTCAATTGAAATGAAAAAAATCATTACAGTAAATTAATAATTTTTTTCAAAAAATAGAATAGACTTCTAAAAAACAATGAAGAATGTGTTAAAAATAACAAAAAAATCATTTTGAAATTTCTCCAGCAAGATATAGGTTCAGGGACGAATTATTCAAGTCAACGCTAGTTGATAGGTTTGTCTTGTCATAAAATTTGACGAAATTGATGGATTATAAAATCTACGTAGTAAGGAAAAGTGTAAACTTCAACCAAATTCCAGTCCCTAGGCCGACATCTTTGTGGAGAAATTTTAGGATTATTTTTATTTTAGCGCAGAATGGCCAACTGCTTCTCAAAAAAAATGTATGAGACAAATAGTTTCGTGAGTCGAACGATCGAAAAAAATCTTTTCAGGCGTTTTTTGTTCTGGAACATTGATTTTTGAATCATTTAAATCATTTTTTCTTTCTTTTTCACATTATTTTCGTTTTTTTTTTTTTTTTGGTGTGGCCTTGGTTTTTTTTTCTAAATGCCCTACATTTTTCTCAACATGCCTTACATCATGAGGATTTCCAGAAAATTGTTAAAATTCCGGAGATCTGAGTCAATTGACTGGAATGTTAACCATTCTGTTACAGCAAATCTTTGTTTTTTGAAGTCGATTTTATTTTTCGAAAAAAAATTATCAATTTATTACAATGCTTTTTCTTGTTTCAATTGAATTTTAGTATATCTTACCAAAGAAATTTTAAAAAGAATTATTTTTCTATTTTTAGATTATTTTTCATTCATTTTTGGGAGTAGGATAGATTTTCAGTTTTCACATTATGAACGATTTTTCAATTTTGTGACGATCTTTGAAACTACATGAAAAATGTATAAATTTGATTAGGCGGTGACCTGACTAATGTATCCAATGTGAAAACTTTTTTTCGGGATAACTGAAAACTAGAGAATTTAAGGGGAAAAAATAGAGAATCGACTACGGGGTGTTTTTGTTCTTAAGAACCTGAACGAATGCTTCCTCGAGAAAAGAACTCCGATTCGTATCTTTTCCATTTAAACATGCCATGATATCTTCAATGACTCCGGTACGAGACAAACAAACAAAATTAAATCAGACTATGGACAAAAGAATGAAACAATACCGTTGCGCAAAAAAATTTTTTTCTATTAAATTTTTTTTTGAATTTTTTTTTCTTTTCCATCAAATATAAAATGAATTACAATAATAGTATAGGTTGAATGAAAGCTACAAGGGAAAAACGTAACGATGTTAAGTAAGACTCTGAAGAGTAAAGTATTGCTAAAAGATTAAATTACTTTAGACACATTCGCATTTCATTCAGTCAGTTTTTTATTTTTTCTTTCCATAACAAAAACGATGAATTCACGCGATGAAACTAAGGAAAAACGTTTTTCGAAAGCAACTTTCTCACATTCATATTATTTGTATTTATTAAATAAAAATATCAATCGATTTATGAATCGTAAATAAATATTTATACGTACGAAAGAAAACAAGACTTCCCTTTGAACTCGTGCAAGATACTTTCAGAGAATCAGACTGAGTCGATTAATTAGAAAAAAGAAAAAAAATTAATAAATATTAGACGAGCACAAG
Source organism: Ericerus pela (assembly GCA_011428145.1). NCBI lineage: Eukaryota > Metazoa > Arthropoda > Insecta > Hemiptera > Coccidae > Ericerus > Ericerus pela. The sequence goes on from WOFM01000354.1 coordinate 1,975,733, forward strand.
ATTTTTCATCCTCAAGTCTTGATATACACTACAATATAATCGAATAAAGAATTGAAAATACTGATAATCTTTCAGTTTATTTTTGTATCAAAAATCAAAAAAAAAAAAAAAAAGATAAAAAACGGAAGCCTAGTTTTTATGCTGCACGATTAAGATAGTTAAATATAAGTTTTTTTGTTGTTTTTTTATTTATTATTTAATATACAATCGATTGCAACAGAAAATAAAATAACGGTAATATTCAAAAATTAAAATGCACAAGCAGCGTTTGTAATTGCAATCTTTTTTTTCTTTTATTCTTTTTTCAATTCCGAAATAAAGCTACGCAATTTTACAAAACGAAAGAGATTAAAAAATTTAAAAAAAAGAAAAAAAAAAAGAAAAGAATACATAAGATGAAAGAAAATTAAGAAAAGCTTAAAAATGTACATTGGTTTTGGTTGTGTGCGTACGACTAGAGGATGGCCGAAACAACGCACACATATACACATAGCAAAATGATAAATAAATTCAATTCAAATGAGTACGAAAAAAAAAAAAAGTTGCGAGAAACTTCACTTTTTGCCTTAAAAATTTGTTTCTTCTTTTTTCGTTTTTATATTTGTTGCATTCTTCATTATTATTTTCCACTTAAAAACAAACATTATTCTCGATCATTTCTACGGAGTATATCTTCTACGGTTTCTTGAGAAGCTTCATTCAAATCGGTAGCCTGTAAAAAGTGCATTAAAAACGAAAACTTGTTACGAATGGCATATACCTAGCAAAAATCAATGCAAACGGGAAATGTAAATGAGATTTTAAAAGCCGCACCTGAATTGTTTTGCTAACTCCGTGCAATGCTTTCTTAAGAGCATCGAAGCTCGACGAGTACACCATCTTCCTTTTTACGGTGGCGGTATCGGGGCACCACAACATTAAAAATAATTTTTGTTTTTTAGAAGCCTGCGAAAAGAAAAAATCATGTACGAATGAATACCAAACGCATGATTTTAGCACAGTAGTAACATGAAAAATTCATAGTATTCCACTTGATGATGCGGGGACAACACAATTTTGTAATTAGCTCTTTCAATGGACAGCAAACATTAAAATAATAATCACGTACCATGTTTTAGTTGTGCTATAGTTTATATTTCACCGACTAAAATTTTAATGAACCAAAGTACGCAGTTTACATCAATAACTGATGAATTAAATATTTACATACAGTACTAAGAACGCATCAGCAATATCGATAAATGCTCCCATTTGCAAGAGCTGATATACAGAAAAAATTTTGCATTTGATTGAACCTCAATGTTTTTCAATCAAAAATACAGTAGTTCCCTAAGTCACTAAAAAGGCCTCATCAAAAATTTTTAATAATTCGATCAGGGTTCGCTCATGTCGAGAAAGGCAAAAGAGGACACTTTTGTTCATACATTAAAAGTCATTAATTTTGAACAAAACATTCTTCGGGAAGGGATGATGACTTTATAGTACCTACGTAAAGGGTAATAACACGATTGGAAAAAGTATCACGCCATTTGTCGAGTGTAATTTCAGAAGAAAAACTCGAGCTGACGAAGCTACCACTTCGATTATCCTACCCCGTCCCATAGAGGCCAGACGATCCAGGTTCCACTGTAATATAATTTCAAGGCTGAAGTAGCATTTTCATTCGTCATTTCATAACCCAAATGAAATGTGAATTATTTAAAAGAAAAAAAACGAACTTCAAGGTCGAATATATTTTCAAGCTCATGTTTAGCCTGAAAGTGGCCAAGTACATCAGAAGTCCAATCATTTGTTCGAGTTGCCCCACGTTCTCTCATCAAGGGTTGAACCTCAAGCAAGACACTCCGTATGAATACAATACCTCCGAAGTTCCTTGACATTGATGCGTGTATTCGAAGTCAAAAAGTCCGTAACGACATTCTTCTTTTCCGCCTTTCTGTAAATCTTCGAGAAAATCGTCGTAAGCCTGATTTCGACCGCCTGCAAAAGACGAAAAAATAACACTAGACACTCTAAATTGACCAAGATTAATGGAAAAACATGAACATAATAATGATAATACAGATTTACGTCATAATATAATAAGCAGTTCAATGAAATTAAAAGTATTTTTTGAAAATAATCAATGCTAATAGCTGGAAAGAAAAGGCCAATACTGGTGTTTAAAAAAAGTTTAAGCTTTCTGTCTTCACATTTCAAGTTACCGAAACGGGACTACATCCAAGAATTTCTTCAAGAGAAACATGTTTCTTTAAATATTTCATGAAAAATTAATGAGGAAAGTGAATCTGCACTTAGTGTCAGCCAGTAGCCATGTTCGACATGGAGAAGTGCCGCACTGAAACTTTATTGCAGCGGTTCGACATATCCAGTGAAAAAAAAGTTGGAACCGAAAAATACATTTTTTTTTTGTACTACAAAGGGCGGATTATTTAGACCCTGAGGGATGAGGAGTTTCTAAGAAGAAGCTGAAGTTATTCTACGAAGTACGATGATAAACACGAGGATGTTAATGACTTATTGCAAATTTTAATGACCTAGTTTGATGGTAAGGAAAATTTAATTAACTGTTGGAGCTTTAAATGTAAAATTATATTTATCATAGATCATTCATATTGAAATTCAACTTCACAACCCACTACCCCAACAGAGTTTCAATGTTACCTCCGGAATGAAAAGTAGAATTGAACTGAAATTTTTACAACTTATCGTTGTATGTTAGCTGAATATTCTGTGAAAATTGCGTTTAAATCGTACGTTTGGTTGTTAAAATACGAGAGGATCACCAAAGCACGTTGGGGTAAATTTCTTTAGAGCCACGCATGCGCACTGACATATTTCTTCTCTCTTCTTTAAACGCAGGGTAGCAATACGTGAATAGTACCTCTACCTATAAATATCTCACGATCCGCCAACTGTAACCGTAGCTCTACGGGTGAATGCCTGATTCACGTGCTTGAGGTGAGAAGTTCGAATCCCGTATGACTGCTCAACTTTTATAATTTTTTTTTTTCATTCTGTCACGTCGGTCACTGAGTTGTATAAAAATAAAGAAAAAATGCAAATCTCGAGATTTAATCACGAATTCACAACTAACAACATGTCAATGCTCATGCGTGGCTCCGGAGAAATATACCCCGAGGTGATTCCGCGATCCGATCCTCTCGCGTCGAGATATCGCTGAATGTGATTAAAATCATAAGGATTTGATCTAGTTGTGGAATTTAAACATTTTAGCAATACCTACATAATCATACGTACGATTTTAGAGAAATTTTCGTAAAACTTTTAGCAAATTTATCACAATATTTCTTAAAAATTTCAGTTTTCTATAAAAAAACTGTTTTCTCGAAATTACGTTTAATAATTTCGATTCTATCTAATCTCAATTAAAACAAATGGGAACGATTAGTTGAAGGTACGCTTCACAGCTCAAAGAATTCAAACCACACTTCAACTTTAACTAAAATTAAGAACAAAAATTCAAATAACCAGATCCTCACTAAAACCGCACTTCAACTATCGGTCCAGCACTTTTTGACCATATCGAAATTAGCAAATAGCACAATGGCATTATTTTCACGAAATTATTCGAGGCCACGTGAAAGTGCTCCATTCTTGTAAAACTAATACATCTGTCCTCTTCTTCCCAAATAAAGCATCGTAAGAAACATCTCAAGGAATTCTCAAAACCAATTTTTACAATTTTCTCCAGATAAAATTACTTTCTTCTTTCACCGAATCGTTACACATTAAAAGAACGTAAGGGATATAGCTAAAGTGAGTTTCCATATGCAATTTTTACACTGAAAACATGACCATTTGCCATTTGTCAGTAACTGCTTTCATTTTTAAACTACATAATTTTTTCATTTTATGATAACAGGATGAAAATTTATTGTTCTTTGCCTCATATTAGACAAATGGAATTGTGAAAGAACAATTGAGATAAAATTTTGTTCGTAATTGTCTAAAGATTTGGTGAAAGTTTGGTTGAAATTTAACATTTTGTTCACAAGATATCGCTGATTTTCCACTTCTAGACTGAATTCACAACATTTGAATCACAAAATCCTAACGGAATTCAAGTGATATCTCGAGAACTAAACCAGTAATTGTACTCAAATTTCAACGAGACATTCTCATGTTTACTCAAGATTTAGTGAAAATTTAACTGAAATCTTACATTAAGTTCTTAAGATACAGCTGAAATGCTGCTGATTGTATCGAGTTCAGATGATGAAATAAATATCAATCAGTTGTTGAAATTCAGTGATATTTCGAGAACCAAACGTAGAATTTCAGCCAAACCTTCGCAGCATCTTCAACAAACATGTGCCAATGTCCGTACAATTTAATCTCAATTGCACGTTTTTTGGTTTTCTAGTTGTATGGATTTTGGGATTCAAATGGTATGAATTCAATCTGGTAGTGGAGATTCTGCGATATTTTGTGAACCAAACGTACAATTTCAGCCAAACTTTCAAAAAATGGTTACGAACAAGTGAAAAAATTTTTACATCTGTGCAAAGATTTTTCTTTCACAATTCCATTTGTTAAATATGAGGCAAACATCAACAATTTTACATCCTGCCATCATAAAATGAAAAAATTATAGTCCAAAAATCAAAGCAAATATTGACAACAAATGGCAAACATCGTTTGCAGAGTAAAAATTACATCTACATTCTTACTTCAGCTAACTTCCACAATTCCTTTTTGTCCGATAAAACATGAAATTAATAAATTACTCTGGACATCCCATACATTTCTCATTTTCATTGTTAACTATAAGATATGCTTCTTTCGACATCTTGACCTTGACACAAATTCCATAAAAAACGATCATGTTTACTCACAAAAAAATGGTTCATTATAGATGTGCGTTACAAGAGATTACCATTTCAGTTTTCCAAAAAAAGTCCACTTTAATAATGTTTTATGGATAATGTTTGCGATATGATTTTTTACAATATTGATTGACAAATAACGTTTCAAGCAATGCAAACTTGATTTGGAAGTAGCATTCTCGAGTTTTCCACATTCGAAGAATTCTCAAATTAACTCAAGTTTACCGGTTTCAAATTCTGGCAAACGGAACAAATCCGAAAACTTACCCACAACTTCGACGTCGATTTCTTTGCCATCTTTAATGTGAAAGACTACATATCGATGTTTTTTATCTTTTTTAACTTCTTCGTAGATTATTTTACAAGCGTCAGCTACTTTTACCCCGGATGTCTGAAAAAAATAAAAGAATAAAAAATATCGCTTAAAATATACGACAGTCACCGAAAGGTGATCATAGCATTACACGAAATAAACAAAATACAAAAATATGTATTGACGGTCATTCCGCTTCGCGGAAACGAAAAAATTCGGACGGGCTCATTTAACATCGGATAGAAAAAGTCGATCCGATTGCAAGATACGTTACGAATTTTCTATCCAACACATTATCTTATAAATAGAGTTACCTACTGTACGAATGTTCAAAAGTTACAATATGATCTAGAATGGCGGTTACCTCAAGATCAGTTTTCAAGGCAGATCTTTACGTCGATTGCTCAACACTTTGAAAAACGTTTGTATGAATCATCACTTTCAACAAAAAAGGTGAAAGAAGGGCGGTAATCATACTCCTATTTTTAGCCAAGAAGTTCCGAATGGAGGACAAGGGGTTGGAGAAGACGCAGTATCATTATTTTTTTCAATCCACTCGTATGCACGTTACGTTTGGCATTCAATACGAAAGATGAGAAAAAATGCAGTATAGCTTTTTTTTTCAAAAACATTTCAAAATAGACCCATTGACGATCAATCAATCAGCCTTTTCAAAACGAAAGCTTTCGTGTGTTGGTAAAAAGTTTGAAATTTTGCGCGTTATGTAAATTTCAAAATGAACCCCCCCCCAAAAAAAAAAAAAAAAATCATCAAATTCATACATTTCCACACAATCAAAATCTATAACGAAATTACTCAATCTTCAATCACATCAAACGTGGGAGTACAATTTTGGTTTTCGATGTGCTCTCAATACTAAGTAGTGATGTTAACCTCTAAGTAGCCACAAAATGGAAAGTGAAGGTAGATGAATTCATTTCACATACTTAGTTGTACTAATGTAAGGACTAAATCATCTGCCTTTAAAATACCATCTATATGATGAAACGGGCCTGGAAATACGCTAATTTTCAAAATGTTATGTAATCAAAAACCTCCATTTTCAGAATCATCAGAGGTTGTACAGAGTTTCCCTTCGAATATTATGTTTATCTCATGGGTATGTAACACCGTACATGAAACAAATGTATTACCCAACTCCATTAAAAAAAGTAGGAAAATTTGAAAATAACTTGAAAATCCATTTTTGCTTTTACATAATCCATCCAAATTGGACAAAATCCATTTCTAAACTTTGTTCAATAACATCGTAGACAGTAATCACAGTAGAACACACGTACAGATTGGATTTAGGATAAAGGTTTTTCTAGACACGGAATTGCAACTGGATCAAAGTATCATATTGTAAGAAAAACAAATAAGGAAAGCACATTTATTCCATATTAGTGTTTATAGTCTGAAGTCCAAAAACTGTAAAAGTATGCAAGACTTCATTATCAGTATTATCCAAACCGGAAATTATAATGGTCTTTTACCATAAATCAAAATAAAACTTCACCCTTGCATACTGAATGGAAATGATACAGTTTGAGAGATACTTATTACATTTATTGAAATTTATTCCACATAATTAGAATATAATATTTTCATTTTCCTTAAATAGCCACACTGGTAAGGTTCTTGCAGCATCTTATCGCCTTCAAAAACCCAAGAATTCGTTTGAACATTCTTTTCTTTTACTGTCGCACTATTTATACCTCAATAATGTTATGACTTATTAATTTCGTTTTTGCCACATTTTGGTTGTAATATTTAATATTCTTTTTCGCTACTAAAACCTTCAAACTATTTTCAAAAATTTAAAATACAGTGTCATTTCGAGTGAAACAGCAGAAAAATTTTTGAAGGGATCACCCAGCGAGCATAAAGAGTTTCCCCTCAAAATATTTCATAGGAATACCACTGAAAATATCGATACACAACTCGATACGTATCGATATTTTTAAATTGAGAAATGCTATAACAAGGAAAGAGAACAGCCTGGCTCGATCACTCAGTCACAGTTGGCAAAATGATGACTTTTTTTTGGCTTGTTGTTCTTCGCATACTTGGAAAGCAATAACACGACGAAAAATTTCGAGACGATAAGTATCGATACAAGTTGCAAAAATATCGATACGGAAAAATGCATCGATACATCACTAATGCCGGGTTAAAAGCGATAAAACCAACAGCAAATAAAGTAAATGAGGATGGGCTTAACGCTAATTTATGATAAAAAATTGACAAATAAGTCGAGGACTTCCGACATAATTCAAAGCACCGAATTCTATTCTGTAAAAATGACTCACTGATACCAGTTAGCAAACAATTTCATACACCTCAATCATTGCATGACACATCGATGTTGCAATAAACATTATCATTAACGTTTTTGGTGAAGAAAATGAGAAATTCATACGACAACCAATTTTATTCTTTTTTTTTTTCAATGTTTCCCGAATTCGATGAACCACACATTGACACGCCACTCTAAGCGAACATTACGAGAAGACGAAAATATACGTGAAAAAATGATATTTTGCATTTAGGACCACAACAGAAACTCTTATGGGTGTTGATAATTGACAATAAAGAATACTGCTCACCACCAGATTCAAGAAAAAGTGCGGTAATTTTGAGAAATATTTGACACCAATCGTGATATTAAATATTCTTAATGTCATAAGAGAGACACATCATATTAATTAGCCAGAGCTTATGTCAATTTGCGATAGCTTTTCTCATTCTTCATAGCATCGATGCGACTAGATTTTTGGGATACCGAATACGAATTCATTTCCTCACTGGACACCTTTTCAATACCGCAATGGGCCAAATTGGAGGCATTTAGTAATTTTCGGCTCATTTTTACTGTCAAAGATATTGGGACTAAATTCGGTCTCAATTCACTTAAAGAAACCCTCATTAAGCTAACCACCTATTTTTATGAATCGATAATCACGAAAGCCATTTTCAAGACCAGAAAATTTCATAAAAATCAATTATGACCACAAATACGGGCGCGTCTCACATTCAATTCAATTCTTTCGCTACTTGGCCTTGAATCCCTTTTTTGGAAGCACTAAATTCAAATTTCAAATTACTTTTTCCATAGAACCATTTTTAAACTCCTTGGAGACTTAAAATAGAAGACATCCAGTAATTTTCAACAAACATTTAGCGCTACACATTAATTTACATATAGAACCACAACTCCAGTGGATTTAATTCAGAAGTATTGTGGAATTTTTAATGTTTGTGAAGTTAAACATCAATTTGATAAGTTTGAAAACGATCAATTTAAAAAAATAAGGCCTTTTCAACAGACCGCTTCTTAGTTTCCGAATGAGTCGAAATGCGAATTATTTCCTTCGTTACGGGTCCACTGTCGATTCGTACATTTTTCGAGGTGTAAACAATTTTTTTTTAACAAACTATTTTTCCATTTACCTAAATTGAATATATTTAATAATCTATTGAATCGCTTCATTGCCTTCCGGCGTTCAAAATGCAAACAATTTCGAATTTTGAATGACTTCATACGTCAATACTTATACGATTTTTGGGGTACTGTATTCCAGTCAACATTCAATCGTTTAAGTCAACCCGGGTGACCACCTTACTGACATTTTATCGGTCCAGTCAATAATTTCATGAGCCGACCAATAAGAGTTTAAAAAAATACTGGTCCCAGGCAGTTCCCTGATTAAGCATCCAAATTTTCCAAAAATTTATAACAATACCTGTAGTTAAATCAATAAATTGTTTCGAGAATTTTTTTGAGACATTTTTTTTTATGTGTAAACATCGGTCTATGGAAGGGGCTAAATGTAACTCTTACAATTGTAAATCTCATTTGTGTGGGTTACATAATATGTAACTGTGCAGTTGTGCACATGCTCACAACCACATTGTTAACTTGTTTTTGTTTAAAAATCAATACTTCATGAGTGTAACCCCAGCGGAATTCATACCTTTCCTCATTTTTTTTTCTTCTGGAATTTGTTCGAAACTGAATATATTTGAAGTCTTGGAATCTCTAAGGTGAGATAACTCCTGAACAACATAAAATGTATACCTTATTTTATTTTTTGGGAAATGTCTCGCAGTTAGTTTTAGTTGGAGACCTAAAATAGCTATGTACACAAATATAGTTCATAAAATTTTCTAGAAGAATGTAACTATACATTTTTTTTTATATCTCTCACACCTTTTAAAAAATTTACATGTTAAAGAGTTTTTTTTCCATTGTTTTCAAGTACACTTTCAGCTAGGTACCCTAAGTTTTTTGCCATTTTAGTGAAAATAGACAAAAAACAAAATACAATCTTGACAGGTAGATTTCTCAAAAACTATGAAAGATAAGCTTTTATTTTTTTTTTTTGACTTTAGCATCATGCGGAATAAATATTATTTTGTTACGAAAGGTTGACTGCAGTATTGGTATATTTTAAAATCGCAATAATGAGGAGAATAAAAGCTTACAATAATAAATGAACTGCAATATTCTTGTAGAAAATTTCAACTTTACTAACGTGCAAAACTATTTTAGGCTTATAGTCAATTGTTGACGACATATTTATAAAAAACTAAAACAAAGGTATATTACACATTTTTGGATCCTCTTGAGTTGGCTAATCTCCGAGATTCAGCGACTTTTAGTAGATTATCACCAAACAAATACCCAGAGTCAAAAAAACTATCCCAAAAATTTCCATCTAGAATGCATTCCTGAGCATATGAGCATTCGTTGATTGGACTGCTAACTTACTAGAGAAAAAAATGAAAAATAAATGAAAATTTTTTCGCAAAGTTTTGTTTTCAGTAGTCGTCATTTTTACATTAACTTTTACACTCATCAATATTCTTCTTCCACCAGCCGATTGGTAACACTGGTTAATGGTTTACTTGAAATCACAGTTTTTGTTTCTGCTGCAAGTGAAGACAGACCGCCACAATGAAATAAATGTAAAAAATTTTTGAAATTTATACACGGTTTTCAGGAAAAAGGGAGGACCCAGGTTTCAAAACAAACCACTGTAAAATACATGTTCTAGCACTCGTGCCCGACCCACTTCAACACAGACAGGCCTGACATAAGGGGAATGGAGATTTTCCCAAGGCCCAAAGAATACTAAATAAAAACGAGAAAATTAATGAAAATGTATTGAAAAACTTTTGCTCGCGGAGCGAGCGGAATTGTCTTCTCCAGTAATTCAAAACCCCTCCCACAGACAAATCCTGAATACTACACCTGAAAACGGACGCGATTTTTCATTTTTTGTCCATAAATTTTTTTTCACCGACTTGAATCTCCTCTCTACGTCCCAAATCATAGCAACCCTCACCTTTCAATTACATTAGGAATTTTTGATCTGCAAAGATGGTAACCCTATTTCATTTTTATTCCATAAATTTTTATGTTCACCGACATGAATTTCCTCTCTACGACCCAGATCATAGAAACCTTCAACTTTCAATTACATCAGAAACTTTTGATCTGCAAAGATGGCAACCTTAGTCACTTCTAGCGCCGGCTAGCTAGTAAGCCAATACCTGAAACACTGATTCGATCGACCTCGACGAAACACTCATCAGCACAATAAATTATTCATTTAGTCATCCGAAGAGAAGTATGAAAAATATGCAGAAAAGTGAGAAACGAATAAAATTAACGGCCAATTGAAACCACAGTATTATTCCAGCGTCATCGAATTAATGGCAGCTAATTTAAAAGCGCACGCTGACGCGAAAATAGTTACCAGTTTTCAGTGGAGCAATTATTACATTCGAGCAATCACATCAAACACGAAGATAGGTACACGATAGTGTCATGCTGCAGCTATCATATTCCCACACCAACCAACGACCGTTCGTACCTTCGCACACACAAATAACGGTCACCAACCAGGCAGAGGATCTGTTGGATAAATTCCCGGATATAAAATAAACCATGTCATGACGTGGAATTGTGAAATTTTCCTGCGAAAAAAATTGCACAATCCGACCGTTTCCGTTTTTGGTACGGTTTTGTTTTTTCAACGTCCCTTCTCATTCTCTCACGCGCTCTCTCTCACTCTCACTCAATCGATTCCCTCTCTCTCTCTCTCTCTCTCTTTCTCTCTCTCTCATTTACTCTGTCTCGTATTTTCGAAACTGTATTCAACTTTGTCATCTAGTCTTCACTTCATCTCCTTTCTCATTAATGGTTGATGTCTGAAATTTCGTTCTTTCTTTTTTCGATCTATTCGACACACACCATGTTTTATCTGAGGAACGCGTACGTAATATCTACGGTAATGCCTCCAGAAATGAGTCATAAAGATAGGAGCACACCGTGTACACGATATAATAATGATGATGATGATGATGATGATGGTTCATTGATTCCTGTCCGACAGAACGAACTGCCAATGTATTTTTTATATAATCTCTACGTCCGTGCCCGGCTGCATACAGTCGTCGACTAGGTACAAGTTATGGTGGAGTAGGAGACCACTTGCACTGGTCGACCCTCAATTGCCTACTTGGCAATGCGATCACACAGTCGAGTCATTTACCAAAAAAGCGCAATAATGCAGCCAGCCAACGTGTAAAACCGATCAATGAAAATGGAAGACGAGTGAAGGTGGTGGTGGTGGTGGTAATGGTGATGGTAATGGTGATAGTAATGGTGATGGTAATGGTGATGGTAATGGTGATGATGATGATGATGATGATGATGATGATGATGATGATGATGATGATGATGATGATGCTGACGACAACGATGCATCATACTGATTTTTCATTTTAATAGAGCTGATCGCTGAAAATTATTCTCTTGCAAACGGAAGAAAAATATACGAAAATGCTACTGGAACACAGAGAAGATATAGTCACTCTCTAAACGGCCAAATGAGATAATTCTGAACGAGTTCAAGAACACACATCGAATATACATAGTTATCGAATTTTCATTGATCACTCATGCTTCGAAAATCGCCTCGCTGCCATAATTATATGAACGATTTCTTACACAGATATTCAAGTTACATAATTCGATAAATCGTCTTTAAATGCTGAGATTTTCCACGCGTTTGCAAAACCATACACATCTTTGCTGCTGCAAACGCAAAGCTAGTCAAATAGGTAGTAGTTGACAATTTTTTTTTTTTTTTAAAAAAAGACTTTTCTGTTCTCCGAGAGTCAAGGATCGTCCTTTCCGCCACTTTTCTACGTTCATGACATTTCGAAATTGAGGAATATTTCAATAACTTGCGTACCTACAGTTCAAGCAACAACAAAACGTATAATACACGCAGAACAAAAATATACACGAAAAATCCTCCGCCTCCTCAAAGCAAGAATTAGATTTTTACCTCGCTTCACTCGGAACTAATGAATTATTTCAACATATTTGGGGTCAATTACCTTTTTTTTTTTTTTTTAACATGCCGAGATTAGAGCAGCTATTAATTCAATTTTGAGAGAAAAGTGCGGGGTAAATTCATATTAAAAATATATATATATATATTGAAAATAAAATGAACATTGTCAAATTCGACCATTTAAAACAGTAATTCCCGATCTTGTGTCGTGAGATCAATCAACTGAAGGAGGTAGGTGGATAGATAAATGTTGCGAGTAACTTTTATAAAATTCTACACATAAGGCTAGGGGCGCGAAGGCGTTAAAACAAAACTGCTGTTTAATTCACATAACTCTTTCATAATTTCAGCTGTATCTCAAGAACCAGAGGTACAATTTCGCCAAAATTTTCGCAGAATCTTCAACAAAAATATGTTAATGTTTCACAAAAATTTCAGCTTTCTACAAGCAATGGTTCTCTTGCAATTGCATTAGATAACTTTGATTGTACAGTTTGTTCCCATTAAGTTGTGTATGGTAATTGGCTTGTTTCTTCGGCCCTTCAACAATGAAAAAACTACATACAAATTGATATAACAATCTGAAACTATTGAAATTTCTAAAATTTAACATATACATCAATGAATTCAATTACGAGCTGTAGGATACAAAATGACGTATTGCCGAACTCGTATCCGCAGGGCTTTAGGCAAGATAGGCGCATAAACCACTAATTCGCAACATAACAAACGCTTTGAAGAGTGGTGTATCGAAAGAATTAATTTTCAATACGAAATTAACATCAAAAACATGAACATCGACGAATACTGTTCGAATATCTCAAATTCAAGTTAAAACCAACAACAGTATTATCGAGATGTGTAACGTGAAATTATTCGAAGAAATGTGCGTGTAAAACTTTCGAAACCGGTGAAAATTTGCAAAATACTCTTCTATTTTGAGTCACTCAAAAGACCCACACGGAGACCAATAATACAATGAGTACCAAGATCGAATCGAGCAGGAACTCCAAAAATATTTGCATTTCACATCCATACATTTATAATGTATAGAAAGCAGGTTGAAAGAGGCAGACTGACTTTCCGGTAAGTATCCAGAGAAGGGCGGAACAGCAGATTGGATTAAACGGGAAAATGTAAAATAAGAGCACAAATCCTATTTCCACCATACTACACTAACAATATACGCATGCTTTTCAGCATTTCAGGTTCGAATTTCATAGTAATTTTCCACGTGGATCATGCGAAGGGGCCCATCCAGCTTCTAAAAATAAAGAAATTTTTACATTTCAACTCGAATCTATCGAAATTATGCCCCCACACATGTTCTGGAACAAATAAAGTTGAAATTTTTCGTCAACTTTGCATTCCGTATCCGCAGACGGGTAGACTCGCCTCATTACACCGTCGATCATTTCCCAATGACTTCAGAAAAACACAGAGAACCACAAAATCAAAAATTCCGAAAAACTAAACCATTTTTGTCTCAATTGAATGAGAAAAAATGATTTCTGTTCACCTCTCTCCTCCCTTGCCACTCTCCTAGCAATGATCTGGTGGCGGGTAACATTTCCAAATAGTGCCGAGTGCACACCACCGTCACCAGAATCCGTGTGGTCGTCAATATGAGTAACACGATTCTTCGGTACTTTACTTCATTTGTTTTTTGTTTTTTGTTTTTTTTTTTTTCCTGGGCACATTTTTCTCATTTCGCCAACTACGACATCGCGGGGGGTTCCTTTAATTTCAACGAAAATAATTCGCGATCACTCGTTTACGAAATTCGTTTAAATTAAAATGTTGCCATACATCCGTCGAATAAAATAATGTAAATCGAAATAATGTACGTGTACCACTGAAACGAATTCTACATCATGTGGTCGAAAAGACAACGTTTGCACAAAACCATTGGCCCAATAAATGAGAAGAAAAACACCGACACGCATACTAAAACACAAGCGAATAAATAAAAAATTTTTTAAAAAAGCGGAAAATGATGCCAAAAACACAACGCACACGAGTCCAAAATACAGTCAGAAAATTAATAGCCGATAAGAACGTTCGAATTTTGGAACATCTGGTCGCGCAAATTTCACATACTCAATGAGCGAATATTGTAGAGGGGAATGGGAGCTAATAACTAGAAAAAACAATTAAAACTATGAGAAAAGGTCGCCAATTCAACTACTGCGAAAATTTTCAGAAACAGCTTCAGATCTCGTCAGATGGTGTGATAATTCAGAATAAAAATTAATATAAGAGATTGTATGAGGGGATGAGGTGCATTGACGAGGACTTGTTACGAGAACAGCGGATTATAATAAATAGTTTTGAAGAGAAAAAAATACTCTGTTGATACGAGTACGTAAAAAGTCTGTACGTCCAATATAATTAACGACCATTTAGACCAAATAAATGTTCGTAAAATTTGGGTCAAATGTAGCTTTTACGCAGCGCATTAATAATAACAAGGCTGGTCGTTTGCTATTGTTTTTCTTCTCCCCCGCCCCTATTTTTTCCTTTCTTCATTTTAATGAAGGTAACTCGGCAGTCGGTACTCGATGAACCATCCTACGCGAGGATTAAGATTAATAAAAACAATTTTTTCAACACCTAAACATTCTACAAAGCACATTCCAGATATTTCATTTCTAGAATGAAGAGGGGGGAAATATAGCGTAAGACGTATATTTTGTTTCTGAATTCGACTGCAATCAACCAAACGCGTGATCAGAAGCTAAAATAAAAAAGGTTCGAAACCAATTTACGACACAAACCTGAAATAAATGTAGGCAAGATTGAATATTTGAAATTAGAGATGAGAGTAGCTAGCCAACAGAACGCTGGTTATACTACATAGTACTGGACCAGTAAGGAAAGATGATTTCTGGTTAGACATGGTGGCGCTAAATAGGCAACCAGAGTGTACCTTTTGACACATCTTTGACTAAATATGACTATATGGACTGAGCATAATAGGAGTGGCGGTACAGTGCGGGTGAAGGCAACATAATAAGTATCATTGGCGGAAGGTGATTTTTATTACAAAAATTTCGGCAACTTTTCCATTAATTGAATACAGAAAATTTTTCATTTTCGTTAAAATTACTTTATTCTTACCTTGTTATCGATTTTTAAAGCCTGAAAGATGTCAAAAATCGTCAACAAAAACCAAAATGAAAGGACCTTATACTTTAAGTGATACTTATTTATAAGACATATCTTGCCTTCACGTTCTTATCACTATGCTTAGTCCATATAATTATGAATAATCAAAGTGACATATTTTGCAATTTGTGTTTATGTACGCTTTCCCTTGTGAATTTAAGGGATCTCTTTATCAAATGTATTCTAAATTGGTGAACTCAAGAAAAATGTCAAAAATACGCAGAAAGTACACTATAATTGCCTACTTTTTCATCCGCATGTCTTGACATTAAAAGTACATTGGTCTTACGGAGCTTTACTGGTCCAGTACCATATAGTCAAAGGTTCTATCTATAGAAGGTTTAAAGTTTTTGCTAACGATCTGTTGAATGAGGAGCAGACGAGAAACAGATTACGCATTTCAAAAACAAATAAATCACCAAAATGTATCACTATCGCGTTTTTTCCACCATATTTTATATACATTTTTTCCATAAGATCATACTACGCGGCACTGGAGTTGGGGATTTCATTTTTGTTTATCACCATTTTATGTCTTTTTTTTCGACTTTTGTAGCAAAAAATAATTATTTTTCCTATCAAATTATTTGAATGACGATCTGAATCAGATGAAAAATATTATAGAAAACTGATCCAAACACGCCAACAAAATGTAATAGACCTGTCCATCCATCAACTAACAAAATAAATAACAACCATTTGAAACAATCTAATGTACCTGGACAGTGATTTTCATCACCAACACACACACTTGGTATCTGACACCCACCAATTTCACGAAAAGTTTCATTTGCTACAGTTACCTGAAAAATGGTAACTAGTTTAGCGTTTCAACCAAAAGGAGAACGTTGAATTTTAAATTAGAAGGTTATAAACAACAAAAAACAATTTTTTGAAGTTGAAAAATTGAATAAATTACATAGGTATTACTAGAAATTTTTTGACTTTAAACCCTACAATACACTATTACTTCAATCCATGAAACCCACACAGGAAGAAGGCAGAATACAAAAGAAAAATAAAACAAAATTGAAATAAAAAGGAAATAGTGCCCATTACAAAAATCTGAATTTTAGATTTTAATGAAACTCAGGTTTTAATTCACAAATATTTTCGTCCACAAAATCACGCTTGCGAGTTCATGATTCTGCATAGGTCTACAATATACATAAGCCTGTTCAATACTTGGCTGATTTTCTAGCTACTAGCCAGCTATTTGTGGTTAGGTGGGTTACCACTGTTTTAGCCATTAAAATTGTCTTTAACAAGGCGAATAGTTCTATAAAAATTTCAACGGAATCTCACATGGAGATTTCATAAGTTAAAACTAACTATAAACTGTTAAACGGCATAGTGACTTGAACTGTCAACAGAATAGTACCCCAAGTAGCTGGCTTATAGCATGAAAACTAGCAACGTGTGAACAAAGCTATACAATACACAGAGTTTGAAACACTTAGAAAAACAAATTCCAATCTTCAATGTAATACACGAACATAACACTGCCGAATTTGACCAGGGTTGGTGTTACTGAAATTATTTTGCTATCAACTCTGTTACAGTGACAACAACGATGTTTCCTATTCTTGAATTCTAATATGAAAACTTCTGTTATGAAATCTGTTACACACAACAACATGAGGAGATGAGGTGCAGCTATGAGTCTATTACAATGCTAAGAAGAATCAAATTAATTTAGGCATCCCAAATTGAATAAATAATTTCATAAGTTTTATTCAAGTCAGAAATTAAATTAGAATTGTACTTTTCAAAACAAAAATGGGTAAAAACTGTTATCCAGAAAGTATTTCTGAATTTGGGACAGTTTGGTTTTAGTTACTGTTGCAGTGATACAAGGGACTCAGCTCCATAACAGAACAATGCTCAACATTTAAATTCAACGGGGTGTTCTACCTATGTTTGAGGATAATATGGATGAAATTTTGTCCAAGTCTGTTTGTTATTTCATAAGTTACAGTTAAAAAATCTGGAACTGTGGATGAATTTGTTTGAAAACAATTTGTTTCGAACAAATTCTTCCAAAAAAGTAGCAATGTTCAACAATAAAATTTTGAAGGTTTGCTTCACAATATTTGAGGGTTATTTGGTTTTAATTCTGTTTAAACCCATTTATTGGATAGTAAGTTTTAGTTGAAAATCGAAAACTCTGAGTAATCTAATTCAAATACTATGGATTGGTTTCAAACTCATTTCTTCTCAAATGAAACAATACTCAACGGTGAAATTTTTAAAATATGTTTATCAATGTTTGAAGATAATGTAGATACGATTTAATTAAAATTCACTGCGTTCTGAATTATTCTCCAAAATACTTCAAACTGTTTCAAATAATTCATTATTGATAAGAGCTGATAAGATCAGAATAACAGGGCACTATGAAAAATTTCATAAACACTAATTTCGTCGCATCATAATAAAACACTTAAAGAGTTTATAACAGAACTTCCATAGCTAGGTGACAGAATGCCAAAAATTTGAAGAACATCTAATCAGATGTAAAAAATGCTAATCCACCAATCACAAGAACTAAGAAAATTAGAGGAATTCACAATTCACATTTTTCTGCAATCGAACAGAACCAGTTATTTACATTAACAGAATATATACACTAATGCATAGAAAAACCGACAACGAGCCAAAATGGACTTTTAATTAAGAGGCGATGAAAAATTAATTTCAATTTTGCATTATAATGTCGCAACTTACAGTTGCTCGTCAAAAAAGTGGAAACAAAAAGCGCAAAGATACTGAAATGTCAAGCTGTACGTGCACGTGGATATTTTGGACGAACTTAAGTGACGGTTTTCAAAACATTTATCAATTAGTAGTGTACAATTTAAAAAAACACCCCAAAAAAATGTAATTTCTCACAATAAAGAAGAAAGCACTCTGAGAACTCGAAACAGTAATAACGACGAATTCAAGAACGAAGAAAGAACGCTCAAATAAAACATATGAGCCAATTCACGACACAAAAGACCAAAGAAAAGCTTTTTCGAAGTCGATATCAGTGTGAATGTTTTCGCTGACACAAAATCCAGGCAAATCAACATACGAAAACTTTCAAGTACACTGCAAACAACAAAATTAAGCGTAAACCATAGTTGAGCTGGCATTCATTGCTTCGTAAAGTTTACACAACACACTTCAATTAAAAATTGATTTTAGAATCAGAAAAATTGGCAGTTTCTGGAAATGGACTGTTCACAAACATCGAAGTGGTATCAACAATTCAAGGTGAAGCTAACCAAATTCTATGGAGGTAGGAGTGATTTACGTGAAGTTCTCCACTTTCAGCAACCATCGAGGACCAAAATCGAATCGAATAGAAATCAAACACGAAACTCGAATTTTACACTCGACAGAAAACCATGAGCAAGCATCGTTATAATTCGCCTGCAATTAAAATGGAATAGAAGGAAATTCCACAATTTTCAGATCATGTTGCATGGAAAATAAACGGACGGGACCACTTCTTGCTATAATTATGCAGGATTTACCTGCGGAAAGGGGTAAACAAAGTGAGAAAACAATTTCACAAGCGGACCGTTCGAAAAAACTTTTTCAGACGTTTTTCGTGTTTTTTTAGAACCTTGAGGGAGTTCGACAACTAACCCCCCCTTATAAACAATCCTTACGCCCTCTTCAAACATCTACTTGAAAACTGTCATCTGTTTCAAAATTTGGGCCCCTCTAGGCCAATGAAAAAGCCCAGGCCCGAGTACGCTTTAGCCCCCTCTCTTTGAAACTCGAGCTACCGAAAATACAATGCTTTAAAAAAATATGATCAGTTCGATAAATCTGACATAGTATCATTTAGCTTCAGACTCCAATTAATTGAAGAATTTTATTCAGCCTTTGTGTTCTCATCGGATCATTTGTAAGCAAAAAAAACTCTAGTGCAACAAGCCTCGCTGGAAAAAATAGGTTTTCGAAAGAAATAATTATGAATTTAGATGGTCACATTAATTGTCCGTAAGTTTATGTTAATGGTATGTTATGATTGTATGAAATGTGTCAACTGCTGACAAAACATTAGACAAAGTGAAATATATAAATAAATTAAGATGATACAGTATGGTACATCATCATATAATTTAAAATAAAACCAATGAAATATAATAAGGTTATGAAATAAAAAAAAAAAAAAAAACATGAACATAGGGTTAATTTTTGCAAAAAGAAAAGTTCATGAAAATTAACTTTACTGGAAGTACCATCCGGTCGATTCGCACAAAAATTGGTAAAATGCTACAATAAATTTTGATGAATATTTATTTCAAATTTGGTACATATAGTTCAAAAATTCCGCATTTTATTACCAATATAAAAACAAAAATAGCGGTACTGGAAGTACCGCCCGACCGGTCCACGACAAAATTAGAAGCATACTACGATGAATCAAAATAAATATTTACTCCGCATTTCGTGGCAATTGGTGCAAGATTGAGCATTTTATAGCCAAAATAAAAACAAAAATATAGGTACCAAAAGCACCGTCCGGCCAATCCGAACTAAATTCAATAGTTCTTGTCCTTGGCTCATTAAAAATGATCGTACCAAATTTCGTGATAATCGGACAAAAATTTCGTCCTGTATCATGGGAACAAGAAATTGAGAGAATTTGAGTTATTGATCCGAAAATTTTCCCGAGATCATGAAGCGAAAAACATACACACTCTCAACCCTAGAGGCTAATACCGAACTAGACGTAAAACGTAGATTTTCTAAAGAAAACCTACTTGAAAATATTTGTTCTAAATTTTGAAATTACACAGTTCGAAAGCATTAAAAACAAAAATTGACTTGAAGGAAATACAATCTTGATCATCTACATGAAACCTGGTAGAATGTTACAATCAGTTATAACAAATATTTGTTAAAAATTAAGCATTTTATAGCCAGACTAAAAACGAAAAGAAATATCTTTACCGGTCCGGTCAATCCGCACCAAAACTGACAGTATGCTACTATAAATTATAATAAATATTTGTTTCAAATTTCATACATATTTTTCGAAAATTCCACATTTTATGGCCAATATAAAAACAAAACTAGCGGTACCAAAATTACCATCCGGTCGATCCATACCAAAATTAATATTCATTTCAGATTTCATAGATATTGTTCGAAAATTCTGCATTTTATGACCAATATAAAAACATAAACAGCGGTACCGGAAGAACCGTCCGGCCGATCCACGGTAAAATTGGTAGTGTACTGCAATAAATTATGATAAATATTGTTCCGAATGTCGTGACTATTGATACAAAATTGAGCAGTTTACAGCCAAAATAAAAACAAAAATGGTGGTACCGGAAGAATCATCTGGCCGATCCGCATCAAATTTAATAGGTCTAGTCCTTGGCTTAATATAAATGTACGTATCAAATTTCGTGATTATCTAATAAAAATTGCGACCTGTACCGTGGGAACAAAAAATGAACTATCTATCCATCTACCTATATTTATACACATATAAATATATATAAATTTGAGTTATTGGTGACAAAATTTTCCTGAAATCATGAAATGAAAAACGTATCCACCCCCAACCCTGGGGGCTAATACCGCACCAAGCGTAATAAGTAGATTTTCTAAAAAAAAAACCTACTTAATTATGCCAGACATTTTTCGAAAGGTTGGCATATAGGGAATGTTACTTCGCACTGACAGAACGAAAGGCTGGTAACACAGCCAGAAACTAAGACGATACCATCAACACATCAGTTAAACACGTGATTTTTCATCTTTTTTTTTTCCATTTTAAATAAATAGAATTTTTCGGGAAAAACGTAGGCACATTGCAATTCCCAAATACGTACTTCCCACGGTAAATTGAATTTTCAACGGAAAAAATAATTTCTTTCGCCGACGACGACTAACAAAACCTATTACGGCAGATTATTCCAAAACGAAACGAGACGAAATAACTTTTCATGTTCTTTGATGGTTGGTTCATGAAGATAAAAACAAATCTTCAGAATGCCTGCACAGAGGCCCTTATCGGCGAATGACGATTAAAATTTTCGTTAACAGTAAACACACCATTCTTGAAAGTAGATGAAGATAAATGAATCGATAAAAACAGAATTAATATGACGTGATATCAAACAGCAGACGAAATAAAAGCCAACATCGAACAAAACGTATCCAAGTATGACATAAAAATATTTTAGAATTACTGAAGATGAAAATTTTCCATCGAACGTAAACGTGAAAAAAAATATCGTAGAAGAATAATGAAGTACGCATTTTCATAGGTTTCATTTCGGCGAAAGCAATACAATGATTTTCTGGTAACCAAGCTCATATTTCGCAGCAACAATGAAAGGTAGCAAGAAAAAACTCGACTCAAAATTACGATTAATAATTTGACATACGCACTCTTTTACAATCGCGTAGAGGCAACCACACAGTCGTACATAATTACACACGCGCGCGCACACACACAAACGTACGTACGTACGCACGCAGGCACACACACACACACACACACACACACACACACACACAAATAAACATACCAAACAAAAACCATCATAGAGGAGAGGGTTAATAAACGAAGTGATTTTGCTGCGAAGCCAACAAATTTATTTATAAACATGTACCGCATGAGAGCACAAACAAGAAGAATTCATTTCAGATCTTGGCTATAAGCTACCTCATTGAGAGAAACCGAGGGAGATGAAAAAACAATTACTTGCACCTTTTCCCCCTGCACATATTTTCAATATAGAGGAAATTTCAAAACGTAAAAAAAATAAATAAAAATAGACCCCTAAATGATGATACGTATTGGGTAAGCGACGAGGAAAATTATTGAAAGAATTTTCATACGAACTGAATTGTAATTCAGTGTCTCGATATCGAAAGAAGTTAATAAAAATGTTAACATCACAGAACATATCGATTTCATGGTCACGAGCGGTCGGCTTCACAAAATCCTAGATTTATTATTACATTTTGATGAAAGCATCTCACAAAAATATATAACGTACGCACTTAAAAGTCGTGAATGGAGCAGCGGAGGACGGGGGAAAAGAAAAAAAAAACCGAGTCTTACACAACCCTGCGGCCAAATATTTCAGTTACGTGCGAGAAAACGTTTTTCACGGTGACTGGATCAAAATAAGAGATGTGATAGAAAAAATGTACTCAATTACTCATTTCGACGATAAATGGAGCCGAAGGAAATTAAACAGGAAAGAGGGGGCAACAAAAGCGTTTCGGTTATTGAACTGATATTCGCAGCACTAGCTATGTACTTTATGACGGAAAAAAGCCATACTCCTGTTCTGAATTCTGAACAAAGTTCTGTCAGGAGTGAGAATTCAACCCCACAGTTGTATTGAAGTCACTTCCAAACAACTAGTTCACCACTTTTCCAAATCGAACAGCCAGTCAGTGCTTAAAGTCTCGCCCTTTTTCACCATACAAAACATAATTAACTAGGAATCTAGGATGAAAATGCTAAAATATTGCTTTGCAAACCAATACTGATGCCAACATCTTAACGAATTTTCATTCCACAAAAATGGAAACATTTTTTTTTCACACGAAGAGGTGAAAATGTATCTCAAAAATAGCATTCTAAGTCTCAACCTGGCGGAAAATAAGGAAAATATGCCCCATCTAAGGTTAGAGTTTCCTGTATATCACGTTCGTATTAATTTTACGACAAAAATAGCTATAATAGCTCAATAAAAAACGTTTAGAACCTACTTCTCTTAAAAAAAAAAAAACTATATGCAGGAATACTTCATTAGAAAATCCAGTTTGCCAATTTACACAAACAATAAAATCAAAAAACCAATACTGAATTCCAAATGCATGAAGAAATTGAAAAAAAAAACAACTTATAGTTATCAATATCTAACGAACATATCGATCAATCGAAATTTCATTAATTCAGTTTTAAGTAAAATAACCCCTAGCGCCGTAAATACGGAGAAGATACTTCAAGCAACACAGTCGACTTGCTTTTCTCCAGAAATTTTGTTTTTTTTTACATTTTTCTGGGATATTACTGAAGCAATAGGCACCGTACTCATATCAGACCTGGTTCTACGTAAGAACTACCTTCCACGAAAATTTCAACTCTATCCCAACTGTAGTTTCCTCCTTAAAATTCTGAAAAAACTACTTTTCAAGTAATTTTTTATTTTCTCGTTTTCTCGGAAACTACTGAATTAGTAGACACCAAACTTCTATCAGACTCTCAAATACATAAGAACGATGCATCGTGCGAATTTCACCCAATCCCTTACGTAATTACTTTAAAATCTTTGAAAAATTACTTTCCCGGTATTTTCGGTTCTCCAGTTTTTTCGGAAACTACGGGACCAATAGGCATCAAACTCCTAAAATTACTTTCCCGGCGTTTTTGATTCTCCAGTTTTCTCGGAAACTACGGGATCAATAGGCATCAAACTCCTATCAAATCTGATCAAAAATAAGGACTACCTTTCGTGAAAATTTCAGCCCCATCACTTTCGTAGCTTTTTCAAAACTTCCGTAATTTTTTATTTTCCTATTTCCTCAAAAACTACTTGAAGAATAGGCACAAAACTAATATGAAACTTGCACATATACAAATGATAACAATATATCGTGAAATTTCAGCACGATCCCTCTAATAGTTTCCTCAAAATCATGGAAAAGGCACTTTTCCAGGAATTTTTTGTTTTTTAGTTTTCTCAGGAACTATACTCAATCAATAGGGAATAAACTACTATCAGACCTGGTCTTACGAATAATGACATTTTGTAAAAATTTCAGCCATATCTCTTTGGCAATTTTCTCAAAACCGTGAACACAAATTTTGGATCGTTTTCTTTTCTCATGAAACGGATTTTTTCATCCTCCCCAACCCTGACCATTTTACGAGGTCAATTTTTAATACCCTGTTTGCAAGCAAACTGGGTAAAAAGTTAGTCAATATTCAACTGCAATGCATACGACAGCTAAAGTATGAGAATTAAAACGAAAACAGCTCTTTGTGACGAGTTTTCGTAGAATGCGATAAAAATGGACGATTCTAATGAGCATTTTCTCAAGTGTTCGATGGATTGTAGGTGAAAATTAGTGATAATTTTTCAAGGAAAAGGGAGAATAAAACGCTTTTTCATCGTACCACTTAGTCGATAAAATTAATGACAAGATACGCGAAAATCCAATTTGAGAGCCCCATTCCACGTTTGTGACGGTGATTAAGTGAAAGGTCTCCGAAATATTTTTTGAAGATTTATTCCCAATTATGCGCCAATAACGTCGAATAAACGTACATTTTTGTGGTGAAATGACAAAACTGAATAGTTAAAAATGAAAATATTTTTCAAATAGTGTTTCACACGACATTCTGAAAATAATTTTTCAAGCCCACCACCTCGCAGAATTTCAAAATAGACTCTCACAAATTCGTTATTCTATTCACATGGTGCTTCAACTATGCTCACGATTTTTGAATTTCAAACTACTCGGCTGGTTACGCCCATTAGAAGACACTCTCACCCAAAAACCTAAATAAACGGTATTTTTCCAAGGATTAAAAACATTGCAACGAAATGTGTCGATACTAAGGCACCAAGTTCTACGATTCACGGGCAACCAGCGAGATGAAAAAAATGATCACTCGATGAAACACAAATATTTTCAGGCAGAATTAGTTTTCAAGCAACTCGGTACTCTTTAGAGGCGCTAACCATCCAAATGGTGAAATCATAAATAATTACAATAATAACGATAATGAAGGGTATTCAACGGCATCGAAGGCAACGTTTATTAATTCATTCGTAATCGAGAAATACCAATGACGTCACATAACTATTTTATAAAACGACTGAATGATCTCACTTCACAACTAGAAATAATGTAACGTCCCTGATAACGGTATGACGATTACCGACAAGAGAACAAAAATTTACCAACTCATTTGGAAGTTAGAATTTGGAAATGGAACGGATTTAAGCAATTTCGCACGAATCAAAACTGATTTTACATAACTCTGATTCAGTAAGAAAAGGAAAACGTTACATTTGACGCTGCGCATTGACCTTCCAACAGTTCATTCTTCATTAATGACAATGCAAAAATATAAACGAAAGAAACTGCGCTAAATATAACTTAGTGCGAAAATAAGTAGATAGAATTTTTTTTTCACCTCTTCACAAAATAAGAATCGTTTGCGAGTTGCTCGGGAAATGAACTCGACAAAATTCTACCTAACGTACAAAATATTGCACGTATTTACAAAACACGATTTCTCCGAATGAATCAGACATGACGGCAAATAGCACAAAAAGAAAATTATCAGAAGCAAGAAATCATCAATCGTAGAGTCAAAACAAACAGTTGAGTGCGTTCCACTAGACGACAATGACAATGGACATATAAGTCGAATGGTTCACACCGCTGCAAATTAGGATTACAATTAAACAAAGTCTTATATTTACCACAAAACACAATTAAATCAAAGCAATTTGTATCAATACAGAGATTCATTATTGACTTCTGATCTGCCAAAAATACTAGTTAAGACTATTACTGAAACTGAAAAGTTCATGAGGTGAGCCATACTCAGGCACAAAATAAGCCGCGATTTGTAAGACAAGTAAAGGTTTACTTTCAATTTAAAACACCCTTAAATGAAGTAACCAATACAGTTCTGACGGAAAACGTCACTCACCGAATCACACATCCATTTTTCAAAAAGTAAAGTGAAAGTTCTCCCTATATATTTTCATATATTTATCAGAGCTACAATAATCTAAAAGAGAATCACGATCAAACTCAGAAATGAATGATCGTTCAAGCGGAACACATTAACTTTCCTAATCCAATCAATTCGATCATCAATGATCACTGATCAGTCAAATGACGTGCAGCACCACCTTCAAGTATCTCAATATTTCGCAAACAAAACACTGAAACTGTGTAAAACGAGAAAATCAATTAGTTCATGAAAATCGCGCACTTTACTATGAAAATCGAAACGGAGGAAAATTCAACAGTAAATCAAAAGGGGAACTCTTCATCCCAGGCTCCCTCACGGTCATCATACCCATCGACAAACAGGAGAATACATCCGAAATGAAACACTGAAAAGGAACACCACTCGCCATTGAAGGAGCTTTTGTATTTGGTACGTTATTTAATCGGAACGTTTCGGACCGTACGATTATTGAAAGATTAGAAACAATAAGATAAAATGGCCGACCCGGTAACATAATAAGAGAACTGAACACTGCTCTGCAAAAAGTAAGCCGGAAACGATATCCGCAAATAACACAATATACGAAACGTACTTCTACTCACCATTTTTTAATATATGAAAATTACTACAAATAATGTATAAAAATTAAAAACTAAATAAGCGAAGAAAAACACACGAAATATTTCACGAACTGCTTCTATAATTTAAATTAAACTCTGAAAGCATAGTGGTAGATGAGATAGGTTATTGTGCATGGAACAATGTCAATGTAGCCAACATTTGATTTTCGAGGGAAATTGAGAGAAAAATACGTGAGTGTAGATAACGTAATATAAGCTGGTTAGGTTTAAGAGAACGGTTTACGTGATTGGTTTTGTGATTGCAAATGGAGTTTGGAATGACATTACATTACCGGTGATGGCTTGATAAACAATAGTCAGGATTGTCAGGGATGGTATTCTACGCGCAAAAATCAATATTCTACATTTGTGATGTAGAATGTGTGGAATATGTAGAAAAAGAGTAGAATATAAACAAATTGACTACTTTTATTAGTGTTATCAGTACTTTAAAACCTTAACAGTATTATTTTCTGCATATTTTACATATTCTATGTGAAATTGAATAATTATTGATGTGAGGTATGGAGAACGAGGATCGAAAGAACTTGAGACTTTAGACTTTTAAGAGGTTTATTCCGCAACTAAAATATATTTGACAAACGAAAAAGTAAATGGCGAAGCAACAGCGATATGCGATCGAAAGTAGTAGGGGAAACACTTCGTGACTAGACTGTACATATGACATATATATATAGAATGATATGATGATGATGATGAAGAATGAGATGAGGTGGGATTTCGTATCAACACCCCCCTGAAATTTTACCGAATAATTTCTTCATCATGTTTCCCGAAATTAAATAAATAATTATTATTCAAAAAAAATAAAAAATAAAAAAATATTAAATAGAAAAAAATACAAGTACAAGAAAAATATATGTATAAAAAATTTCGAAAAATATTAATATTGTTTGTTTATTCTTTTTGGTAACTTGGGTTGCTAATAAAAAATTTATTGCGCTGTGCTTCAAAATAAAATTGGTAAAAATAAATTAGTATAAAATAAATAAATAAATATATAGAATATGGTAACATGCATGCAATAAATGAACACTATCGTGTATTATTAATATTATATGGTATATGTATGGTAAAGAAAATAAAAAATTAAAAAATTAAAAAATGGTAACATGCATAATTATTAAAGTATATCGACTAACATTTATATTTCCGCTCGTATAATTCGAGTCGACAAAAAAAAAGGAAAAAAAAAGGAAAAATATTCACGAACATATATACGAATGAATGACAAAAAAAATAAAAGAAGGTAATGGATTAAATATGATGAAAGGTTTTTCCTATTTACGAGTTCAATGAATTCGAGCGTACGTTGCGCATTTTTATCTTAAAAGTAACATGAACAAGATTGCAGAATAATATTTGTTGCATTGTATATTATCTTTTCGTACGTTGTATTGTATTCGAAGTGGCGTTTAATATGTTCTTAGATAAGGCAACGTTTTCGGTTTATCTTAATTTGCGGTCATGTAATGGGTTTTTATCTCTTATTGTGTTTATTGTTGAAGAGTTTCCTTTCATATATACGTGTGGGAATATTTCGTGTATTTTTCTCACGCTTGTTGGAAAGTGTATAGGGTTTTTATTATACGATTTGTAGGGTTTTTACTTGCTCGATTTTCTAAATTTTTTCTTTGTTATAATATTCGAGAAACCTTCGATTTATTTTAAGCATGTATTTTCTAGTAAATTGTACTGTTGGCTATTCTTTCTGACAATAATTGAAGGTTAATTTTTCTGCAAATATTTTCGTGTTACGACTTATTTTTGAACATTTTACGACTTGTAATTGAAATGGGAGAAAATGAATTTATGGACTTATACTTATTTTGACTTTAATTTTATTTTTATGTGTATATATTCGTTTCATTTAATATTTTTACGATTATGTTTTCGAATTTTGATCTGTCTAGTGATTTTGTTAGGATATCTGCCAATTGATCCTCTGATGTAACTGTTCTAAAAAATATTATTTTGTCTTCATAAGCTTCCAAAATTGAATAACACTTGATCATTAGGGCTCGCGATTTTCTCTGACTTCCCCCGGAACATATTTTCTGTGTCGAAATATTGTCTTCCATAATATCGACCATTAATTTCTCCCCAAAAATTTCAAAATTCATGTGTTGCATTACTTTAATCGTATCGAGGGTATCAAAAACTGCAATTATTTCAGCCGCGGTACTCGATGAGGCGTGAATAGTCTGTTTACAACAATTCCACTCCACCAAGTCTCCATAGGCGAATAGCATAAATCCAGTTATTGACTTCCCTTTATTTAAATTATTTATTTCTATATTATTATCGTCAACCTGGGGCGCATAAGATGCATCAATATATGCCTGAATTCCATCTCCTTTCGATGTAAATTTTAGATTGTAATTTTTGGTTGTGTTGACGTACCTGAATATTCTTTTTACGTAATTTTTTAAAGTATCATTTGAATTATTCTGAAAGTGGGAAAAAAAGTTTACTGGAAACAATATGTCTGGCCTTGTCAGTCTCACTAAATAAAGTAGTCCCCCTATCATGGATCTATATTCTGTGTCATCTCTGCCATTTTGTATTTTATCAATTTTTAATCCCGTCTCCATGGGTGTATTTGTGTTTTTGAGTTCAGAAATTCCAAATTTTTTGATCATTTTATCTATGTGTTTGTACTGGGAAATTGTGATTGTATTATTTTCTATGTCTCTTGTTATTTCCAAACCCACAAAAAATTTTGGGTTATTCGTAATTGTAATTGTAAAATCTTTTTGGAGTTCTTCATTTATTTTCGTGATGACAGATTGTGAATTTGATGCTACTAAGATGTCATCTACATAACTCAAAAAATATGTCTTTTCTTTTTCATTTTTCATAACATATAAGCATCTGTCACTTTTAGTTTTTTCGAATCCCATTTCTTTTACTTTCATGTCCAATAAGTCGTACCACGATTTGCTTGAGGTTTTTAAACCATAGATTGACTTTTTTAATTCGAGTACTTGGTTTCTATTAATATTTATGCCTTCAGGTCTTTTAACAAAAATTGGTTTTATAATGGGTGAATTTAGGTAGGCTGTTTTTACGTCATATTGTACCATTATTAGTTTTTCTTTATTGACGATTGATAGTAATAATCTTATGGTACCTATGGATGCTACAGGTCCATGGGTTTCAGCAATGCCATATTCCGTTCTGTCTTTAAAGCCACATGCTACAAGTCTTGCTTTAGGTTTTGGATTTCCGAATTCATCAAACTTTATTGTAAAAATCCATCTGGTATCTATTAATTTTTGGCGATCATAGTCTACTATTTCCCACACTTTTAAATCATCAAGGGAATTAAATTCGTCATTTATTGCCTTTGTCCAATCTTCCCTGAAGGGGTTTGTTTCTATTTCCATAAAAGTTTTTGGGACATTATCTTCTATATATGCTTTATTGTATTTTACATTTACGTTTAAGATTACTGGGTTCACTATTCCTAAATCATACTCATAATCCATTGATTTCATAATTATTGGTTTTTTATTTGTTAATAGTGATTTTATATTTTGACTTTCGTCTACCTTAACATCACATGAAATGTACGACTTTGTGTTATATGGATCTCCAAGACAATACCCTGTATTCGTATAACCTATCATTATGTTTTTTTCAGCCCTGTGTGCCAATTTTGGGTCTATTTTTTCTTTTGATTTAGATTTTGCTTTTGTTGCATTTTGTTTTCTGACTTCTATGGGTATGTGTCTATAAGCTAATGCGCCGAAAACTTTTAAATTTTTTAAATTTGGTTTCTTTCCATAAAATAACTCGTACGGTGTTTTAAATTCTTTATTAGCTTTGGTTGGGGATCTGTTAATTAAATAGGCTGCAGTAACAACAGCATAAGACCAATATTTTATGTCAAGGTTGGCATCAATTAACATGGCCCGCACTCTCCTCATTAAAGTTTGATTTTGCCTTTCGGCAATACCATTTAATTCTGGAGAATATGGCACCACATAATCTATTGTTATGCCAACCTCATTGCAGTAATTTGTTATTTTATTATCTGTATATTCTTTTGCATTGTCACACCTAATAGTTCCTATGGGGTATTCTGGAAATTTGTTTTTCATGGATACTATAATATTTTTGAATTCATTTGTCACCTGGCTTTTACTAGCTATAGGCATGACAAATGTATATTTCGAAAATGGTCTATGAATGTTAGAATATATTTTTGATTGGCCATTGAAGGTGTAAACGGGCCCATGATGTCAGACGAAGTTATTTCGAGTTTCCTAGTGGGTTTAGTTCTTATCCCTGTGTGGCCCAACTTTGAATTATTGGCTATACAACATATTTGACAGTTTACGAAATCTTCATCTCTAAAATTGATGTTTTCGGGTATCCCTATTGCTAAATTTTTTAATTTTTGTAGATATCTAGCATTTAAATGTCCTAGTCTTCTATGTATTATTAATTTTTTATTAATGTTATTATTATTAATTTGGGATTTATTATTATTATCATTATTGTTTTTAGGATCTGTGAGTATTTCGTAATCTTCACCCCCCTGAGATGATTCAGTATTATTTTCTTCAACTATTTCTAATTCTACTGTAAAGTCATCCCATTCATCATTTGTATCCTGGGTAACTGGGGCACATATTATATTTTTTCCAGTCTCATCATTATTAATTATTTTTTTATTTTCTACATTATAATATATGTAGAATATTCCCTCTTCTTTTCTTGCAGTTATTATAATTTCTGCAGTTTCAATGAAATAAATGTTGGCAATTTCTTTTTGTTGGTCGATGTTTATTATCCCCGTATTTGTTATTTTAATTGCTGAAATGATGTCTAAATTCAGGTCTGGTACATAATGGACGTCTTTTAATTCTATTAATGATTGGACTCTGTTGGAATTTTCGACTCTGATCACCATTTTTCCTGTGTGTGTGGCATATAAAAATATATTTCTTCCTGCGCATTGTAATTTTATTGGTGTTACGAATTTTTTTATATTTGATAATTTGCTGAGGTCGGAAGTTAAGTGAACCTCTGCGGCTCCATCAAGAATTGCCCTATTATTTAATGTTTCGTAATCTCCATCATTATTATTTTTATTATTATTAATTAATTCGTTCAACAACCACTCACCATTATTATTAAATTTTTTTACCATGCAAGACATTTTCACTTGCTGCTCAGAACTATCTTTTTTATTATTATTAGATGGATGTAAGTTTGCCTTCGGTGGGTAATTTCCTTGACTATTATTATTAGTGTTACCATTGCTATTATTACCTTGATTATTGCTGTTCATGCAATTTTGGGCTATGTGTCCGAATTGGTCACACTTATAGCACTTGGGATTATTTTGGTTATTGTTTCTGTTATTCCCTCTGTAATTATTTCCTCTATAATTAGGATTTCCCCTATAATTATTTCCTCTATAGTTACCACCGTTATTACTATTACTATTATTATTCGTATTATTATTATGGCTTTGTTCTGATGAATTACCATTATTATTACCATTTTGACCATTATTATTGAAACCGTTTCTATTTCCATTTCTAAAATTATTATAATTACTTGGGTTTCTATAATTATTTCTTCCTCGATAGTTACTGTTAAATCTTCCTCTATAATTGTACCTATTATTATTTCCATTATTATTATTGTTTCTATTCGTATTATTATTATGGTTATTACCATTATTATTCTTTTTTAAATTTGGTCCCTATACTTTTGGTCTGAGTCCTCCCTTAATATTCTCTTGAAATTATCTAAATTCTTTTCGTTAGGGGGTAGGCTTTCATATTGTATTTTGGCAATTTGTTGTTCATAACACAATGCTAATTGCAAATTCTCTAATTCTTCATTCTCGGTAACCTCTTTACCACTGTCTCTTACATCGGTTACGAGTTCATCCCATTTTTTTAAGAAGCCTTTCATGTTTCCGCCTGGTTGAAATCTAAATTCTAACCATTTTGCCTTAGCCATATTAGCCGTAACTGAAGTCTTGGTCCCGTAAATATTATCTAATTTTTTAAGCATTAAAATTGCGGTGTTACAATCTCGTATTTGTTTCGTTATGTCATTGGATACTCTTTCTAGGACAAACGCTTTGGCGTTATCCTGCATTTTGCAGTAATTTAGCATATCTTTATTTGGCCGAAAGTTTAGATCATCTATGTTTTCTATGTATGATTGTAAAAATTTGTTTTCCCCAAAGATGTCATAATATCCCGCACCTCGGATGGCAGATATAATCATTCTTCGCCAATCTAAATAGTACTTGCCATTAAAAACTTTCCCGAGTGGGGCTTGGATGGGTTTAATTTTGTTCGGGGATGCCATTTTTTCTTTTATTTTTTCAAAACCTAACAAATTTTTCTCTTTATTACAAACAGCTGTGTATTTTTTATTTTCGTTCGTTTCTTTTTCTAATTTTTCTATCAAACTTTTTTCCTCTTGGTTTTCTTTTTTATCCAGTTTTCTAAATTTATTCAATTAAAGAATCTGTTCATAAATTTTTCTTTTGATTTAGCAGAACTGTAAATTCTGTTCGAAAAATAATTTATTGAAGATTCTGAAATCACAATATATTTTAGAGTACTGATTTCCTCTATTCTACCTGATATGTCTATCACAAAGGATTCCAATATAATTTCACCTGTGAAATATTTAACGTGGGGTAAATTATAGACTTCGGTTTTTAAATCAATTACTCTCTCTCCCTCGAATTTTTTTACTAATTCCTCTAAATCTTCTTTTTTAATATTGTATTCACCAATTTTGCATTCAGACAAATTTATTATTTGGGACATGTACTTTTTTTCTTTATTGTTTAATTCTGCGGCCTCACTTCAAATACAATTTACAAAGTACGAAAAAAATAAATGATTTCAACAAATATTACCTTTACAATGGTTTCACCTTATAATTTCTGCTGTGCTAATTAACAATTTTATGTTTTCTCCGCTGTTGACCTTGGTACTTCCTGCTTTAATTTAGTTGTGGGTTGTCCGAAAAGGTTGGGTCTTCGATGTTGGATCTCCGGTGAGTCCTCGATGACGGGAGCAGGTTTCCATTGGCTGTTCTCTTGATCTCGTTGGCGGTCCCTCTGGATTTAGCGTTCGTTGACTTCCAGTATTGGCCGTTATTTGAGTCCGGAACTTCAGCTATTCTTCAAATTTGAATTTTGATTTTTTCAAAATAAATTAAAATTTGAGATACTTTCTCGAAAAACACGATGACTTTTCGTGTATTACTCAATAAAAAACATAAAAAATTTTACGCACAGCAGTAAATTAAATTTCAAAAAAAAATAATTATTTCATTAATTTATAATTTTCTAAGTCTCTCCTCAAAGTTCTACCGTAGCGATGGCTACCATGATGTGAGGTATGGAGAACGAGGATCGAAAGAACTTGAGACTTTAGACTTTTAAGAGGTTTATTCCGCAACTAAAATATATTTGACAAACGAAAAAGTAAATGGCGAAGCAACAGCGATATGCGATCGAAAGTAGTAGGGGAAACACTTCGTGACTAGACTGTACATATGACATATATATATAGAATGATATGATGATGATGATGAAGAATGAGATGAGGTGGGATTTCGTATCAACAATTATTCTACTTTAGAAATTCTAGCCATACAATATGAGCGTAGATGTAGAATTCAATTCTACATCGCCATCACTGGCGATAGTACTATCAAACTATCAAACTCGATGAATTATCGGTACCTATAGTTTTTGTTAAAACGTAAATTTTGGACTAATTTTAGAAAATTACTGTTTTTAGAGTTGGGCAAAAAAAATTGGAAAATTTATACCTTTTTTTGAGCTTGATAAGAGATAATTAGTTCATTAAAAACTACTGAAAAAAAACTGATACTATTGATAGTTTATATTTTTTGCCATAGACTAATCAATAGTAAAAAATTTTTGACTATGTCATCACTAGACATGACAAATGATAATGATATTTTGATATAAAAGAATCATTTCTGGTTGCAACTGAACATTAGATTTAGCCTTTGGGCTTCTATTCCTCAGACTCTTATGAGACTTTATGCCACAAAAAAAGACATGAGTGAATGATGACTATATAAAATGTCAGTAGAATAGCTCTCCAGTTAACAGAGTACTAAACAGGGATTGAAAAACACTATGGTTTTCATTTTTTTTCTGTTAGTTGAGTTTCTGAAATTTACCATAATGTAAGTTATTTTTTGTTTCTGTTTCCACCATTTTGATCTACATTTTACATTTCTGATTTTACCAAAAATTTTCATTCAGTTTCCATTTCAGATTCCATTTCCATTTCCATTTGAAAACAAAAATTTTCCTTAATTAAAAAATTTTAATTTTTCCAAATCTTGTTAAAATATTGATATATCTTTTTGGATATTTTCCAAAAATTATTAACTTTTTTTGATATTTCACAAAAAATATGGTTATTTTTTCTATATTTCCCAATGAATATATATATTTTTTTGATATTTCCTAAAAATATCCACATTTTTTCTAATTTTTTCTCCCACATCAAAAATTAATATGGTGAGAAACAGAAACATTCATTATTTGGTTTCCATTACATTTCCATTATAGGTCTGCAAACTAATGGGTTAATGTTTCCAATTCAATTTCCATTTTAGAATTTTGGTGTTTTCATTTATTTCAGTTTCCAGCCCAAAAAAAAGTTTCTGTTCCTAGAAAATTCCATTTCCATTACTCTGTCTCTAATATTAAATTTAAATACAATAGAAGAAGCAACCTTATTTAAACACACTCCACTATGGAAGATATTATCCCCACTCCTTCAATATCAAATTCAAATTTAACTCCCCCTCATTCAGGCACATGGGCAATAATCAAAAAATTTTTTCTAATAATTTAATTAAATGAATAAGTAAATATAATCATTAATTTAAAAATCATAATGAACACAAATTTCGTCAATAAAAATTAGGTGAAGAACTGTGGGTACCATGGTAGAGAGCCTCAGTGATGAAACAATATTGAATTTTTGAATATTGATATGGTATGATATTTCATCTTTGAAAATCGATATAATATGATATTTTTTGATATTTCCAGTATTTTTCAATACATTATTTACAAGACTTTATCATTCTTTTGAACTTCATAGGACCATTATTAACCTGCTAAAAATGTATTAGTAACAATAAAATACTCTTCTTCTGATGTTTATTTATAAATTAAAATAATTCTATTCTACCTATATTATATCTGATAAGGATTTGTGAAATGTTGTAAAATGAAAATAAAAATATTCAAAGCTCTCACCAAATCATCACAGTGAATTATTCAATGATGATGTAAATTTGAGGTTAAAATATCCTCATTTTCTCAAAATAACAGAAATATGATTAAATTAAAAAAAGTTAAGAAAATATTTATAAATATTAAAAAATATCAATATTTGGAAAAATAGTGATAATTGTTAATTTAACCAATTCAAGATTATCCAACATTTATGTTTTTTCACTCTGTGATTATTACCTTCAACCATATATATAATAGACTGCGCATACTGATAAAATGTAGAAGGCAACCAAATGAAATGTACATTCCACTCAAAAGTTTTTTCCCTCATCAAACTGTACTTTTCACAGAATTCATCTATGAATTCTCTTTGATTTGTCACGCTAAAATTAATTAGGATTCAGCGACGAATGGAGGAGAATTCACCTACAAATTCTCTTCGATTTGTCGCCCTTAAATTAATCAGGATTCAGCGACAAATTAAAAAGTATTCACATACGAATATTAAAAAGGAATAAATGACGCTATTTAATTTTAAAAACACTTTCATTTTGTAAAATGACAATGCAAATCCCTCCAAATCATTTAATCAATTGACGTATGATATTTGATAAATCTTGAAAAAAGAAAACTTTTGAATGAAATGTACGTCTTTATGGTATCTCCACATAAGCCAATGTTAATTTTATCAGCATGCACAGTCCATTATGTACATGATTAAAGATTATTACTTAGTCTCTGTCTTGATAATTTGTACTTGATTATTATAATATTTGTATTGTGTTTTTAGTCTACTTATGGCCTCTGATGCCTGAACACTAATATATTCTAGTCACAATGTTTTATGTGTTTTATTAATTTTTTAAACTATTTTTGAGTGCCATTTCAATGGTGTATTTTACCTCAATTCAAATTACATTTTTTTGTGCTATGTGACGACATTTTTTCCGAAATTGTTGTTTTCAAAATTCACAATAATATTGGAAATATCAATATGATATGATAAAATAATTTTGAAAGTTTCATCACTAGCCTACAAGAAAATTATGTCTATACCCAATTGACTGTCCAGGGAAATTATAGACTTGTTCTATTTTCCAGGTTTTCATGTAAGGGCTGGTGTAACACTGAACATTGGGTGAGCACCGAGTGAATATTAAGCAAGAATGGGCAGTATTAGATTTCTTTTGGAATTGATTCCAAAAGTTTATGATCCATACCTGTGACTCAATTCATTTTTTTATCTCAATGGATCCATGAATCAAATCCTTTACTGATATTAAGGATCTGCAAATTCCACCATTTTTAGGGTTTTTTTTTACTCACTCACTCACAGGATAGTACATAAAAATTATGAATATTGAACTTTTTTTTTCAGTTTGCAAGAAAGTAAGTTGATAAATTAATGAAAAAATCAGTTGCTTTAATGAGCTCTGAACAGAGTCTATCGTCTAATTAAATGAAAATATTTATGATGCTTGTGAATTGTGATAATAATCGAACAAATTTGTGTTAATTATATGCTCTTATTTAACAGCATTAATTTGTCAATAAATCAAAGAAAATTTATAGATGAATTACCTTTGATTTGTCAACAAATTTGTTTTAATTTAATGGAATTAATTTGTCAATGAACTCTTATGCATTTAACATCGTTAAATTGTCTACAAATCAAAGAGAATTCATCTACCTCAAGTTTTAAAATTAAATCCAAAACCTAAATTAACACCTAATAGGACTCTATTCTCGCATCTTGATATATAAAAAAAAAATTTACAATCAGTTTACTTCTTAATATAATTTATAACTACCATATATTTTTTCACTTTATTAAATGATTGACTCAGTTCACAGCTCATTAAAACAAATTTATTGACTTACTTTCTTGCAAAATGTAAAAAATTGTTCAATATTCATAATTATTAGTTTCAAATCTTTATTCTACATAGAAGAATAAGTAGCAGAAATCAATGGGAAACTTTTACTGGGTATCTTACTCACTGCATTAACTGCTCACCATTTTTTTTTTACTACTACAAGAAAAACTTGCAATTAAAGAAAAATATATAAGAACCATTTATTGTTTTTACAGAGTTCTTACCTGAACAACATTCAAATGATTTTCCTCCAGTTTTACACTTTTACCTGAATCTGTAAAAGCTAAAAACTGGTAGTCTCCAAATTTCCCAAATGTTTGCCAATCTGAAACCAAATGAGTAAAGATCTGTGATGGCAACTTTACCTATGGGTGATTGATAAACTCAAAACAATTAGACTAAGTTCCATTCAAAATTTAATGACTTCAATAACAGATTCTAATGTAACAAAGTACAGATTATACTAATAGTTGTGGTCTCATCTATTGAGCCCCTTAACTGTTAATGGTTACAAGAGACTGTGTAACTAAAATATTTACCAGAGATGGTTATTAAAGATGATGACTGTTCAAAGGTTCTTCATGAAGTGTTGGTTGTAATCTTTTTTCATGTTAAACAATTAAAAAAAAAAAAGAAAGAATTTTTTTTCTATTTATAAAAACATAATTAAGTCAAGTCTTCAGGCAGTTTTAGTGTTATCATTGAGCTAGGCTGAATTTTCCCTTTAAAATGAGCCCCATATTAATTCAGTAATAAAAACATACTTTTGGAATATTTTGACTTTTTAGGAAATATTTCTGCCATATTTTAAAAGAATAAAAGGATTTTATAAGACCTATTATAACCTTTTTTTTTTAAACATAAAATTCTAGTTTGTAGTCATCATTCTAAGCCAAACAATTAACATTGGTTTACTACACATGGGCAATAAGTCTTTTTTGTTTGTTTTTGTCCATTGTTTGAATTTATCACAGATTCACAACAACACTAAAGTCAAAACAATCAGAGCCAAGTAACAGATCTTGATCACAGATCATTACATCACAGATCACAATCTGCATGATCTATTAATAAGATATAGATAATTTTTCATAATTATCTATTGTTGTGATCTAGATCATACATTTCTTGATATTTATGATTCATAATGGATTAATACCAGGATACTATATTTTAGGAGGCTGTCACACGAGGCATGTTTACTAGCTTTCAGTTAGCCAGTTTCTTAGCATAGTATTGTGTGACCAGCTACTTACCTCCTACTTACTTGAGTTGATCATATTTAACTTCATTGTATAATACCAGTAAGTTTGGTGGAAGCTAGTAAACATGCCTGGTATGACTGCTGCTTTTTACACTATTCTGATACTGAAATTATTGAACCAGGTAAAAAAGTGAAAGCTGGAAGTCCAAAAAGTGTAATTTTTAGTTTCATTAGGAAAATGGAAAATGTATATTGGAAAACAAAAACAAGAATTTATTTCATCAGATTTTGAAATTTTAATTTTAATTTGTAAATTTGTAATTATGTAAATAACTAGTTAATTAACTTGGCTTTTCACAGGTGAGGGGTGTAATATTTTCTTTTGCAATTTTTTTGTACTAAATTTTAGGGCTTTTTTTACTGAAGTATCTCTGTAGTATATTGTGTATTCATATTAACAAAACAAAAAGCCAATAGCAGTGGCATGTTTAAGCCCCGCAGATGAAGCCAATCTGATGGTACAGGGGTAATGCATTTTTATCATTTATTCAATAATCAATTCCTATTACCTTTCAGGGTTGAAATTGATAGAAGATTAAAAATTAATAAAAAAGTATTCTATACCTTTTTTGGGGGTTGGTATAATTTTGACTTAATCACTTATGAAAATACCTAATTTCCCCTTCTTACCACATTTCAGCAACATCTACCTAACTGATTTTTCACTAGGTATTTGGAAAATTAGAAATACCAAACTTAGAGAATGACAAAAATCAACAGAATGAACAAAATTAAAGCTACTATGGGTATTTTTAACTGAAACAACTCCAAAATTAAAGAATAGAAAAATGAAAGGGAATAAACAAAATATTGAGGTGAGGTCTCATCACTTTACACAGAAAAGATAAGTACGGACTTTCATCTTAGAAAATGTTTATTTCCGACGTTAGTACAATGACTGACAAATGGAGAACATTCTCCGTCGAGCAGTGGAGGAAAGAATATTATGTTGGCGATCAGTGTCATCACATGAAAAACAAATAAGTGTAATAATCTGTTACATACAGTGTTAGTCAATGTGATGTTATATGTTTGTGAGGTAGTGAGGGAATCGTATCCCAACACCCCCCTGCGATTCAAAATGGACAAACGAACATATAAGTAAAAAATGTGTAACACATTGTATGTATTTAAAAAAACATATAAACAATAAAAAATGAAAATAAGCAATAGCAGTCAAAATTGTTACATATAAATATCATGTAAAAAAATTGCTATAAAAATGGTAAAATATTAGGTATGTCGTTGACTAGTATTATGATGTATAATTAAAATGTGTGTGGATTTATATATCGAATGTTTTATCTTAAATATATCGTGTAATTATTAACATGAGGTATACATTTAACCTTCTGTTACCGTGTCACGTCTTATAAGTAATGTGTGATTTTAATTTAATAAATATGTATTTAAAAAAATGGCAGGTCGGAGAGATCAATATCTCCTCATTGTCAGCTGTGGAGAGATAATA
Organism: Ericerus pela; assembly: GCA_011428145.1. Classification (NCBI taxonomy): domain Eukaryota; kingdom Metazoa; phylum Arthropoda; class Insecta; order Hemiptera; family Coccidae; genus Ericerus; species Ericerus pela. The sequence goes on from WOFM01000354.1 coordinate 2,016,708, forward strand.
TTATCATATATATGTCCTTATAATTAATCGTGTGGGGTTTTTGTATAAATATGCTATTGTGGGAATCAATTGTATATATTGGGGAATGCTGATGCCAGTAAGAGAGGCAGAGCAGCGACGGGGAACCTATTGAATATTGTGATGTGAAGTGTGAAACAACATATGGACCGCTCGGTTTACAATAGGCGCTAAAAGACCGACGCCCATCCGCAGTCCAAAACCAAATATCAAAAATTTTGAGGGTTATGTCAATTAAGACTATTGGCCAAAAAGTTGACTTGTTCGGAGAATTCTCATAACGATATTTTGGAAGGTTCTCCAATCAAGTGCCTTAGTAAGTATATCAGCAACTTGATCAGGTGACCTAATATCATTAAAACTTATTAGTTTCTTTTGGAAAGCTTCCAATACTGCGTAACATTTGATCGCTAGAGACCTGGAGCGTTTCTGGCCTCCCCCAGATGCAATACGAGACGCAGATATGTTGTCCTCGTAGACTTGCACTGGGTCGGTTACAGAGAAAACACTCTCAGTAAGTCTCCAGATCACATATATATCGTCTAGTGCAAGTTCCACTGTGTCCCAATCTCCTAGAGTTCGCTTTCACACATATCTCACACAGACTGAATTCGTCATCACGAAATGTAATTCCGTTTGGAATACCTCTTGAGACCTTTGTCAAGAATTTCAAATTTTTTCCTGATAAGTGTCCTAATCTTCTATGCCATATCATATTTTTATCTATTTTTAATTTTTCTATATTCTCGTTGATTTTTTCATCATTGTTTATTATATCATTATTATTTGTTATATTATTATTATTTATACCTACATCCTCATTCATTTCGCTACCACCTTCATTCATTTCATTATTTTGTGGGTTATTACCATCATACTCATCGTTAGAGTTTATTGTAATATTATTATTTACATTATTATTATTTGTGTTTTCTTGTGTATTATTATTGATATTCTCTCCATTCTCTTCATTTTTCTCCTGACTTTCCTCAATAATTTCTTCTTCTACTTTGTATTCCATCCATTCATCCTGGGAATTTATATTAGGCATACATGCCAATTTATTCGATTCATTATTATAGGGACATATTTTATTTAAATTATCTTCATTTTCTATAATATTAACGGTGGACTCTGGTACAATTTCGTACTTCACCATGTATACACCTCTTATTTTTGGGGCTGAAAAAATTACTTCATCCGTCCCACGGACGTATATGTGCGCTGCAGAGAAATTTTGATATATGCCTAGCGCCCTGTTTTCTGTTATTTTAATCCCTGACATTAGATCTACGTTTAGAGATGGTACATAATGTACATTTTTTAATCTTATTACTTTTTGATTTCTCTCTAAATTTTCCACTCTGATGAACATAGTTCCTATATGTGTGGCAATGAGTAGGGTGTCTTGAATGGCACATTCTAACTCGATAGGCTTTTCTAGCATTATTGGGTTAGACAGTTTTGACAAATCTGATATTACGTGAGCAACAGCTCTACCATCTAACATTATTATTTTAGTGAGACGGACATAATCTGAGTCTGACTCTTGCTTCGTGTCTTTAGATGTGATCAAGTTTATTAATTTATTATTATTTGTGTTTTTGTTTGGCTCATGACCTTTATATCTAATCATCATGGACCATTGAACATAATTTTCCTTTTTATTCTTATTATTATTATTTGAATTGTTTCGTCCGTATCTTGTGTTTTGTGCAGGACCATCTAATTTATCTTGGAGTTTTGCACCCTCTTTATCTGATGGACATACTTTGGCTATGTGCCCTTTGCCATGGCACTTAAAACATACTAAGTTATTCGAACTTGGCAAATTATTTTGATTTTGATTATTATTATATTTTCTGTTTTCATAATTATTATTGTTCTGAGGCATTTCTGACTTTTGATTATTATTATACGTCATTTTCCCCTGATCTACATTTTGACTATGGTTTTGGTTTCTATTTGTGTAATTATATCTATTGTAATTTCCTCCATATTGAAATCTTTGATTCTTATTATTTTGGTTGAAATTACGAAATTTATTATTATTATAACTTGACTTTTTCTCGTCATACAACCTATCTGACCTTTCAATCAACATGGCGTGGATTGTTTCAATTGTTTTTTGATCCTGACTTAAAGTATTGAACTCCAGCCTTGTCATGTCATAGTCCATGTTCAAGGATATTAAAAGTTGTCTATCTCCTCCTGTTCATCTAAAGTTTTACCACAGTCCCTTATTTTTTGGGCTGATCTCGAAAACACATCTAAATAACTTCTCATATTGCCATCACTATTAAATTTTAATCTCTGAAAGGCCTGCTTCGCGTTAATATATGTGACTTGCGTGCAGCTTTTGTACCTTTCATCTAAGACTTTTAAAATTTGATTTATCGTTTTTAAATCTTTTACTCTTTCAATTAATTCGTTGTTTAAGCCCTGATAGATGGGAGCCTTTCCCTTTTCCTGATTTCGGAAATATGCCATTCGACTGGCTGAATTAGCATTGCTAGAGTCAGGGTTTAAAAAATTATTTAACTCCAGTCCCAAAAATAGCACTTCAGTCTCAACATTGTGCATAATTGGATATAATCCCTCTGTATAGAGTGTTAAGACCATCGTGGTCCTCCAGGCATCATAATTCCTTCAATCGAATACCTTTTTTGTATCGAATCGTGACATTTTATTATTAAATTTAGGATGTTTGGGAATTTAGATCCTACCTCAGAAACAAGAGAACTTAAATCTAGAGGGTAACACGGTCTCAACCGCACGATAATGCACAACACAGTCTCAACTGCTCGATAGGGAATGAAAAATTAAATAAATTATAGTATAACATTCAATAATTAACTAATGTTTTAAAATAAATCTCACTAAATATGCTTTGCTGACGATGAGGTGATCTCTCCTCCGTTGTTTCTGCTTCTTGAGAGATCAAATTACTCTGACTTTATCGCCAAAAATGTTCAAAATCGAATTGGTTAAAGCCTTAAGTCTTGTTTCAGAACACAGATGATTCTGTTAAACACGTTAAAATATGAATTAATGTTCAGTGCAAAAATCATTCAACAAAAATATGAAAGAGATTACTGCTGAAAAGGAAATAATCTATTAGCTTTCATCAATTTGAAAAGATCTTTTATTGTATGTGAACAGGAAAAAATCTGTCACTAATGTCAATGTTCATCAATGTAGGTTTTCTATTGTTGGATTTGATGAAACTCATCCAACAAAGATTTCCTATTTCTACAATTCTCGACCAACAAGATAAAGTTTGAAAGGCTATTAATATCACCTTTCAAGTTTCAACTTTACTTGGAATTTGGTTGAGAATTTACATGAAAATATATTGAAATTTAACTTTGTTTTACTGAAATTTTGATTTTTTCTACTTAATTTTGAGCAAAATCACATGAATTATTTATTAATTAACTTAAACTTTTTACTTATCTTTAATTTTTTGGTTCTATTTTCGTATTTTTTCGATGTTTTTCTGCTACCTTGCCCAATTGACACCAAACTCCGAAGTTTTTTCTGCAACTTCTGAATTTTCGAGGTTCTTCCACTGTTTCACTCCCTGGAACACAGCATGAACAATTACCAACCGTTTTTAATGGTGTACACTGGTCTACCAAACCATAAAATCCTCTCGTATCTGATTTGTTTTCTCCAGACTTTCGATTTTGACGTTTTCACAGGCGCCCAAGACTTTACCGTTGTTTTCATTAAATTTCACTTTTATTTCACTTTTAATTTGTTGATTTACTTTAATTAAACATTTAACTTTTTCAGGATAGTTACTTTAATCACTGAATCGAACTTTTTTGTTCACAAATTTTAACTTTACCTACCACTTTGCGTGGAGGTATCACTCGGCACTAAGCCTTTCACTTTGCGTGAAACACGAACTTTCAAATTTTAACAAATTACACGATTATCACATATTACATATTAATTACTGTACTTATTTCTCTGATCCACAGCTCTGCTACCATATTGAGGTGAGGTCTCATCACTTTACACAGAAAAGATAAGTACGGACTTCCATCTTTGAAAATGTTTATTTACGACGTTAGTACAACGACTGACAAACGGAGAACATTCTCCGTCGAGCAGTGGTGGGAAGAATATTATGTTGGCGATCAGTGTCACCACATGTAAAACAAATAAGTGTAATATGTTACATACAGTGTTAGTTAATGTGACGTTATGTGTTTGTGAGGTTGTGAGGGAATCGTATCCCAACACAAAATAGTAATTATTTTTTTAATGATAACTCAATTTCTATCAGATAGATTTCCAAATTTATTGATTTTAAACCAGCAGAAGGTTAGGAAAATTAATTCAGTAAAAGATTCATTCAAATCAGTTCAGTGGTTCTAGAGTTAATTTGCGATATTAAAAGCCATTTCATTCTTATAATAGAGATTATGCCAGAAACAGATGATAGTGATGACAAAGTGACTGTGTGAGTGTGACTGTAGAAAAAACTTGCCAGATGCTGAGACTAAATTCAATCCTCTTTACCAAAACCAGCAAATAATATGTTATCTACGATGAAGTTCATAAAAATTTTAAAATGTAAAGACTACTAAAGTGTTCTAAATAAAATTTCATGATTTTTTCAATTTCAGGGGAAAGTATAGTTTTTCAGTAGAATTGAAAAAATGAAATGAATCAAACATTCGCCTCCCACAAATTCAGTTAAAATAACTAATTATTTGAATAGAAAGCGACAATGTCTGATGAATGTCATTTAGACAAATTGAAAATTAAAATTAAATATTTAAATAATTCGTAAAACGAAATCTGATTCGAATTCATTGAATGGTCTTTAATTTATCATAAATAAATTGAAAATCAATGTAAATTTGATAAATAAAGGAAGTTGAAAAATATTTTTGAATAAATTAAAAGAAATTTGGATTAGAGAAATAATTACACTGAAAATTGCATCCAATGGAAGATAGGTATGCTATGATTACCATATAAGGAAAAGATATGAGTTTATCAAATATTTCTGACGCCAAATTATGATTCAGTTGTTATCAGTTAATAAAATTTATTCGTCCAAGAAGGGGATTTTAATTAATTAATTAGGATAATTATAGGAAATAAGAAATAGGAATACTGCGTGGTGCGAGGCCTCATTTGAAGCAAGCTACGGAGTAAGTAAATCGGAAATTGAGAAAAAGAACTCATTCTGAATTCCATTAATCGTAGCAGTTCACCTATTAGATACTGTTTTTTTTAATTACCCGGTTATCTGGTTCCTCATTATGCTCATTTAACTGTCCAGTCCAGTGAATTGAACAATCATAAGTGTTTTCAATCTTTCCGCATCTCTAGTTTGGTATCATCGACGGAATGAATCGTCTAAAACCAAATATTCTTATTACTGGTTAGAACATAGTGCAGTTGTACCTGTGAACATGAACATGTATCATGTAATTCTACTCTATGCATACCCAAATATTCAGGTACGCCCGGCGTTGGCAAGTCTACCCTTTGTAGCGAAGTATTGAAATGTGTGGACTTCGAATGGTTAGAGGTTAGCAAAATCGCCAAAACTCGAGATTGTTTTACTGGCTACGACGACAAGCTCAACTGCCCTTTTATTAATGAAGATAAAGTAGGTTCTGTTCCTGTTTTCTGTGATTTATTAATTTATTTTTTCGCATATTCATTTTCACATTTGTCATCAACAGGTAATCGATGAATTAGATCCAATTGTTGAATCAGGTGGTAAAATAGTGGAATATCACGGTTGTGATTTCTTTCCAGAACGATGGTTTGATGCAGTTTTCGTAATTCGAACTGATAATACCATACTATATGACCGTTTGAAAGAAAGGTTTGTTTGAGATTTAAAGAAAAAATGTTCAAGACAGTTCTAAAGTATGTTTGCCCATTCTGACGAGGACATGATTTTTTTTAAATTTATGTCGTAGAGGGTACAGTGATTTGAAAATCAGCAAAAATATTGAATGTGAAATTTTCCAATCAATTCTTGAAGAAGCGATGGAGTCGTATGATCCGGCAATCGTACAAGAACTGCATAACAACAATATTAATGATGTGGATAAAAACATCAAAGTAGTCGTTAACTGGATAAATGAGTGGAGTAAAAATAAGGGGAAAAAAAAAGAATAAATTACTTAATTAATTACATTTTTCGCTACTTATGCTGTAATGGGCAATATTTAATGACCAAACTTTAAAATCTTCATGTGTTGTTTATTTATTGTTGCTCAATATTTTCTTATCGAGCTATTAATAAGCTAAACGTTTATTAATTGCTGGTTTCTTGCCTAAAACGTTACGCTCATTTATTATCTACTTGAATTCGATTGAATACATTTCCCTACCGCTGATTTTAATTAATTTTTTTACGATTTTACAAATTATAAGTAATGGTAAGAAAACGTTGTTAACATTCTCAGTGAAGTATTAGTTTATTCGCAGCTATAAAATGGCTTAACTCAATTGTCATATGGCCTCTTTAAAAAATGTTAGTGAGTCTTCCAAAATTAATCTCAACAGAATTAGCCATAAGTTAAGCGCAGTTTATATGTGCTATGAATCAGCTTGAAAATAATTTTTGTTCAAAGAGAAATTAATATCGTCGTAATTTTCTCATGAAAAAAATTGTTTTTATTCCGTTTTTTCTTCAGTCTGTTGACAGGTACTTTTAATTAAAGGAGGGAAGCCTTGTTAATCCTAGATATTTTTTATTTTACCTTGTAAAAAGAATGTGTTCTCAATTGTGTGAAATTAAAATATCCTTTCCCACGAATAGAGTTTAGAATAAGTCGTCGAAATTATTTTGAGTAATTTCTTCATTTTTTATTGGCCGAACTTCCAATATAGTTTTACTGGTCGTAGTTTTTAGTTCATTTAAGTCATGAAAAAAACCGTAAATAATGCAGAATAATTATGGATTTTCATTGGCTAAAATTGTCATTAAAAGAAAGATTTGCCTAGTTTTATTACTAGCTTCCAAAAATGGAGGTTATCGATTCCAAATTATAAAAATTATGTTTTTCTCTTATTTTGTGTTCGTACCAGCATAACATTTCACCTTGGACACCGATTTTGAAGAACTTTCGTTGAATGATAATTGATCCCATCGTGGTACTCCATTATTTTCTTTTTAGAATCGATGAAATAGTCAAACTGAGTTATCTTAAAAAATTGTTAATCTTAAAAAAAAATTTCCGCTGTTGTAAATGAAACGAAAAAGCATTAAAAAAATTATTTTATCCAAAAGTCAAACAAAATTGGAAAAGAAAGAAAAAAAAGCGCTCTTAAGAAAACAATAAGCCTTACTAAATTTTTCTAGAAAGATCTAGTGGAATTAAAATGTAACGAAAAAGCATTAGGCTAAATAAAAAATTTAATTCAAAAAATAGAATCAACACAAAAAATAAGAAAGTTGAAATCACTTTTAAAATTTCTCCAGCAAGATCTAGACAGGAATAATTGAAATCAGCGCTATTTAAAAAGTTTGGAACTAAACTAAACGTAATCGACGCAAAAGCCTAAACTTATGATAGAGGAGAAAACCGTCAACTTCCATAATTCTGTTCCCCAGATCTTATTGCAGAAATTTTAAAAAAGTTATTTTTCTCTTGTCAGTACATTTTTATTGTTTTTTTTAACTTGGTTCTATTTTTTGAGAAAAAAAATTCAATTTAAACCAATGCTTCTCTATATCATTATATTAATTCCGGTAGATCTTGCTGGAGAAATTTTAAAAAGGTTTATTTTTTTGGCCATTTGAATCAGTACTGTCGTGAAGAGAAAAATATAAAAATACGAGTGATTCATTAGGAACATTCGTTGTCGTATTCATTCACATGCGAGTTGACATTCATGTCATATTTTGACTATTTTTAAAACAGATATACCGTCACGAATATATTATTAACTATTTTTTAACCTAAAGTCATTATCTTCGATTCGATTATTTCACTACAGGTAATCATTCATAAGTAGGGACAAATATTAGCTTCAGTAGTCAAGTGTCACTGGTAAATTAACACCCACGTCGGTGAAAAATCCATTATCAAAAGCAAATAAAGCACTCGAGAAGTACGTAACTACATTTCAAAGATGATAACACGTTTACACATTCACAAATGATTTAAAAAAAAGCCAAGCACATTCACAACGAAGAAACATTTATTTTACACAATTGACTAGTCGCAAGAAATTGGACAGGTGGTTAAGATTCACATAAAAAGGAAAGAAAAAAAAATGAGACGATGAAGAAACAACTTTCAGAATGACTAGAGTATAATGGAATGCAATCGATCGAAGTTTAAGAGATACTGTAAAAACAAAGGAGATATGGTATGGATAGTATGGAATTCAAAGAATCACTGAGAATAATTTGTCGTAGAATAGAAATTGTTCGTAAATGCGATCATTCCTCGTCAATATTATTCCGACGATATGTTCGTAACTCCGTCTCTGGTATGTTACCGAATACTTTGCGCCAATAATAAAATGGTGGACCCATGGAGAAGCAGTACTGTTGCTCCAGCGGTGTGGTGTTTTCCACCCAGTACATCATATAAAAATTGCACATTTCATCTTCGCCAGTTTGTCTAAAAATTGTAAAAAACGTATAAAAACTTTCAATACCTATACTAGTGTCAAGAACACGGAACGTAATCATAAAATTTTCCAGCCAGTGGTTATAATTCCGGTCTTATTGTTTCAGTTTGTCTGGAAGATGTATTTGGAATGGCGTGATCATCAGAGATCTGATAGGAATAACAGCGGAGCGTTCGATTTAGCAGCTAAAATACTCCCTATTTAAGTACGGACATTGATAGATATACTTATGTTGACCAATCATGAAAACATGTTTGGATTGATTCATCAACGCTTCTAGCTAACACTTCGTCTCAAATTGAAATGCATACAGGGTGGTCTATTTATTATACGCACATCCTTTTTTCCTTCGTTTTTAGAGATAGAAAAAAGTTATTCAAGATGATTCCCCTTAAGTTTTTCATTTAGATTTTTAACATACCATTTCATATCATCTGCAAGTTTATAACCCTTGCAAATATCAAAAATTGCACCTCACTTTGTTTCTTATTTTTTTCAAGAGAATCCCAATTTTTCTCTTTACATTTTAAAATTAGAAGAAATTTCACGAATATTTGACTGGTCAAATATGAAAGTTAGTTGAGTATTGATGCAAATATGACTGGGCCGCATTAAGATTTTTTTCATCCTTGGACTAATAATTTTATTGCGCCCAACCTACATTAAAAAAATCGACTTTCTCCGATGGAGGGGGTCACAAAATCAAAATTAAGAAAAATTAAATCAAATAGATGATTTTACTTTTATTTTTCATTAATAAATCGAAAAATTAACGAAAATTAATAAATTGAACTTATTCTGTAGCAGTCGGGCTGTTGATATCCCCCTGGACCAATGAGGAAGGGTCCCTCCAAGATGAAGAAAAACAACCCTCTCAAAAAAGAAATAACATTTTTTAGGTGTATTTTGTTGTTCAGAATACTCGTATATTATAGGAGTTTTGTTTTGTGGCAGGATATAACAGTTTAGTACAGAAAAAAGAAAGAAAGAAAAACAGCGTCCTCAATAAAGTCGCTTCACAGCACTCATGTTTTATAGAGTAAATCTCAGATGATGGCAATTATTTCCAATTTTAATCAATTCAACTAAAAAATCAAAACAATTCTGATTTTTTTATTTTTTTTCTCAAAATTTGCCGCCCTCAAAAATTTTCCGCCCTGGGTTGAAGCCCACTCAGCCCAAGCAGTAATATGGCATTGGATACGACGGTGAAAAATCACTTGAAACCAGACAGGTTGCCATCTTCAAAAACAAATGAAAAAAAAAAGGTGTGTGTTACGAATAGATCACAAGATTTGATTGAATGTGTGGCGTAATGGTGAAGGGATCGACTTTCCAATTGAAAGGTTCAAGGTTGCGAGTTCAAGACCGACCACTGCCACATTCCCAACCAAAAATGGAGGGGATTTTTTGGTTTTATGCTACAGAAAAATTCATGCTGATGTACCACCGACCTCTGGATTCCGACTATCCCCTCCTTCACTCCGACATCAAATTAATCCTCCAAACGCTGAATAAAATGGCAACAAAGCAAATACATTAAAAAAAAAAAAGAAGAAAACAAAGATTTGTTTGAATCAATCTTTCGCCTTATTTCTAATCAGCGTTGTATACCTACTTAATTACTGATCGAAAATCAATATTTTGTCGAACTTACCCGACAAAAGTGTCACGATTTCGGTGTGTCGCATCCATTTTACATGATGCTGCCTGTAAAAAAAAAAAAAAAAGGAAGAAAAATAAGTTGTTACGGAAAAACTTGGTAGCGAGCAAATGAAATAGATGAAAATAAGTTATCAGTAATTCATATAAATTTCTACACTCATCGAAGTGTATCTGTTTAGCTTGCCAATCAAATGCTACATTTTCTCCCTTATAACTCGTAAGAATTGTTGCTAATCGCTTGATTATTAATTTATTTTTCAGGCCACGGGTATGCAAGGGCAGAAACATATTCCTAGTTTCATTATCTGACATTTGGCTTTTCATTTTTTTTTAAAGAGAACGTCCTACTTATTTTCTTTACAATAAACTTGCTTCCCACGTAACTCTGAGGACCGTAATATCCTACAATCTTTAATGGAACAATGAAAATAATTGATTTTAAGACGTTTTGTTCTACTAAGACCGGTTCAAATTTTCAAATACTGCACTTACTGAAAAACAAACCAAAAGTACATTCAAGGCAAATCATTTGAGGATAGAATTTCCAAACTGCTTTTATTTTGAACTTTTAATTTAAATTTTACTCTAACGAAAGGTGTTGTTCATTCTTTGATATGCTCAGCAAATCAATAAGACTTCCAATTAAAGACGAGTGACTCTATTATCAGCTGAAAATAAATTTCGTTAGCAAATATGTGACCTTTATCATGCAAAGTCTGCTCTGACAAGAAATGACAAGTGATTACGGGTGTCGTTACAAATGCTCATACCGAAAACCAGAAACAATGACCGCTCACCACTCGAATGTGAAGTGAAATATAACAGCAGGTTTCTTAACAAAATTCTCATAAAAATTGAAAAATCAAATCTAACCATCAAAGTAACTCGAATTTTAAGAAACATGGAGGCCAGTTATTAACATCGAGTCAATTTTCTTTGCTAGAAAATATTTCATTGAATTCGGGTCAATTTTCTTGTAATTTTAAACAGTTCATGATGAATATCACAGAAAGTTCAAATTTTTTTTTTTTTAATTTCAACAAAGTATTTCAAATAATACGTTCAATAAAATTGTGAGAATAGAATTTTATAAAACATTCAACAACTAGTCTAATTATTCAAAGACTTTCAGCTGCATTTGAGGATCATAAGAAGGTTGGTTGATGGGTTTTTTCCAAGTTTTCTCACCTCACTTGGAGTATATACTCGTCTTAAATTATTTCGCAGTTAAATACTCAACTTACCACAGCGTCTCCTTTCTGTATGATCATATTTTTCGCAACCGGATAGAACATTTGTGGTTTTAACGGATCATGTTGTCCAATTAACGTCCAATGCTCGACGCCATTTATTTTGCGAACTCGATAACCAGCCACACGAACGCCTACAATGTATAAATTAAATTTTTGAAAATCAACATAATCCAACATAATGGTCTATGCATCACAATACATGCTCCAAACGCTCACCCAATTCGTGCGTATGGGTACGGAAACGAAACGGATGTATTTCCTTGTTCTCGGTTATAGGACATGCAGTTTCCATACTTTCGGTAGAATGGGCTGGAATACGTCCACCAGTTCCCAGCAAGAAAACGCCGGCTGATTTAGGCGATCTGAAAAACACAGGTCGCAATTTTCAAAATTATTAAATGGCGCTGCTGTTGACAAGGATGACGATAAAAATGTATTGAGCAAAATCCATTCGAACAATAGGATGATTTCGAAAGAACGCAACTTACGGAACGTCTGTGTAAAGTAAATCGACGCCAGAACTATCCGTTGCATCTTCTGAAAACAATAAAAAAAACGACATATGTGATGCAATAGGTTCGAAAATAAATCCTGCAGAAATTAACGTTTTTTCTATTACTTTCGAATTTTTCAACGTGGCTGTAATGCACTTGTAGCACTAAATATTTAATATTAGTTCCTTTGCCTACTTTGAATGCAACACCATCTGGTAAATCTAATCTCGGAGCATCTCGAGCCCATGCGTACAATATCTGAAATAATTTAACATAAATCAATGCATACATAAATGAGAAAAAGTGATTAATTGAGAACAATATGAAAGGAAATAAAAACAAATATTAAAGGATTCAGAAATAGCACGGGAATGCAAATAAGAAAAAATAAGTAAAAAGAGTATGGTTATAGAAAAAAGACAACAAAATCGACGGCAAAAAAAAAGACTACAGTATGTTCAACGCGTCCACTTAGACTGTAAACTATACTTAAAATGACTAAAATATTATAGATTCACTGTAAGAAAACTTACATAAACAAAATTATTAAAAATATGGAGAGTGTAGATGGTTAGTTATACAATAACCTACCAGCAAAAAAAAAATGAAATGAAAATTTAAGCTTGAAATAAAAAATAAAACGAATCGAATAAAGATGAGCAAATTTGAAGGCCAACGTCTACCAGCATAACCTGTTTTACGGTTAGCCTGGCCCCATTTAATTCTCTATTTTCGTATAGTTAATAAATAAAAATTTCAACGCCAGAAGCCAAATTAAGGAATTTATAGCGGCCACGCATTCTTTTTTTTTCTTTTTTATTATTACCCCGTTTTCCAAAATGAGATAAAAAATTAATGAACCAAATTTTTGCACATTATATAAATAATACCCGACTGTTCGATATTTAAACTTAAAAATCTCTACTTTTCCCATTTTTGGCCCATTCTACGGAAATTTTTCGCTTATGCTACAAAATCATAAATAATATTTTCCAAAGCCGTCAACGTTTCAAAAAAGCTATAATAACCTATTCGTTATATTCGCATCTGTGAACTAAAATTTGCATAAAGAATTTTCGACGGAAAATATACATGAATGCACACATGAATTATTATTGACAGAAAAACAAAAAAAAAAAAAAAAAACGGTAGCATACCACCGCTGAATTTTTAAACCGTTAGAGGTAGCAACCAATAACATTACAGGCTAGACAAATGATCAATACTGAAAAGCAATCAAATTCACAAACAAATAGAAATGTAAATTTTTAGATTTTACAGGCCTATAACAAAAATGGACGAGATTCATGACAATTTAAACTAACTAACACAGTTAGTAGTATTTGATCGAAAAGTTTGACATCAGAAGCTACAGTAATGTAAGAGTCCTGATTAACGAAAGACCTTCATTTCCTTTATTTCATCATAGTTTTCGAGCTGAATTTTCATCAGACCCTACGTATGGATCTGAATCAGGAGCATTTTGATGACCCGAGTTTTTATTCCCAGGGAGAAACACGCGGGGAGTTCGATTTGCTTCTTACTTTTTTAGCTAAGAAAATAAATTTCTTTCGAAATGTGCTAACAGTTCAGTTTATTATTTCACAACACAAAATAAACCAATATTGTGAAAGCTGGGTTTACACCAAGCAAGCATTCGCTTTTCGTTCGATCTTTTTCTATATTCACCAGGTTACAAGATGTTCCATGCTGTTTGCTCCGATAGCGAATTTCGTTTGTTCTTATTGGTTTGTTTGATAGTCATTTACACCAAACAAGCAAAAAAAAACGGTCGTTGTTCGCTTGTTCGTTTGGTGTAAACGCAGCTTTATACAAAAACAATCGAAATGTTGAGAAGAATATGTGAGAAATTTTTTTCAAAATAAATGCAAATTATTTACGCTTCTAACGTATCCTCAATATTTTCGAACATAAAGTAATATCACAAATAATTAATAACGATTTTAGCTTTTATCTACATATCAATAAAAATATTCCAACAAAGGAAAAAAAATATGAAAAATAATAAGAATTGCTTGTTTCAAATTAGAGGACACAATAATGTACCTAAATGAATTTCACCAGAGAAATGTTGGATTTACTGACCATGCAAAACAAAGCTAAATTCTAGTCCAATTAGAACCTTAATTGCTCTTTATTTGACTAATTTTAATGCCATTAATAAGGGAAAAAATCCAACATATACAACTGGGTCATGGTTTTGTTTGTTCATAATCATTGCAGCTTGTACTCATCCGTAAACACGTACCGTATTTCCGGCTGAACATGGACTAGCGGTTTCTTCATTGTAGTCGCCAACAGCCATTTCTCCACAGTTCCTATAATACGAAATTAACATCATAATTCAGTCAGACTATCACCAAACCAATCAAAAGCTAAAACTACTGAACTTACCAAACAAGTTCAGATTTTCCAGGATTCGAACATCCATAGATAATCATGTGATGTATGATGTGCATCGATGCATTGGGTTCAAATCCAACTGGACAAATGAATAAAAGTTACAAATACTAGATCGCATAGAACATGCCACTAGAACAAGATTAAGATAGTGTAATAATTAACTAATCACCTACCTACGTAATAGGACTTCTGCGGATCCACCTTGACAGGCGTACATAGATACAGATTTGACTGCAAAAATAAACAGGCGAATTCAAATCAATGACGAACTTTTGGGTTAACAAGAAAAAACACAATACTGGAGACTGGAAGGGTGGTTCATCGGATAACATTCAATTTTCAAGTGTTACATCAATAAGATAAAACAATCAACCGATGTAAGTTAATAATAAATAATTAAGTTCAGTATATATAAAAAACATATGGACCAACTTACTCTGTGAGGTTTGACATTTGGCATATACAAATTAAATTTTTCCGAAGAACGATACAAACATTGTGTATTAGAAATAATAATTACAAAAATTGCAAATGTTATAAAAATAAATTTCATGTTTTAAAGAACGTTCTCAACTACATCGGTAATTACTGGTATACATACGCTAATTACAAACAGAGAGAATGACACCTGTGCTGTGCTCCGCGTTCCGTGCTAAATTATCGACGTTTCCTAGCGAACTATTCGCCCACCAATCGTAGTTTCTTCTCAATGCGTAGGTAGGTCACAATTTTTTTTTTCATTTTCAGTCTGTTGAATTCAAGTTGACCTTGGAAAACAGCTTGTTTACATTCGTCATGGAAAACTTATGGCTTTTCTTTTACAGCTTCTGAATTTAGGTTTGTTCTTTTTATTTTATTTACCGTAACTCCAGCAAAGAGGTTTGCACGGTATCGAGCCAAGATTGGGCACATACACTACACTCTTACACAAAATACTAAAAATTAGTAAATGAGAAAAACGGACTTCACAAGTTTGGTGGTAGTATTCAGTTCCTGTTGTGTTTTTAGTTTGAACTGTTTCGACTGGTTTTGTTGATTGTGTTCAGTTGATTTGGCACAAGGCAAAATATGCTTTGATCGAAATTATCTACAACGGATGAGAATTTTGGAATGGTTATCCGAGTCTGATTTGAGTATTTTGGGTCAGTTTGTTTTTAATCATGGCTATTGGCTGTAGTTTGTTTAGTATAGTATTAATTATAAAATTCAGTACCTACGCTGAAACATAATAATATAATAATTAATGACAGAGTTGTCTGATGAAAATGATAAGTTATCCTATCCATTTCAACCTCCCATTACTCCCATTGCAATTTGTAAAATACTGCTGCGGAAACAGGTAAAATATTTCATTTTGAAGAAGTTTTATTCCAGATCAATGATGTGTTTCATTCCATGACTTTGAATTCCTCTCAGCATAATAACAAAGCAATTCAATTAAATTATGCGCTAAAAGCCATAGTCATTTTAAGTTTGTATTGTTTGCTGGCCATTCGAGTCAAGTTACAGTATATATATTGGTACCTACCTACTTATCCGCTGATGAATGTGACAGATTATTGATATTATCCCGATTACCCTTTTTTCTGCGTCGTCAGTCATCACCTGAGCTCCTGATTTTTTGTTGTCATTTACCCCTACGTTTATTTTGTTTCCCACTAAGATAGAAACAGAGAACACAAATATATTTTAAAAATTATTCTCAGTTTCTTAGATAATAGGTGAGTTATGTAGTTATAGATATGTAAGTACGTTTAATAAAATTGGCTGTTTAGGATATATATTCTCTCAAAAGTAATTAGGTAATGTTCGTAACTTGAGGTTCTTTAGATCGAATGGAAGTCATAAAAATTGATCGTCCAATACGAGATCCTGATTCATAAGTCAACGGAAAAGGTTACTTTCCTATTCAGTTGTTTACGTTTGTAATAGAAAGGAAATTTTTATGTGTACTGACTTGGTGCGACAGCTGTGCCATATATTGTTACCCAATTCCAAGTACTCATCGCACAATTGAAATTTTATAACTGCTATACTTTCTTGATGGTACTCTTTTAAAGATTTCTTTCCGGAAAATTAGAACCATCAAAATTAGAACCTCCTTTCATATGTCTAACTGATGTAAACCTACCAGTATTTCCGCAGCATTGTTAAAATAAGTTAACTACCTGACTCAGCAAGACTGCCCATCTTATTTTATTCACGTAGTATTTATAATAGAGAATGCACGTGAAACGAAAAGAAGAACCACTTTTAAGACAAATATTCTCACTAATATGGAATCGTACAATTTTCAATCTCATTTTTATCTACAAAATTCATGTTTTTTGTGATTTTTCAATCAATAATTTTATCTATTCGCTCATTTAATGAAATTATTTGAGAAAAAATATTTCTAATTATTGTCAATGGGCCCAGATTTGGGTGAAGCAAATTTTAATTCGGTACCATAAGAGTGGGGACAGTAGCTTCAAAAGTGGTGCCGTTTCTTGTAACAGCGTTTAAATGAATGTGCATCAGGGCTGTGGTAAAGAAATCAGTGCTTGTATGGTTATAATTGTAGGACCATTGGGCAAATTCAAAAAACAGGCTTTAAAAAGTTTGGAAGATTAAAAGAAAAGCATGACGCTGTTCACATATAGGATGTTTCTGGGGTAGATGTCAAAAGTCTTGGTGATGGTGGAGATGGTTAAGTATATATGTGTTAGTGTAGTTGCATATCTAGCTGTAGCTTGAAAATAATAAATTTTATTTTAAAAAAATCTGAAAAAAAACCTGATTGCGTTAATCTGAATAAGTAAATCTTATTGGTGGATATGGTCAAATTTAAGACAAAAATTTTTTCATCTTTAAATTCTCATTTTCTTCAATTACATCTTTCTAATTTTTTAATTTTCAAATATGAATAGCCTAGGACATTCTCCCAGTAATCAGAAACATTTTAAACCTACTTTCATTAAAATCCATAAAATAAGACACTTATTTTGAGCAAACAAAATTCCGTTAGTTCCAGGGGTAGACATACCAAACATATAAACTCTTCCATAAGCAGTTGGTGAAAAGTTGACAAAATCTAATAAAGATCAATGAGAATTATTACTAAAAATTGGAATTTTCTGCCATTCTAACTAATGAAATATAACTTAAAAATTAATGGAGATAAAGAATTAAAGACAAAAAGTACTAAGCCTCTATGAAAGAACACATTTTTTCCACCATTTTCCATACCTAATATTATGGTGTTTAATTATTTTTTCCCAATGGCGCATTAAAATGACACATTATAATAACAGAACTTTTACAACAAATTTGAAAACAAAGTTGTAGCTGGGCATGTAACTACTCTAACATGTATATACTCAACCTACTCTACCATCACCAGGAGACTTATGAAACTATTAACGTGGTAACGACTTAATGACACCTCTCAACCAGTTGTTAACAAATTAATACGTTAAGTTACCACATTAGCATTGATGAACAGGATTATAATGATTTTTCATGGTAGGGCAATACAGAATTAACGCAATGAAGAATTTTCTTTATCACGTTAAAAGTTTCATAATAAGTCTCCTGAAGTATTGATATCTAGTGTTCACTCCAGAGACATACAGTTGAAGAGATGTCCAACTCTCCATATACCCTGTGGTTTAAAAATATGTGAAAGATAGAGAAGAAGCTACTTCAGATATACATTCTATGCATTCAAAGCTGCGCATATTTCATTGTGAAAACAGACATCTCTGTGACAAAAGTACAGTCTAATCCTTGATGTGTTTCTAATCAGGCATTGGACATCTCTTTAGTTGTACGTCACTGGGTAGTGCTGTCTCTCTTCCACTCATTGTGGCAAATGTAATCAGATGTAAAGATAGGTAGTGATTTATTACCTTGTATTTTTCAATTGACACACCCTATCAAACTACAACACATGCACAGTAACAAATATCAGACTTAAAATATTTTATCAAAGTTCTATGACATGTTTTTGATCCAGTATTGTACATTTCTTCAGCTGTATATCTCTGGTACACTACATCAACACCTTACATAATTACACCAAAACAAAAAGTGATTTATTTGCCTAATTTTAGAATTAGAATTTTATATTTTTAACCAAATTCTTCAAAATTGCCTTTTCTTGTAATACATAAACATTAGAGGTGTTTAAAATAAAATTTTAGAGAGTATTCCTTGCATTTTGAATTGTTTTGCAAACAATAGTATATTTAAATTAAGCATTTGTATTGTATGTGAGGGAAAATTTGCAAAACAAGCCCAATTAGTGAGCAATTTCCAAGTCATATAAACTCACTTTTGAACCTAGTTGATAAAGATATTTTATATAATTAGTGATCAAAAAGTGATGAAATGTTAAAATTCTATCATAATTAGTTTTTCACAAAAATAATAAAAAAGGAACAAAACATCTACCACCTCATTGTGGCCGATTTAAAGTTTCATTTGGAGAGTGATGGACTTATATATCCATTATAACATTTTACTTTTACTTTTCTAAGTTTTCGTTGAAATTTTAGAAAATTTCCACGGAGCCAAACAGTCAAACTCAATAAAATTATAAAAACGATACGATAATTTGATGATAAGACTGAAAAAAATTTTTTAAATGGATTTGTGTTTTGTGGGGTTCATTTCTGTGGATTCGAATCACGAATCCTACAAAAAATTTGGAATCTAATCAATTTACGAATCCGGACTCGATTCCACAAGAATTCGAATTTTGCCCTACCCTAGGTATATACGAGCTAAGTAGCTAATGTTTATGCTATTTTATCTACTTTTCCGATATACCTTTAACAGTTTTAAACGTTCAAAGAGTAGATACTTTAGTACATTATTCTTGTTGAATATTCAATCAAAATATATGTATAATATTCAAACACTAAATCGAGAACTATATTACTGGTATTAACTATACAGTTCTCTGGAAGTGTAACGATCCAGATAATTAAGTACTGTATTACACAGTTTCTGGCGTTATACTGTTATACGTAATTTTTTATTTTTTTTTATTTTTTTACCTACTACATTCGCTTATTTTATAGGCTATTTCAAAAATCTCTCGATGTGTTAATTAACCAATTTTTGAGGAAAAATTTTGAGAGGTGGTGTCACGAGTGTTAACAGTGCCACGAGTACTAGATATACAACCATAAGACGAATCTATTATTCCCCACTACAGAAAATTATCATGAAATGGACTAATTGCATGCATGGACTTGATAGAGGAATTCTTAAAATTATCCTATATTGAAGTTTCAGAGTCAAATAATTTTCTTTTCTGCTACAGAATTGTTTAAAATTTATTTCGTAAATGATCGTTATAATTAGATAGGCATTTTGTTTATGACTTATTTCGTAAAATGTTTTTGCAAGTTTTTTTGTCTTTCTTTGGTATGAAATAAAAAAAAACTCGGTTGATATAACACTATATGTACCTATATGTAGTATCTACCTATGCTAGCTACTTTTTAAATTTTTTTTTTGTATTCTTCGGTGAATTGCACCGCATTTATTAGTTGACAGAGTTTCATTTTATTGTATTTAGTTGAAATGTTTTATTTTCGTATGTAACCTCTTACTGGATGAATACCTACGTCGATTTCACATATTTTTATTCCTTAAATTATTAAGATCGGCAAATTACTTAACATCTTTCTACATTAGGTTGCCGTGGCCGTTATTGGAGGTACCTCTTAAGCGGAATAAATCCTGCACAATATGATTATTCGTAAACAATATTGAAGACCTAGTAGGTATTACTATAGTGGCCTTAGTCGCTAGTTTGTTTAACGTCCATTAGACTATAAAATACGTCACACTCCTCCTCAGTAACTGTCTGGCGACCGTCTCAACTCCAGTACAGACTCCAGCACCCTGTGCGCTGTTGCCAAACATACTGCGCCTGGTGTATGCGCAGTTGCTCGTGTCTATATCACGATACTGGGGGCGGTGTACACCAAGCTGATCTTCTGAGACCAGTTTATTAGTTTTCGACTTGTTCTAAAAAGGAAATTTACCTTTTCAGGTAAAAACATACATATAATATAAATTTTATTGAAAAAATAAAAAACAACTTATATTATAAACTAAGACATAAAACAAAAGTCAAAAACAAAAATTACGTTAATTAAAAAAAAATTTAAACTTAATTAAACTTTTTGTTTGTTGATGACTCTTGTCCATAAACTGCTGGACATTGATAGAGGAACTATTTGTTTTGGCCATAATGGAGTAATTCTGTGAAAGGAAGAGTAGGAATTAGCAAGTTTGTATTTAGAATTTAAAGTGTAGTTAAAAACTATCTAAACTCTAATTGGTTGGATCGATCCACTGACACTTATCATTCGCTTTCACCATAAGGGAGCTAGACAACAATAATGAGATGTAACATACTCTTAAGTCAGTTAGAAGGGTAGTAAAAGGTGCCAATTTCCTTTTAAAATCCTTCGGTTGCTTAGTATAGTATGTATTTTCAGATCAAGTGATATGACTAAGTTTCAACCTGAGGTAGTTGGTACTTTGTCATTACTATTTAGTTCCAAAGGTGCTAAAAACTTCATGGGTCTTGTAACAACCTTTGAACTAGGTAGTAGGATATCTGCATAACGGATTTTACCATCACAAGAAGTGTTCAGGTTTACAATTTTGGCAATTTTGTAAATACCTGGTTTTGTCATATAATCCAGAACATGGACTATATCACCAATCTTTAGTTCAAATGTTATTGTTCGATATACATTATCTACACCTTTGCAAACTTTATCTCTCAGGTATGAGAGATATAATCCTTTCCAGGTGGCCCAAAGTTTGGTGAGCAAATCTTGATCAACTTTCCATAAATTCTATAAAGTTTTTGTTGGAGTTATTTCATCCAAAGGTTTATCAAGATCTAATGTGAATATATGGAAGTTAGTGTGTAAAAAGTGAGCAGGGGTTAAAGTCCATTGTTCAGCATCATCAACAGATGGACACAATGGTCTTTCGTTCATCATAACTTGGATATTTTTAAGACTAGCTTGAAAATTAAGTTGATGATGAGCATGATGACCCATTACTCGATAGAACATTTGTTTAAAAACTCCTATCAGTCTTTCAAATGAGGCACCATACCACGGAGCTTTCGCAGGTGCAAAGTGCCACAATATTCCTTTTTGGTTTAGTTGATCATGAACATTTTTATCTGAAATAAAGGTGTCCCAAAATTTTGGTAAAAATGTTGCAATTAATGTGAATTGTGCTGCATTATCAGACAATATCACTTTTGGTGTGCCACAATCAGCAAAGAAAGTTTGTAAAGCAATCCATATTTCACTCGTATTTAAAGATGAGAGTGAAATAAAGTAGACTGCTCTTGTTGAAAGACAAGTGAATATTAATATCCACCTTTTATATGTTGGTGACGTTGGGGTTGCCAATTCCTTTTTCTTTTTTGGTAAATATTGTTCAAAGACCGCAAAAGGACCAAAAACATCAATTCCTGTGTAAGTGAACGGATGAGAAAAAGGCATGAGTCTAAAATCTGGCATGGCCAAATGCGTTGGTTGCGCAAAAGGTCTTTTGTCATGTTTTTTACAAAGTATGCAGGCTCCCTTTAATATTTTTGGAAGAACTTGCATTGCACGAGGTACAAAATAGGTACGGCAAAAAGCTGCCATTATGAATTTGATTCCAGTGTGACAATTCAAAGTATGTACATTTAATAAAATTAATTTTGTTAAATGAGACTTTGAATGTAATAATACTGGAGATAGTACATCTTCGGTAAATGGTGTTATAGGTATATAATTTCTGAGTCTGAGTAATCCAGACTCATCTAAAACTATATGAAATTTGTCATATGTCACATAATCTGGTGGGTTAGGTGACAACAGTGTTTTAAACAAATCAGAAAAATACTTTTTCTGGTCTGCGTAAATAAAACACAATAAAGCAAATTGGAAGTTATTAGGCAATATTGCATAGGGTTTTATTGATCTAGAATGTTTAAGTCTTTTAGCACTAAATTTCCTAATTGCTGTTAGGCAACTATAAAACGTTTGTTTTAATTTTACTAAAGAGTTAAATTTCTCTAAATCAATGTTAAAAGGTGTATTCATGGGTTGGTGTATAAAACTTTCATATGGTACACTCTTTTTAATTATATTTGGTTTGTTTGAAAGATCTAAAACTGAGTTAGACATTTCCAAATTTTGTTGAGATATTTCTGTCTGTGCAGTAAAAGTTTTTACTTCACAAGCAAAGGTTTCTTTATTTATCACAAATTTTGGTATGTGTAACTTGCAAAATTTTAGTTTTCTATTCAATTTTGCAGGTTTACGGTTATCAAAAATGCTATCTGAAGTTTAGGTATCAAATTTGATAATTTATGAGAGATTTTAAAAGATTCTCTCATAGTGTGGAACACTGGTGTAATATTTTCTTCTTCAGATAATTCCGGTAATGATTGAATTATATGTAAATCAGTTTTAGGCCAAGTTTCCAGATCTTTATTTAACCAGTCCGGTCCTGACCACCAAATTGACTGAAATAATTCATTCACTAAAGCACCCCTAGAGCCAATATCCGCTGGGTTATCAGCTGAAGGGACATACCTAAATTCTATATTAGGTATGCTTTTGATTTCTGTGACACGATTTAGTACAAATTGTGTTAAGACTCTACGTTCTAACAACCAAGTTAAAATGCATTTACTATCCGACCATATATAGTTGGGCAGTTATGTAAGTCTAGAGGTTTTCGTATATTTTTGATTCCTCTTGCTCCAATTAATGCCGCTAACAACTCCAATTTTGGAATTGTCATGGGTTTCATTGGAGCAATTCTTGATTTACCTGTCAAGAATCGCACTACAGTTGTGTTGTTTTCTTCGTTGTGTAAATGTAGAAAAGCTACCATTGAAAATGTAGTTTTAGATGCATCTACAAAGGTATGTAGTTGACAATTATTCGGGTTATATATTCCCAGATAAATTTGTCGTGGTAGGCAATAGTTAATACATTGGGATAAATCCTTAACTAATTCCGTTGCAACTGGTTGTAACGAAGTTGGTAAAGGTTCATCCCATTTGTATCCTTCATTCCAAAGTTGTTTGATAAAAACTCTGGAAGGTACAAAAGCTGGTGAGAACCATCCATGAGGATCGAAGAATTGAGAAATTACTTTCAAAAAATATATTTGGTCCAAGTTTTTGTATTATCTTGTTTTTTGGGTTGGCTAATGAAAATTAAGTCTTTATCCATGTCCCAAGTCAAACCCAAAACTTTAATTTGAGGTTTGGTTAAAGCATGTTCAGGATCAAAATCCTGTCTCAATGGAATACAGTTAGTGCCCCACTGAGAAAGTTCCATAGAAATGTCATTTATGAGTTTATTGGAACGTTTGTGTAAATCTTTCATTTCTTCATGTGTTGGTAAAGAAGTTACTAGATTATCTACATATAGATGATCAGCAAATTTCGTATAAAATTCCGGATCAGCTTGTTGAAAATGATGCAACAAGATAGCTGCGAGTAAAAATGGTGCTGAAATTATTCCAAAGGGTACTCTTTGGAATCTATATGTAATAATGTTGTTTCTTGTTAATGGTTTTAATGGGTCTTTAATCCATAGAAATCTAGTAACATCTCTATCATCTGGATGAAGACCTATTTGATGAAAAGCCTTCCAAATATCTGCAATGACAGCGTATTTATCTTTGCGGAAAGTCAGAAGTATTTGTAGTAAATCTGGTAAAAAGTTAGCTCCTTTAAACATACAATCATTAATTGAATGTTTAGATGTTTTTGTTTTGGCAGAGCCATCAAAAACAACTCTTAAAGGAGTGCTTTTTGTTAAATCTAAAATGCCTTTGTGGGGCATGTAATGGATTAGACCAGGTTTAGCTTTTGGATCTACTAATTCAATCATTTCTAATTGAATTAGCATTTCAAAGTATTTGGTGTATTTTTTGAAAAATTCCGGACACTTTCTAAATTTTGGTAATTGGCTTTCTAATCGTTTGAAACATAAATTGTAATGATCCCCTAATGGTGGAGGATAATTACGATAAAGCCACTTGATTTGGTAACTGTTGTTTACCAATTCAATTTCTTTGTAAAACAAATGTAAGGCTTGAGCATCAGCAAGGGCTTCATCTAAATTATTAGATTCAATGCCAATAGCATCAAGCTTCCATAAGTTCTCTACTTTCTGTGGGTCAGTAAAGTAGACTGGTGTGAACATATTATCAATAACAGAATTATTATTGATTAAACTTCCTAACATACACCCGAATTGTGTTTTGATAAGTGTCAGTGTGGGGGTTAAATGATTAATATTTATAACGAACGACCACATATAATCATTACCAAGTAACAATTGAATCGTATGCTCATTCGTCAGTGATGCAAATTGTATATCTGCATATTCAGGAAAATCTTTTCTAAATTTTGTTAAATCTGGTTGTTTTAAATTACAGGTAATAACATCGAGTGTTTTAGCTGTAATTGGAATTTTGGTTCCACCAGGTGTGAAAAGATCAAATTTGATTGTGTAAGATTTTATAGGTTTTGATTTTTGATATTGTAAGCTACTAAGTCTTAACAATTTGTGTTTGTATCCTTGATATTTCAAGGATTCGAAAGCAAATTTTTTATTGATGAAAGTGTCTATACTTCCACAATCAAAAAATCCTTGAATTTTTATTGGTTTTTGTAAATTTGATGATTGAGCATACGTTTCAAACACCAAATAAGTACTACTGTTTTTAAATTTATTAAAAATAGCAAAAGACTTACTGTCCATCGGCAATGCTTCTTTCTGCTCTTTGGATAACCTTGGTTTGTTGAATGATTTATTTTCGTTTATAACCAATATTTCCTGTGAAGTAGAAGACTCATTAGTTTTTTCAATAATTGGTTCTTGATTAGAAGAATCAATTTTATGCTTACTTAGTATTTCCTTACGCTCTTTTAGCGTGGTATACCAAGCGTCAGTGATACCCTTGGTTATCTGATAGTTGGCATTTGGACACAAATTCAAATGGTGGTACTCACCATAGGAGTTGAACCACTTGCAATTCTTTGCTGGTAGATGAGGGCATGGTGTGCCTTCATCATGTGCTTCTCCACAGGTAATGCATAATGCATTATCTGCATAATGCTCTAATCGAGCTTCTAGCGTATTTGTGTTATAGCACAAATGCGCTAAATGCTTGCCGTTGCAAAAGAGGCAAGAGCCTGAAAGAGGTGTTAACATAACACTCTTTGGGGTTTCTTGCGCCCTTTTAACAGCTTCGCGTTTTTTCTCTTCTGAAACATTAGAAGATTTTACATTAGGTTTAGTAATGGGTTTTTTATTTTCTAATTTTTTAGGTTTTTGAGGATTGGATTTATCCTTTCCTCCTTTTTTGTTACTGCTATCTCTGTTAAAGTTAGCAGCAGCGAAAATAGGCCTGCCTTTAGGTTGACCTTTTTTCAAATCCTGAAAGTTTTTGGGATTATTTGAAAGTTTTTACAGGATTATGTTTTTGAGGACCTTTTTTGTCTTCAAAAAGTTCGTGGATTTTTACAAATTCACGAATAGCCAAAAATAAATGTGAAACATGTCTTTTCGTGCTTTTTAAATTATTTTTAACTGCTACGTTAAATAGCTGTTCTTCATCGACGATGTTAGAAATAATTCTATACCTATCTATAAAAACAGCTATACCATCCATGGTATCTTGTATGAACGATATATTATTGATTGCGATTGGGAAAGCTGTAATCTGATACCAGATTTCAGCTTTAACTTTGGATTGATCACCATAACGATCATGTAAAAATTGTAATCGTTGATGGTAACCAATTTCGTCAGAGGGAAAGTGACTAAATTTTTTAACTATATCTTTAGGTATTGCACTCTGAAGAATCGAAATTTTTTGTGGTATAGCGATGTCATTACGTAGGTGTACGTATAATCTAAAGCTACGAATTAAGCCCGGATAGGTTAAAATTTTACCATCCCATTTTTCTAAGTAGAATTTTGGAGGTTTGAAATTCATCAGGGGTTGTTCTGACTGAATTGAATTGTCCGCTTCCCAACATTTTGGTATTGGGTTTTCATTCGCGGAAAAAATAGGGGAATTTTGTGTTTCTCCTATTAAATTTGGGACCATTGAGGTTAATGAGTTTAAATTCGAATTAACGGGATTTAAATTCATTTGTTGAAGTATGGGCAAATTTGTTGATCGTACGGAATGTTCGGGTGAAGGATCAGTAGAAATTCTTTTGGATACTGGTTCTTCATTTATTGTAATTTCAGGTAGGGTGTTACGTTTACGACTATTAATTATATTAATATTATCGTTAGTTTTACCTTTCCGGATGATCAGTTGAATATATTGTTGAGAAAAGTCTTCAAAGGCGATCTGAAATGTGTTTTTGATCGTCTTTTCACGCATTCTTTGTTGGTTTCTCAACTTTTCAACTGTTTTTTCGGCAGCCTGTAAATCGATCATTGCCTTTGCTGCTTCGTCGGCGAACTGTCTCATCAGGATTTTTTGCTGACAAGTTGCTTCTTCCTGACGGCGGATTTCCTCCATCTGTTCTCTCGCTAATCTATCGATTTCTTCTCAAGAGACTAGCAATTGTTCTGGTTGTTCCTGAACTGATTCAGGAACCTGCTGTTGTTCCACAATAGAATTGCATCTAGATGAGTGTTGAGGTTGGTCAACACTCATCGGTTGTGGATCTGCAAAATATGGGAGAGGAAGGGACATCGGGAATTCTTTTGGAAAACATTCCTCGATTTCAACTTCGAAGCATTGCAAGTTACGTATGTAAGTTCTTGCCAATACCATTAGCTGAAGATCCATTCCCCTCGGCATCCTCTGCAGTTCACTGATTTGAAACTCAATCGCTTTGAGTTGCCTTCGAGCTGCTAATTGTGTTAAATTGGGGTTGTTAAGCAGCGACTCCAATTCTTTAGTATAACCGCCAGCGGCGGTTACATTTCCATGGTAAATTTCCATGTCCACCACTTGTTCTTCCCAGGAACTAATACCTCCTTCCCAAGAACGATCTTCAGGGTAAGCCCACTCCCGGTTTAAAGGTGTTTCCTCTTGCTCACATTGGGTGAGATTTGTTGGCTTGGAAGCACATTGAAGCCAGGAGGGGGTCCCACCCTGGAAGCTGAAGGTTGTGGATTATTTTGTGACTCAAGGATGTTTTGTACATCCCAGAGTGTGGCTGTTTGTGGTTGCTGGTTGGCATCATGTTGTTGTTGTTGTACGATCCGCTGTTGATCGTCATTGTACTCCATGAGCTCCTCTTCTTCCAGGAGATTTACAACCTCTTCAGGTTGCTGGCCATCCTGAGGAGCAGGTAATGGTGGTGGTGGTGGTGGTGATTGTTGCGACAATCTCAAACTTGTTGATCGCCGTGATCCACGCGATGTCGTAGACATTTTCTTATCTGTAATTAACAGATACGAAATTGTGAATATTTCACTACCATATATTTTATAATGGAAAATAAATTTTTATTGTAAATAATAAAATTTACGAAAAGGAAAAAAAAAATTTTCACTCTTTGTAAAATCTATTTTTATTTACGAGTCATTCTGATTGAAAATCGAGCATGACCTGTAAGTGCAATGAATTTTTAATTAATTTTTACACGAAATATGCAAAGTTCAAAATTCTCATATGCCTATCATTCACCACGAATCATGCCAATAAAAAATCGGCATGACCCGTGGGCGCAATGATGATATTTGCGAATTATACATGTAAATTAATTTATGCATAATAATTTTTAAACTAATTGAACATACGGGTCAAGCCACAAAATTAATTTCGGCGTGACCCATAGGCGCGGAGCAATGATGTAAATTTAATCGCGACACTGCATATTTCTAATAAGAAAAAAAAGGGGAAAAAAAGAAAAAAAAATTTTGAATATATAGTTAATTTATGTATGAATTAATTATAATTAATTTTCAAAAAATTAATACGATTTTTGATCGATTATTTTTACGAAAGACAAAAAGTAAATTATTTCATTTTAAATTGCCGAATTTTTTCACTTTTAAAACGCGAACACAATAATTAATTAAATTATTAACTATTATTAGTACTTACATTTTTGTTGATTTTTTTGATTTTTCTTGATCGATTTTTTCTTTTTGGTGAATCGAACAGGTTTTTTGAAAATCAAAATTATTTATCGACACTTTATTATCGACGCACTTTTTCACAAAACGTAATTGTAATTTATGATGCACGTTTTCGCGAATTAACGAGTTTTTATTAATTAAAAATTCGTTTTGATACAGAAAAATAGTTAATTTACAATTAATTATTTCAAATATACATAAATTAGCACAAATTTATAGAAAACACAATAAAAAACAGCAAAAATCTAAGACGATCATTAAACAGACGACAATCGAAAACATTCAAAATACGAGTGAATATTCGATGCAGTTTGTATATTTTGTCACATTTGTAAGATAGGGGTATCTACACATGTGAAATTATTGAACCTGATGTCTGTTTTCTGCTTTTTTATTGTGTTTGTAGTGGTTTTTCCCTTGTAATTACAATTGTTTGTAATGGTAGGGTAGCACTTTTGCCTTGACCGTACAAAAGTGTGTTAGTGTATGTGTGTAATTATATATATAACTACACGAATTGCTTGCACAGACCTGCAAACCCATTTTCTTGTAAGCGAAGTCATTTGTTTGACCTTCACTCTTTCATTTTCGTGTATTATCGACACAGATTATGTATTTTTTAAGAAACATATCCAAATCGTATAAGTAAGACAGAGACAAAAGATTAATTTTTTCTCTTTCTTTTCAATAGTTCTCGTTTGTCGTAAAGGCAGGAGCGAGGATTATTGTACACGATGTGGTTTTTTTCCGAGAATTTTTTCGAAGTCAAGCAACGAAAAAATCCTTGATTTATTAATTTACAATACGTCGGCCATATTTGCTCAACGTATTTTTTATTTCGGATGGCGGGAAAAATTTTGGTAACAAAATTTTTGCCATTATTACGTGATACTGAGGGCGGCAAAAAATTTATTTTATTATAAATAAATATTTTTGTTCTCCATATTATTGTAATATATTTACAGAAATTTTTTCAAAGTCCCGTATGATTATTTTGTTGCGTTGAAAAGGGGAAATATTTATATTTTCTTTTCTTATGGAAGCGATTTTTTTTTATTTGGAGAAAATGGTAAAACTTTGTTTTTATACGAAATTTTATCATTTAGCATTTATTTTTTAATAGATTTCATTTTATTGATACCTATTTATCGTCAGTTTGATGAGATGATATCTTTAACACCTCATAGTCCGAAAGAATTTTACTTTGTCCCTGCTACCATATAGTGGCCTTAGCCGCTAGTTTGTTTAACGTCCATTAGACTATAAAATACGTCGTCACACTTCTCCTCACCGAAGTGTAACTGTCTGGCAACCGTCTCAACTCCAGTACAGACTCCAGCGCCCTGTGCGCTGTTGCCAAACATACTGCGCCTGGTGTATGCACAGTAGCTCGTGTCTATATCACGATAATTACTACATATAATGTAAATACGACTTCCGTCGTATTTACAAGAAAATCTTATAAATATACATTATAGCTACATACGTTATATGTACCTACATACATACATTCAGTAATACATATAGCATCTATAAAGGTGTATGTATTTCTGATTTTTATGTCAAAATTTAGAAATGAAAAATTTACATTACTACTAACCCTTACTTCGCTGACTTCCACGATCTCAAGTAGCAGGTTTCCAAACCTGCTAAAAATAATGCTGAAATGAAATTAAAATAGTTATACGAATGGTTTTATGGCTACAATATAATATATTCTCTGGGTAAGCTACTTAATAAGTGACAAAAATGCGCCAACTCCAAGCCCCGTGCTTTTACTCGTGGGGGGGGGAGTCGCTACAAGGTGTGACTATTTTTAGGTTTTTAAATTTTCCTCGATGACAAGCAAAATGTATCTGGGTACTTACTATAGAGAACTTACTTCATTTAAGGGTTAACGTTCATAAAATTTAAAACAAAATAGTTATCGTACCTTTTTTTTTTATTACTTTATTATGAAGTCTGAAGAAGGTGAGTAACTGGATGTTGGAAAAGTGGTTTTTTTTCTCAAAATCATGATAATCTACTTACTGTAACGTATATTTTCGTCTATTTTTAAAAATGACGAACATATTCGTCCACACATTTTCGAATACCAAAAACGTAGATATTTATCAACAATAATTATCCTATAACTCTTTATAAACAACCACTAAATTACCCGTATTTGATTTTATGAATATAGATATACTTTCTGTATATTCATGACCTAATTGTGCCTGTCACTCGAGTACTCGACGAGTCAGCACAACCCTATAATAACAACATCCTACCTCACTTTACCTATTTGACACGTACGTTTTCATACCCTGAACAAGTATATAATCCCTCGATTCAGTGGAATAAGACACAGTTCCTCGGCAGCTACTTCTAAGTACCTAAAACCTCTCTAGTAGAAGTCTCTGGTGAACAGATAGTCTTGCTTGTTGAATTGTGATTGTATATGTATAAATATTAACGTATGTTTATGTACGGTGATGTACGAATTACTATTTTATTAAATGTGTAAACTCACTCGTGTGTTTTAAATATTATTGAGTCTCTAACCAATGTTAAGGTCCACAATAGTCTGTGGATAATAAACTTAAATCTATTCTAGAAGTATTACTACTTTTAAAGTACGTAATATTTCGTGTATGGTGTAACACTGAAAGTGGTTCTAATTAGGTACATTACCACCTCTTTTGGCCGTTACACTTACATTATTTTCTTTTTGAGGAGCTGAAAATAATAATATAGATGTAAAATTTTCTTATGGAATTACTCACTGGCATGCTGATATTTTTCATCAGTGTGTAATCTATCTTACATATTTTATGCCTGAACACAATATGGTGTCCAAATAACGGAAACATGTCATCAGAAAAATCACGCGAAAATTTTATTTTTTATACTAATTTTACTGCGGTGGCAAGTGCTGAATACATGTCGGTTGCGAGCACTGCTCATTATTTAGCCAAATTACTTTCTTTTTAGTCCAGTTTTTTCCTCCCATTTATCTTGCTTTTCAAATTATTGTGTGCATCGTTTCGGAAACCCAAATTTTTACTGGACGTATACTTGCCCACAATCTCGAAATGTAAGACGTAGGTACCTACTATGGAAACTCTGAGTGAATAATTTTTTATTTTCCCATCAATTTTGAAGGTTTTTATCACGTAGGTAAGTCAAATTTTAGCGAAAATATTCCACCTCCTTTTTATTCATCATTTTTATTTTATTTTTTTTTAAATTATAAATTTTTTTTTCTGTCTCCAGATTTAATTTTCTTTTAGCTTATAGTTTTGAATAATATATGAAACAAATAATGAGAAAATTTAATCTAATTCCCATTTACACTGTGGATGAAAGTGAAAAATAAACAGAGCCTCTTTTAATTTTCATGGTTGCTATTTACTCGTCATTGTATCTAATTTTCTCCTTCACCTGTTTTAGAACAGGTTAATAAATTATTCACTGAAAACGAATGAAAACGAAACAAAACAAAACAAAACCAAAGAAAAAAAAAACTTTGATCGTACTACCCAAGTCTGTTCACTACCTCATAGTCAAATGTTAACTTCCTGTCTATACTTCTACTCCCCCATCTATATAACTACTATTTCCACTTCCGATGGTGTCGGAGTTGGTTACCCTTTTTTTCTTCTTCATTTTAATCATTGTTCGAATGCTGTTTATTTAATTTAGGTTTTATTTTCACGGGCCTCAGTTCGTGATGGATACCAAACGAAAATAAAATATTTTAAAACGTGTGTGTGTTCCATTTGTTAAGTTGAAAATTTTTCTTTTGTGGTTGTATTTGTGCTGAAAAGTTGAGCTGCAAATGTATACTTCGAATTTCCATAACGATGGTGTTACGTTCTCAACACGAGGTTGTTTTTATTCAAAAACAGACCGGCTGGGTGCGAATTTTTCTGAGTCCGGTGGAAAACTATAGTTCAGTGGTGTACGTAACAGACACCACAACCGTCGACGATATAAATGAAAAAATTAATTTACCAGATAACTGTACAGTCTGGGTGAAGGTATTGAATATCAAATATGTTATTTCCATGCATGCTGTTACTGTCTTTTATTATTATATACAATAGATACCTACCTAAGTTATGAATCAAAATGATCAAGTTTTCTTTAATTTTGTTCCTCTTTTCCGGTACACCTGATCACTTTCACTTTTTTTATTCTACTAATAAATTATTTTTATTTTTAATTATAGTATTATAATGGCACACGATATTATCGACTTCAAAATTCAGCAACACCGCTACGAATTCAAGATGAATTTTTACAGTACCTCGGCTATGTGGATAGTTCTCGTAGAACTAGACTGGGAACTGATCCAACCTTGGCCAACTTGATTAAATTTGTCATTGGTTGGTAAATTAGTTTTGTAGTTATTGTTTTTTTTTTTTAATTTTTAATTTTTTTTATTAATATTGAAAAATTTGAGAAAATGAAGTTTGATTTATTTTTATTGCAGGACCAGGATCAAATTTAGGTATCAATCAATGTGGGTATCTATACGTGCTGAAGGGATTAGTTTTACCACAGTGGAGAAAACGTCTTGGTGCCGTTGTTCAAGATAGATTTTTTCTATATTCGTGTAAGTGTACCCAAACGATATACTTCAGATTTTTTCACCCACAAATGGACAAATTATTCAAAAGAATTGGATTCTATTATCTTCTTCATGTTTACATATAAAGAAAGAGGACAAGTTACTGAAAAAAAATTCTAAAATATTATCCCATTCACGTCAGCTTGCTGTAGAAAATTACATTTTATATTCTTGTTAAATATCGATTTTATTTTTAGTTAAAATAGGTATGTATTGGTACGTCTTGATTACAGTATCTTCATAAAAAGTTATTCAGCCTCTAAATTTCGCTTTTTTTTTTTTAAAAAAAAAAAGGTATTATTATTAAGCTTATATAGTGCATGATATTGTTGCAAGTGAAGATAAAATTATCAGGAAAATTACCACTTTTTTGCATGGGTTTCTTGCCTTAAATTTTCGGGGCTAATTTTGATGACAAAATGATGTTGGAAGTTACGTTCAAGTCTCTTCTTGATTTTTATAAAGAGGAAATCTGTTTCAGTCTTTTTGTTATCTCTTTTGAAGTAGAATAGGTAGGTCAGTCTTAAAGCAGGGTTTAAACTCATATCTATATTCTCCGCGATCACTAATCTGTATTTTGTAAAGTTGGGAAATTTTACAATATAAACCATAACTCAGTGTTTGCCTTTGGTAAACTTCTTACTTATTAAATCATAAAGAATAAATCAATGAGTATAAAAACCATCCTTTAGCGAACAAATTAATATTGGCTGTCCGAAAAGGTGTAGACCAGACTTCATTAAATAATTCAGAAACCATAATAGATAAGGGAGAAAACTGGGTTTTAATGGGAGGAAGATCAAAACAGGGATTGGGATCGATTTGAAGTGGAGGATTGAATCTTTATTTTTTCGTTTTTTTACCAGAGAGCGAGTGAGCGATTGAGTGGGATTCAATCATCTTTTCTAAGATTGAATCAGAACTGATTGGAAGTGAATCACTAAAAGAGTGAGAGAACGAGTGAGAAATTCCTTAGAATTTCGAATCCTTCACTCCTTCAAGGACAAAGCAGTTTGGATTTTTATCAGCACATATTTCTATTTTCTTTCTACCTGATTGCTGTTTTTTTTTCTTCCCTGTCCATATTTTGATTTTTATTAGGGCATTTTTATTTTTTTTTATACCCTTCTCTTTGTTTTTCTTTCATAAACCTATAATCATAAAATTTTGAGGAAAAAAAAAAGAAACAAAAAGGATTTAATCAGATTCAATCGGAGTGAATCATTTTTTAACTGAGCTGAGATCGATTCAATGGATAGATTTGAAGTTATTAAACTCAAGAGTAAAATAAATAGTTTTATAAAAGAGTTGGAAAAATTTTCTGGAGAGTGAATTGGATTGAATGGGAGTTTTTGTTTCACTCCTAACCCATGGGTCCTAAAATTCGAAGAAAATATTTTTCAACGTCATTTGACAAAATATTTATCCTATCTCATAAAATGAAAGAATGAGTTCAAAGGAATCGAATAAGCACAACCGTTCCGATATCGATTGGATAATTTTTGAGTTCACTGTGAAAAAAATTTTATCAATTTGCCATTGTAAAATTATTAAGATGCAATAATTAAACCTTTCCCCATCCGTGAGTTTTAGCATCAATAAATGGCCCCTATATAGCCCCCTCCCATTCTGTTAAATAAGGTGGTACAACTAGAGCACAGGGTATTTTTATACTTTAAAAAAAATTTTTTCTCAATGGGTTGATTTTTTTTTTCAAATACAAACTTTTCGCCCGAGGCCAGTAGCCACTTCGCCCCTCAAATCTTCCCCTTTACAGTGGAATATGACCAATTCTAATTTATTGTGGTTCAAATCTTTTCTTTTTTATTTTGAAACCCGTAGACAGATTAAAAAAAAAAACAAAAACAAATTTTACAGAAAAAAACAAAAAAAAAAACAAACAAATAAACAAACTTTCCCACTACGGATAAAGGTGTGGGTAACTTGATTTTTTCACGAAAAGTTACTTAGAATGTGTCCTCAAAATATATTGAATCTCAATGACCAGAAAAAGTTGAGAAATTTTCATGTCATTTAAGAACGTGCACCTGCTTTTCTAACAGACCATGCTACGTTGCTTCACTAAAATTTTGAAATTTTGTAATTTTGACGATTTTCGAACACCAGCTTTTTGCCACTCGAGAATTTTTTGGAGTTGAAACTTGAGTGTCAGTCAAAAATTTCAGTATGTTGTAGCAATTAGACAAAATTAGAATTAATATAGGTACATGTATTATGTGTTCATCTGAGGATTATTTCACGGAAAAAAGGTGATTACCTTCGAGTATGATACTATGGTTTTGATTTTTTTAAATTTTCTTATAAATTTATTCTACACTTGTAGCAAAATAACAAAAAATTCCTATTTATATATATTCAGTAGGGTACATCTATAACATACCTACTATAATCCCATGAAATTTGCGATTATAGTTTTTGAACAAAAAATTTTCTTTACATCTCAAAATTCTAAATCCTCTCTCTCTTCCTTACGCACACTTTTTATGGAAAGCCTCCTAGCCCCTCAAATTTATTTTTGCTTAGAGCTAAAATAGTAGGCCAGTTCACTCAATTTTTTCCACCTATTATAGTTCTATAGAAATTCATGTATTTGTGTCTTCGTATGTAACCATTTGTGATAGGTTTCTTACTGTTCTTTCAAAATATTACCGTCAAGTTGTCCCTAGCCATTTTGCAATCACTAGAAATTAACAGGCTGAATTCGTGGCAAAATAAACCTGCGCTGAAGGTATACCAATGAATATTCATTAACGTATCTACGAACAAGTTTTATCACATATCAAAGTGAAAAAAACACAAACACACTTTGGATGTCAAATTATTATTCCCTACTTGTAAACTACGTTTTCTTCTACTACAACATCTAGTTTGCTGGAAGTAAAAAAATCTTGATTTATATTTCATCCAAATTTTTCTGATCACCAAATTTTTAAAATGTATTACCTATATAGAATTCGTTTTGACCATTACTGCTTCGATAGACACACAATTGTCAGTATTGTACTGGAGTATTGTACCTTCTTCAAGATTAAACTGCCACGTTTATTTAGAAAAAGTGTCCCACTCTAGTGACAGAGAAGAATAAATCATACCCATAATTCTTGAATTAAAGAAATTATTGCTCTTCCAACTGAGATAATTTCCATTCTTCAAATCACCTTACGAACTGCAGAATTTTTTCAGTCCTGTCCAATAAGCCCTTTTCTGGAAATACTATGAAGATCCATGATTATTCTATACCATCATTTTTAATGAATAAAATTATTTCAAAAAAGTTGCAAGGAACTTTACTTATTGTTAATTAACTTTTTTGTAGGAAGGACCTCAGTTTTTCCTGAATTTTATTTCCATGTTTTGACTTTTTGACTCTTATAGGTTCGGAAGATGAAGATACGATGAATGTCGACATGATTCCTCTTTCGGGTGGTAAAGTAACTATCGAAAAGCATAATAAATCCAATAAATACGTGATACGAGTTGTCACTTGCAAACAGCTATTCTTTGGTTTTGAAAACGTTTGGGAACGAAATATTTGGATGAAATGGTTTCGAAAGGTATGTATGTACCTAATTCAGTAGCATATATTACGCAACTAGGGAGAAATGTGAGCAATTTCTCAACGAGTACAAGGTTTGGAAACACGAGCCGTTGGCAACTGAGGTAATTGCGCGAGTTGATAAATTGCTCACTCCGACTGAGTTGTGAACAATATATTTTGCGAACAGGTACAGAATGCTGTATTTTAGTCAAGGGCAGTATGACCTGCGGGTTTCTGAGTCGAATTCTCGTTATGGCAGAGAGAATTTTTAAAAAAAAAAATAAAGTCAATTTGAATGAAAGAAAATAAGACTGTTAAAAATGTGGGAGAAACTGAAAAACTAATTAGAAAAAATTATGGCGTGAGAAAAATAATTAAGAAGTAAGAGAAAGAAAAAGAATTAAGTAGTGAGGAAAATAATTTAAAAGTGAGAAAAAAAATAAGGGAATGAAAAAAAGAAGTCAAAGAGTGAGAAATAGAAATTAAGGAGTAAATGAAGTTAGAGTTCTGAAATTGGCAGTGTTCATCGCGCCACACATACCTCGAAAATACAGTATTTCATGTACATGTCGCAAAAAATGTATTCTTCTTGTTTGAGACCTGATTTTTTTTTTATGTACGTACAATGATTGAATTTAATCATAGGGAATTTACCAAACAAAAATAATTTCAACCCGGAGAGAATTATATTCTTACTTATGATGAACTTTAATCTTAATTGAGATTTTCGCTTCCCTTTGTTAAACTTGGGAGTCTGAAAAAAAAATTCCCTGCTTCATGAAATTGTTTAAAATTTGGTGAAAAATTGAGAAAATGAGTATTTCAACACATTTAGGCAGTTTCAAAATTATTTACTGCACGAATATTTACCATCATA
Organism: Ericerus pela; assembly: GCA_011428145.1. NCBI lineage: Eukaryota > Metazoa > Arthropoda > Insecta > Hemiptera > Coccidae > Ericerus > Ericerus pela. Next base: position 2,054,403 of record WOFM01000354.1, read on the forward strand.
TGTGTTTTCACACTGATATGCATATCTGTCATTATGTTTGGCTGATGTAGATGCTATAGTCTACTTTTGAAAAGCACATTTTGGCCATAACTGCAACTGAAACAGCAAAATTAGCAACAGACGATTTTGCATTCCATTTTATATTTCAGTTTATGTGTACCTAATTACAATTTAATGTAGGCTGTTATGTTAATATCAGTCTTAGATAAATTTATTAATAATGACTACAACTTGCGTTCAACCTAAAATTTTAGTATGAATGGACGATAGCAACAGTTGCAAGTTGAGCTCTGGAGAAAGGTCAATAGTCCCAAAGTAATTTCTCAACTCCAAAAAATTTTGATTGATTCTCATATAGACATAGATCACGACCCAAACTTCATCTACTTTACTAATCCAGAACCAAACTTGTGAATAAATTAGTTAGGTACTGTAAATCTGGTATCATAACTATTCTAATTCCTACCTATGGCTGTGGTAGATTTAGGATTTTGTTAGGGCGCACTAATTGAGACCTGGGTCTGAGAGAGGTCTATCTCGCAAATTGTTTTTTTAACACCATTGCTCTCCTTTCCATTGGCAAGCTAAAAATACAAATGCTTATTCAAAAGGCTGGTTACTTCTGTAATTTTGTTAATTCTGTATAGATACTATAGATTATGTATTCTATAGGTATGTATATGGAGAAAGATGCTGCATTTAAAGGTTCAGTTTGGGAAAAATTATGTAAAAAGTTGGGTCTTCGTTCAGTTCTATGTTTCTTTAAACAGATAAAACCACAAATATCCATATCTCAAGTAAAACAATTTAAAGAACTTTTTCAATATGGAGGAACTATTGGAAAAATTTAACGACCAACTTATTTTAGAATTACAAATTCACAAATCAAGTGTGAAAGTGATAATTGACAAAAGAGTATACCTTTGATTCAAATACGATCACATCCTTTGAAAAAAACTTTTTATCAGAACATAAACGTCTAGAAGTTTGAAAATTTTTGGGAACTAAAGTTTTTTTTTGAGCTCTAAATTGACAAATATATCAAATTCTTTGGAGAATTAGTTTCGCACTTCTCCAAATAGAATAGGTCAATATGGTGTTATTAAAAGATGCTAAGAGTTCCGTTTTTTTCTCAAAATAGAATACGGTGTGATTTTTTCTTGAAAAAATTTTAACAATAAATAAATTGTAATAAATATGCGACAGCGAGTTCCACAGATGTTAAATTTCTCAAATTTTCTAAATTTCCAAGTGACAAGGAAAAAAGCCATTAAATTGTTTCACCCCCTTAAAGAAATACTGGCTATGCCCCTGGGCTGTTCTTATGACCGCTGCCACACTATCATGACATTTTATTTATTATACAGTTTTATTTATTATTCTGTCGATTTAGAAACTGTAAAAAATTAAGGTACATAGTTACTAGGGTTGCCAACTAGCCGGTATTTAGACACTGTTGCCAGTAAAAAAAAAAAAAAAAAAAGGAAGTACCAGTGCCAGTATTTTATTAGTATTGCCGGTATTACCATTACAGATGGTGGAATGAGAGAGCAAGCAAACATACAACACTACTGGGGACCTTTTTGAATGCGAGCAAAATCTCGCATTACAGAAGCTTTTAGGTTGTCATTAGTAAAATTTTTTTGGTTGTTTGTTGCGGAGAAAGTCTCGAGGATTATTTCCGAACTAATAAGTACTAAAAATTATTTTATTCTCTATAGTCATATAGACTATTAAAACTCAATATTTACATCACAATTAAATCTTCATAAAACAACATCACAATTAATTATTTATCTCTAATACTATGTTTGATACCTGGTTTCTATATCAGCTAGTATACAGACACTTAACTTTCTCATTCTTCTCGTACCACAAGCAAGACAGGAATGAATTCGCCTCTCAAATAAAGGACAAATTCGCCTGTGTTTTTCAGGGACACAAAATGGCCGAATCGTTTCTCACAGCACTACAAAACGTGTATCCGCCCAAAAGTGATGACACTTTGTGTGTCAACACTTTTGTAGGACGTTCGTCTGTAATTATTGCAGGGAAATGGTGATGGCTACTATTCACATATAGTGAATGTTGGCCGTCTCTTGTTACGTTATATTTAAACATTTGAGAATTATCTCATCTGTACATAAATATGACGGAACATCGTCAGGTATTGCAATTAGAGAAAAATTGCTCGAATTGGACATCTTAGAAAGGTTTAAAAATTTTGCTATTTACGTGAAATAAATGTGGTTTGCCGTCAATCTGTATCATAAAGTGGAATGGAAGGGGCAACACTCACCCTTTAGCCTTGACAAGAGTTAAACTTTTGGCATTTTTGAGTATTTTTTTTTTTGATTTGAGGATCTTTTTGTGCGAGAAGGAGTAAGTAGCCTACGATGTTTTTATTTCATTTTTATCAGAGGTAGCCATTCTTGTAACCTGTTGGCTCGTCAAATTAGCCTACGAATGTATATATATATGCGTCAAAATTATTTTAATCAGATCGTCACGCTGGGTTGTACGCCACTTTCGTATTTTTTTTTCCCGATGATATAATTGGGATGAGTGACATCGTTGAAAGTTTGTATAGTTTATCCGACCTTTGTCTCTTATTTGCTTTTATGAAATAAAATAATAAAAAATTAAATATGCCGGCAATTTTTACAGCGTATCATAAAATGCTTTAAACTCGGAGATTTTTTACCCATGCAACTGTATATACTTAATCAGAATATTGTTTTTGTTTTTTTTAATTCATGAATTTTTGCTTGTTATACACATAATTTTTAATTTTTCAAACACATTTTTCCATCGAATGAAGTATATTTTTCCGAATCATTGATTAAATTTTTGCTAGTAAAAAATTCATTTATTTCGTTTTTCGTTCTTGTAGGCAAATCCTGGTAGGTCTAGAGATAGTGGTATCTATGTAAATAGGTATAGGTAGTGGAAGATAAACGTTTGTACAGGATTGTTTAAAACATTACCAAACCATAACGCACGCTGTTCGTCTAATGTACCTTATTATTTCAGTGAAAATGCAAAAACTGATCCGTCGTTTTTTTAATTTTTTTTTTCTTCACATTTTTTATTTTCCGCTATCGATAAGAGGGGATGCGTCTTCTATACGAGTATTTTTGTGTTGTTTAGCACCGGCGACGGTTGTACACATGAAATAATTTTACGCTTTTGTTCGTTTCGAGTGTCTTCATGTGTGGAGAACTTCAAAATATGTTATTGACCGAGTAAAGTACAAAACCCTTTGTGCAAAAAGTTACCAGTTCTGTGCCAAATGGTTGCTCACCTTGTGTAAAAAAGGTTTAATTGAATTTTTCTTCGCGAAATGCAACGTTTCATTGGTTATTGATTGTTTCGTTCGTGGTGTATATCTGACTGAGAATAATTTTAATGTAGTAAAATTGTAATTTATTGAAAAATTTTCTGATCTTTCAAATTCAAGAAAGAACCATATTTCACGTCACTAAAAACTTGACAGTTAAAATGTTTCTACAAATTTTTTATGGGGATTCGATTTGAATCACAAAGTCAGTGACCCACATGAAATTTAGTTGAATTTCTTATTTTATTATTATTTTTAGTCTTAGAAACTTGTTACGAAGCTAAAATTATAAAAATTATCTTGTGCGACGAAATCATGTCAATTTCAGTCATTTTTTGGGTGTAGAAAAACTATATGGAACTGGATTCTTTGGAAGTAAGTGGCAGTTTTTCCAGCTTTTTCTAATTAACTGGGTATTAAATTGTTTCGCTGAGAAAATTATGATCGTAGTTAGTTAAGATTGATTAAAAGAAGATGTGGTCTAGAAGAACTTTTCAAGTTATAAAACTGAAATTAAATAAAGGTAAATGAGTGTGGTTAAAATTTAATGGAGCAGTAGGGGAGAGTGGAGCGAATTGTCGTGTGGGAAACGCAGAGCTACTTAATTTTACAGTCTATAGGCCTAAGTTGATGGAATTTTCGCGTAAAAATTCGAATTCATGTTACGTACCTACTTACTATATAGTCCAGTGCATCTGTATCAAGTTCAGTAGGTAACCATAAGAATTCAAGTTCTTTGGAAGATGTTTAATGACACTTCGTTTTATTCCAAGTAGGAAGTAAACGTTTGGAGTAAATTGGATCAAAAAACTGCATTTCAAGAAAAAAGTAGAACGCCTATGAGTAGGTACCTACCAATAAGTAGGAGAGTGGTACACTTTAGGAGTACTAGGAGTACGGTACAGAAATGTACTGGGATACGTTGGCAATCAACAATAACAATGTTAAATTATGCGGAAAATATTTTAAGGAAGTTGATATTTTATGAGGTAGTACAGTGTTACAATTTTTGGGGTGCAAAATTAGGCCTATATTGAGACTATAAAAAATTATAATTTTAAACTTTTATTCGTAACAACGTCTTTTATTATTGATTTACTCGCAATTTTCCAGAGTAAGTGAATAAAAAAAGAATATACTACATTTTTTATTTCCACGAAATTCTGTTTGGAAACTAAAAACATAATCGTTTAAAAACTTTTCTCTCCGTAAGAAATCGTAAAATCTTATATTCACGCCCGTGGCTCCAAAAAAAAGTTTTTTCCTACTTCATTTTATATAATTTTTCATTTCCAATGGTACCTGACCATTACAAGCAAGTAGTAATCATCTGGGACACTATTAATCTGATAAAATATTTTTTCAATTTCAGAATAAAAATATTTTTGACCGAAAAGACTAGGCCTATTTATATTTTTTTCATTTGTTGGTGGTAACCAAATATTTAGTAACCTGAAACAAATCGAGTAGAAATCATGTGGATTTCTTCCTCTTTCATAGAATGAGCCGAACTGGACTCAAAGGAAGTCATCCTTCGACATAAAAGAAGTGATTTTTTGTTTTTGTTTTTTTTTTTCTCTCGTAATGTCATATTTTTTCTTCTTCTGAAGTGAAAATATAAAATATTAATTTTTGATTGTTAGGGAAACTAAATATAAATAAATAAAAAGATTTTAAAATTCAGTTCCTTTTCAAATTAAGCCAAAAATGAAAATTAGAGCAAAAGTAACTTCAATATTAGATGGATCAGAACGAAAATTACTATATTATTTCATTTATATAAATTGTAAAATATCTCAAAAACCACTTAAATTCCAAAAAAAAGTAAATCACATGAGAATAATTGATATACCTACGTTGAGATATTTTTGGGCTCAGCAACCTGTGAGATCTTGAATATTTAGAAATAGGCTAGAATGAGTTGATAGATTTTCACATTTTCTTAATGAAAAGCACTTTTTATGAGTTTGAGCTCAGAAAGCATTTTTTTCGCGTTTGAATGCAAATAATGAGCTCCTTTTCTTTAATAGGTATTATTTCAAACTTGTTAATATAGCCCCCAGCGACTTTCTATTCTGTAAATGGATTCATTTTCATCAGACAATTTTTAAACCTTGAAACCTGTCCTTTAAGATAATTCTCGATTCCTCAGTTATATTATTATTTGTGGAGGAAAATTAAATAGTGCATAAAATTTAACAAGGAATTATAATCCGTCCTATTACGGATCATATTTATTATAAAATCAATCATAAAATATACTTTTACAAAAAGGGTATCATATGTTGCGACGAATAATTATGACAGAAAATATTTTAATTAACGAACATTCGAGTGACAAAACTGTAGAACTGAAACGACAGAAAAGTCATTGATCCATTTGGCTCGTTTCTATTACGTCATAATTTTCAAGTGTCAAAAAGCATGGAATATAATCAGTGATGGCTGTATCCGTAATTTTATATCCTTTTTATGGATCTCGCAAAAATGAAATTTTAGACAATTATTAATAAGTCAAATTAGAAATTCCGATTTCATTTTCAACCGAAACTATTTAATGTGCTGTCTCGTTGATTCAACAAGGCATACCTACATGAAATGTTGTTTCAAATAACGTTAAAATAAATTAGTCTCAAAGAACAATGCAGCAGTATAATTATACATTGGTTCAATGAACAGCTATATAACTTTAATGTACATATTTTTCCTCCTCATTTTAGGCATGCGAGTAAGGTCATTGTTACGCGATTTTTATTTAGTAGTTCTTTGGGAGAAAGACGCTAAAAAAATATGATAAATACAGTAAAAAAGGATACCTACTTGAAAAGTTTAGTAAATTTGGTTATTCTGTGATCTAAAATAGAACACGCTGATGATGATGAAGATTATTGTATTTTTCTTGCAACGGCGGGACCTGAGGAAAATCGCCGATCCTGGAGTCGTAGATCACAAATATTATAGATCAATGATCAAATTTCTAAGACTACCAGACCCGATCTTATTTAATTAATATTTTTAGACATGCAGTTTCGAATTTTATGACGTGCTAGTCCATGCAAATGTTGGGAACCTATACAAGGGTAAAATAAATTTAATGACGAAGTTTCATTCTTGAGATGAATATTAAAATTTATTGAAAGAAAAATTTTAAAAACAATTTTGTCAGAAAACGTATGATTATTTCATATGGAGATGGTATAACTTAAATGAAGAAATAATTTTATCATGGAACGTAATATCGTACAATTAGATTTCGGATAGAAAATTTCGTCAATTAAGATATTTTTGATAAAAATTTTCTTGGTAACTTCTTACAATCCCTCCCATTATTCTTAGTCTAAAATTTGGCCAAAAACTTAATAGTATGCTTTCATTTTCTTTTACTCACATCAGGACAACTTTTCCAAAGAAAGTTTTCATGTTTCTCCAAAAACAAAAATTTATATTACAAAATAAAACATGTACGTAAGTACCTACAGTGTGAGTGTGCTCCGCATTATTCGGACTGCCACTTAGTCCGAACATATTTTCGCACAGTATGTACAAAAAATCAAGTCCAAGTTACAATTCATTTCTAAACCTAAATTAATTTTTGAATTGATTTTTTCTTTTTAAAAAGCGAAATTGATTTTTCTATTGATTTTTGTTTTTAATTCAACTGAAGCCACACATTATCTACTAATCTGCATAAAACGTAGCATAATTACCTAGTTGGTACATACAGTATCACACTACATATATCTCAGAAGCATGATTTTTGTTTCATTTGTCCTAGTAATTTGAGCGTTTTTTTGTCTACCATCTAATCCGGTTTCCCGTCAATCCAGATAAAACTCCTCAGCCCAATTTGTCTGTATTAAGTGGCGTCTACTAGAATTAAATTGTTAATGGGTTAATAAATTATGGATCTGAGAAAGTCAGAATTGAAATTACTGCACTTCCTAACAGTATAAAAAAAAATTTATCAGCAAAAAACAAATGTAAAATTAAATTAAATCTGAATTTAAATACAGAGATACCACTAACTTTGAGAAACCCAGGCATACAATTCCCCTGAAAAATTTTTTTAACAGATATCTGATAGTAAGATATTATGTTTCATGAACATATCATTTTTCATTTACTATCTCCGTATAAATTATATGAGATAATTAAGTTTTTTGACAAAAATTTGTTTTTGTAATTTTTTTTTCAAGAAATTTTGATATTCATTTCAAGAATTAAACTTTGTCATTTAATATACTTTTCCCCTGAAAGGTTTCAAACTTTTGCATGGATAAGCACTTAACAAAATTCAAAACAATATGTATCTCTAGTTATTTAAATGAGACTGGGTTTCGGGTAGTCCATCTAATACCATGGGTCTCACAAGGTTAAGAATAGCAATATACAGAAGAAAGTAATACACCAAACATTGGCCATAGAAAACTGATGGCTATTATCCGCAAAATGTCTGGTCGTGGCAGAACTACATTTACTTATTTGTTAAGCAAAGTTGGCCACAGCAAATCTAGTTTCTTCTAACAGAATTTAGTGGCATGTGAAACTAAGAAACCAGCCATAACAAATTCATTCACCTGTGCTTTTTTTTAAATTTCTTTCTTATAATAAAACACGTCTTCCATCCAATCCCACCAATATTCTTTCAATGGTCACTTTTGTGCTTCCAAAAATTACTATGTGTGATTTAATCAGTATAGTATACAATTATATTTTAATGACCAATGAGAGTGGTACTGATAAATTTGCAACCACCATTATTTTAGTAGCCCACGTTTCCATTAGAACACAGTGGGTCTGTTCAGGGAAACAAATTCTATGTTTTGTATAAATTCACACTTTCTACTCATTTTGGTAAATTTTGGGAGTCTGTGGAGCCTTCAATTTGGTACAATGTTAAATGCTTTCAAAACCCACAGATTTGTGTTAAAATTTTTGAAATTCATCCAGTAATTTTGTAGGAAAGGGTTCTCAAAGTTCTGCAAACTCTTCATGTTGTCATACCTATAACTCACATAAATTGAAAGATTTTGGTTTGAAATTTTTATGGAAGTTAGATACTATTATAAGAACTGGTTTGGAATTGAGTTTGAGCAAAATCAGTCATTTGGTTTTTGTATGGTAGCCAATAAAAAATTCGACCCTTCTAGAATATATATTTACCATGATTGATATGAGGAAAATATATCTTATCTACAGAATGATAGGTACTTACAATCAAAGAAAACAAAAATTCTACAAAGCTAAGAATTTTTTGGAAATTGTTGAGAAAAAGCTTTTCGTGCACCTGTGTTTATATTATTATTTAAGTTTTAGTGAATGCATGATTTATTTTCATCTAGCAACTTATCCTGGATAATTTGTCAGACATACTAGTCTTTCAGACATACTCAGCCTGTACATTTTTATGATCCGAAATACCATGCTTACACTTACGTTTTGTAAGCTGAAAGTAGTGCTTTTCATCAACCAAAGCATAACCTTGATATAAAGAGTAATATTGCCTCGCTATGTAAACATTTTTACATGGAGGTGACAAGGTTATACCTTTTTGATGCAACGTTAATCAATAAGACTGCTATCAAAATGACAAACTCCTACTTACTGATAATGTTTTTATTTTTATTTTAATAATATTAAAAAAAGTCTCCTATCCTCTCATCTTCTCAAAAGAAAGACTTAGGTTTCAACATCATAATGTCATATCGGTAGCCTAATTTTTACATTGTATAGGTTTAAACTCTACTGTCCATTTTGATATGAAAACGATACGCAATATGATTGTGCTATAAACTCTTACATAAAATTCCTAGCTCTTTTATATCTAAAGTAAGGTTTTTCAATAGAAGTTTATGAACGACCGTCTGCCATTTATTACACGAGTGAACAGAAGATTTCCTTTGGATCCTTTGAAAGCACGTGGTCTTTTGTATACAAATTTAAGAATCTATCCTTACGTCTGGTGCCTTATTCTGTTCTTGCCGTTATAGGTAATTGAGTACTGAGTTTCTCGATTTCCGTTGTAATTAGTTTTGAATCGTCCATGAAAATTAGTAACTAGTCTGCTGCATTTTCAACTGAACTACTGCTGAGTAAAAACATGTAGATAAATCTGAATTACGATCACAGCTTCAAGATACATCATACTTATTCAGAACATATTGTACCCTTGTGAAAGCTGTAGAGGGATGTGGCTGTCGGGCTGGGAGGAATCATTGATCTCCTCTTACGTACGTTCAATTTATTCAGTTTTCTTCGTTAATTTTTGTGTATTTTTCGAACTATTCCATTCTATGCAATGAGGGAACTTCAGGCCAAGTCATATTGAAAAACACCAGATGCTTAGTCGTAGATTACGAATATATGTAGGTAACTCAAATTCTTCTGTATACAATGTATACACCTTCCTATATGAATATAAATTATATGATTGATAATCTTCACATATAAAATAGTATACTACAAGCTAAGAACTATTGGAAACACTACCACTCTAGATCCACTGAACGGACTTGCATGAAATTTTCCAGAAAAAATTGTGTTATTTCAAGGAAGGTTTATTGCCACCAATAAAATCCGTAGCCTTCCGGGGGAAAAATTACCAATTTTTACCATTATTTTGTGAAAAGAAAACGGATAAAACATTTCTTGAACCAAACAAAAAGGAAGTGTTAAAAATAACTGAAAAAAATTCTTCTCATTATTTGTTCATCGTTTGACTACTACTGGTTGATGAGGTAAATATGACTCTCTCCTTCGGGGATATATATATGGTGGAGATGACACAACACCGTTTTTCTATGGGGTTAGGTGTCTTAACAATATGTGCTGGCATACCCAGTACCAAATACCCTCGACCAATCAAATTTTTGGATTGATGTAAAAGTGAAGTATTTTATATGCCGGTGTTTACAAACAAATGCCTATGACGATTGTTTCCTCCAATCAGATTCTTAGAAAGAAGTACCCATGTTGGTGGCAGCGTTATCCATAGGTAAGACACCAAAACTGCCTTTATGTTGTCTCCATCATGTATGTATCCTTGAAGATTCTCTCTGTCTCACTTTGTTTCAGTTTTTTCATCAGGTTTCAATTAGGTCTACAAAAAATGGATTAAAACTTCGACTACATAGTTCTGGACCAGTAAAGACCGATGATTTCTGGTTAGACATTCCAGTGTTAAATAGGAGATCATTATGTATCACTTGGCGTACTTTTAACTTTATTTATGTACCCACGCTGTTCTTATGAATTCAAGGGATTACTGTATCAAATGTGTTATAAATTGGTGAACTCAAGCAAAACATTGAAAGTACGCACGGGTTGCCTACTTTTACCCTGGCATGTTTTATTAAAAAGTATATTGGGCTTATGGAGCTTTACTAGTCTAATACTGTATAGTCAAAAGGTTAAAACAATTATTGGACACCATGCAAGTGAAGTTACGGGAAATAGTTCGCTATGTATAATTATATATTATTATACAGTTCATTTTTAACTATTGAAAATCATAACAGCCATTTTCACGACATCTATATTCACAAAATCTATTTATTACAAAAATTACATGGATAAGTTTTAATTATTTAAGAAACTTACTGTTGAGAAAGTTGATTTCTGAAAATGGGTGTTGTAAAAATAGATGCAGAAGGAATAGTTCTTGAAGTTTTGCAAATCTACCATGTTATTATACTGTTATCTCCCCTGTAAATTATAAAATTTAATTTTTCTAGAAAATTTTTATGTGTTAGGGACTATTAAAGACTGGATTTTTGTATTGAATTTGGGTGAAATTGGTCAACTGGTATTCAAATGGCAGCAATGAAAAAATTTGACACTTATCTGGGAAATTCACGCTTGTGGGGTTGTTGTGTGTAAGAGATATTTACAATCATTTCTTGATGAGTTGAAACTCATCTAAAATCTGAAATGAAGAAAAACTCAAAAATATGTAGATTTTATTGCTGGGAGGAAAAACAATCTCTAAGAAAATTTAACAAAAATTAGCTGCCTATGCATTTCTTTCCTTTTCATATCTCTATGCACAAAAAATTTTGTCTTGGCTATTGCCCTTCAAAAATTTCTGGGTAATTCTTTTCATTATAATATTATTAATGTGTAAACATTCTTGCTCTCTAGTCCGCTTCCTCCTGGGTGTAAAAAAATATTAGATACGAAAAAGTTGAGATTGCATAAAAAAACTGCACAGCGCACTGTCCAGTTTCAAATTCTGTTTGTCACATAACACACACACACACACACACACACACACTCACTCACAAGCAGACATCTGTGGCAAGCTGACGGTGTTCAGCTGAATGTTTACACATTAAATATGTGAGGGGGGACCCTCGCACACCTTTTTTTGTTTTGTGAATTATTTGCAGGGGCCACGTGAAGTGATTTTGTTGAAGGGGGTGTAACTGGTCAATCATGCCCAAAAATTGCAATTTTTACCAAAAAAAGTGTCAATTGTTCAGTGAAAGAGCAAAAACAAAAAAAAGTCGTCACCTCTTTCAATTTTTACACCAGGTTAATTTTTTAAATAGCCTTGGGTAAAGGGAAATGTCACATCCTCCACTCCCCTCTTGTGTGATTCCTGATCATTTGTTGGTGGTTTGAAGAAATTTCCATTAACTTAAGTAGGTACCTATATAGACAAATGTCATGAATGAATGATGTCTCCTTTCCTTCACATAGGTATAGATTAACCTAGAACTTTTCCTACACATTTTTAATTTAGATCATTTGTTTTATTTCTTTTATATGCAAACATTCTAGTCTTGGTAGGGGCTATATCAGACTTACAAGGATCAATAGTTATTCATCAGACATCTGATTGTAAGCCTCATTTCATTAGAGCGCTGATAACCTCAGTTGATGAAATACACTATTTTTGATTCAGAAAGAATATCAAACAAACAGAAACCAACAGACTATAATGGGAAATTGGTTTTGTTTCTTAATCATTCAATGGAAGACAGGATTTAATTTGACAAGAATCTGTGATTAGACAAAGAGGATGTTTTTATGGGCATTTCTAGTAGATGACCGTAAATGTAAAGTGAGAGAGAAAAAATATACGAGATATGAGTAATAAGACTTCTGTCTGTTTAAGCACTTTTCTTTTATAATATCGAATTTAGATCATCTACCCACATAGAGACAACGTCAAAACAAAACAATACTGAAAAAACAAAATTATGAAAAAATTTTTTGTAGAAAAGGATTTAAACAGGGGTAAATAGAATATAATAGCACTTGCCTTATAACCCCGATTCATACTTGGCTAGTTTTGAAGCTTCTAGCAGCTATTTGGGGTACTATTCTGTTAACAGTAAAAGTCAATTTCCTGTTTAGCCATTTAAGTTGACTTTAGCTTGGTGGATAGGCTTCTAAAAATCTCATTCGAATTTTACATGACAATCGGTCAATTTGAAGTGGACTTTAAAAGATTAAAAACAGCTAAATGTTATCCTCTTTGTCTGAATGTAGATCTTTTCTTCAATTTGCAGTGAAAACGAAGAATTTATTGATAAAATTTTTTAAGACTTAAGTGGATGATGAAAAAAAGATTTATCAATTGAAACTGTACATTATAGCGAGAAGTATTAATTTTCAATAATTTTGGTTTAATACTAATGTAATTTTGCATTTTATCTCTTGGATAAAAAAAATGGTGTATGTCATCACTCGTACTAAGAGCTCATTTGTTTCACTTTCGTTGATATATCTTTTAGTGCGTTAATGTGTGATTGTGTCCGTGCCGTTTGTTAACTGAACCACAGAATTTAAATTTTGAAATCATCCTCTTATATTTCATTCAGTGATTCTTCAGCCTCTATTTAAATCCAAAGAGCTGGGGTTGGTGTTATTGAAAAGAGGATAAAATTTGAAAAATTTCCGTACAATATATTTGGAAATAAGCACACAAAATAACATGAGTAGTGGAAGATTTGCTATTTTTTTAGAATCTAGAAACTGCTTCTCTTTCACATGATGATTCCTCAGCCACTATTTAAACTAGAGTTGAAATTAGTACCTATTATTGAAAAGAGGAGAAAATTTTCGTAAAATAATATATTGGTACTCGTTTAATTTTTCTATCAACTTTAGCAGTTTCAAAATAAACAAAAGAAAAAACTCTGTTTTAGTTAAAGTCATTAAAATATCTACAGTTTAACCAAATTTGATAGAAACGCTAGACAAATGACGTTAATGGTTCCATTGCCTCTATCTCATTCTTTAGTGGTTGTTGAATCCACCAATTGAAATTAAACTATATTTAGACAAATTTTTGGTCCCTTTAAAGATGGGTTAGTAGCTTCTGTTTTCAACATCGCACTGTTATTGACCGATTTCAATTCCTAAAATTGGAACCAATGACGTCACACAGCATAAAGCCAATTTGCTCTTGGGAACTTGGCCAACATATATGATTTTAGAGACTTTGGTTTTTAGTATTGTTTAGATATTTGCACGTTTATACATTTTTTTTTTTTTTACTTTTTTCAGGCTGTTGCAACAGAATTAAGTTTAAGAAAATTAGATCTTTCGGAATGCGGTGTAGAGAGAATACCAAAAATTGTTTTATCGACGTGGACCGATTTAGAAGAATTAAGACTATGCAAAAATCAACTCAACCTAGATGAGCCTTCTGTAAGGCATTTATTAGAGGCGCCGAAGCTAAGGAAACTCTCACTGGCCAATACTGGACTTAAAACTGTTCCATCGTGCATTGTCAAGCTGAAAAAACTGGAACACTTGAATTTGTCGCACAATTTTCTCGTCTCTTTGGCTGACAGCATTTTTGAATTGACGAGGTATGTTTTTTCTTACATAGCCTCCACTCATAGATTTTCTTTAATTTTATTTTCTCACGTTTCGTTGAATTTAGATGGGGAGGTGGTTATTTTCTTTTGAGAGACACGTTTTTTTTTCCTCTTTCCTTACAATGTTTAAAGAACTATTTTTTCTTCTTTAATTTCAGTTTTGTCCGTAAATTTTGTATTTTTTTATTGTTATTATTAGTCGCTTCAAGGCGATCCAGCTCACAACTTGGACTCTAGATTTAAGCAATCCTATATAACCCACCAAGGCAGTCGGTGGTTCTTCAGGATTTTCTCCATCTTACCCTATCTCTAGCTGCACTTCCTCCATTTGCACCCACTTTTCCTACCATTATGTCCTGTCATCTCTTACCACTGATCTCCCTTTTCGTCTTCCTCTGTTATGAATAGTTCACTTCATGTAGTTACCATTTTCAATCTTTGGCACTCTATTCTTCTTACATATCTTGCATATTTAAACCTCAACGTTTTTATACCCTATACCAGTAGTCTTCAACCTGCGGCCGCCAAGAGGTTTTTTGCGGCCCAAGTAGTAAATATAGAAATTTTTTTTCTATAGAAAATATCAAACTGTTTCTGTCCATCTCATGAACATTGTAGGAGTAAATAATTTAAAAAAAAAAATGAAAGTAGTTCTCTGAAGAGGCTATTTGATTTTCAGTTAGAAGTGAAAGAGAACAGTTATTATTAAAAGTGAAGAATTTCCTATAACACAGGCTGATTGTTTTAGTTCTGAAGAAAGATTTTCTTTCAAAAAATAGTAGACTCAATCAAAATCTGTGCCCAGCATGAAAGTTACTGAAGTCATTAAACTTTAACATTTTGTTAAATTATCAAAAAAATACTCTAACTCAGCAGCAGCTCTGTTAGAAAAAGTAGATTTTCAAAAAATAGAAAATCAGTTAGTAAAAAATTATGAATAGATCATAATTGCGATGATTGTATTAAATTATGTAAATGTTGATGTAAAATTACGTTGTTAAAAACGATTATCTCATTCAATCTAAACAAAAAAAATTTGTTTGGAAGTACCTTCTAGCCAATCCGCACTAGAATTAATTAATTATAATTAATATTTTTTGCATATTTCTTAGTTATTGGTTCAAAATTAAGAATTTTATAGCCAAAATAATATCCAAAAAAGCTGCCCTATTAGTACCATCTTGCCGATCTACACCAAAATTATAGTAACATGTTAGAATAGATTATGATAAATATTTGTTCAGAATTACATTCCTATTGGTTCAAAATTAGGCAATTTATAGTCAAAATAAAAATAAAATAGTGTTACTAGAAGTACATCCAGCTGATCCTCACCAAAATTGGCAGCAAATTATAATTGATTATAATGAATATTTGTTCAAATTTTATAGCTATTTGTCGTAAATTAAGAATTTTATAGCCCAAATAAAAACGAAAATAGCGATACAGGAAGTACAGTATGGCCAGTCCGCAACAAAATAAATAGGTCATGTTCTTGGCTTAATACTAATATTTGTTTCAAATTTTGTAACTATTGGACAAAAATTGCGAGACCTGTACTGTAATATCAAGAAACTAGCTTAAATATTATATAATTATATGAATTTGAGTTTTTGGTGCCAAAATTTTTCGTTAGTTATGAAACGAAAAATGTAGTTACCTCGTCCATGGGTTGTTCAATGCCACCAAAATATTTTTAAGTAGATTTTTATAAAAAACCTACTTTAAAGGAAAAACAAAATGAGAAAAGGGAGAAAACCAAAAATACAAAGAGAGACAAAGTGGGAGAGAGAGAGAGGAAAGTTTTTTTAATTTCTTTTTGTTCCTTTTCATCTTCGTAGCATTACGGACATTACGGACAGAGCATTGTAAGTATTATATATATATAAATTTTTTTATAAGAATCCATTTTTCCTCGTTGTGGGTGAGATTTTATTTTTGTCAGGGTGGTGTTCCATTTTATATTTTTCCTTTCAATGACTACATACCGCTTGGGCAACATTTTTTTCAGGCCGCAAGCAGCGTTCACTATTACACATGCTTTTGCAGGCTGCAGAATAAATGTAGGCCTATAATTTTAGAATTTTATATATCTTTTTTTGAATATAAACATTCACCTGCGCATGATATTTTTTGGTGCAGTTATACATAATTACACATTAATTACTATGATCATTAACTGAATATATAATTTTAAAACTAAAAAATCTAATAGAGAAATTTTCCCCAAAAAATTTAATTAATTTTAAAACACAATTTTGCTTTAGTAGTATGGATCCTCTCTTTTTACCAACTGTGTTAGAAAGCGGTAGTGTGTTTGACCCATTTCCTAACAATCTAATGAAATTTTGTGTCACTCTGCAGCATTCCATATTCATCGCGTAAAAATACGAATGATGGTTCAAAAAATTGGTATTTTTACAGTAACACTGGCCAAAAAAATCCGAAAAATTCCCCATAGATGACCCAAAAATTAGATTCAAAATTTGAGAATTATTTTCACAAAAAAGTAAGATGACCAATCACAAGCCACAATTCAAAATAAAACGAAATAATGCATCCTGATTGGATCGCCCAAAAGTTTCTAGGAAACGGTATTTCTTGTGGTTATATAAATATTTCAGATAACACGATTCTTTCAGTATTATGTTAGCTTTCCTTAGTTATACACATATAAACATTCCACCAGCAAAATTTTGGGTTTTGACATTTTACTGCTTGATACATCACCAAATATGTTTTTTGAGGTACTGAATCCAAATTTGGCGTTCATTATTACATTTGACTCATTTCTCAGCCCCAGTAGGCTCCAAAAAGGGGGTCAATTTTAAGTTTCCACATTTTATTGTGTGATACATCACCAAATATGTTTTTTGAGGTGCTGAGTCCAAATTAGTATTCATTTTTCAATTTGACCCATTTTTCAACTTCCAGTAGGCCCCAAAAGGGGCGGAATTTTGAGTTTCAACATTTTATTGTGTGATACATCATACCATACATTTTTTGATGTGCCTCTTTGTTAAATCATTATTACTATTACTATTAATATAGTCCAATATAATAGAACTAACAGTATTTAAAATCAATTTTAAACTTTGAATTTTTTTCCTTGCATCTTATTGGAATTTATTTGTTGACCAATAAATAAATTTGATTGCCGTAATTGAGAAAAAAACAATAGACTTAAAATCAAATTCAGTTTTGTCCAAATATTACAATATCAACAATTATTTGTCACTTCTAGAGTAAATTCTTTTTATTGTGAAAAGCTGCTACAGACTTTCACTTTGCACTTCATGAAAAATTATTCAAATAATTAAATTTTTGAAAAAAAAAATGAAACCGATTGTGTGTAGGGACATAAAACATAATAGAACTAAAATGTTAGTAATTTTTTTACAATGTCAAATTACAACTAACACAGTCACTGGTAGAAATACCTTCTGATATTAATATGAAAATCAATGCTGTGTGGTTCTCACTAATTAAATTGTGCAATAAATTATATTTAAATGAATATTGATTTCATAAGTACCTATGAGTAAGGCTAATATGAAATTAACTGAAATGAAATGGAAACTGGAGAGTTTTTGACAGCACATCTGAGGAATTTAAACATTCTTAACAAATAAAACCCCTAATGTTTTGAATAGATGTAATAATGGTATGTTTTTCATGGTTGTCAAATCCATGTTAAATTTACTAAAAATTGTATCAGAGAAATATTTAATTTGAAGGGATCTACATTACTTCATTCAAAAATCTTACATTATATATTTATTGCATTAGTTCTAATTCCACTTTCTAAAAAAATTACCATTATAAATCCTGGAAACTTGTTTTCAAAATTTTAGTTCTATTATGTTTTATGTCCCTACACGCAATCCGTTTCATTATTTTTCAAAAATTAAATTATTCACAAATATATCTCCCAATGTTTCTTCAACTATTCCTTTTTTTAATTTTATTAGGTAGGTGGTATTACAAAAAACCTATACATAAAGTTGGCAGCTGCAAATAATGGAAATCAAAACCCTTTAAAAAATGGTTGTTTACTGCACACAAAAAAAAAACATGAATGGTCATGTAACTTTTTGTTCTTTTTCAAACTTGGATCCCACAATAACAGAGAAACCCGTAGGTGGAATTCATTTAATTAATTTATCTGATCGAAGTTTTGTTGTAAAATTTTAGCATTATAGTATGTCAGTCTGGTTAAAATAGTATATAATATATAGTCAGTGACTATATAATAAATCTAAAGGTGAACAAAATTACTACAAAATTATTTCCTAAATTCTATTCTCATGAAATATTTTGTTGTTTTTATCAAAATAACAAATTGATCAGTGTTACCAGGCTGTCCCAAGCGAAAAAATCACGAAGCTTCGTTTCTTCGCTTATTTATTATACAACTACTTCGATCCCATCACTCATATTGTGAATGATTTTTATTTTATTTTCTAAATTCTATCCTCATGCGCCAACCAAAATTTTTTGTTGCTTTTATTAAAATATAACGAATTGATCAGTGTTATTAGGCTGGCATCGCGAAGCTTCGCTTCAGTGCTTGTATATTATACAACTACTACAGTCCCATCACTCATATATTATGAATGTTTTTCATTTTCAGTATCATTTTAGACTTTTCTGGTTCTTAATTTTATTAAATTTTTTCAGTTTTGTCGCCACCACATAGAAAATTGAAAGTAGGAGCTGAAAACCGAAAGTTTAAAGACAAATGGAGTGATATCTGTTTTTTTTCATTAGAATCCATTGCCAAGCCAACGTGCCCACTCGTTTTAGAAGAAATTGTCTGACAAAATTTGCCAAAATTTACAAACTTTTACAGATTGCGGAATGAAATTGGCTTCTCTGAAATTTGGTATCTTAGCGATTATAATTTTTGCTGTTTAAGGATTCATTTACATTTGTGAGAAAAAGTTTTTACACGAGAATACGGTGAAAACTGCGCAATACTCATCTGTTTCTAATGACCACTTGCAATCACTTTTAAAGAATGCAGGGATAAATCTCCGTTTGGAATTTCAAAAATCAACAAAAAATGTACAAAAACAAATTTCGTATCAAATAATTAACATAAATAATTGAATGCTGACATTCCAAAATTTCAGTTTTGTATTTTATATTTACGGCGTTAAAAATTTTCTTCAAAATTCTTATTTTCATTTTTTCCTTTTCTTTTATTTTTTTATATTTCTCCGAGTAGTAGGCCGCATTGAAACTCTTTCTAGGCTGCGGTTGCTCAGCTCGGGCCTTCGTCATCAAAACTTCATAAGATCGGTTGCCAAATTTGTAATTAGGAAGGGTGAAAGCAAAAAACCCATTGCACAGCAAGCTTTGCAAGAAAAAGTAGATTTTCTTTGTTCAAAAATCACCTATACCATCGATATCCTTCTAATAAAGTAATATATAAAAGATTTATATTTTTTGCAAAAAATTACCAATATTCAACAAATACGATGCAAGCCATAAAATTTACTAATTAAGTATCATGTTTTCAAAATATTTTAGGAATGTTTCAAAAATTATTATTTTTTTGTGAAATGAAAAATTATTCCAAGTTCTTACAAGCCCAATTTCAGCAAATAATTCGTTGGTTTTCTTTCCTGTAGTGACGAAAATTGTGGATTATATATATATATATATGTATAAAAAATAAATACTTATATGAAAATAAAAATCCCACATTGTAAAATGAAGTGTAATGCAGTTGTCAACGTTTTGGTTACGAAAATATTAGAAGAGATTTTAGTGTTCGTGTTCAAATCTAGTGTACTGTAGAGTGCGGGGTTGGGCGAAAACTGACTTTTTTCTGAGATCGTTTTGGTTTTAAATAAAAACGAATGATTTTCTTGATGAAGGCTAGAAAATCAATATTTCAGGACCATTATCAGAAAGGTAAAAGAAGGAAAATCCCACTGAACAACTAATAAGTTGGGAACAAATTGATCAGTCAAAATCAAAATTGATAGGTCTGGTCCTTGTATAGGAGGTACTGTTTGTACCAAATTTCTTGACTATTGAAAGAGAATTGCAACTTTTATTGAGATAACATGAAAAATTAGCACTTCCAACAGCCACAGGGAATGAGTTATGGTACCAATAGGAACCAAATTTGAAATCATGTTAAATATATGTCAATTCAATACAAATTTTGTGAGTATAGCTTGAAAATTATTCTTTTTATAGCCGTTAATCTGCCAAAACTGCAACGACATGTACACTATTCAATAAAAAATGTATATAAATTGACCTATCGGATAGATTATGTGCCCGATCCAAACCAAAAACAGTAAGGTTTTTCCTTACATGGATCCGAATATGTGTTTCAAATTTCGAAACTATCCAATTAAAATTACGCATGGAAATGAACTCAACGCAAATGCGGGTTCATAAAAAAATTGAATTTTCAAAAATAGAAAATCGTGAAACGAAAAACGTACCCTTTCCCACCATTGGGTCCGAATACTCAGGCAATTAAAAAAATCTACTTAAAAAGTGGAAAATAGTATCATTTTCTTTGGTAAAAATAATTTCTAATTATTGATAATTTGATAGAATTACGCAAAAAAATATATATTTTACAAATACTGGATGAACAAACGCCCCGTTCCTACCTCTCTCATGAATACATTTGTGCTATATGGAAAACCAGTGTAAAAAATGAAAGATTACTTTGCTCTATTATTACGAAAAATTGAATTCCATACTGCATTTATACCTTCATGGCGAAAATACATTTTATAGTCCTATTACAACAACAGTATATTTTGGTATCTCCCCCAGTTTTGAAACAATTTTTATATTAGGGTTTACGCAAGATATTTAGATTTAGGCCACGAGATTCTATTATGATTTCAATTAAAAGCACGTGGTGTTGAGGAGATTGCAAAAAGAAAAAATACATAAAAATAAAAGTGTATAATGCAAAAGCAAGGAAAAATAATGTATCGGCGTAATGTTTTACACCACAGGATGTTATAAGCAACGTGCTACAAATTAAAGGTACACTTGGTTGGCCAAGAACGAGTTTAGATGCAATGTACTGTGACTACATAAGTCTACTCTTATTATAACGAATTATGATTCAAGAATAAACTGCTTAAGAAAAAAAAAAAGGATATCGGGTTCAGGAGCGTGAAAAATTTCAACCTGAACTGAATGTAAATTTTTATTGGTGTACGTGGAACAGAAGCAGAGAAACATTGAAATTCTGTGAAACAAGTTTCAGTTTAAAGAGATGGTGTAGTCTACACTTTATAATTTGAGATGAGTTATAAGATTTTTAGTATCATGAAGATTTTTTCACTTTGTTCAGTCAAATATTTCAAATAAGATTGAAATCCGAAGTATAGTTAATTTCTTTTCGGTTAAAAAATAATAGGTAGGCTACATAATCACACAAACGTTTATTTTGTAGCACATTACTGTGCAATCATAATGAAATTTCATTCTCTTCTTGTACACTCTGGTGATATATTCTTTTTCAGTTTCCAAATGGAGCTAACTATGATTCTGGCCTATCGTAGCCTGCAACTTTTTTTCCGAGAGAATTTCTGAATTTTCGGACTCATTAAAACAAAATGTATTAACATTAAAGAAATTTGAATTTTTTTCTGACGTTTCCTATTTAGCTACCCAACTATGTTTAATGTGGCAAAAATTTTAAATTTTGATTCATGATAAGTTCATTTAAAAGTTTGTTCTCAAATCAGTCTCACAGTTTTAGTTCCATGTCAGTTCTGTGGAGTGTTGAAATGCAAAAAATTTGTATATTAAATAGAACAATTAAAATAGATAACTATTTTGATAAAAATTAAATTTTTGAAAAAAAAAAATGAAACCGACTGCACGTAGGGACATATAACCACAAGAAATACTGTTTCCTAAACACTTTTGGGTGATCCAATCAGGATGCATTATTCCATTTCATTTTGAATTGGGGATTGTGATTGGTCATCTTACTTTTTTGTTGAAAAAAATTCCCCAAATTTAAATCTAATTTTTGGGTCATTTATTGGGAATTTTTTGGATTTCTTTGTCCAGTGTTACTTACTGTAAAAATATCAGTCTTTTGAAGCATTATTCGTATTTTTATGATGAATATGGAATGCTTCAGAGTGGCACAAAATTTCATAATATTTCCAGGAAATGGGTCAAACACAATACCACTTTCTGACGCAGTTGGTAAAAATAAAATAATTGTGTTGGGGTATACCAATCCTTCTCCTCGACACCTGCAAACTCATTAATCACATATAATTATTTTGTACTTTATTTACCTTATCTTATGGCTATACTGTATTCCATCTGACAAACATTAAACTATTGCAACAATAATATTGTGGTGGATGTATCGTTCAAATAAAATATTCAACCCAAAATATAAGGTTGTGTATTATAAAAAATATAGCACATGAAAATATACAAGTATTCACTCATAAAAATGTATATTTTTTTATTTTAAGATTTTATTTTTAATTATGTAAAACTTTATTTTTAAATATTTCCATGTTATATGTAAACATTTTATATTTTTTCTCTGATTATTTTCGATACTGGAGTATCAAATTCTCTTTGCCCTGGAGATTTGTCACGATAATATACATATCACAACTTAGGTATTTATGCTAATTTAACATATTTCTTAAAATTAGAAGTACAACCAAATATTCGTCTATTCCTTAAAAACACATTCTCAAACACTCAGTACTTTTTCTAACACTTTCAAACAATGTTCTTAATATTCTTAAATTCCTAAAATATGTATTTCTGTCTATAAATTACTCCTTCATATACTTATTTATCCTATATCAGCAATGCCTTCAATACACGTTTTTTGACAATAGGTCTCTCCAAACTGTTCTCACAAATTATGTATAACTGCAAATTCATCACATCCTTATTCCTTGAATATTATTTCCTTCCTTTCCCTTCAACACAAAGCACCCAGAATTCTGGCCTAATAAAAGACAATGTTTTGGTCGTATTTGAAACAAAAATTTACTATGATGTTGAGGTGTCGAAATGAATCGGCTTATAAAGTCAACCTTAATGTATATTGGTGTGTAAATGCTAATGACATCGCAATGTCTTTAAACACGCAATACTGATAATATTAAAGCACGAGAATTAATATAAGTAAGCATTACAAAAGGCAGCAAATATACATGTCAACATACAATAAGCAAAGCATAAGCATATAAATAATAAAATAAAATGAAATTGGCTGCATATGATAGGCAAAGTGCAGAGAACATGCGATAAAGCAAAATTATTGTTGGCTGCATTCATTTTGTTTTCAGGTTTTTACTCTCTATTGAATTTGTATTTGTCTTCATTCATCTCAAATCAAGTCATTTTGCAGAGAATTGTCAAAATATGAATCTGTCGGCTCTATAATATAAGACTTGATAAACGATTAAATATTGTCTGAAAAAAAATCGAATTCAGTTACTGTTGTCATGACTTGCTCTAAATATGAGTTCGAAGTTGGACAATATATTGTCTGAATTTGTCTTATAATTTTGTAATGATGTCTTCACATTTTGTCGTCATTATTACTTTGAAATAATTTTTATTTTGTCGTCAAAAAATCTCGGACTTCTCATACACCCCCCACACTTTGAATGTCCGACTGCGGACCTGAAAACGTATGGTAATGGAGTTTGAGAGTTTGGACGAGAAATGAAAATAAAAATTGTTGTCAAAGATAAGGTTTGTCTTCATACTAAAAAGGAAAGGAGACGAAACATGTATATGATAAAACAAAGGTGTAATAGAAAAGAACGAATTATTTACAAGAAACATAATATAAAATAATAGGAACGAAATACCTTCGCAAAAAAAAAGAAATATTACTTATAAATAAACAGTTTGTCGTCAAAATAATGATAAAGATTTATATGGCATACTATAAAATAAAATAAAATTTTTCGGCATTACAGAAATTAATAATAATGTTGAACACTGGGGTCGTATGCCAGCTTGTCGTCCAAAAATCTCGGACTTCTCAATGTATAATAACTTAATATAAATTTTGGTGCGGGGTCTTATGGTACTTCGAATATGGCTATAAAACTATCAATTTTCGATCAATAGCTACGAAATTTGTGACAAATAACTACTGCAACTTGCTATAAATTTTGGTGCCGATCGCACGGTACACTATTTTTGTTTTTATTTCGCCTGTAAAGTGCCAAATTTTGGACCAATAGTAATGTAATTCGGAACAAATATTTATTAAGATCTGTTAATAACTTTTTAGTGACTACTTTTAATTTTACATTTTTTGAAACCTACTTTTTCTAACGGAGCTGCTGCCGCATTAGAGTTTTTTCCATATAAAACAGCTACACCTATTAAATTGGATTAAAAAATTAATTAATTTCCAAGTAATTTGACAGTCTCTTTTTGGTGGAACTACCTACTAATTGTTTTACTCATCTTTTTGTTGAAAAATAAACTGAAGATAATTTTAAAATTTCTGCTGTGCAGAAAATAATTTTCCTCAATAAACCTGAAATTTAACAGCTGAAAAGCCGGAAGTCAACCAAAATCGTGTATATCCATTAAACAAATTGTACATTTTCAAATAGGTTTTCTATTAATTTCGTTCTCACGAATAGACCTAGGGCTGAAATCTAGTACCATACGTTTTTCGTTCGTTTCATAACCCTTGGAAACTTTTGTTTTTTCATCAAATTTATTCTATCTTATTCATTCGAATAGCTTCTTTTTTGTTTTCCATTCTTAACCTAGATTCATGCTGTATATTGTACCAGTATGTTCAAAAATACAGGCGATATGCTTTCAATCGGATGAATTAGTGGAAACATTTTTTTTTAAACTACTACCATCGTATTGTTCAGTGATCGTGCCGTATATATTATATCACGATTATATTATGTCTGCTTGTATATATTACTAATAGGTATCTACTAGTACAGTGTACCTGTTGTACCAGTAATATCTTACGCTACCATATATTGTATTATGAATATTTTTTTGGAAATTAGATGCGTGAGGGAAGGGGGAGTGGGGATAGGAAAAAAGAAAACAATATAATGGTAAAAGGAGGAAAAAAAAAAACTGAGGAGATGAGAAAAATAAAGAGGTAAAAATATTCTCTTCGTAAATTTCCAGTGGGTGCACATTTTAACAGTTCAGCTCCGCTGAAAGGAACATTCTTCGGTCAGTGAGCGTCCGTTTAAAACAATAACTCGAGTAATTTCCAGCAATATACCGGTTGAGATTACACTCCAATACTCCAACAAATAATCCACATTCGTCAAGTGTACAATACAGTATTTTGCAGTGTCTGCGCTCACCTTCGAAGCATGTAGGTACCGTTTTTTATAATTAGTGTACGTGAACCCGTTTCCCAAACCACATATCTACACAAAATTCAAGGGGTTCGATTTTTTTAAACTTTTTTTCGGTGTGCTATATAAATTAGTATCTCGATTTAATAGGCAATTGTTTTGGTTTTGTTTTTGTTCGTTTTGTTTGTTTTGTTTTTTTTTTTTTTTTTTTTTTTCAAGCCTAAACATATGCTTAGCATTTTTTTGAATAATTTATTTTTCCTGTCCTAAAGATTAGGCCTAGTTCCTACATCGGACTTTGCCTGGATTCAGTCGTTGACCATTTACAAATAATCGTTTAAACGCGAGTGTATTAAAATATGTGTTGGAAACACGAAGTGCTTTTTAACGTAAATGTAAAATCGTACAATATATAATTAAGTTTGTAGGTAATCACTAACGAATACTTAACCAATATTCGAAATTTTTCGTGAATTTGTGATGTTGCATTGTGACTAATTCGAAGATGTGTGCGAGATAATTATCAAGTTATCGTAATACGTCAATATTTTGAAGGTATGAAAATGATAATTAATTAAAGGTTAGACGTAGACTTAAATATTGTATTATTTTCAATTCTTTTTTTGTACCTCTTGATTCTTGATCGAGATTTCAAGTGAAAACCTGCTATCGAAAATTATAATGCCTTATGAAAAGACTTGGAACCGGAACGTCCGGAACTATGCACTTTGATGATGAGAAAATCTACTCTAGCTCGTGCAATGTTGTATCGAATTATGATATTGCTTCTTTCATTATGGAAAGTGTGACTTTATCAACCAGCCTTTTATTTTCAAATTACGTTACCCAGTTTTAAATTAAATTTAAGGGGGACGCGGATGTTTGAAAGGCCATTTTTCGCCTATTAGCCGATTTAGGTGATTTTATTTATTATTTTTATTGTAAGTATGTTACAGTCTATATGCATAATTCATCAAAACTAGTTTTGACCAGTCAACACTATTTACTCCGAACCGCTTCTGACAAAACTAGTTTTGACCGACAATTTGTGATTTAAGCAGGCAGTCTAGAAATGGTCTACACATGTACTTGACAATATCATTATTTACTAGTTAATACTAGTATTGATTGAAAATGCTAATTATATCAAAATTGATCCAAGTCAAAATTATAAGCTAAATAATCAATACTAATATTTTTAATTGTTTATTTTGGACAGTGGAGACACTCCTCATATTCGCATAGTGGTACTGAGACTTTATTGGGAGATCATATAGTACAAACCTTAAGAGAATCTATTAGCAGAGGCTAATCGAGTTTTGCAGCATCAACCAAACCAATTTTGATATCAGTATATGCTGATTATTCACTAGCATTGGTGAAAGGTGTGAGACTGACATTTTGGAGGTATGGGGATTGAATCCTGCTAGCTCTTTCATGTTTTAAATGTTATTTTTTAGAATTTAATTTTTAGAATTAATTTTTTTCAAATTTTTGATGCATAAACGTATTAGCCTTTGGTCTACAGTACTGGCTAAATGAGAATTACAATCGTCAGATTTGCGTAACTATAAATCTTTCAATCGTAACTCTCTTTTGTGTGTTTTACATGACATGTAGATGTGTGGTTGTGCATATGCGCAATGCGTTGCGCATGCACACAGCCACACTATTCCTAACTAAATGTTGATTTTTTTCTTTTTTATATAATCCACAATTTTCGTCAATACAGGAAAGAAAATCATTGAATTATTTCCTAAAATTGGGCTTGTTAGAACTTGGAATAATTTTTCATTTCGCAAAAAAATTAAACTTTTTGACATATTCATAAAATATTTTGAAAACATGATACTTAATCAGTATATTTTATCGCCTGCGTCGTATTTGTGGGATATTTTTATTTTTGCTCAAAATATAAATATTTTATATATTACTTATTAGAAGAAATTTGGGGATATAGGTGATTTAATTTAAACAAAGAAAATGTACTTTTTCTTGCGAAGCTTGTTGTGCAAAAGTTTTTTTTAATTAGTTTTGTCAGGTATTTATCAGCGAACCAAGAAGTTTTGGTGGACGATTAGGCTACGCAGATCGTGAGAAAAATTTCTAAATTATTTCTTTCATGTTCCTTCGGAGATCTCTTTCAGCTCCAAACTGGAGCTTCGCGATTTTCTAATTATTTTTCATTTGCTTTTCCGAAATTCATATTCTTTGAATGACTGAACTAATTTCATGTTACATTATTTGTTTCGTCTACCCATAAGTGCTGCGTGCATAAAGAAAGGTACTACCTACCTACCTATTTCGCAATTTTAACTTTTTCACCTTGTAAAAGGTCGATGCTCAAATTTTTATAGGCAGTGTTTCTAGTTTGAGATTATAGTTTTATTTCTTTTTTCAGTTGAAGATGTTTTGGCTGTTAGAATATCCTACACGAAGCCTGTTAAATTTGATAGTCAAAAACGAAATAAATAAAGTTAGTAGGTGAAATAGTAGAAAGTATAATTTCACTATTTTCAAACATCGGTTCCATTATCAGCTGATTGAAGTTTATTACGCGAAATTTACTCTGCTTTTCGACAGCAAAACCGGATTTCCGAAATTTATGTTGTAAATTTTGTCATTTTTGGCCGAACAACCATAGAGACATTTCGAAGCAATAGACATTTTTCATCGTTATTGAATCGCGACATTACTTTCTTTAGGTCTAGGGATACTCCAATTTTTAGTATTTTTTAAGGTATTAAGTGAAGTGAAACTTTAATTAATGATAGGACCCTAAGTGTAAAAGAAATTAGTCTACTCATGTTGTTTCAAGGGTCTTACTCTGCCATAACGAACGAACAAGTTTCACTTATTTATTTGTTTATTTATTTTCGGGGGGGGGGGTCGGCTTTATGAATAGTGTATTTGTCAATGCACGGAATATAAATATTAATACTTTTTTTTTCTAATTTATTGCCCAAAATATTACTTTTGTTTCAGTCTTAACGAATTAATTCTCGACCACAATGACCTATCGGATGTTCCCATGTTGGACGAATTGGCAAAATTACGTTCCCTATCCGCCACCTGTAATAATCTGACGAACGATTGTTTTTTCATTCGAAAAGGCATGAAATCAGATGATGATGTAAGTACGGATATGTTCTCTCGAAAATTGTCCATCAGTAACACCGCCTACTTTTTGTGGGTATACCGTACCTACTCAAAACGAATTTACTCCAATTTTCCAGGTGGCCAACGAAAAAAACCAGTTCGTTCTCCGAAGTAATTTATCCATCGTTAATTTAAGAGCAAACTCGTTAAAGGGAATAATTAAATTAGCGAATTACGGGGTAAGAGGCCATCGGTGATAGAAATTTGTAAGCTACTTTTTTTAAAATTGTTTAATCGGCCCCTGTTCTAATTTTTTCCCAAACTTTTTTTTTTTTTTTTTACAGAATTTAACCGATTTAAATGTATGTGAAAATAGTATCGAACAATTGGACCTATCATCGTTGTCCAATTTAAAGTGCATAAATTGCTCAAAAAATCAGCTTACTGATCTCAAATTAAATGGATCCGAACTAATTACCATTGCAGCATCTAGTAACAGTATGTTAATTTAATTAATTTATGTGTACCTCGATTTCTTCGTGTATTATATAGACCTAAAAGAAAGAAAAATAAATCCGACTGGACAATGGAACAAGTATTTTTCGCACGATTTTACACTCGCACTCGGATGTACTGGAAATGTGCAGTCGTTAAATTAGTCGTGAAAAATGAATTTGTCATTTCGCACACAGCTCTACCGTTTGTATGCTATAATGTGCTCTTTAAGTGTATGTATACAATAAATATGTGACAAGTTAATGGGACGCTATAAAGGTTTTAAATCAAATTTCACATCGCATAATATAATATGGTCAACTGTTGGAGCAACATTTATGTTATTTAGGTATCATATGGAATACGGTTACATTCGACGAATTTCGGGTTATTTTGATTTAGTACCCAATGACGACGTTTATAAAAATGTATGAAAAAGCCAAATTTAAACGAAATTTTTTTGGAATTCTTGTCTCGAGAGGCTCGAAATTTTTCAGAACAACTGGAAGATGAGTTAAAGATTTTCAAAAGTACCTATAATGAAGGACCAGATTGCTGAATTGGTAAGAGAATGAGGAAAAAATTGGTTTCGGATGTAACAATATACCTACACTGTGTTTTAAATTAAGTATTTATGAAACTAAATTTTTGTTTAACGTTGCAATAATATTGAAGAAGTACCTACTTTCAAGTGAAAAAATGTTTGTCTGATGGCGGTACGAATTTGATTTACTTCCTCTTAATTCTGTCAGCGAAGAATAAAATTGTTGAAGTTTACTTTCCTGCTTAATCTGATGGTCAGTTTCATGGGGTTAGTTTTTGTTTTTGTTTCTTTTTTTAGTGTATTTTCTTTTGGAAAATTCAATTAGGTATTGAATTCAGTGCAAGGGGGGGACCTGCGGGCGCGACCTGTAGAAAAGCGCTTATCGTGAGTCGTAGATCATGAATATGTAAGTCATTCAAATTCTTCTGTAGGTACACTCTATAATACCTATATATGTAAATATATTTCCACTTTTTTCTCATTTTGGCACTTTTTGGCAGTCTATGAAGCCTCTGCTGTTTGACCTATGTCAATGAAACTTGGCGTAGTGTTGAAAACTTTTATCGGCTACACACTTGTGTTAAAATTTTTGAAATTCATTTGCTAGTTTCGGAGGAAGGGGTTTTCAAAGTCCAAACCCACCACGTTGTCATCACGATAACCCCGGTAAATTAAAAAATTTTGCTTGAAATTTTCATGGTAGTTGGAGACTATTAGGGACTGATTTGGTATTGAATTCGAGCGAAATCGATTCATTAGTTTCCGAATGGCAGCTATTACAAAATTTGACACTTTTGGAAAGTACACGCTTACCACGGTTGATGCGCAGCTGAGATATTTTTTTTTTCTATGAATCCGAATGAAATTTTTTTTAGGCTAACACATTATCAACATAAAAAAATTTGGCTAGGTACTTTAGAGCTGAATTTTCTTAAAAAATGCAAAAATATCGTTTGAAAAACTATGGTTTTTCGTGATATAAAATGTGTTAGGCTGTAATAAAACCTTTTCGATTTCCAACATTGCTAGTGTGCCTGTATGAGTCATTTTCTGTTGTAAGAATGTAGGGTACGTATGTCTTGTTGATACGAAACTCTTTTGAAGAGATTAAAAGTTAATAGGTTCTTGGAAACAACTGAAATCACATGCATCAGATGCCAGTTACATTTTTACTTTTAATTGAATTTTAGGATTCTGAATTGAATAGGTTCAACAATTGGTTGTGAATAAAAAGGGACAATTTCACCTATTTATATACTTATTCTCGTACAGGAAAATCCTTCCCATTTTGTACCAGAGAAGAAAAATAATGTTGTGAAGGATTCAGTTCGTCACAAAACGTTTTGAACGGGTGTATTATTTATTATTTATTTTTTGTCTTCACAAGCTTACAATAATAATCATGAAGGTGCTATGGTCCCCTACCACGGCGCTCAACATATCAAGAAAGTGTCGAATAGTTCCTGTGAGTAGAAAGTGGTTTAAAATTTAAAATTTAAAAACTTCTATCACTGCACTAAAAGTAAATGACCTCTCTTAAAAAAAAAAAAAAAAAAATTGGTAGATGAATGAAGATCCTTATTATATTTGTATGTACCTAAGCTACTTATTTCTACTTTAGCTTTGACAAATCTTGAAAATCAAAAATGAAAATCCAATTTTGACTAGTCATTAACTTTAATCATATAATTATGTTTATTTCTCATTACAGAGCTGAAATCATTGACAGTGGATCCAGAACCAACGCTGTTGCAATGTTTGGACCTATCCTAGTGAGTGAGCGACGAAAATACCATTACCTAATTTTTTTCTTTACAAACATGATCTGTGTTTTTTTTTATATAAAAAGTAAAACCTTTTGTTTTATAGTAATGAGCTCGAAACTTTACCGGATTGGGTATCAAAATGTAAAACCTTGCAAACTCTTACTGCTTGCCATAATCGTCTGACCGAATTACCGGAAGATATATTCTGTAACGAAGAATGTTCGTTGACTACGTTGAAATTAAGTTTCAACCAGCTGACTGTTTTGCCGCAAATAATGCGTCGTGTTCCCATACAACGGTTATATTTGGAAAATAACAGCCTAGTTACTTTGCCAAGGCATTTTTTTGTCGCCTCTTCCAAGTGAGTCAATGTATTTTCTCTCGTAGTGCGGTACTTACTATTATGTTTAGCTCACTTATTTCCTATTAAGTTTAACCAATAAAAGAAACTACGAAATTCATATCGCAATGTGTGTATAAGCGAGAAAATGAACATCAATGTTTAATATTCAAGTTTCAAATAAAACAAGAGTGAAGTATGTACCATATTTTTAAGCAGGTTTTCTGTGAAAATCTGCTAATTTCGATTCGATATTGGTCCCCAGGGGTGGAGTTAGGTATAATTTTCGTTTCATGACCCAAGGAAAATTTTTTCAACAATAACTCAAATTCATATATATACGAGTCTAATTATATTATTTATATTTATAACGAGCTGTTACCCGCAGTTTTATTTGCGTAGGTCTAAAATATTGTTTTAACTCTTTTTTTGTTGACCCAAATGAAACCTGATGAAAAAATTCACAGGTTTCACACTTTGTAACGAGAGGAGGGCATTGAAAATGAATAAAAATTAAAAAAATTTAGAGTTATTCATTTTTATTTTCTTTCATTTTTATATTTGTTTTGTAAACAACAAAACAGTGTTACTACCTTCACTTCATTTTTCATTACTATTTTTTCCTTCCATTTTTTTTTGCATTTGTTATCTACTTCTTTTACAATTCACGCATAAAAAATGGGTAAAAATTGAATGACGGACACTTTCACAACTTCACTTAAGAAACATTTTCAATGCAAAAAATGTAATAGAATGAGACAGAAAGAATCATATCCATCTTACCAACCAGTAGTCATCAGACGATTAAAAAATATGCAGGAGAAGTTTTTTTTCAATTCTTTTTTCCATTCCTATTTGTTTGGTTCAAGAAATGTTTTGTCCGCTTTCTGTTTTCATAGATGGTAAAAATTGGTAACTTTGCCCCCAGAAGGACCGTGGATGTCCTTGATGGCAGTAAACGTTTTTGAATAACACAATTTTTTCTGGAAAACCTCATACAAATCTGTCCAGTAGCTCTGGAGTGATAGTTTTTCTAACCGTTTTCAGCCCATGGTATTTTATAATATGTAGAGATAAAGATAGAGATATGTATAGATTATATATTTCATTTTCTTGTACCATGGTACAGGTCGCAATTTTAGTTCAATAGTCACGAAATTTATCACGAACATTATAGTACTAGTTGCTATTAGCACCGATCCTATTGATTTTGATGCGAATTGGCTGGACGGCATTTTCATTACTACTCTTTTTGTTTTTATTTTGGCCATAAAATATCTAATTTTAGACCAAGATCTGCGGAATTCAGAAACAATATTCACTATAATCTGTTGTAACATACTATCAATTTTGATGCGGATTGGCCAGCCGATACTTCCGATATAGCTATTTTAACGTTTATTTTGGCTGTAAAATTTTTAATTTTTAGCCATTAACTACGAAATTATAGGAATAAATATTTCCTATAATTTATTGCAACATGCTATCAATTCTGGTATGGTTTTGCTGGACGGAACTTTCACTATGTCTATTTTTGTTTCAATTTTGAAAGAGGTACCTAATAGTTTTTTAAACTGTAATTTTAGGTTAACCGTCACAAAATTCAATACCATCATCAATTATGATCTATTACTACCTTTTTGGCTAGGTATTTCATTAGTAACTAATTTTCTACTATTTAAAAACCCATTGTTTTATTTTTTCAATGAAGCTGATACTACATTAGAGTTTTTTTTCTTTTTTTAAACTCCGTTCAGCGTGACATATTTCCACCCAATCACCCAGATTAAACATAACACTCACTATGGCATTATTGAACTTACATAATTTAAAAAGTGAAAGCAGTTTTACTCCAAAATTTGTAATTTTATAAACATTTTTTACTACACGGTTTTCATGTACTCGAGCAACCACCCATGGAAAAAACTGAGCATCTCACGAAAAGATCTAAAATAGTTAAATTTTTAAAGCAATATTTCAGAAAAATATGTCAAAATGAATTTTATTTTTGAGTCAATAATTCACAACATAGTTCGAAAATTTCAAAAAAATTGTTTTTTGTAACCGTTAATGCTGTTTTATAAAAATAAAATTAATAAACAGATGAGTACCTGCGTATAATTAAATTCATATTTTTAGCTTATTTATTTAAAAAAAGTCTTCGATGGATTTTTATTTCTTCGTATTGCCTCTGTTTTCAGTTTAAGAATTTTAAATGTGTCTAAAAATTGTCTCAAAGAACTGCCTCAAATAATCAGCAAAAATGAGAAACTCGAACAACTGTATCTAACATCTAATGCATTAACCGATATTACTCCATTGCTCAGTTGTTGTCACCTAAAAAAGTTGCACATCGCATACAATGCCATTAGCGCACTTCCAGAAGGGTTTGTATGAATTTTAATTTTGCTGATTACCTACATGGGAACCGTCTTTATTTTTGTGAAAGCTATTGACTTCAAATGTTTTTATTGTATAGATGCGTTTCGGCATGGTCTTTGATCAACGAATTGGTGATATCTGGTAATAGTCTATGCCAAATACCAGACGATGTTAAAAAATGGCAGCACCTAAAAATTCTTCGAGCCCATTCCAACTTATTAGTATCCACTCCAAGTTTCGTGAAAAATCGAGCGTTAAAAGTACGTTTCTAATGCAACTGGAAAGTAGTTGAAGCTAATAATGAAAAAAAGGGTTACAAATATTTTCATTTTATGTTTTCAGATATTAGATTTGTCGTATAATTATCTCGAAAAAATAGATTTGGTGTCATTAATTCCGAAACAATTGATGTATTTGGATATTTCAGGAAATTCTAGACTGTATGTGGATTCTAAACAGTTTCATTATTACAAGTAAGTTTTATTATTTTTCGTTGTGAGAGGGGTTGATGGAGGAGGAGACGAAGAAGAAGGTGCAGTGAAATAAAATGCAAATGAGTAGGTGAAAAATTAACCAAAAACTACTTGTTTATAGCGTATAATTAGGAAGGAATCGTCAAAATATGTTTTGTGGTCAGTGAATTTAAAGAAGAGAAAACTTTTTTTGAAATAAAAAATTATTTTGTTTCCTTGTATGAAGTGTAATGATATGCTTAAGTTGAAATGTAAGAACTCGACAAATCCATAAATGCCTTTCAATTTATTTCTTACGTTTCGTATTGTAACAGTTTTAATTTTATAACAATGAATTATTGATTTTTGATTTTAGGAACCAACGTCCTATTAATTTAGTTGATGTATCTGGCCATAATAGAAATTCGTTACCCTTCCATCCGTCATTTGAGGAATCAAAAAATCAAGAGGACAATTTACCGTGGACTCTTGGTTTTTCCGAAACGTCAGGTAAAAAGGAAAAGTAAGTATGCAGCAGAAATATGGGCCGAATGCAAGAACGATAGGTGCTTAAGTAATTCTTACATTTTTTCTATCATCAATTATATCTATAAGTACCTACAAAGACATATATATATAAAACTTTGTTAAGATAAATAATTCTTGAGTTACTATTGATAGGTAATTGAGTATCATTCTTGCATTCGGGTCTATGAGTCCGAGCCTAATTAAGAAATCATTATAGAGATATAGTTAAAATTGTAGGTTCTGATGATTTTTAAGGCCTTAAGTCTCCGATGGCGAAATTTCTCAAACGAGGCCTACCGAGGTTATTATGAAATCAAAGCTAGCTTAAAAGAGTGTGGTAGGCGACCCTGGTATGCCAAATTCTACGACACAAGACCAAAATATATCATAAAAAATTCACTCAATTAAAAATACTGAGGTGGCTTTGATCCCCAGAGGTTTCCTGTTATCGATACTTATTTACCATCTGCTTAATTTTAATGTTTGTTTTTTGAAACTTTGGGTTGATGTTTTATGACAAATAACTGTCACGTATAGCCTTCAGTTAACTTCAAATAAATACATTCTCCAACACTAACCTATTTTTCGATGTTGCAGGTAGATATATTCGAGTACCTATGTCAAAAAATGTAGATAAAAAAGTTTCTTTCATTAAATCCCTTCCATTTTCAAATCCCCTCGCCTCAAACAAAATGCATTTCTGCAATATTGAGTACAACAGCTACCTACAATATTAACCATAAATTCTCTGTCTATAGACTACATATATCGCAACTCAGGCTGCCAGAATTTTGTAATTCTGAAGCATTAGTCGGAATATTCGACGGTGTTGGTAGTGCAGAGTTGCCAAAGTCGTTTGTGAAGGCTGCACCGCGTATTTTGCTGGAAGAACGAACAGTCAAAGAGACTGCTTGCGATTACATGAAGTACACCATGCTATCACTTCATAGGTATAGTATACAAATACTTGCTAATCAATGATTTTGAAATTGAAATTCATGTTCTCTATTTTCAATCGACTGTGATGAATGACTCATATTCATTTCACGTGTTCGTGTTCGTAGAGAACTGAACGACTATTGCCAACAATTTGAAATCTCTACCACTTTATGTCATATTTGTAAACTCAAAGAATCTCAAGGAAATAATCAAATTAGACGTTACCTACTTCGTATAGCATCGATTGGTGAGACGACGACGATATTATGCAGAAACACAGGCTCCTTAACCTTATCTCATCCTACCAAACAGGTTTTCATTTTAAATTTTCCAGTAATAAACATTAAATTTTAATGATAGGATTGTACAGAAAAATTTTTGACACTTGAAATTTTGTGCCTTTTCAGACTTCAGAAAGTCGTTTATTGAATAGTATTATTGGCTCTAGTTTCACATGGGATCCACATGTGACTGAAATTATTTTACAAGACCACGATCAATTTTTATTGCTTGCCAATAGAAGGTACGTACTTATCATTTCCAGTTGTTTGAATCATTGGGTGGGTATGCAAAGAATTAGGCTATTAGGCTTGAGTATGAAAGTAGCCTAGGTACCGAAGGAACACGTTTAGTCTGGTTTAGTAGAGGTTATCGAAAAATTTTGGAAAAGATTGAAGTAGAATGAAGTTTAAGAAGCATTTCTTTCTGGAAGTATTTACTGAAGTAATTGTTAGGAGCATGTATGTACATGGTAACAGTGGCATACCGTGCTACAAAATTTAGGTATGTATTGAATGATATGTGGGGTAACTTTCAGGAAAGATTTGTAGGAAAAAGTTATTCTCTCAAAACGTTGATAAATGCTTCCTTTCTGTTTTATAACGCCTTTCCCAAGGGTAGCAAAAATCAAAAATCTGTTGTTACTTCCTCAAAAATTTACAAAAATTGCGAATTGCGGGTTTAGTATAGGCGAAGCTTCAGGGAACAGCTGTAGTCTTCCCTCTTCCCTATATTATAAAATGATTTTAGACAATCACTTGAAATAGAATAGCTCAGACATTTATGATATACACGGACAGATGAGGTCTTAAAACACTCCAGTAACCATTTCACATCAATTTAGGCCCTTTAGTCATCCTTCAGAATATGAAATGGACTAACTCAATATTTTAAACAGAAATATCTCGAAACCTGTGTAACATACAATGACATTGGTGAAGGTAAAAAATTATTTTATATTCTTCATCTTCACCTAGCTTTTGAATAGGGGAGAGAAGAGAGATAGTTGCACTTATTGAATAGGCAGCTATATAATATCCTTTTAACACCTCGCTGTGTATCAGAATATGAGTCCCACCATTTACGCCACTTTATTCAGCAATAAAAAATAATTATACTGAAATAATATTCACCCTTTCTATCAAAATTTTATATAGTTATTGAGGAAAAGAGAGTTAAAATATAAAATTTTTGATTTCGTCGATTCTATGAGGATTATAGAGTATGTATGTATATATTAAATATTCAGGTGTCTCTTGGGTTGTATTTGAGGATTGTATTTTTGTTTACATCGAACCAGGCCGACCCGAAGGTATGCACTTTGACAATGCATATCCTATGCCAAAAGCTGACTTTAAAAGGTTAAAACAAAAAGTAACTTCAACTGTTCATAGAATAGTACCCAAAGTAGCTGGTTAGTGGCAGAAAAACTAGTCAAGTGTGAATCAGAGGTTTATGGATAAGCATCAGATAGAGTATTCACTTGTGAACAAAATTTAGTATGGGAAACGGAGCCCTGTGAATGCTTTAGATTAGAAACAATGTTTTAATCTTATAATAAATGTGTATTTTGAAAATTGATTTTTTGTAGACTTATTATTCATTTATTTAGGCTTGAAACTAGAACTATTGAAAATGATCATTAGTTCTCAAGCATGTGCTTATTTTTGAGCATATGCTTATTATTAATCATATTCTTTCAAATATTAGGCTTTTACTTTTCAAGTATTTGCTGAGAGTTTAAAAAAACAAGAAAATTTTCTTTACCATATCACTAAATAGTAAATTTTATTATTTTTTTTAAATGGTCTCGGTATGTGGTGCATACTCCCAATACCTGGAGAATACACACCCCTGCATAGTACATATCATTTTAATTATTTCATTTTTAAGTTCATGAAATTTTGATAATCTGATTCTAACTGGTTTCATATGGTAATTTTTAAATTGTAAGTCAAATGTCTCTCTTTGTGTAATACTATTAGTGATGGTGATAGTTGAAAATTTTTTACTATCGATTAATCGATGGTAAAAAATAAAAACTGTGGTTAGTATCAATAGTTTTTAATGAACCAATTTTGTCTTATCAAGCTATAAAAAGGGTAAAATTTCAACATTTTTTTTTCATCAAACTCTAAAAATGGTCTAATTTTGTAAAATAAGGTCAAAATTAACGTTTTAACAAAAACTACTGGCAGCTATAGTTCATCAACCTGCTATTAACTATCGATTGTTCGATAAATTATTGCCCATCACTGATTACAATCTGCAATACACAGAGAAGAGTTAGCTATAAGTGAAAGGTGTGAATGCTCTCACACAGAATGACATGACGCAATTAACAAATGCACGATCAAATAATTTTTGATTGGAGCATATGTTGCCTATCTTTATCATTGTCAACTGGCATGAGAGGTGAGAGCAACGTTGCCCACCTGGAGCTTCTTGTTTTGAACTGACAATAGCCTCGCTCACACTGTGTTAGTTTTTATGATACTAGCCAGGCTATTAGGTTACAATTCTGTTAACAGTTGAAAAAATAGCATAGTGACTTTAACTGTTAACAAAATAGTGCCCCAAGAAGCTGGCTAATAACTAAAAAACTAGCTAAGTGTGAATAAAGCTTATAGTTCCTTATTTTTTTATTTATGCACCCATACCTGGCTACTTCCATGAGCATCATTCTATTCTATCATAGCAAACTCATGTAATGCTTGTCAGTCTTCTCTTTCTGAATGTTCTCTGTGAGTCACAGTTAGTAATTTAAATTTAGAGTTTTTGACTGTACCGCAGTTCAGTAGTGTGCTGATTCTGCATACAGACAAGCCATAATGAGCTAAATGTGAGTATTCAAATTTGATTAATTTATACGAAGACCAATAGTTTGTAGTGATGGGTTGTTAATTCACTGAATAGTCTGTTTGAACTAAACAATTTAATGACCTAAATGACCCAAACCTAAACTCCGAAAGAACTAGTTCGTGACCAATTTGAATTTTTAAAATGATAAGATGAGTTGGAGGAAATTGTATGTTAATTAAATTGAACAATTAAACATGAAGCAAAAATAAATAGTTCATCACTCAATAATAAGATGTGATAGGAATATATATGTAACTGAACTACAGGACAAAACGTATCTCTGTTCATTGTTCACAAGTTTTTCATTCATTATCATTCTTATTATTTAGGTCATGATGAACTAGTTCATTGATCTACATATTTTTGTCACTGAGACCAAATGAACTAAACTTGAGGAAAGACCTAAAATTCCCATCACTATTAGTTTGGGGTGGTTTTACTGAGCTGTCACTCTCTCTGTGGTTATTCGAGGTGTACCGTAGTGTCTAGATGATGGTATACATGTACTTTGGTTGGTATTTGTATCTGCGAGTGTCTAATAAAAAATTTAATACAGTTGGGTAAATGTAAGAATATCCTGCAAAAGATAGATTGCTGAATAGAGTCTAGTGTAGATTCAGCCAGACGGTACTTCCGGTACCTCTATTTTTGTTTTTATTTTGACTATAATATGCCACATTTTGAACTAATGAGTACAGAATTTTGAACAAATATTTACTATAATTTTATTGTAACAGCTGCTACCAATTATTCTAGGGCAAATCGGGCAAATTGGCGGGATGGAATTTAGACAACGCCCATTTTTGTTCCAGTTTAGCTTATTTAACAGGTCACAATTTTTGTCACGTATATTATACCTACATTATAGGCACAAAATTAAATTTAATACGAACATTAGTGGGTAGGTACCTACCTAGAACTAAACTACTAAGCCAAAGACTATAGACATTGGTCTATTGATTTTGGTACAAACGATAATCTCACGAAGTAAATTTTGGAATGATCCCAATGTTCAGTCAAATATTCGATCAATGGATTGAAATTGACACAAAGAAAATCGACTGCACAAGAAATTTTAAATTTTGGGAATAACTAATATTATTCACTCAGCCTTTAATGAGATTTAAAAACTAA
Source organism: Ericerus pela (assembly GCA_011428145.1). Lineage (NCBI taxonomy): Eukaryota > Metazoa > Arthropoda > Insecta > Hemiptera > Coccidae > Ericerus > Ericerus pela. The sequence continues at coordinate 2,094,743 of WOFM01000354.1, forward strand.
TTGAAAAGTTTTCTTCTCTCATTACTTAAGTTATCTGAAGCAGCTTTACCAGTTACTTTGTTTAAAAAATGAATAAATAGCCCAAGTTCTACACAAAAGGTTGGGTTTTTATAAATTTTTATGTTTTGTATTTTGAAAAACTTCATTTTAAGATTGTAAAATTTAATTTTGTTTACCAGTTTATGGAGCATAATGAGTATTGAAGAAGCAGTCGCAGAAGTACGTAGCTTTCCTAATCCAGTGTTAGCAGCCAAGCGTTTACAAGATTTAGCTCAAGGTTACGGATGCAATGAAAACCTTAGCATTATAGTGTTACGATTTCATAATTTCAATCATAATCAAGACCTAATCCGCGAAATAAAATTCAGCTCAATATCTACGAAAAACAAGGTGTGTTCAGTATCAAGTTTTATTAAAAAAAATAGTCAATTGTCATATTGGTATAGTGGGTAGCCTATAGGTTATATAATTGCATTTCTGTATGTGTTTATTTAATATAAAAAATTAAAAGCTTTATATCATTCGTTTTGCAGGAAGCTGACATATTCTGTTCTTGTGACCAAAGTAAAATTTTACGCTCTGAAACTACCATTTCAGAAGAAGATCGTTCTTCTCCAAGTGGTCAAAGTGATAAATTCAGCACATCACGATACAGTCAGAGTGCATACAGCGATGGCAGCCGGGTGAAAAATTATGTAAGCTATGTCCCAATTAGAAAATAGTATATCACTCAACTATAATTTTTCAATGAGTGTAATTTTTGCAAGCACGAGAGGTATGCAATTGTGGTAATTGCGTTAGTTGATAAATTGCTCACTTCAACCGAGTTGGATACAATATATTTTTCAAAGAGTATTCTGAATGCTGTATTTGGGCCAGGGGCAATAGAACATGTGGATTGCCCTTTGAGTGTTGTTATAACATAGAATGGAATTTCTCCTAATTTACCATTCGTTCTCTCTTGCCAGTATACTATAGTTGCGCTTTTTAGTGAGTAAATGTCCTTTTTATCTCACAATGTGTTACTGTATAATTATAATATCTAATTCTACTCAGACAGGAAAAATTAATTTTCACGAGGAAAATGGGTTTTTAGTTTTTACATGGAAAACATGTTTTCACATTGAAGACGCGTTTTCAGCAAAAAGATGAGGTTTCAAAGTATCAAAATGAAAGACATAATCTTAGAATAATAAGTTGAAGCTTGTTACTCTCTCCCATAGCAAAGAAACCTAATATAATTATGTTTAAAGATAACTCTATTTATAAATAATTACCCAGTTGTATTTTTTGAGAAAAATAGTTTTTATCTTCTTCAAAATTTTAGTGCTAAATTTTTTCTAATCAAATTTTCAGTTTCTGAAAAAGGTTAACACTGTACTTTTTATCAGATCAAACAGACCTAATGTGGGTTCAAGTATGTTCAATATTTGTCTTCAGTCTGTAGTACCATATAGTTTTTAAGAGGTTTCAGTTGTGTCAAGTTAAAACAATACGAAAATTCATTTTTACAAAAAAATATTGATGATGTTAGAGAAATAACAATTTTTTTAATCAAAAAAAAAAAATTCAAATTCGGTGCCTCAAGCAACATACCTAATTGATACATGATTGCCCAATGAAATCTAGAAATTCAAAAATTTACGATTTTTTGAGTCAATGTAGGTCGAAGAATGGGTTCAATGAAAAAATGAAGAACAAGTTGAAATTCAGCGCCTCAAAATACATATTTGATGATATATTGAACAGTAAAATATTGAAATTTAAAATTCTCATATTTTTGGCCATATATGAGGATCGAAGAATAAGAGGTAAAATGGTGAAATGAAAATCAAATTTGAATTCAGTTCTTCACAAAACATTTCAGATATATTTCACAATAAAATCTGGAAATGAAAAATTCTCCCCTTTTTGGGCTTAGTGAAGGTCAAAAGAATGGATCAATGATAAAATGAACATTAAATTCGAACTCGGCGCCTCAAAAAACGTGTCCAATGATAAATTACATGGTAAAATATGGAAAACAAATATTGTTCCCTTTTTAGGTCCCATTAGAGTTGACAAATAGGTTAATTGATGAAATTATCATCAAATTCCAATGAAGCGCCTCAGAAAACATGTCGGATGGATCACTAAATGCAGCACTAATATGTTTGCACACTGTTTTTTCTGTTCACTTTATACACGTGGCCACTATTAATCCAGCCTTCATCGATTTTCCTTCATAAATAAATTTTCAGAAGTGATACAATAATAAAACAAAGCCTAGAACCTTCCTAGGTTCATAAAGAATGCACGTACAAAAATTCATCAACATGTGTAAATTCTGAGATTACCCTTAACATAAATTTTTCTATATTTTCTTCTTTATATATGTATAAATTTGGTAAAAAAGAAAAAACAATATTTTATTGCTACACATTATTACAGATTTGTCATATGAGCATGAGTTAGTTGGGAAAATTATTTTAAAAAGTTCCCAATTGTTTTCTGTATTTTGAGAAGGTGTTTTAGTAAAAACAAAAAAAAAAAAGATGAAAAGCTATTGTTTTTTAATGCTTTAGAGAGGTCTGCCAATCGTAATTTAATTCAAATAAGCGAAGTGTTGATTCTAATAAATTAATTTTTTCAGTACATTTAGACATTGCAGATTAGTACGTGTAGCCATTCTGATTCAGTAAAACAATTGATCCTATTATCTGTCTACTGTATATGTTTGTTTTTTACAAATTTTATCAAATGCATGCTCAATAGTAATATATCCATGACTTATGTGTACACTGTAGCAGTCAGTTTCCATGAGGCCAAGACTCCTAGCTGTCCCATTTAATTCATATATACTATAACGATTGTGATCACTAATGATTGATGATCAAGGATCTAAGATCAACGAAATTATTGAAACTATATTCGTTCTTTCGGCCTATTTTGGTCTTAAACTCGTAGTTAATATTCGGGAATGTTGTGATATGAAAGTGAATGTGAAGTTGAAATAAATTTCAAAAAAATGAATAATTGGGTAATTAAAAATAAACAAAAAGGAAAATATTTGTTTTAGAGCCAAATATAACAACGAATAATTTTACTTTTGTTTTAACCAACAAATCTTCGTACCCCTCCCCCCTCCAATTCCAGAAAAAATTCCTCAAAAATTTCATTAGAACCAAATAATGAATTTAATAATTTTAATAGAACTTAATAGAATCGTGCAAGAAAGTGATCAAGCCATGCGAAAAAGTCATTAAAAAAGTATTTTTCGGTTGGGTTTTACAGAAAGACATTTATTGGAATTTTTATGTAAAAAATTTCAGTTCATACAATTATGAAATAATACGATTAAAAGAGGAAGGAGTACCCCTCATAGTGCATATTTTTTTTCAAAGGGTCATAGAAAAAGTGTATATTCTCTTTTATAATCCATACAAATCATCTTGATCCTTATACTTTATTTTTTCACAGTTTTTATTTGTTTCTTATGCTATTTTGAAATCATGAACTTCTATTTACATTATCATTTTCTCACCTGAAAAATAAAAAAAACATTTTCAGGCTTACCGAAAATACTTCGAACCATTAACTTCTAAAGAGAATCTTGTCGAGAAAAACGATATTTTTGTTCGTGATCTGTATCACAATGGCAGCAGTATGGCTGACGGTGAAGAAAGTTATTCAGACAAGTGAGTATCAAATAGATATGGTCTAATTGCGTCGATATAGCATTTATCGTAGAAGAGAGCCGACAGCTTCTCTGCCGTTTCGTTTGACACCCGTCCCAAAATCACCATCGACGAAGACACTCTACTTTTAGATGTTAAGATGTTATTTTTGGCTGGGGAGGTCAGAATCTTCAGAATTATTTCGTCTAAGCTCTCGCGCTTTAGTCTTATGCACGCGTTGATTGTAAAGCAATCATCTGTTGATAGCTGCCATGAATATATATTAAATTTACGAATTTTTTTTGTTTTAATTTTAGGTCTGCGTTACACGTATCCGAAGAACGTTTTAGATGTTGGGAGTATATGCTGGAACAGAATACGCAAATGTTATTCGACAAAGAACTGGATACATTGTCCAAAAGCTTTATTAAACGTTCAGTTCCTCCAAGACCAGACCTGTGGTCACCACATACGAAAAGTGTGTCACATTTACCCGATTGCGTGCAAAATGCTCCTTTTTTGTCTAAGTAAGCATAATAAATAAAGTATCGAGCACGATTGGTTATCAGTTTTCATGAAGGTAAAAGGGCTTTTTGTAAAAAACAACCATTTCCAGATTCCACTCTCTCAAAGATACTTTGTGTAAGGATATATACTGCGTGAACGTGTAAAAAATTCTCTTCTGTTCATCAACCGCAGTTAGTGCATTTTCCAAAAGTAACTAATTTAGTATTGTTCGCCATTTTAAAACAAATCGACCGGTTTTGCTGAAACTCGATACCATGCCAGTCCTTAATAGTTTTTAATTATCATGAAAATTTCAGGCAAAAATCCTCATGTGAGTTAACAGAATGACAAAATGGAGGGCTTGCAAAACTTTCAAGACCTGTTTACCCGAAATTACTATGAATGAATTTTAAAAATTTTAGCTCGAACGTGTAAGCCATGAAAGCCTCTAATATTGTCCCAAGTTTCATTACCGTGGGTTGAAAAACGGAGGTTCTATAGCCTCCCAAAAATTACCAAAATGAGTGAAAAGTATGATTGGTATTTTACCAATCCACTCCATAATTTCATGAGCCAACCAATAAGGGTTGAAAAAAATACCGGTCCAGATAATTACATTTTTTTTTTTTTAAGTTAAAGTTTAATTTTGAAATATCTAAATTTTCCAAAAATTAAAAAAATTAAGGGAAAATGTGCAGAAAGAAAAATTTGTTAATTGTTTTTGTTTTTAGTCGTCTCATCAGTCATCACTATTACACTAATCAATATTCTTCTTCCCTCAATCGCTATTTAAGTATTGGATGGGTAACAGTGGTTAATGGTTAACTCATAATAAACAGTTTTTCGTTTCTAGTCCAAGTAAAAGACACTCACATAAAGAGGTAGTTTTGGATGAAAGGAGCTTTGAAAACTTACTCGTAACTTAGTAGGACCATATGCACAGGGTTAGGTTTGGGTGTCAAACCCTTCGAAAGCTCCAAAAAAACCACTATAATACAATATATGTTCTGCAACACCAAAAACATCTGAAAAATTTTTCAGTCCTCAGGTCGCAGATTTGGTTTCTTAGAATATTATAAAATTAGTCCCATAGAATCCTGAATAGTGCACTGTAACTTACCTATTTTAAATTAAAACCCAACTGAATAAGTAGAAAAAAAATCTCATAAGTCACTGCTAATTACCTATCCAAATTAGGATTTAAAAAAAAATTGAAATTATGACTTTTGTATTGATGAGAGATAATTTTTTTGGGTCAAGGTAGCAACCCCGGTGAAAAGTGGAAATATACTGAGTCAGTCAGTTTATCACGCATCATTGGAAATGCCCACTTGGTGTGTGTTAAAAGACTCACTGCGTTTAGGCCCGAATGGAAGAATGATACTTAAGTATCAACAGTGACCTAAAAATTACATATTTCAAAAAAGTTGTATCTATATGTGTTTATATATAGATATAATTGATTATGGAAAAAATGTTTGATCCTAAATGTTGTGTTATTACATGAATTTTTGCATTCGAGATGCACCATAATTACATGTAAAATTTAATTTCCAATTAATAAATAATATAATAAAATAATAGTAAAAATAATAAAAATTTCAATATTAACAGTAGGAGGATTCCAAAAATTCAAGAAGTTGTGTGACTTTGTGCTAAGTTTTACTTCAATATTTGTGGAATAGCTCTTTCATTGTAGGTTGATGTAAATTAGTGTAATCCTATCAAACAGAGTTATTGATTTCACAAGTGGAGAGAGTTAAAAGTTTTTCAGGTGTTTTTTGTGTCATAGAACATGTATTTTAGTGATTTTCCTTGATTGTATTTTTTTCTAACCTTTACTGGTCAGTTTATGAAATTACTAAGTGGACTGGTAAAATGATGGTTGGATGGTTACCTTGGCTGCTGTACCTGCAAGGAATCTTCTCAATCGCCTTACAACTATCTTGTGAGGGCACATCTACCTAAAAAACTTGAACCAGAATTTACAAAATGATTAACCTTTTTGATGTATTATACTAAAATAACGTGGATCCGAATTTTTTATGGCTGAGAGAAAATATGGCCCTGGTGGACCCTCTTTTGGATCCATCATTGATTCATATTATGTTCTTAATATTTCAGTCAGCGGCATCGTGTTGTGTTTGGAACTCATCGATAGGCCGAATTCTGATTATATTTATGATGTTCACAATTATGACAGTTTGTCTTTGGAATGAGAAAACTTTACTACCCTTTATTGTGCATGTGTTAATGAGCTGAGCCCATTTTAATGGTTATACAAAACAAAAAACGAAAAATCACGCTGCCAACAAAACATTCATTCTTCAGAATACAAATTTCAGCGTAACAAGTTTCACTTCCACTGTGTGTCCCAATACACACTCTTTTTTTTCCTACAGGACGAGTCATTTTCAACTTTCAACATTTAATGGACAGCTTGGTCGATTTTATGTTAAAAATAGCCCAAGATAGATAAATCTATTACTGAAAAATTTGTCCTACAGATTGCAAGGCAGCTCTTTATTGCTGAGCATCGCCATAACGCAGCACCTATGGGCTATGTTAGCTTTATAAGTGTAATAATAAATGTTACAGTCCTTATGTGCCAAATGAATATGATCGCGAATGGAATGTCTATTTGTCTCCCATTTAGTTGACTAAATATTCAATTAGCCCTTTTTAAATTTTATTCATGAGATATATAACTGCTATATACACATCTAACATTCGAATCGGTGAAAATTGTTCTATTACAGACGTTTCGGAAGCGCTCGATCTTACCACTTGCCCAGCAGACTCGATATCACCCGCAGATCATTGAGCGGAGGTCCAAATGCTGCGTACTTTGGCAGCCTACAGCGCCTAATGCCCTATCACTTGGAATATAATTTTTCCGAAATCAAAGAGAAATTCGACAGCACGGTCGATTCGTTGGAGCAAGATGGTCGCATGCATAAATACTGGGATGTGGCCACCACCGAACTTTAAATAATCAAAATTTAATTTAAACGGCTCAAACTACTTTTTAAGAAACGCAAACGGAGTTAGGCTTAAGTTTCTTATGATTTTTGTTTTTACAGATTCGAATAAATATTTTTTCGCGTCAGTTATTTCATTCGATACCTATACTATAGATACTGCGTAATTATTGAGAATTTTTAAAATCAAAAAGGTCGTGGTAATTTTTCGGAATATTTTTTATGTTTTCTTATCAAATTGCTTCATTATTGAGCCCATCGAAACAAAACATCACGTAGCTGAATATCTGGCTTCTGGGTAAAATGACTAAAAATTGTGGGAATTCAATAATAAATAAAAAAATATAAAAAAGTCAACAAACTACCTCAATACTCTGTCCAATATAAGATTATTCCTGGCTTCAACGCTATGTTGCTAATAAATACGATTTGAAGATTATTTTATGCAGTAAGATGTCTACAGTTCGCTCCAAAAAATATATAATTTTCTACCCGCAATACACCGAGTTTTTGGGCATCGTAAATAATAAAAGGCGGAGAAAAAAGTTAGGATAAACACTGGGCGCGAAACAAAATACCCTTTTTCTATATAATTCAATTTGATGAAAAATGCGTTTCTCCACACATTAGTACAATTCAAATAATAGTGAGACAGAAAAATTTCGAGCAGTTTAAATTTGGCATCGAAAGTTGATAAATTGAAAAAACTGACTCCATAATATAAAGTGTGCCAAACTGTAGGGGATTAGTCGATTCGATTTTTTTTTTATGAAGTAGCAGGAGCAGACTATATCAGTTGGTTTCGAGAGAAATATGTACTGAGCAACTTTCCAAAAAATATTAAAGGATACCAAAAAGTATCGATACTTGTCAGCTATCGATACGTATTGATGCCAAACGTACGTCGATACTTGGCAAATACAATCAGATTCAGATTCCAGACTTTCAAGAGACGTCAAAAAAAACTTCGATATTTGACGGCACCAACAAAGATACCTACAATTAATAGTTATTTTTTGCAGCTCGACTTTTATCATAGTCAAATTTTTTTCGAAATTTATTTTTCAACTAGATAAGCAAAATTTTTTAACTCATTGTTTACAAGCGTTCGATGAACAATTAAATGAATTTCCAAAAATCAATTCATCTAATAAAAATTCTTGTTAATTTTTGATAACAAGATTTTAATAAAAAAATTTTCTAACAAATTTCATGAATTCTAACCTGCTCCACGCATTTAACTCTCGATATCCTAAATTTTGTACCAGACGTGAACACTTTCTTCAACTTCATAAGAAAATTTCTTAATATTTTGCCTTTTTTAGCTTCGCTTCTAACTCGTTAGATAAACCGAGATTTAGCATGTGATGGGGTATTAGAAAAAAATTTCAGCGACGAATTTAATGCCGAAGTCGTAAAATATGAAAAAATAAAACCCTAAAAATTTCGATTCTTATTACTTCACTGCTCTAATCTAGACTATTGAGAAAAATGTAAAAATAATAAATTTTTATTTTTGAATATATATTCATCGAAAATAGTCTAAATTCGTTTTTTCAACTTCTCCTCGAAATTAAACTTTTAATGAAATTAACATCAAAGTCAAGAAAAGTTTACGCTACTGTTTCTTGAAAGTAAAATCCCAATGTAAATTGAACATATTTATTTACGAACAGAACATAAGTATCAACTACGACAATTCAATCTGTTAAAGAGTACAAAATACGACATTCGTAAGTGATAATCACTCTTTACCATCGTAATATTTACTTTGTTTTTGCTTTAATACAGCTTGGGTACATTTAGACATGGTAACTGACGACCTTGAAATGACGTCCGTCATGAAGTAGTCTTCTAATTTCTTTAATTGTACGTCGATTGGGGCAGCAGTTAAATTGGTTTTCACTGCCTGCAATTTCATAAATAAAATTAAGCATTCTTTTCATCCCATGAAAGTCTCAGCATAGACATACAGACAATACAGACAAAAAACAACGTAAAACTTACTTTTGATAATTCAACAGCTTGTGGGAAGTAACTCGTTTCCTCTACTTTGTCGTAACGAGTCAGATTTGGCGATACTTCGTCAATTCGATGACGGATTTCTTTCAGCGTGTCATATGGAAGGGTTTTACCAGCAATCTGAAAATAGTAAACAATCGGTCAAGAGTTCCGAGTTCAGACACATTGTTTACTCCTTAGCACTCAAGAATTAGCCAGCCATGAATCCGGAGAAAGAGGGTGATTTTCAAGTTCTAGACTGGACATTTCTTCGGCACCAAAGGACAAAATTTAAGGTTGACATACAATGTTTTAATTAAACAAAATTACACCTTCATACTTGCCGGAGAAAGTTACGAATTTGTCGAAGAAATGTGAAGAAGCAAATGTAAAATATAGCTAACTTTCCGCTTAAAAACTGCTATTTCAAAATTATCTCAGGCAAATTCGTTTTGTTTTCAAGTAAAAACGTAGGTGATGAAAAACTTCAGATGATCGAATTAGAGAAACAAGACTCTCGAGACCTAAGATTTTTTCAACTTTTGTTTGCATGATTATGTTTATGGTAACTGCATTTTTCTTCACTTCTCATTCGCTAAATCTGAAAAATGCTCAATGACTTACGCTACTGCTTCTGAAGTTTTCTGTCTCTAGATTTTAAAAATTAACTGTGACTTTTAGAATAATTTTTCATTTCATATTTCAAGAAAATCATCAAAAAATTATACACGGTGAACAACAATTCTCCACAGACAAAACATTATTAGGGAAAAAACTGTAACTTTACTAAATACATTTACGTTACTAACAAAAAACTTCAAAGGGATTTTCTAGAGCCTAATCAACGAAGGTAGTATCTATTTTAGAATTATCAATAAAGTGTACAAATATTGATTAAATACGGCCTGTAAATTTTTAAAATTACTCTTATCCGGCCCGACATTCATTAAATTTCTGAGCATGAACGAAAATAAAAAGATTATTCCTTGAAGATTAGTGGCACTTCAATATACAGGACTAGGATCCTAAGATTTCAGTGATTAATTTTCTCATGCTTTTCATTCACGAAATGAACCTAGTCATAACTTACCACCAAAAAACAGACAAATACTAACGTGCGACTGTTGAACAATATAACATTCAGAATTAAACACAGGTTTTGTCCTAATTTTAGACAGAATAGTTTACAAAAGCCGAAAAGGCATTTATGAAGATTTTAAAGGATAAAATACATTATTTTAATAAAAAATCAAAATTTTAGAGCCAACCAATATTCATTATTCGAATTCATTGTCTTTCGGTTATAACCGACCAATAGTAAAGGCTGACAATCTTTTATTCATTGCTAAATAAAAGAACTGCATTAACTTCACTGATTTTTAAAACTAATAGAAAAAAACACACTTCTATTAAAAAAACAAACAGGCAACCAAACCACATTCCAAAAACAAAGAGTAACACTCCTTCCGGTGAAAAACTAGCTTATGGATCAGAATTAAGCATATTTTTCAGAAAATTTCTCACTTCTGACAATGCTCGAAGGATCTTCCAATCTTCACGGGAATAACCTGGAGGTGTAACAGCATACAACGTTTGTTGAGCTCGTCCTTCTACGTTGGCGTAAGTACCTTGTTTTTCGGTGTACGTCGCACTGGGTAAAATTACATCCGCTAGTTCAGCACCGGCATCACCGTGGTGACCTGTAACGCACGCATAAAATGACTTAACGTTGACAAAAAGATCAGCAATTTAAATTCAGTATCAACATGGACATACCTTGATAAATGACGAAAACGTCTGCCGGAATACTTCCTTTCAACACATCCGCATCATCGGCTCCTAATAAATACAAAACCTTCGGATTAAATGGTTTTAAATCTTTGATACCAGCCTTGAAACCTAAATCTAAAGCAGCCACTTGCGATGCTTTTTCTTGCAACAAATTAAATACATTCCATTTGGCATCCACCTAGAAACAAATAACGCCGTCATAAACACCGATTACAACGTTCGTCAAGTTTCGCCATGAAATTTGACCTATACTTTGCACTGTTTAGCAGTTTTATCGGCAAGCTGCTGAACTAAGGCTAAAATTGCAGCCCCATCTTCGCGTTTAAATTGTTGAGCTCCGAGTAAGATTAACGGTTTTTTAGCTTCCATCAATTTTTTGCTGAATGGATGACTACCTGACACTACATCTTTAAGTATGGATGATGAGTTCCCTAAATGCTACAATCAAATATGTAATTAATTAAGATATTAATAATACTATCGTGCAAGCAAAAAAAAATCTTTCGCCCTACCTCATATTCGTACGTCAAATCAACTTTGGGACCAATTAACGCCACATCCATTTCGTTATGTATATACGATTTTCGTATTCTAGTATTTATTAAAGGTGCTTCGTATCGTGGATTAGTTCCGATCAACAGAATTAAGTCTGCTTCTTCAATGCCTGAAATATTTAAATAAAAGCAAACATTATCGAGCGAAGATGATACAATTCGCCTTCATAACCGTGACCACGAACCGACGATTTTGTTATTAAGTAAATAATTCGATCGAATGTCAGTTCCGGCGCCCGCTAGGGGAAAGGCGTTTTCCGTGTACACGTGTTCGCTACCCATTCTGTTAAGAATATCTTTGAATGCAATAAGCCCTTCTGCGTCCACGAACGGCCCGGCAATACCGACAATCTGCAAGATGAATACATGAGCAGGAACAACGGCAATTATTTTATTTCAGACGAACGACACTCACTTGACCATCAGCATTTTTTAAAACGTCTGAAACGATTGAGAGAGTATCTTCCCACTCGACAGCTTTCAATTCCCCAGAATTATCTTTCACCATAGGAAAAGCCAGGCGCTGAGTTTTCAAACCGTCGTACGAAAATCGTGATTTGTCACCTAACCATTCTTCATTTATAGACTATAAAAAACAAACGAATAGATATTATGGCGAATATGTACAATAGTAACTGGTATAAAATTATAACGAGGAATTATGTTCAGTACTTCATTCAATAGGGGTAAAATTCTCATAACTTCATTGGTACGCATAGAAACGACGATGTTACTTCCAACCGCATCTAGGACATCAATACTTTCGATTCTACGCGTTTCCCACGGTCTAGCAGTGAACGAATAAGGCTTAGATGTTAATGCACCCACAGGACACAAATCAATCACGTTTCCAGACAGCTCTGAAAGGAACATTTTTTCAATGTAGGTGCCAACCTGAAATGGTGATCAACAACTCAAGTTTGAACATTTAGAGAAACTTAAATAATAGGTAATTCTGGAGGAAAAACAAGTCACATACCGAAATGTAAGTCATTAAAGAATTCACGAAAAATAATTCTACCAACGAACCTGCATGTCAGAACCACGTCCTGTGGTACCCAAGTCGTCGACTCCAGCAACTTCAGAAGCAAAACGAATACACCTCGTACAATGAATACATCTCGTCATGATGGTTTTGACGAGCGGTCCAATATCTTTATCCTCGACAGCACTAAGAACAGAACATTACTAGCGTAACTATACATTAAAAAGTAAGGACTATTTTTAAAGTTAAAATACCGTTTTCCAGAAAAATTAATCTCAGTAAATCGCGATCGGTCACTACCGAAAGCCATGCTTTGATCTTGAAGATCGCATTCACCACCCTGATCACAGATAGGACAATCTAACGGATGGTTCATCAACAGAAATTCCATGACACCTTCTCTAGCTTTTCTTGTCATTGCAGAATTCGTTTTCACTCTCCAGCCATTCATAACGGGCATTGCACAAGCAGCAACAGGCTAAAGGTGTTAAATAACATAAAAATCTTATTTACGCAAATTCAGCGTCAATGACCGTCATTATTCTTACTTTTGGTGATTTCTCCACTTCAACCAAACACATCCTGCAGTTACCAGCGATTGCTAAACGTTCATGATAGCAAAATCGTGGTATTTCCACACCGACTAGAGCTGCAGCCTAAATTATCCATCAGAAACACAAAAAGAGTTATCTCATTTACTTCAATAATTTTTGATGAGAGAAAATGATCGATACTCACTTGAAGAACTGTGGTTCCTGGTTCAACTAAAACTTTTTTATCATCAATATATACTTCTAACAAAGATTGTTTAGCAGCTGGCTGACCACTGGCTGATTTGTTGGAACTACCAAGATGGACGCATCGTTTCGTAGCTTTAGCAGCTTTCTGAATTGAGCTTCGGAGCATATTGAATAACTAGAAATACTTTATAAAATCTACAAACACACGTAATAAAGTTTCATTATTCTCACAAGTTACACTGTATGTAAATCTGAAAATTTCAATAAAAGAGAGAACCTTAACGAAGTAAAATGAGAAGAATTCACCAGCAGCGATTCGAAGTCATAGGAATGTCATTGCGACCATCAACGTTGTGATCAGTTGATACGGAATTATAAGATAATTAATTTTCCAAGAAGTTGAACTTATTTGAAAACTAATAAATAAATAGCATCGAAACTTTCCAACAATACTGCGAAGGTAAAAAATTAGGAAAATATTTTGGTTATTTCAGAAAAACCTCAAAACTACAATTATCAGTAAAAAGTTATCAGAAGAGAAAAATGTAAAACTATCGATATACTTATATTAAAACTATCGATAGAAAAATTTAATAGATTTTACATGGAGAGAAAAGAAAATGGCTGTAGAGGGAAAGTTTTAAGTTTAGCTAGGGCGTGAGGGAATCGTAGATAAATAAGTAGTATACTTCGTACATTATTAAATTATTTTGAATGAAGCGGGTTCACAGGTCAGGTTCACGGTTTACGTAATTTACGTTTAGTAAGTTTATCTTCATTCTTCTTAAGTCATAACTAAATATTATGAATTTATCATTCGGAATATTTTTGCTTAAAATAATGAATAAAGTACCAGAACCATGTAAGGTAAATAAAATTTTTGTAATGGTTTTATTTTTAATTTTGTTCATTCTAACTCTAATTGATGTTTCTCTTCATTCCCAAATAAATATCGAAATAAAATTGTTTAATTTGTTGAATTTTAAATTTTATTGTTTTTTTTCGTATTCTGTCCGAGGTGGAGTCCGAGGAGTATAAGTAAACTGTAAAAGTAGAAGAGATGAGAAGCATGTCAGAAAGTGTTCATAAAACTAACAAAACCCACTGACTGAACCATCAGAATACACTTTAACACGCATTTTATCAATTTTTCCAAACTACACTCGCCATCAGCAAAAATCTCAGATCAGTTGAAGCTATTTGCTAAGGTTGAAAAAAGCAGCACATTTATAAGTCTTTTTTCATGATTTGGATTGTTAGGTGCTCTACACTTTTTATAATGTAATTCAAACAGAATTTTTTTGAATTCTCAAAAACAGTTTTTCGATAAACTAAATAATAAAATTGGAAAACATGTTCAGTTTTTAAACGCAATTGCGTTTTGAAATGAAACTAAAATTTTCAGAGGACACTGAATACATCAACTCATCGTGAGTGAAATATTAAATATTAACCTTTACAAGGTGCTGCTTTAAATATAAAAAATAATGCTTACTGTGACTGCGATTTTTTCAAGAACTAAAAACAATTATATAGATTTTATTATATGTTCACGGGCACGTGTATGAAGTTTAATTTAGAAAATAATTGCCAATATAGAATTTGAAAATAATTTTATTCTTTTTTCCAATCATAGGTATTGAATATTCAGCGAAAAATGGAAATCGGAAAATGATCTTCAACGAAAATACGTAGTGAATATATACTTAGTGGTCAACGCAAATGTCAACCGTCTGAAAAATTATTGTTTTGGGCTAAATTAAATCAAAAATATTCGAATAAAATTGATTGACTATTTCTCATTAAAAAGAAAAAAATCAGAACTTTTTACCGAATTAAGGTAGAAAAATGAGACAAATTCGTATATTTTTGTCAAGCCGGTCCGACACGATGCACGTATTTGGCAAATATTTGGCCAAAACATTTGCCTCGCTGTTTTGCAGCTCCTACATTTACACCATGAATATACGAACTTATTCACACGCGTCAGGTAGGAGTCATCTGCAAGCATTCAAATATTCGTCATCCCTTTGACTCGCAAATTATTTACCGACAACTGCCGGAACCTAGACAAATGTTCGTCAAATGTTTGGCAATGCCAAACATTCGCATTGGCATTTCTCCCACACGATGCGCGAATGTAGACAAATGCCGATTGTTTGCCAAATACGCGCATCGTGTGGGACCGGCTTCAGAAAGAAGAATTTGATTACTGAGTGAAAAGTCTTGTGTAGAATGCTCCTTTGAAAAAAGCGCATGGACACGCAAACACGGAATATTTTGGAAGGAACATGTGATCACTAACGAAATGCTGATTGCCATCTTTCACTAGGTGTAATTAGTCAATTTTTTTTTTTTTTTTTAAATGGAATTTTATTCATTTTGAATTTTTCAAATTATTAATCCACCATGCATTTATTACATGCCTATTTCATTCATTTCTACCAACAAATAATGAGGTATTGTAATTTGAAGACATTTCAAAATTTCTAGAGATCAATGCTAAATAGTGAATAATATATCGAATCAAGTACGAATTAGGCTCTGCGATAAATTTTCAAATTTTTTCTAGTCACTTCATCTTTTCTACTCGTACAGTCATACGATCATGGCGTACGTTTCAAGAAGAATATTATAATTTTATGTCGTACGCCAAAAAATTTTTAAGAAAAAGAAAACTTGCAATAATTGTTTTCCAGCACAAAAAAAGTATCGTACCAAACAATTTTGGAAATTTATTAACAAAATAACAATGAAACACAACGAAGAAGCCAATATTGACAATTCAACCAGGCATAAATAACAAATAAAATTGGTAAAAAGGCAACCAAAAGAATTTAAGACGTATTACATTTGGTTAAAATCTCTTGAACCACATCACAAGAGAGGCTTTCGGCCTGACAATTGAACTGATTCATGAAACATTTGATAAAAACATATGTCGCATCGTCAATGGTAATGTTTTTCCTACATTCAGTGGACAATGATGTGACTCCTTTACCTTTGATTCCACACGGTACTATGTGTTCGAACCATTTTAAATCGGTGTTGCAATTTAATGCCAAACCATGGGATGTTAAATGCCGGCTCACATGAATACCCATGGCACAAATTTTCTTATCGTTTACCCATACGCCAGTGTGTGGCGATGTGTATGCGTCTAAACTGAATTGACGACAAGTTGAAATCACAGTATCTTCGAGTTGTGATACGTACCACCGAACACTAGGTTCAAATTGTTTTAAATTTAAAATAGGATAAGCAACTAGCTGACCAGGGCCATGAAATGTTATTAATCCACCTCGATTCGTTTCGTAATAATCAGCACCAAGTGTTCGCAAGGTTTCTCCGTAGTCTGCATCATAATCTCTACTCCGGATACCGACTGTGTACACTGGATGATGTTCTGTCAAAATCAATATTCCATGGCGAGTAACGTGGCAGCAAGAGTCGACGTCTTTTCGAATTAAATTAAGAACATATTCTTGCAATTTAAGCCCGGTATTATAGCGAGTCTTACCAACTTTCAATATTTTAATCAGATTAGCCATTATCAACAGATTATAATGCTATATTATGACTTCATTTCAATTAAAAATCGGAGAGAAATCATTTGATAGTCACAAATTTGAGGATATAGTTGAATCTAAAACAGAAAAAATAATTCTTACTGCATCATTAAAATCATTCTCATCGTCCAAAAAATGTTCATAAATTTTCTATGATCCCGTCTCCTTATATTTACTCAAAAATAGGTTACGTTGACAAAAAAAAAAAAATTGACTGTTAAGACCGAAATGTGAAAAAATATTACACTGAGCAATTCCTATAATAGGTACGAAATAAGAATTTATGATCTGAAAAATTAATAATTATCAGAGAATAATTCACCAAAAGGTGCTGTTATAATTTAGAATTATATTTATGAACATGTGACTAACATTCATTCAATTATACTAAGTCAAGGCTACTTATTTGTTTTAATTTTTTCAAGTTCCTGACGAGGAAGTGCCTTTTTCCCTTAACGTCAATAAAGTTTTATGCCCATCACAACAGAATAAAATATATCAGTAACTTTATCAGTAATGAAAGATGAAAGAAAAATAGTACTCAGTCACCTCTTCATACAGAAGATCCGAGTGAAAAATGAACCTGTTTGCGAACGGCTGTTTCGTGATTCTGAAAACCATTTAGCTGCTGAAGAAAATTTCTTCAGAATTTCAAGCAGTGGAATTAAGTTTGGATTGTGAGCGTTGATTGAATAGGTTACGACTTACGATAGTATATAATTATAGTCAATGATTGTGAAGAGTAATGATGAATCTTATAATCTGACCCTCCTATGTGGTGGACTTTCGTACTATAATACTCATAGGCGTAATGAAAGAAGCGTGGGGGTGCATGCAGACAGATTTTTGGCGATTTTTCTTGCAACTGAAAGATTATTTTGATTTAAAATAAAAATATATTATTCTTTGCGAGCTTTTCTCTTTTGTCCCCTCCCTCAGAAATGAAAGTCCGAATATTATACGACTATGCTTGTACTTTCACTACAAATCATTAATATTATTATTAATTAAATTGAGATAAATTTTATAACAACTATAATTCTCAGATCGTAACATCCCCAAATAACTATTTCTTGTAAAACTGGACAAAAAATTAAGAGACAAAATTGAATTCAATTAGCGAGGAAATACCGCATTCGTTTGCATATAATATTAACCACGTGTTATAAGGTCCTTCATGGTACACTCGTAATGATGTTCGAAAATCTTAAGGCACAAAGTAAGATAAATATAAGCCACGGTCATCACGAATCGGTATTTCTTCAGTTTGAGCAGCATCAGACAAATACTTCAGCGGATCCTCAAATAAAAATTAATCATGGAAAAAAGAACCAACCACACATAAGATTAACAAAAAATATTCTATTGATTGTTGGCTTACATGAAACACATATAAAGCAGTTACGAGTTTCGCTGACCAAACAGAATTCTGAAACAATTTTTGGGCAAGTTGAAGGAACACACGAAATAAGATTCCAACAATTTAAATGCTAGGGCTAGTAACACTTTGTATGTTTACAACACAATTATTTCGGCAGCAATTTTTAAATTTTGATTTTTTTTTCTTTTTATTTACTACAATTACTATAACAATTATACTTTATAATTAATTAATAATTTAATTATACATGAAATATTTCGAAGCTGCCGGAGTATCAGCCTACCAGCAAAACCAAGTAGGATGAGCACATTCATTAGAATTCGAGTGATAAGAAACAGGGTATATACTACTTCGAGCAAAAGTCCATATTTCTTGATAAGAGAGTTGTTAATTGTATAGTGTTATGCGTAAACCATGCCGTTTCTGTATGCCTTGTTTCAGTGAATCGTACTTCTCAAGTTTCAAGTTCGAACTTCGGTTTTTAAAGTTCCCTAATTCCTTTCCGAATTTCCAGTATTTCAGGTATTATATTAATTATACAGTTAAAATCAGTTTAGATTAAATTCTTGAAGTTTTGTAGTTTTAATACGAAATTTTCTCCAATTATACTTTTGACAAAATGAGTTTTACGTATTCATAATTGATAGCTCTGTTAATGATTTGCTGATAAATGCATCATCGAAAAAATTTCAAGCGTTATAGAAATGGAGCCTTTAATAATAACAGCTCTCAAAATGAATTTTTGGAACCTGAATCTAATTTTGATGGTAAATCTTCGGTCGCAATTGATAATTTACCTATCACCGACGTCAAAGACGAGTGAGTTAATTTTTCTTTCAAAACTATAGTGAAGAATTTTTATATCGGTGCCACTTTTTAAGCTGAAATATATTTTTCACTATCCAGCGTCGTAGAAAAACTGAAAACAAACGATACACTAATCATATTAGGAGAAACAAGTTGCGGAAAAACTACGCAAATTCCAAAATATATCCTCGAATATGGAATCAACGGAAAGGGTCTCGTTGTCGTTACTCAGGTAAAATCAGGTATACATTTTCATTGTGGAATCATTTTTTATTGTTCACTTATCTTTTTGTTTTCCCTTACAGCCTAGAAGAATTGCTGCCAAGTCCATTGCTCACAGAGTATCTGAAGAATTGGGTCAGGTCTGTGGGGAAACTGTTGGATTCAAACTTCGATTTGAGAATGTCACTGGTCCGTTTACTAAACTGATTTATGCTACCGATGGTACTTTGCTGAGAGAAGCCATAAATGGTGCAGAAATTTTCGTGCAATTCTCATGTCAACGTTAATACTAGCTCAGTTTAATTTTCTTCGATGTTTTCATCTTCAGATGAACTTTTACAGAAGTACAACGTTATAATTTTGGATGAAGCTCACGAAAGAACAGTAACCACAGATATTTTATTTGGCATCGTTCAAACTGCCCAAGAAAGTAGAAATTCTAAAAATATGGAACGATTAAAAGTAATTTATTAGATTACTTACTATTTTATTACAAATGAAGTAACCTCATCTTAAATGTGACCATTATAATTATTTGTAGGTGATTATTATGTCAGCTGCACTAGACGTTGACCATTTTCATTCGTACTTCAGAAATGCTCCAGTTTTTTTTGTTGAAGGACGACGTTATAAAGTTGATGTATACCATACGATAGAAAACGTAGAAGATTACTATTTTTACTGTCTTGTTACAGCTTTCCAGATTCACAGTGAAGCTCCTTCGCAGTAATGTTATTAATTTTAAAAGTTTATTTTTACATCTTTCTCCATGAAAACAGAATTAATGAGCAATGTGTCGATGTTTCTCATCAGGGAAGCTATTCTCGTTTTTCTCACTGGCCAAGAGGAAATTGAAAAAATGGCAAAAGAAATTACTGCCATTTCGAAGGTACTGTACCCTTTCGTATTCAACTTTTTTGTACACGTTGCGTATCATATTTTTTGACGAAATTTTCAATTTTTTTTGCAGACTCCCGATTGTACGGGACCAAACATTCGTGTTCTTACATTGTATGCTGCAGCTGACCCTAGCCGTCAGTTAGATATTTTTACCCCTGTTCCCGAAGGCACAAGAAAAATTATTATTAGCACTAACATAGCTGAGACTTCAATTACAATTCCCGGTGTAAAATTCGTTATTGACAGTGGGAAAGTAAAAATAAAGTACGTTGTTTTTGGAATTATTATTTTGTTAATTTCTTCAGTGTTTCTGATGATAAATTTTGAATTTAGATCGTTTAACCCAGTCACAGGAGTTAATGTTTTAAAAGTCGGCTCGATTTCTCAAGAGCAAGCTCTTCAACGTGCTGGCCGTGCTGGAAGGGAATTTAACGGTGTTTGTTATAGAATGTATTCATCTGAGGTTAGTTTCTCTAGTTTTTTTCTTTGAAGAAAGAATTCACAGATCTTTTAAATTTTCTGAAATCACTTTCTTTCATAGCAATTTGAGAACATGAAAAAAAGTACAGTTCCTGAAATTCATCGATGTAGTCTGTCAGCTGTAAGTCTTACTCTTTTAGCTATGAACAAAAATCCCCGAACATTTAACTTCATGGACAAACCAGAAGAAATTGTAAGTTTTTTCTCCAATTAACTGGAGTACATGCAAAATAATCCGAATATCTTTCTTGTAAATTGTGTAATTTTTAATTAATTGCAGGCTATCAAAGAGTCTCTAGCAGAATTAAATGATTTAGGAGCCATTTCAGAAATAAATTCTTTAACTCTAACTGGTATTGGGAAAAAAATGTCTTTACTGCCTTTAGATCCCAAGTACTCGAAGATGTTATTGAAGGCTGTAGATTTCTGTTGTGTGTAAGTTTCTCAAACTGAATTAATTTTCCATGAATTAAATCCAATGTTTTTTTTTTCGTATCCGTATTTCGAGTTTATTTCCCAAGTTACTACGTTAGCATAAAAATGACATGCAAATATGTGTTTTAAAAATTCAACGGAAACAATATTTTTTTTAAAAATAGATATAATGATAGTTACATTTAATTTCTTCTCTTTTTCAGCGAAGAAATATTAAGTATTATTGCCATGCTTTCCTCTGATCACATTTTTTTGCCGTGCTCTTCATCAAATTCTGAAGGTCAAGAAATCAAGCTGAAGTTTCACTCTAACCTGGGTGATCATGTAACACTTCTTAATATATTCCGACGCTTTAATCAAGCAAAATCGAAACAGGTATATTTTTATTCTTGACGCGGTATGTAGTTTTAAATTTTGAATGATTTTTTTATTATAATTTCGTTATTTCTTGAAGGACTGGTGCAGGGACAATCTCATCAATTTTCGAGCTATGGATTTTGCTAAACATATTAAGGTACAACTTCGAAGTATGTGCAATATATTTAATATTCACATATCATCCTGTGCCCAAGACTTTGATAAAGTTCGAAAATGTTTGGTCACTGGATTATTCAAGAACGTTGCTTTTTTGCAACGTGACAAAACTTATTCTACGGTAAGTCAAAGTCGTTGTAAAATGATTGTTTATGTCACTTCATTTACATGAATTACTTATTATTTTGCTTGAATTCGCATGGTCCTTTCAGATAATTTCCAAACAAACCGTTAAAATTCACCCGTCGTCAGTCGTACATAAGTCATTTCCTTTGTGTGTATTATTCACTGAGCTGATCGAAAGTAGTGAATTGTACATGAAAACAATTACGCCCATTGATCCAGATTGGTTACCATTATTAGTTTCTCATTATTCTCGCGAAAAAAAAAAAATTTCGTGTCATCTTCCTGGTTAAACCCTTGGACGTAGAGGAAGGTCTCTCGGTTGCTGATTTTCTGTCTTTCATTGTTGAATTAATTTTTATACTTCTAATTTGTTATCCTGATTTATAAATATTTAATTTTTGCAATCACAGTTTTTTTATTTTATTTTATTTTTTATTTTTTTATTTGCGGTAACCAAAAACATATAGCTGAAGAGATGTCCAACACCCAGTCAAAAACATAAAAAAGATAGAATGTTGTAAAACGTTTCGAAGTTCGATATTTCTTACTGCGCATGTGTCGTAGCTTGATGGTGTGTGTGTGTGTATTAGTATAAAGATGTCTGTTTTTACTACAAAATATGCGCACCTTTGGCTGTACAGAACTTTGAATGAAGTTGATTTTTCATTGATGATGATGATGGTTGAAGATCTTTGTCACATTTTTGTACCACAGCCAGGACCGGATTTACAGCTCAAGTGCCCTGGTACAATAAAATTTTTGCGCCCCCTTATTTTTCTAATTTTAGCAAGACACTTCTAAAAAAAAATTATTTTTAATTCGTGCGGTTCATTTTTGTGGATTCGAGCCCTGAATCCTTCTTTCTTAGAAAATTGAAAAAGAAATCAAATGACAAATCCAAATATAACATCCTTATTCTAGAATGATACTTAAGTAAAGATTTGCTGCTGAAGTAATATTTTATCTGTGACTGCCATGTGTAAGAATAAGATAAACCTGATCAAATAAGTACTTAAGTCTTACTCAACGTTAAAAAGAAACTTTCTACAATAAGTGTAGATTTCATGATTCGAATCTGGATTCGCATATTAAAGGATTCGAATTCTGCCTGACACTGCTTGACATCAAAGTGGTTGACATATAGCGAATATTTTTGTAAACTTTGAAGGGATAATGAACACAAATCAACTGAACACAGTGCTAAATAAATCATCAATATTAATGTTTTTTACAGATAGTTTGGAGTAAATGATACTTCGTATTTATTTTTATTTTCCATCATTTATTGAAAAAAATCATTTACATTGACGTGTAAAATGGTTCATATCGAAAAATAACGCCAAAAGAAGCTATAGAAAAAAAAAGCCCATTATCTCATTTCCAAGTCTTTTACCAGCAAACGACACTGGCATGCTACAGGGATAGCCATTTTGGCCAGGTTTTGGAAACTAAAATTATTTGTTGTTGATGATTGGGTTGGTGAGGGTTGTTGTGTGTTGGGATTCGGTGATCAACGGTTTTCCATATTATGATTATATGAATTTTCCAGTCATACTTGGAGCAGTGAGCACCAGTTGAATCAAACATAGCAGTTCGCCATTTTGTGTGAGGAATATATCGCCGGGTATTCTCGAACCTATAACTTCGATTGTAAGACCGAGCACCTGACCTCCTCGCATCTCTTTATTCTCATAACACCATGAAGTCGGTTTGCTGAAATGAACTTTGATTCAAACTATAGCTACTAATTTACTACTTATTGGTTTAGACTAATAATTTTCAAATCTGATGTTATTTAAGTGAAAAGTTCATCAAAATGTTGTCACCGGTTGATCCCCTAAGCTTTAAATTTATAATTCTTTTTTGTTAAATGTTTTTCAGTTTCCATTTTTCTCATATAAAAAATATTTAATCTATTTTGCAAGGATTTTCAGGAAATTCCACCTTTTGGATAATTTTTGTGGGGCTGCTCTTATGTTTGACGGGAAATTGATCAATTTTTCAAAAAATATTTCTTCACTCATACAATAACTCCCTCAATTAAAAAAAAAAAAAAAAAAAAAAAAGAAAATACATTAAGTCAGTGTCTCCCAAAACTGTTACTGCTTCGTTCAAGAAAAAATCACAATATAAGCAGTGACGTAACAGTTGTCTTTCTTGATTCAAACAGTTGCGTAAATCTGTAATCGTAATGGTTTTTTTCTATTTCTTTTGATAGAAACCAAAATGAAAAATAAAATTCTCTGTTCGTCGCAGTGGTTGAATTTTGAAAACATTGATGATTTCAAGATTAATAGTTTTTTCAATTCTCTGAGCTAAAATTTGCGCGTAAACTAAAATCAAAAATTTGCGTACTACAATGATGTCTTTTACGAGAATTTTAGAAGTTAAATAGGATATTCTTATGAGAGATGAGAAGTCTGATCATCTTGACTGACCTTGAATCGATATTTCGATGGAATAGTTAAAAATAGAAATAATTGTGCCTAAAATATATAGTGCAGGACTGATTCATGACTACAAGTTAGAAATGTCAGTTTTGTAGAAATTGGAATTTAGAATATTCGGAGATGACGAAAATTTGAATTTTGAACTCATCATTCAAGAGGTCTATGAACTCATTAGCTACTGCCGTTCACTCGTGTTCATCGTCATCACCATCAGTGCTGTTTTTATTGAAAGATTTCAGTAAAAATTTGCTTATTGGTAACACTGAATTGAAATCGCAGGTCCCCAAGTCTCAACTCTCAAGCGTAAAAACATCGGTAATCGGTCGGAAAAAATTCAAATTCCAACTTGATTCGTTCATGCTCGTTCTTCTAAGTATAATATTCGAAAGCGTTACACGTATTTTCGAATTATTTGTAAAAATTTAATTATTTGAAGTCTCAACAGACTCGTAGTTATTACAATGACCATCTCGGAAACGTTGAAGTCCTTGGACAGTTATTTAGCAGAACGAAGCTATATCGAAGGGTAAGTTATGAGCTCTGTTTTTACCATCTGCTTTACTTTGAAACGTGTGAACTGTTTCATTAACACCACGGTAACAATGCAGGTATCAACCATCTCAAGCTGATGTTACCATTCTCACTGCCCTGAAAACTCCCCCAACATCTGCAACACCGAATGTTTTACGATGGTATAATCACCTTCAATCGTACAAACCAGATGAGAGAAAGAAATTTTCTCAGAAAAATTTGAGTAGCGCTGTATCAAAAATAATTTCTTCCAGTGATAAACCCACACCGTCGGTAGATGATGATAATGATGATGTGGATCTTTTCGGTTCCGATGAAGAAGAGGTTGACATTTTATTCATGAAGTTACGTTTTTTGTTTTTTATTTTTTTACATATCAATTTTCAATGATGTTCTGTTTGTAGGATGCCGAAGCTGAGCGAATCAAGGAAGAAAGACTGAAAGCTTATACCGAAAAGAAATCTAAGAAACCTACCATTATAGCAAAATCTAGTATAGTTTTAGACGTGAAACCATGGGATGATGAAACGGATATGAAACAATTGGAAAAAGAAGTCAGAACCATAGTTATGGAAGGACTAGTGTGGGGAGCATGTAAGTTATGTTTATCAATTGAATTCTGTACTTGGGAACGAGATGAGAGCTGCCGAACTGGAGGCTTAAAATTAAACATTTGGTTGATCTGGGAGTGTGTTCAGAATGAACAACCAGAACAACCATGGTTGTTAAGAGGAAGTTGAAATATTATGCCAAGTCTACCCAAATTAAAATACACGATTTCTCCCAATGCTAGGGTAAATGATTGAAACATAATTGATATTTATCGACCATTTTATGTTATTATTTTAATAATACTGGATTAACCACTTAAAATCTTGAAAGGGTAAAAAATTATGCAGCCGAGTTAACACCCAACTCATTCTGAATGACTTGGGTGATTTCTCGGGTAAAATAAGCAGTTATTCTAAACGATTGTAGTGTTTTTGGCTGTTACATAGGTGTTTATTCTGAACCCACTCTAGGAGTATGAAGTGTAAAATTGAAGAGTTAGTAAAGATACAAAAAGTTGAACCTGAATTAACCAAAAACGTGTTCTTAATTTTTTTGGACCTCAAATTAAGATGCACTGGTTGGTTTATCAGTCAAGCTCATTATAATTTTGTAAATAGTTACTGAATGAATTAGTTTCGAAAATGGAAAACAGTCCGCAATAAAGGGATTTCTTGTGGAGTGAAGAAATGGGTCTCAATTTACAAATTATAGTTTCTGGCGAACAGTTACCGATCATTTGTGCTACAAAGTCGTATTTAATTATTCATTTTTTGTATTTCACGTTAGTATTAATAAATTTTTTTTTCAGCTAAATTTGTTCCTGTTGGCTATGGAATAAATAAATTACAAATCATGTGTGTCGTTGAAGATGATAAAGTGTCTGTCGATGATTTAGTTGAAAAAATTCAAGAATTCGAAGATTACGTTCAATCTGTTGATATCGCCGCTTTTAATAAAGTCTAATTTATTTTCTTTGAAGGTTCGATTTTGAATATTTTTCGATATGAATTAAATTTTTTTTTCTTATTGTTTTTTCATTTTTCTGAATGAAGTTTCGTAAACAGTTGACTGGAAAAACGTATAATATAGTTTGTTTGGTTTTTATTTGTTAATATAAATTGGGGTAAAAGTGAATGTTGATTTTGATTCATGTAGCTATTGGTGCTGGATTTGTTAGGAAACATTGTCGAAAAACTCGGTAATAATGCTCATTCTCAACATTCCTCAAGCACTGGGCAAAACCGAGATAATGCAATCGAGCATAGTCGTCGCAGGAAAGTCGACCATCATCGTTACAGTCCTGAAATATTTCCGGTGAAATTAGATGAATTGTCTTAAGTTTTTTGTAGCATAGTTTACTGTTTTCATTTTTTTTTTTTTTTTTCATTTACCTGCACGAATTTTTGTACGTACTGATTTACGGTTCTGGACGCACAGTAGGAATCTGTTGCACACCTTGTGAAAGCTGAAATTACAAAAATTGTTTATTTTAGTATTTAAATGGGTTTTTGAATCAACGGAAAATTGTGCTGAGAAACGAGATTTTATTGTGAAGTGTGTAGAAATCTTAAGTTAATGTTACGTCTTGGCATTCCCTGTTCAGAGCGTACATATTTTGACGATTTTGTGTATATTGATGTCAGCCGCGCCCTGACGGATGGTCGAAGTTTCTACCTTCGTTCGTCTTGCAACCCCCACCCCTATCATATTCAATTTTTTCAAAATTAAGTTTTAGTGTTTTAATTCAAAATCTCAATAATGAAATCAATTTTCAATCATTGCAGCGAGGTACAATATAACGGTTCGGATGTTAAGTCGTAGAGTGCTGAAGATGCTCTGTGTCTTTTTTCCTGAAAAGTTTCCCCAGTACATGGAATCAGCTGTAGGCTTTTGACACCTATAGATTGATTTCTTCACCGTCTATGTGAAAAAATAATTTCGCATGATCCGACATACTTTATGGGCGTGGATTCTTCTCATCAACCCCTCTTTTTGAAAAAATCAAGCGGGTTTAACTCCCGTCTCCATTACCCTTTAATGCCGCCGAAGTTTGATTTGAAATCCAATTGCTTTGACATATTTATTTTAATGCCACCCACTGATGCCTTTCAAAATTTTTATTCATTCTAATTCACCTAAATCGTGTAGTCAAAACTCATTATCGTGAAAACACGTCGAGAATTTAAGTCTCCGTTACGATAAGTTCTGTTTTTACGTGTAATTGTTTTTCTACAGGGCCCGCTTGAGAAAACCTTTCGCCACTTGAAATGGAATTAATTCACGATTTTTGAACAGAAATAAATTTTGCGAGCTTCAACAGAAGTATTACACTATGCATGCATGGATTTACAATTTACGGTCATCTGTAACTGAATGTGAAAAATCTCGAAGCATTAATATGTTTTTTATTTGACTTTCTTGTGTCTTGTCCAGTTTGAAACAAATAAGTGGATTAAAACAGCTTGGGCTATTATAGTTCGTTATTTTTTTTTTTAAATATCCTTTCAGAGATTTTACATCATAATCTGTAACAATTCTATTAAAGACTGATCTTGAAAAGAAAAATATTTAGTTATTAATTTTATTCGCTATAATTTTGATTTTTTAGCGCGGAGAAAATTTATGGACGCTATCTTCCATTCCTTCTGAAGATATTTTTGATATATAAATTCTCCGGCTCTCGATAGGGATTAGGCGAGACTTAGGAGAGTCGGATTGTAACTCTTTCGACCGTAAGTCTCGTTGATGTGTCTTCGTGTGTGGTTGTGTGCGTGCCCCTTGCCAGTTGAAGTTGAACACATTTCAATTTTGAAAAAGAAACTTCTTATATTTCATTCAATGATTCCTCGGCCTCTATTTAAGCTAGAGAGTTGGAATTAGTTTTGTTGGAAAGAGGATAAAACTTACGAAATTTCCATATAATTTTCAAATCATCCTTAGCAATATGGAAATGAACAAACGAAAATATTGGAAAATTCGCCATTTTTTAGAATCCAGAAACCTCTCCTCCTTCACTCGATAATTCCTCAGCACTTGCTAAGCGAGAAGAACTGAAATTGATTTCGTTTGAAAGAGAAGAAAATTTAAAAAAATGTACTATCCACATAATTTTTCAATCATCTCGAGCAGTTTAAAAAAAAAACGAAAAACGGAAGGAAAATTTGCTGTTTTGTGAAACTAGAAACCTCTCCTCTTTCTCTCGTTGACTTCACAATCGTCAGAGAACTGAAGTTGTGAATGGCAAAAAGAGGAGAAAATTTACTGAAATTTACTTTCCATATAATTTTTCAATCATCCTTAGCGGTTCGAAAATAACCGAAAGAAAAAATACAAATTAATGGTCTCTGTTCATTATTTCATTGAGCAGTACATTTGGTTTGAAAGCTGTACGAAAAACCGAATTCTCTGTCGTAAAATAATACAAAAGTACATTTCTAATGCGCCTATCACGCTATGTTGATGAAATGTAATTGTCAACACAGCGTTACCCCACCATCTTCAATTTCACCAAAATATGGCCTTGTTTCATTTGATTTGAGTCATCTCTCTTCGTGGACAAAAACGTACGATTTTCATTGTTGTGCGATTGGCAATAGGCGTACATAAATATTACACATTACCTTCGGGTACGTTCGGATTATCTCCCTGCAGTACCGGACTACCCGCATCGACCCAGTAGGGGCGACTAATTAAGAACATGCCGCAGAAATCACCGACACATCCTACAGTTTGATTACAACGTGATGCGGCATCGCATATACAGTCGAGACACTTTTCAGTCCAACCCGGAGGCCATTCGGACTCTGAAAGAATTTTAATTAGCGAATGATCTCTTTAAATTCTCTTTGTAGGTGTATGTTTGAATAGAAAAATTAAATATTAAATGAACGACTTACGTGAATCAGTGTTCTGAGACAATACCTCCAACAGAAATAGTATAATTAAGATTAAAACGTAACATCTGTTCATTTTAGAGCCAAATACAGCATGTGGGCTTCTTATATCAGTGACCTCGTGTTTTGAGCAAAAAAATAAAACGAAAACGAAAAAACTCGCGAATACAAATCACAATCGGTCAAAGAGTACAGGAAGATTTACGTCAATATATATTTCAACAATAACATAAAAGGAAAGGGTAAAAAAATAAATCACCTGTTTACACGTGTTAGGAGCAATGTAGTGAGATAATTTATTCGGGAAACCGGTTTTTATAGGATCTCTCCTCGGACGATACTCTCAGCGTTCTTGACGCGCACACAATCGGACCAATCGATGCGAATTATACGTATATGAAACGATTAAACGAAAGCTTATCGCTATTATGAATCAAAAAGAAGGGCACAGAAATACATAAGAGAGTAGGTGATTCGTAAAGAGAATTAACCACATAACTTTCGAGCGCTATTACTCTCAGAAGTCGTATTAGAACAAACAAAAGAAAGAAAAAAGAAAACGAAAAATTCAATGTTACATAAATTTACTTGCGGAATGTTATTAATACTTATAATCGATGAGATGGAAATTTTTTCCACAAAAATACGTACAAAATTTTGATTAGAAAATAATAAAAAAAAAAAAAAATGAAGTAACATATATCTCACTGACGAAAAAGAATTGCACTGGCAGCGTCGGAGGATTTTGGAGATCGAAATCTAATTCGTCCAACAATGACTAAAAAAAATAATAAATATTTTTCGGTAAAATTTAAGCCAAAAAACAGAAGACTTGGAAAATAATTCCTGAAAACTTAGTACGAGTGTCGTTGAATATAGAAAAATATAAAATGAAAAAAATATCAGACTGACGTCATACAACCGACTGGAAAATCAACTGAAGATTTTTTTATTTTGTGTAATGAGAAGTTGTAAAGCCGCAATTTCATTGCACAAATCAGGAATACTGTCACCAATTTTACCGAAATCTGGCGGCGGCATGACGGATGGAGCAAATACAGTGCTTAAATTTTGAGCTGTCATTTTGTTCAGCGAACTGTGTTGAGTTACTCTGAAAAACGAAGAGACGAATTATATAGTTTCATGTACCTACATTAAGTACATTATGCATTTATGCATGTATTCCCTCCCCCCAACCAATTATATTTACATCCGAGTTCAGGAATGAATTTCTGATGGACGATACATTTAAACATAATGATTTCTAATGTGTGTATTGCGACAGTATGAGGGATCGCTGGAGTGGTAGTGCTGCAGAGGATCAATGAACGTTAGACAAAAAAAAATTATGTGTTAACAAAATTTTTAACGCAAGAGTCTAGAATTTAATCAATTTAATAATGGGTTATGGGAGAGGTGAGGCGAACAAAAATCTTATTTAAAACGGAGTTGTGACTTCTAGGAATCTGGGAATCACTACCGCCACAGAGAATTTATGAAAAAAATAAATTAAAAAAGTACTCAAAACTCTCATAATTGATTTCCAAACTAAATTTTTGAATACGACACTACAAAATTGCAATAACTGATGACAACATTTAAACAATGATTCACCCAACAACCTCTAGAACTGCCCTATAGATGAAAGTACGACAATACACAATTTTGTCTCCACAGTTTGAATCACATAACCCTCTCAAAATTTTAACTATATCTCAACAATCAATGGCACAGTTTCAGCGAAATTTTCGTAGAATCTTAAGCAAACATATTATGTTAATGTTTCAGCAACATTTCAGCTTTCTACAAACAATACTTCTCTTGCCATTGCATTCGATAATTTAGATTTTATAGAGTGTTCCCATAAAATTGTGAATAATCAGAGACTTGTTTCTTTGGCCCTTCAATCTGTGAAGCGAAAGTAAGTAGGTTTAAAGAGTGAAACAATGAAAAAACTCCACAAAATTAATGAACGTATCAAAACCATTTATAATTCATCAAATATCAATGAACTCACTTAAGAGCTGTAGGATACAAAACGGCGTATTACCGGACTCCTCCAGTGGGCCAAATTATTATTATTTTTATTATTGCTATTTTTTACTAAATACTTACACATAAATTTACAATTACATTTTGGTCAATTATGGAGGTGTAAGCCCAAAAACATTAGCCTTTAAAAACTAGGGTAAACAGAAAAATAAGATGTAGTTACCCGGAAGTGCTAGAGCCTGACGTTTGTAAGAAAATGAAGATCACAATCAGCCAAATTTTTAAGTAGTTCTACTTGAGAACATCGGAAAAGTGTAAAAATAGACACAAACCAAAGAGAAGGGTAGAATCCAGAAAAATGTCAACGAGTGGTGGCTCACTATCTTACTAAACTACTTTAAATGTTGTATGACGTTTCCACACATGATAGTAAAATCAATAATCAGGCAATAATTTCCACCGTTTTGAAAAAGGATAAAACAATGTCTAAAGTAGAATTAATTCAATGCGAGAACATGATATTTTTCTTCATTCTAAAAGTAAATCGCAGGTTACAGGATTTTCTCTTCGATATTTTTTGAGCACCTAGTTATTCGGAACAATTTAAGAGGACCACGAATCTATTAACATAGTTTTTCTAGTGAGCCTTTTTGAGAACACTTAGAAAAATAAGATCTGTGGACTTAAAAATCAAGTTAAGGAGAACTGATGGAAATAAGTGCTTAGGTCCCTCTGGAAAATACAAAATTTAAAATGAGAACAAATGATTATATGACATCTTGTTTACTCAAGCGAAAAATTTTATCGATATTTTGTAACTGTTCCATCAAGACTACTTTATTCCAACAAGAATGATTTCATGTTCCACATTCACTCCACTTCGGTATGCACCAATTTAAATATAGTTTTCTCACGAGACGGAGAAATAGTAACCAGTTTCAATAACTTTATTTTACTCATCTCTCCTTTGTACCGATCAAAAGCATATTTAAAGAAAAAATGTGAAAACTACTTCAAAGAATGATCACGGGAGACCATCAGTGTTTCAGAAACATACCTGAAAAGATGCTCTATTAAATACTTCAGAGTGTTGTAGTGAGCCGGCGGAAGCATGGATAAAGCTGCTTTAGTTTGATTTATTTGCTCATTCACATTCGAAGAAACTATGCAAAAGATAAATGTAGATGTTAAGAGTACTGATAAATTAAGAATCAAAATAAACGTACACAGCATCAATCTTACTAATTGCTTTCAAGAGGGCAGGATGAGCATCATACGTAATGAGAGGGATTGGTAGCAAACGAAAATATAACTTTAAAATACTGGCAATCACGTTAATGTTATCGAAATCGTTGGGACCAAGTTCGGCTCTATCACCATCTGTGTGGAATGTATATAAATAAGAAGATATTTGAATATAATTATCAAGAATGACATTTAAGTAAGAGATAAAATCAAACGATTTTGTACCTTTTTCAAAAGCCATTCTTAAATTATCCATTTCTTCCTGATAACCGGATACTCTATACAATCCTTCTGCATCAAGACCTCGAGTTTCAATTTCTTTGATGCATTTGTCAACCACAAAAGGTCGGGTACTTTTATGCGCCTTAACTAAGGTTGTTAAATCTATTCCAAATACGCCTCTCAGTTGTTTCAGATCAGGACAACAGTCAGCAGGTAGTTTCTCCGAACATCGATAGTGAGCACTGAAGCCACAATCTTAAAGAACAAAACAAAATAAGATAAATTACAGAGTAAACAAACGTTCAACTAATTGTACGCACTGGTGGATCCATTAGGAAGATAACAAAGTATATTTTCATTTCCCAAAATTCTGGCACACACAAAATTTCGAGAAAAAAAGGGAAGAAGTGAAAAATAAAAAATTTTAAGTGATTTTTGTCCATTTTTCGGAACAGTATTTACCTCAATTCTGATAAATTTTGCTTCAAGGATGAGGAAAAATATCAAAAAACAACTTTTCATTTATTTTGTCCAGAATTTTGGGTCAGAACATACCAAAATTTTCTCATCAATAGAGTTTATTCGGATCCACTCATGACACACGTGAATTCCTGACAAAACATGAACAAATACCTTCACATTTAACTCCCTGCGCAATAAAACCCCAAAGGAAATTTCCACAGAACTCGCACCAATAAAATCCTTTGAATGTATGCGGTTTGAAGGCATGGGGTTTATCATAGTTGACAACGATATCTGGCAAATATTCTTCAACGGGTTTTGTTTTATTGATCGTTTTTCGTTTCATTCTATTTAATGTTACATATGGACTTTTCTCGTAGGATGAAACATCGTGCATTAATTGAATATAGGAGCCCGCTTTACTTTCCAAATAGATCGTAATAACACCATCAGCCATAAGATCTTCGACAGTGTTATACCGTTTGTTTCTATGCACGTAATGTTGGCCATCATAATATAATTTGTAATGTTTAACGTGATTGAAAATTCTGCAACGGAGTACATAACGAAATGAATTTACAGACAAAAGAATATTAATTAATATTATGAATTTGTGATGCATTACTTCAACGACAAGGTATAAAAATTATCGGAATTGGGGCTCAGTCGGATCAAATAATCTCCTTCATTCTTAAGTAAATGGGCAGCTTTTTTGTGACTGATTGCTCCATGATATTCACGACCATAGTAAGGAGGGCAACCTTCGATAACACCATCACATAAAATAGCATTGCACTTAGGCGCCTCTTGTTGTAGTTTGAATACTGCGGGCGATAAACGTAAATATTAAAGAACGTAGTTACAGCAAAAAATAAAAAAAAATAATCGAAGCAACAAGGTCTTACAATCTGGTTTCCACATAGGTTCTGCATATTCGGTTTTTTCAACATCTTCAACACGAATTGTGCACTCTGAGAAAAAAAACAGACAATAAATATTAATTATGGTACTGTTCTACTTTAGTTGTCCTCCTTCAATTTATACGAAACTTAGTGAAATTAAACATCGGAAACAATCGGTAAATGAATAACGAAAGTTTAAAGTTCACTAATGTCATAATTATAATACGATATCGATATTTCGATGTTACTATCGATGTTATTGAATTACAATCGATACGGGCAACTAAAGTAAAACGTACCCATTTTTTACCATATTTACATCAAATATGTGAATATCAAATTCCATTTACGTTCGTTGCATAGGCTGTGGAATCTTTCGGGCAGATGCGGGGGCCTTGGCCAAGGCTCCCCGCATCGTCCAATAGATCCCTCCACTGGTACGATGCCTTGTTACCTACATACCACCCAATTCGAGGGGGAAACAGTTAAAATAAAATATTATAATAGCAAACTGTGTATTATGCTACAGAATAATGTAAATATGTTTACCGATATTTCCTTTTAAAATATCAATGGTAATTCAATAACATTGATAGAAACATCGAAATATCGATATCATCGTATTATCATTTGAGATAGGTACTATTCTACCCAAAGCCCCTGTTTTCCGGGCTCTCCTGTATATGACATTAGTGAACTTTAAACTTTCATTATTCATTTACTAATTGTTTCCGACGTTTAATATTTATAATATAACATCGTCTACCATAGAACTTCATTTTCACCAAGTTTCGTAAAAATTGAAGGAAGGCAACTAAAGTAGAATTTTACTTTAATGAGTTCAACAAAACTAAAAAATGAGTATATTACCGTGTGAATGGTGAAAGTTGTATTGATCATTCATACTCTCGAATCCTGAGTACAGTTCATCTCACTTTCATGACGTACAAATCACAAATAGCAATAAAACAGGGCGGAACTGAAATGAAGGACTGAAATCGTCTCGCGTCCTAAAACTTTTGCGGAAAACTACGAAATTATCAAATACTGAAGAGCACACAATGAAAAAGTCATAATGAAACGGTAAACTTCAAAAATGAAACTGTCCTAATTTTTTTTTTTTAAATCTGAACAAACTGTCAACTGTGGTCGAGAGCGAGAAATCGGGTAATGGTAAATAATTACAATCAGCAAGTTGCAAGGGAACGGTTGCAGCTGTTGCAGACTTTAGGTTGCAGATGCAGATACAGCATTGCTATCCTGAACGACGGAAGTCGTACACGATTCGACGATGATGTCAAACACTATCATCATCTCCATGATGTCACAGACCACATCAATGACGTCAAGAAGACGTTTTGAAATTTACTCGGAGCGAGAATCACATCGAAAATTGAGAAACTACCCGTTTGGAAATTCACCTCTGACTCCGCCCATAAAAATGGTTGACGGTGGTTTTGTTAGATGTCAGTAGTTGGTACTACTGAATTAAGATTTCCTACAGTTAAGTTCTCGTCGTTTTTATCTGTGTCTTTCTATCACTTTCTGTTTTCTGGTTAAGAGGTGACGCACATTCAATTGTTGTACTTAATATGGCGAATATATATTAATTATGTTTAATTCTTATTTCAATAAATTAAGTTTAATTTCTCACATTTTTCAAGTTTATTTTATGATTTAATCAAGTAAAACTGTATTTAAACCGAACTCAGTTGTTCGTAATTGGTGTTGGTTTCAAATATTGTTGAGATTGTTAAAAATGGCTATTAATAACAATGAGGATCTTTCATTTGAGAGATTAATTTTCTAGTTCAATGAAAAACAAACGTTGTTCTCGTCACAAAGGTTTAATGCCCAATAAACATATAACACGGCCATGATGTCAAAGTAGATAGATAAAGCCTGGGTAGAATACCACAGGTGAAACGAATAACCACAGATACGAAAGAATGAATCGAATTACATTTACCGTTCATCACTCGTAGGTAGCGCTAATGTATGAGCGTAGTGAAGAGGTGACTGAACAACACCCCCCTACAGCTCTTTACGTAGAGAATACATTTATTTCTAAATTATGACGTTGTTTAAATTTACAAAGAAATAAAAATTCGATACAGCCTAAAAATTTTAAAATTGACTAGACATTTAAATACAAAAATAATTACGTTACAAATATATCACAGTTATGTTACCAGAAAATGAAATTATGTCTATAGTTTCAGTTAGACAACAAAACAAACTAATATTAAAACATTTTATCACAGTTGTGTTACCATTAGTCACAAAAATTTTCAATTAACGAGCAATATAAAATTTAAAAATAAATACATGTTACAAAAATAGCAACTTTGATTAATTAAAAAATAAAAAATAAGGCAAAACCAATTCAAAAAACGTTTGAATCGTCGAAGTAACACATATATTACAGGCAATCGGAGACCCACTAGAATACATTAAATATCGATCTCAAACGACAATTAGAGAACTGTCACCATTGACGCTTCCAAACTCCGAATACGTTGATTCCCCTGCAGCGAGGGGTACACAAATCATCCCTAACCTGTCAAGGGGCCAAATGGGCGTAGACAAAGCTGCCATCAGCGGCGAACAGTATCTTTTTAATTTAAATGACAACATTAGGGAGAGTCAAACATATCGGGAACAAGGAGCAGTTTCGAGGCGGCTTCAAGATGCTTCCTTCTGTCTAACGCTTTTGTTAGAATATCTTTGAACGCATTCGACTCAACCTCTGAATATTTTTGAGGCACACAGTCCTCTAAAAATCTTAAGTCTGTGTTTTTCTCTACCCTGCATGCAGCTATCACAGGAATATTCGCACTAAACCACTCCTCAGACGGCTCAGGTAATTTTTCTATTTTATTTTGTTCTATGTCTTTTATATTTTTATTTTCGTCGAACCTAATATCACAACTTATTGACACTTTTTCTGTATCAGGATTAATTGTGAAGTATCCTGTATTTGTATAACCAAGAAGCAGATTTTTTTCGCACCTCTGCATAAATTTTGGGTCCACTCGCGTTTCGCCTTTCTTTTTGGCGCGCACAGCAGATTGGTTACGCACTTCTATCGGAATGTGCTTGTAAGCCAAAGCCCCAAAAGTTTTTAAATTTTTTAAATCCGGTTTACGACCAAAAAACATCTCATGTGGAGTCTTATTATCTGGATTGCTCCTGCATGGTGTTCTATTACTCAAATAGCAAGATGTGGTTGCCGCAAATGACCAATATCGCATCGAGAGCTGCGAGTCGAACAACAATGCACGCGTCTTTTCGCTGATCACGCGATTTTGCCGCTCAGCAAGCCCGTTCAGCTCAGGTGAATATGGCACTACCAAATCAAGCTCAACACCATGCTCATCGCAAAAATCTCTCATTTTACGATCTGTATACTCACGAGCATTGTCACATCTCAACACTGCGATAGGTGACTCAGGGTATTTATTTTTATTTCTTATAAAAAATTTTTTGAATTCTTCATTTGCCATGCTCTTTTTTTCAATTGGCACAATGATAGTGAAATGGGAAAAATTGTCAATAAACGTTATGATATATCTTTCACCCCTAAATGATTCAACAAATGGTCCCATAATGTCAGTAGATACGATTTCCAGCTTCCTACTGGGTTTTAGACGAATTCCGTGATGGCCTAATCTGTAGGATTTAGCCGACAGACAAATTTCACAATTTCTGAAATCATCGTCTTTAAATACCAAATTTGGAAAACCAGCTGAGCTTTCTCTCAAGTAATTCAAATATTTCGCATTTACATGACCTAATCTACGGTGCCACAATTGTTTCATTTGGGTTGTTTTTGACAACTTCACCTGGGAAGTCTGAGATGCCTGACTTGAGCTAACAACCTGCTTACTCTCGTCGATCTCTTCTCTTTTTTTATCTTGTTCCGTATTTTCATTTTGTTTTTCATTTTCTTTTATGTTTTCAATCTGTGGTCCCGGGCGCACGTCGACTCGAGTATCTATATCGCACTCTGGCAAAACTTCCAATTCGACCTCAAAGTCGCTCCAATTCGTCTGTTGACTTTCAAGCTCTCTATTTTCATCTTCCTCATCAGCAAACATAGCTCCACATTCACCTTTTTGTATCACTTCCATCCTCTCAAAATCTAAAACCAGTCCACTGCCATTACTGTACGCCGTAGCTAATTTTTGTTTAGTCTGCCTAACGTAGATATGCGCCTTTTTTCCTGACATAACAACTTTGAACACACCTTTTCGTGTCAAACGTGTTGTTGAAAACAGATTATGTTCTAACTCTTCAGAATAATATACATCTTCCAAGTTAATAATCTCCTGTTGACGCCTATTATTTTCCAACATTACGGCAAGCTGACCTTTATGAGTAGCGTAAAATACAGCATCTTTTTTGGCTGACACAAGTTTCAACGGAGGATTAAGTTTTTGAACATCATACATATTTTCAAGGGAATTTACAAGAAACTGCTGAGTACCGGAATCGAGCAAGAATTTCTCAGTTAATTGAATATAAGGCCTTTCCTCCTCAAACGAACTATTCAAAGAGGAATTACCAGACGAACCAGCAGAATCAGAATCGCTGTCCACTGTTTGGACCATCGCCGCATAATTGATTTTTTCTTTTTCCACTTTTTTTGTGGATTTTTGGTCATTTTTATTTATTTGTGGTTTAGCAGACGGACATTGACTAACATAATGGCCAATACCGCCACAATTAAAACATTTTATTACTTTTTTGCTTTGTTTAGGTTCTGTTTTGCTTTCATTTTCTTTTTTTCTTTCAAAATTTTGTTTAAATCCCGAATCACTAGACCCATATCTTTTTTCCTTATCTTGGTTATTACCCCGATTGTAATTATCAAAACGTTTATTAAATTTATTAAAATTATTTCCATTTTGGAAATTATTGGAATTCACATTCCTTTTTTCTTTTTGCTCACTATAGAGCTTATTGTTTCGATCAATCAATAACCGGTGCAAAACCTCGATAGTTCTTTTTTCCAATGGAAAACTACGAAATTCTAATAACGAAATTTCATAATCCGAAGGCATGGCCATACACAAGTGTTCAGTCTCGTCAGCTTCAGAAAGAATACTTCCAGAATCGCGTAACTCGCGAACTGTCTTCGAAAATAAATCAAGAAATGACCGCATATTCCCCCCTGAGCGAAATCTCATCTCATAGAATCGTCTTTTTGCATTGATATTGTCAATGGGCGTAGTGCCACGATATCTAGAGTCTAATTTTGCAAAAATATCGCCAACGGAAACGGCATCCCTTATTTTCTCAATAATATCAAAACTCATACGATCAAAAACAATCGCTTTCGCTTTTTCCTGTTTTTTAATGTATTCCTTCTGCTCCGACGTTCTTTTTTCTGATTCCACCTTGTATACCGCTAATTCAGTCTTTTTATCATCTAAAATTTCAGCAAAACCTTCACCTCGCAAAAAACACATCACCGTCAGTCTCCAGGCCTCATAATTTTGCCCTTTGAACTTGTTTTTCGGTGTTTCATTTGACATTTTCAATTTTTAATTTCAGAAAAGCGAAACAAAATTCAGCAATCAGAAAACCAATCCTCAGAAACTGTCCTCTGATGCCAATGGATCAAGTACTTCTAAATGTATCTCTCAACGATCTCCTGAATTCAAAATTCAAAAATCAAATTTCAAATTCTCTATTGATAATTGCCAAGTTCAGTGCAACAAATCCAAAAATGATCAAAACGAGCAGGGATCACAAAATTATTATCTAAATAGCTCATAAGATCGCAGAAACAATTTTCAATATGATCAATAATCATTAAATAAACGATCAATACCGTTTTCAAATCAAAATTTCAACTTTAAATTTAAAATCCCAAAATGCAAAATTCTATCAGAGCCCAATGACTCGATCTAACTGAATTACAACCCACAATCCAAAATATTCATTCACAAAATGAAATATATGCAAACAAATACATGAACTATTAGTGGAAATGCATAATGTGCGAGAATATTATTGATTCAAATTAAAACTGTTACAAAATTACTTGTTTTCAAGTTCAAACTAGATACCGGATTTAGCAGCTTTTCTTGTCTTTACTTGCTGGTAACGGTTTCAGATTTGAATTTTTCAGCAACAAACTGATGATTTCGAACTGCGAAATTTTAAAGGTTTTTACCTCGGAGGTTTTCGATACCCTTTCTGCGATCCAAATTCATCTGCCAACGTAACCCGATGACCAAATTTGGACTCCTGCAGCTTCACAATCTTTCGTTTTTCAGCTTCGATGATCAGAATCAGCGGACACAAGGACGGCCAAATCCAACCAAACGACAAAAAACGGATGGGAAATGATTAATTATATGAAGTAATGAACATAATAAAACATGATACTTTGCTGTTTGATGAATTTTCTACGTTTCAGCTACCGCCATATTGATTCTTCCAGCAATGATTTGGCAAAAAATTGAATGAACTGGATGTGTGAACAATCACTTTCAGCGGATATGTCGGCCGAAATTCACATTGATTTCCCCAATTTGGCGAACGAATTACATCCCACGAACAGCAAAATGAAACGAATCATACAG
Source organism: Ericerus pela (assembly GCA_011428145.1). Lineage (NCBI taxonomy): Eukaryota > Metazoa > Arthropoda > Insecta > Hemiptera > Coccidae > Ericerus > Ericerus pela. Next base: position 2,135,257 of record WOFM01000354.1, read on the forward strand.
AAAAACGAAATTATTAATTACTTACAACATTCTAAATTTTTTGATTCCAATCACTTGAATGAAATACTACGAACGAAAAAACGAATTAATCACTGAAAAAACTTTCCCAAATGCTCTGCTATCATGTTGAGATTGTTAAAAATGGCTATTAATAACAATGAGGATCTTTCATTTGAGAGATTAATTTTCTAGTTCAATGAAAAACAAACGTTGTTCTCATCACAAAGGTTTAATGCCCAATAAACATATAACACGGCCATGATGTCAAAGTAGATAGATAAAGCCTGGGTAGAATACCACAGGTGAAACGAATAACCACAGATACGAAAGAATGAATCGAATTACATTTACCGTTCATCACTCGTAGGTAGCGCTAATGTATGAGCGTAGTGAAGAGGTGACTGAACAACAAATATAAAGGGTTTTGCACTCACTTCGTTCAAAAATTAACCTCCGTTGATGGGGGTGTGGACAACCATTACTCTGGTCCAGAGACAGTTCACATTAGCTCTGTTTGATAGGACTACTCCAACTTACACCAACCTACACTGGGAGGGCTATTCCACAAATATAGGAATGTTAAATGAATTTGTTGGAGATTATTTGAAGATCGAATTAAAAAAATGCAAGAAACAAAAATGAACTGTCACAAGTGTATATTGATAAGGTACAAAAGTTAGCAGAAGACTAGAAGTTTGATTTAACAGATTATTCCCCAGCCAGGAATCAGTGTTGCCACATGGCAACACACAAGATTGTATTAAATATTTTCCTACAGTTTAGGTAATGTTGTGAATACATAAAGTTATATTGTGAGGTTGTGTGGGAATCGTATCCCAACACCCCCTGCGATTCCACACCACCGAATGTGTTTATTTTATATAAAAAAATTAAAAGATGGTAAACATATAGGTGAATCACAAAGAAAAAATAAAAAATGAAGCATATAGTGTTATATAACAAAACGTTATTGGTAAGTAACAATTAGATATATAATGATCGTCAATTTAAACAGTTCATAAATAAATATAAAAAATAAAATATCAATTGTGAGGTAGATTAGTAATGTGTACACATAGGTAATTTCAATTTATTATGGTATAGGTATTTATTTATTAAAAAATATAATATATAATATAAAGTTGGTTATCCATCAATATTGGTATTCTTACATTGATATGGTCGGAGAGAATCTAAATATGTTCATCTTAAAAATTAAAAAAAAATATATATATCAAATTATTATTCGTGTGGGAAGAGGATTGAGTATAAGGATATAGACTATTGTTGGAATCAATGGAAAGATAAAGGGATACTGGATACCAATAAGAGAGGCAGAGCAGCTACGGGGAACCTAATAAAACTTAAAAATAATGGTGTGTAACGACATTTTGAACCACACGGTTTACGACAGATGTTAGAAGACCGGCATCCGTCCGCAGTTCAATACCAAACCATCAGTTATTTTGAAGGGTTATGTGAGAAAATACGAACTGCCAACGGATCGAACTACACGAAAAGCAACGACAAAACCTACACTGATGAAAAGATTGAACGACGACTAGAAACACACATTACGAACACATAAATAAAAAGACTAAATATTCACTATTTCACGAATTTTATTCCACATAATATTAGCGGACATGTTGATGTTACGAAGGTTGATGAGCGACGAGAAGGCATACAAAATATATAATCACAGTTGAGTTACAAACACAAATATCACAGATTAATAATAACAAATAAAAACAGTGTTGCCACAACATGTGATGTGCGAGAATAATAAGTCAACGTATAAAATAATTTGCTATTATTCTCACAGGTTAAAATAAAATAAAAATTATCCAAAAAGTTGACTTAAGCGGAGTATCTCAGAAATTAAAATTTCATGTGCTTTCCGATCAAGGGATTTCGTAAGAACGTCCGCCGATTGATCGGATGTACAAATATCATTGAATGTAATGATTTTTTGTTGAAAAGCCTCCAACAAGGCATAACACTCAATCACGAGATACCTGGATCACTTCTGGCTGCCCCCGATTCAATCGGTGAGGCTGAGATATTATCCTCAAACACCTGCACGGGTTTGGTTACAGAAAAAATGCTCTCCACTAATCTCCAGACTACAGTGATATCATCAAGTGCATCATGCAATGCAGTAAGTTCAGCTGCAGTAGACGAGTCTGCAACTGTCCTTTGCCAATGAATGGCCCAGTTCAGTAAGTCAACGCAAAAGAAAATCATATAACCGGAAATGGAGTGCCCTCTCTCCAAATTTTTTATATCTATGGTTGCGTCTTTGACATCAGGGGCATATGATGTGTCGACAAAAGCTTCTATTTGTGTTTTGTCCGAATGAAATACCAAGGCATAGTCCCGAGTGGACTTTAAGTACCTGATAATTCTCCGAACGTCATCTCTCTCATCTCTCCTTAACAAAATATGGCAGACCAATATTAGCTCCGATAAAATTCTTTAATTATTGGTGATAATGAAAATTGAAAAATGATTCTTAAAACTTGATTTGATAACCTGTTAAAAATATACATTTTTGCTGTCATTTCTTCTTAGATTTCCATATTTTATCAGTTTTTGGGTCAAATCCATTCATTTTCCATCCAGACATTAGTAAATATGAAATATTCAGTATTTGTACGGACAAATCTGTATGTCTGGCAGCATTGCTAGTTTTACTTGAATATTTGTGGAATACTCCTATTAGTGTAGGTTAGTGTAAGTTAGTGTAATCCTATCAAACAGAGCTATTGTCAGCCTGGTTGATGAAATTGGTTGTCAGATTTAAATTTTGGAAAAATCAATTTCTTATAACATGGGGTATTGTTCATTTACACATATTATACACAACACAATTCAATTTTGCCCATTAAATACTTGAAAATTTTATTTAATAAGATAGTAGCAAGTTTTTAAATGTTTAATTAGTTGTGACAGTGAATTTTATTATAAGTTATTAAGATGTATGATCGTTTAAAAATTATAATGACTGCCATTGTGCGAAGTACTGTACAATTTTATAGACTTCCTTCTATCATCATCTGAAGCAAGTAAAAGTATTATAATTAGTTGTAGATTATAATACTGTGTTATTTCTTAATGAAGAAGAGTTTGTGTATTTCTAAAAGATGAAGATTCATTGAATGAGAAGCATCTATGGAGATGAAGAAAGAGGAGACAAACTGCTGCCCAGATATCACAAATACGATCATTTGTGGAGTATATTGTACCTAGATTTACTGACACTGAATTTTAATCTCATTTCTGATTATCAGTAAATTAAAGAAATTTTCAACAAAATTGGCCAGAAAACAGATGTTGGTTGCCTAAGTACATGTCCAAGGAAGCAGTTACTGGTGGTACTTGTGAAATCAAATACCTATTTTTAGATTTTTATTTTCTAGTACCCACTGAAGTGAATGTTTTTTTCATGACAGATTTGTTACAAGTCAATTTGATTTATCAAAAGGGATATTACATGCCTGTTTCTTGCGTGTCTTGCATGCTCTCAACTGTTTGGCTCCAACCTTGATTTTGTGGCCAAATTCTGAGAAGAGAAAGATCATTTTGCAAAAATTCAAACATATGGGTGGTTTCAAAGGCAATATGATAGCTGTGGATGGAAGATGTGACAAATTATTGAACATACATTTGCTTTATTTTTTGGTAGATTTTGTCATTTTAAAGATCTCAATATGTCTCGCACAGACCTCATACCAGCTTCTATTATAGCTGCATGTGTTCTGCATGATATTTGCTTAACCAATTCTTCTGATACATTAGCTCTGTTTGATAGGACTACACCAACTTACACCAACCTACACTGGGAGGGCAATTCCACAAATGCAGGAATGTTATTTGACTTGGCGCCAAGTTTTACTTGAATATTTGTGAAATATCCCTGTAATGATAATTTCGTATCATTCATAATATTTCTCTCTTCAATATATATTTCACATATATATCAATCACCTAAAACAATTCGTATTATAATGACGTCATGTAAACAAGTCATTACTTGCCTTTACTGACTCATTTGTTCCATATATTATGTTTATAAACAAACATAAATACACTTTTCATAACAACTCTTTTCTATGAAACCATTTTGCAGATATTGCAAATACCCAAAATCACCATTTATGTCATTTCCTTAAACTCCTATTGGACAATATCTAAACTTGTATTGTCATAATTCTCCAATCATATTACTACCATTTCCACTCTCCAAGAAATCGCCATATTCTCCTCCCAAAACATCTTATTATAAAAACTCATGTAACCATGTACATTTTGTCTAATTTGTCTAATCTAATCTATCTCTCTCATCTTTACCTTTTATGTTAAACTTACGTAACTTACAAGTTAACTGTTTTATATTGTGTATAATATAACCTTTTCAAACTACGAGTACTTAAATTACTTTTGTAACCAGTATTCTCGTTACAAAATATTGGCGCCCGAACATAAAAAATCCTGTGTTTTGTTTTTTCAAAAAAAAGTCTAAAAAAGTGTGAAATTTTATAAAAATTTTTATTAAAAAATTTACAAAAAGTGTAAAAAAATTTTTGGCGCATTTAAAGTGCAGAACGGAAATAAAAAATATTTTTTCGAAAGAAAATTAAAAACTCCGGAACCATCAAAAATTTTGCTGTCCAAGGAAACCATTCCAGGTACTATCGTGCAGTTACCAACCATGTGCAGAATCCAAAATTCCTGTGGAAACAAAAGAAACAACAAAATCCTGTAAGTGTACAAAAATTAAACCCATGCACAACGAAGATTGGGATACTCAAGTAACTCCAAACGCACCTTCATTCAAAGCTAACCACTGGATTACATCCTTAACAAACAAAGATTTAAAAAATCTATGGTCAAACATAAATCCTCAACCCTTTCCTTCAGAAAACTCTAGACCAGAAATCCAATTAGCTATCAGTCTCTATATCCAATCCCATCCAGATCCCATAATTAACACTCTCCTTAAAAAAGATAACGTAAAAGATTTGATATCACCTTTAAAAATTAATCGTGAAGCTAAAAATAAAGCCATAAAATTAATATCAAATACCTGTGATAAAAACAAAACAAGTGAATCTAAAACAGAACCTGAAGAAGAAACAATAGAGATTAGTTCACAAGAATCTCTAATAGATTTAATATCACCTCCAAAAGATATAAACAAATCATTTAGAATACCCGAAAAAATAAAAATGGTTAACGAAACAAATTCTAATATCAGACCCTCAACATTTTCGAACACATCTTCAGAAAATATAAAAACATTCCTAAAGCAATTCGAAAATGAATGCGAAGCTTTTGGATGGACAGATGATGCAATAAAAATGAAAAAAATAAAAATTGCATTTACTGGAAACGCACAAATAATTTTTAACGAATTAATTTCAGACGATGATACGTTAATAAATTGGAAAATTTTAAAACCAAAATTAGAAGAAATTTTCAGGAAAACAAAACCTCAATTAAGAGAAAGGTTATGTAAACGTCTATATAGAGGAGACGATGATTTTGTAGATTTTGTAATATTTGTGTCCAATACCCTAAAAGAAATAGAACCAGACATCACAGAAGAAAGGATAATAGATCACATCTACAGATCTATAGGAGAAAAAGAAAGAGAACACATAGTCAAAGCAAAACCTAAAACCCTACAAGCATTACACATAGCTTTCGACGATTATTTATACTGCAAGGATAAAACAAGAATCCCTGTAGATCCTATTTATGCTTTAGAATTAGAAAAAGTAAAAAAACAATTAGAAACATACAGAATAGCGATGGAAGAAGCAAATAATGAACTACAAAAAATAAAAACATCTTCGAAAAAACAAATTAATACTGTAAAAAAGAAAGATGATGATGAAGATAATGAAGAAGAAGAAGAAAAATCCGAAGAAAAAGAAAAACCTAATATAATTGCCGAAATCAAGAAATTAACAGCAGCAATTATGACCCAAAAAAATAATTCCAATAATTCCAATCCATCACAAAAATTTAATAATCAAGGAAACAATTTCCGAGGAAACTTCAGAGGAAGAAGTAGAGGAAAAGGATATTATAATGGAAATAATTATAATAATTATAATAATAATTATCCCTCCCAACCTCCAAACCCAAATCAAAATTTTCCAAATCAAAACAATAGATTTCAAAGAGGATACTATCGTAATAATTACAATAATTACCCTCAATATCAAAATTACAACACTCAAATTCCTATGATGTACGTACCAGTCCAGAATACTCAAGGTACGACACAAAACCAGAATGTTATTCAAAACCCACAGAATAACATCCCAGCGATTACTTACCCACAACAGAGCACTACCGTCTCAAAAAACGAGTAGATGCCCCGGCAACGAACCAACATCATGTTGTACGGGAAGCAGGTGAATCACCACCTAAATTAATTGACAAATCGGAGATGTCAAGAAAAAGTATGAAAATACCTAAAAAACCGAACATTACAATTATAGCACCAAGTGGAAAATACGAAATCCAATGTCGTTTGTACCTACCGTGCAATGTACTAGGTATTGATACCTATGGTCTTATTGACTGTGGAGCAGAATCTACACTCATACATCAAAAACTTGTAAAAAATGTGATGTTAGAACCTACTTACGATACATTATATGCAGCAAATGAAATTCAACTCAAAATAAAAGGAATTTCAACAATTCCAATTATCTTTAAAGGACGTTCATTTCCGATCAAAGCATATATCGTAGAGGATCTAATCGAAAACATTATTATAGGTTACGATTTCCTAGAGAAATATAGGACAATCATAGATTTCTCTAATGGAAAATTTTCAATTCCATGTGAAGATAGAACCATATCAATATCAATTCCAAAAAAATCATCAATTAACAGACCAGAAGAAGAACAAGTAACATTAATACGTGCCAATACAGATTATATTATAAATCCTTACGAGACGATATATCTACAAACTTTACCTCCATTTACAGAAATTTTAACAAATGAAAAATTTATTAATAAAACAAAGTTAATAATTAAAAATGAGGAAGTTTTAAAAGTATATAATCCTACGTCTAACACAAAAAGGATACGTAAAAATCAAGTATTAGGAACGTTAAGATATGTAGTTAACGAAATTCCTGAAAAACAAAAAATATGTGTTACACACACAAAACTTTGTGACCCAGAAGGAATAGAAGTAAAAATTTCGAAGAACATAACTCCAGAACAAAAATCTAAAATAATAGAGAAATTACAAAAGTATATAGATATATTCACCCATTCTACAAAAAATTTATCATTAGCCAAAGTACCACCAGTACATATAAACCTAAAAGACGATAAACCTGTCGTACGAAGAAATTATAAAATGGCATATAAAGAAAGAATGGAATGGCTGAAAAAAATCGAAGAATTAGAAAAAGCAGGTGTATTAAAAAGACAACCATCTACCTATGAATCACCTATGTTCCTTAAAAGGAAACCCGATGGTTCATACAGACCACTAGTAGATTACAGAGCTATTAATGGAAAAATAAAAAAAGACAGAACTAGAGTACCTAGAATAGACTCTATATGGCCACACCTACGAAACAAAAAATATTTCTCTATCATAGATTTAAATTCAGGATACTTTCAACTACCACTTGACGAAGAATCCAAACCGATAACAGGAATCAACATCGAAGGAGTAGGTTATGTATTTAATTGCATGCCTCAAGGACTTAGCTTAAGCCCTTCAGTCTTCCAAAAAGCAATGGTAGACATATTTCATGATATCCTATGGAAAAAAGTCATAGTATACATAGATGACATTTGTGTATTCGGAGAAACTTTCGAAGAATGTTTAGAAAACACCGAAGAAATTCTGAAAAGATTAAAAAAATACAATTTTCGAGTGAAAACCAAGAAAAGTTATTTCTTAGAAAACTCGATAGAACTTTTAGGACATAAAATAGGTCATGGAAAATTAGAACCTTTAGCAAAGAACATAGAAGCTATAAAAAACATAAGACCACCAAAAACACTCAAAGAAGTAAGAAGATTTATAGGAATGTGCGGATACAACAGAAAAATGATACCACATTTCACAAAACAAATGTTACCCATCATGAAAATCCTAGAAGGAAAAGACAGTAAGTCTAACGAAAAAATAGACTGGAAAGAAGAACACCAAAAATGTTTTGATACAATGAAAAACATATTACTATCAAAACCAGTTCTCCAAATTAACAACCCAGAAGCATCAACATTTCTAGAAGTTGACGCATCCAAAGAAGCTGTAGGAGCAGTTTGTCGTCAAATAGACCCTACAACTGGAAAAAAATACACAATAGGATATTACTCAGAAAAATTAAAACAATGTCAACAACACCTATGCTCATTTGACTTAGAAATGATTGCCATAACAAAATCATGTCAACATTTCAGAGACTTCCTATTAAGAACAGACTTTATCATCTATACAGATCATCAACCTTTAACCTACCAACATAGGATGAAAACACCATCACCACGTCTAGCAAGACTCGTATCAAAATTAGGAGAATTTACGTTCGATATTAAGCATATATCAGGAAAAGAGAACGTAATGGCAGACTTTTTGTCTAGACCATTCAAAAAGGATAACAATTCCTTACGTTTCGAATCAGGACAATTTTTAATAAAACAAAAAGAAGAAGACAAAAATGTTAATGTCATAACAAGATCATCTTCTACAAAAAAAGAACCTATCAAAATTAAAATTTTGAAAAAGAAGAAAAAAGAAGAAAATCTAAAACAAAAAGAAGAAAATATTTTCAACCCAATAACAGGAAAAAATAAAGATGGAATCAAAGAAAATGAAATCCCTAAAAAAGGAGAAATAAAAACATTAGTTTACGGAAAAGATATTCCTATAGAAACCCTAGCTGATTATCAACAGTTAGATGATTACTGGGGACAAGTCTACAAATTTTTTGTCAAAGACTTTATTTTCGATAGACAACTACTAAAACAGATAGAAAGACATGCACATAAATATTATCTAGGAAAAGACGATATTATTTACAAGAAAAAATCAAAAAATAGTAATCCATATCAGGATGTACCTATTATACCTGATGCACTAACTCATAGCATTTTGAAAGAAATGCATGATGATCCCATCAACGGAGGACATTTCGGAAGACAAAAAACTTTGGAAAAAATCAAATCAAGATATTTTATGCTTAATATAGTCAAAAAAGTCAATGACTATATCAACTCATGTCACGAATGCCAAATGAACCAACGAAACCCAAAAGAAATAGGAATGATGAAACCAATTCCTATCAAGGAATTCGATCCATTTTCCCACATCGAAATAGATTTCGTAGGAAAATTTGACAACGAATACGAAAAAAGATATATAATTGTAGGAGTAGACAGATGCACAAACTTTTGCATTGTAGAACCTGTCAGACATCCTAACGCTCAAAGTGTCATCAAATTTATTAAAAAAATTATGACGACACACGGAAAACCTAAAATAATATCGTGTGACAATGGCACACATTTTAGGAACGACCTCGTACATAATTTCTGCAAAGAAAATAACATCAAAATAATACATTCATCAGCATATAGCCCACAAACACAAGGACTAGTTGAACGAACTAATGGCATAATAAAAAAATGCTTAACGAAGTATAATCCAAAAACAGAAGAAGAATGGATTGACACACTCTTCAATGTCGTGTATGCGTATAATACATCACCCATACACTACCTCAACAATGTCTCTCCATATTTCTTTCTTCACGGATATAATCCACGAACAACGATAGAAAATAAATACGCGATAACAACAACAAAGCCAATGACCAAACGTCAAAACGTTCTAGAAAATTTGCAGACTACGAAAAATAACATTGCAGAATTAAAACAAAAAGCAGCAGAAATAAATTCCCGCAACTACAACAAAAACAAAGTAGTTCGAGAATTTAAAACTAATGACCTAGTTTTAATCAGACAAAGTAAAAACGTTGCGAAGAACAAGAACAAGTTCAAAGGACCATTTAGAATAGTAAAGAAAAATTCAGATCTTAACTATACAGTACAGTATACGAACAAAAATCTACCACCGACAGAAGAAAATCTTCATGTCAGAAGATTAATTCCCTACCACCAAAGACAAGACAATACCAAAGAAGATATTATCCCTCCAGAAATTAAAATATATTCCAAACTTGAAGATATTAAAATTCAAGAGGATAAAAAATCTTACGAAAAACCTACATTAGAAGACGTATCAGAAGAAGAAAATAACGAAGATGCAAAATCTGATATAGAAAAATCTATGAAACGTAAACCAGGTAGACCTAGAAAAAACCCAATAGGCTAAAAAAAAAAATCTTTACGTTCATATCATTCCATATATATACTTTAAACCCCTGTATATATTTTATCCATATTTTCCCATGTACATATACATATTTTATCCACGTACATATTCCCATATATATTATCATTATACTCACTCCAAAATATTCTACCTTGTAAAAAATTATCCTTCCAATCCTCATACAAAACATCGAGAATATGCGAAAACCCAAAAAAACTCCAATCACGCAGAACATATCTTCAAACATTAACTCAAACCAAGGGAAACCAACAGAAAGGAACATCAATTAAATTTAAGAAAAAAGGGCATATATAAAAATTATATACGAAGAATTATAAGAATTAAATGTTAATAAAAAAGTGTGCACACATGTCAAATAAAATGAAGAAAAATGAAAATTATCAAATTGTGAATGAATAAGAAAAAATTATACTCTAAGATGTTAATTAATAATTTATAATTTTACTCACCAACTATTCTCGTTGAAGTTCGAAATTTAAACATTCTTATACGGACGACGACCTCCACGTCTGGCCATCGAGGACTTAGACGGACGTATAGGAATAAAAGTTCTTCCCCGATGCTCAGAGTCTTCTCTCGAAGCATTTCGATCTCTTCCGGAAAATACGTAAGGTAGAGATGGAATAGGAACAGGAGTAGCCCTCCTTGTCAGAACATTTCCAGGAGAAACCCTCCTTGATTTATCATCCTGGATTCGCTTTCTTAAATTTTCGACCCGTTTAGCGAATTCTTCATCCTTCTCCCTGCTAATTTCTTCAGTGTCGGAAGTCGAATTTATTTCAGGAGTGGTGGCACGATTCAGAGATTTGTTTGCGCAAGCAACAATCTTAACGATGCTAGCATTTGTCAAATGTTGTTCAGTACGCATTGCCTCACCACACGTATTCAGCGTATCAACACGAGTTAGCTGAACTTGAGGATTGTCCCTCACAGAAGAAGAAATTCCATTTGCCGAAAACACCTTCGGACTAGCCGAAAGTATTTTGTCGCTAGGATCCTTCTTCATAGTAGAGACATCCACCTGAATAGACTTATTATCCTTCTCACGTCTAGTGATAGGAACATAGTCTACATCCCTATAGCGTAGAGCATTTAATTCCTCCTTTAATTGTGTAGCCCCTGTGAACACATAAGGATATCTGGTATCCACATGTGGTATAACTACCCGCTCACGTATTTTGGCAAGACCAATCATATACCCAGGTCGCAATATTCGTTTGAATATTACGAAGTTGGAAGCAGGTGTTATCTCCACTGTAGATCCCCATTTTTCCCTAATGTACTCACGCAACCGATGGAGATTCCCATCTCGAGTCATGTGAATAACATCCACATGTCGTAGATGTAGGAACCGACACTCCACGATTTCGTTAGTCTCATGCTGTATCATCAGCAACGAAGCTAACACCCCTGTCAAAAAAGACAGAGGAACAGCACACTCAGGAGTTAGCTCCTCTGCTTTGGATAAAGCAAAAGAGCAACCAATTTTTAACTCTACCCCATTAGGAATGTATGGAGCAAGCGACGACAACAAACCACAGACAAATACCACAGCCTCATCGCACACCGTAAGATCGCAGAGATGCATCCATCTGATTGAACGAAAGTTCACATGATCAGTATGACCCCACCTTGTCATCTGGCTCTCTTGCCATGAAGGTTGGTCAGGATGAGTGACGTAATTCACCATCGTCCAAACCTGTCTGTGTATTACAGATAAGGCTCGACGATAGCAACGACACCCTATCCAAGCTGATATCAGATCGAGCGTTACGTCATCAAACGTAATAGTCTCATCAGCAAGTGCAACACCACCTCTAGGAAAAATACGACTATCCAAAACACTTCTAGCACCCCTCATCTCGACAAGGTCTTGAACCTTTTCGTCGAATGATTTCTCAGGATATCTACATTCAGTTCTAGATAGCATTTTTCCTCTCGAGTCCAAACGCAATTTCTTTAACCCCTTTTGGATTGACTCCATTTTCCGAATATGATCGTAACGACTTACCACGTCTGTAAACTGTATCTCAGGTTTACAAAACCCAACAGGTTTCATAAACAAAAAGCAAACTACGCACAAAAAATCGAAAACGGAAAAAATTTTTTATCAAAAAATTCCCGATCGCAACACGAGAAAATAAAAATTGCAAAAAAATAAAAAATTATTTTGCTTTAAGTTTTCTGTTCGAAAAAAGATTCGACGATCTCGCGAATATATTTCTATCCGGAAAAACACGAAAATAATATTCGTTGAACTCTCGAAACACACGAACAAGAACACACCGATAAAGCACACGAAAAATACGAAAAATTATTTCGACTAGAACACGAAATAAAAGCTGAAGACGAACTGAATTGTTAACTCAATTCCACATCATTAAATATCCATACGATATTCCCCTTTTCACAATTAGATCACATACGATCAAATTAGTGACATCACCCTAAATCAGCAATACGTGACTTTTCAAAATTTTGATATAGACCATCGAACATAATTCCGATAAATTCAATTACGGTACTTTAATTTTGCAAACCGTTCACATCTTGCAATTTTTGTATGTTGCAGATACCGTTTCTTTTCGATACTTTTGACTCTTCTATCAATTCCACTATCAATCAGCATAAAAGCAAATAGACCCGTTACAACGTCTATTACCGCTTCAACAGGAGCATATTTCGAAGAATATGACCATATTCGTATATATCAACAAACCATACCAATTCTGTATACGGTACAATTGAACCTAACAGACTCAGCAGAATTCATACGAACGCATATTTATACTAAATACAAAGACAATTGCAACTGGGACGAATTAAAATGCCGTCTACACAGAATCTCAAAAAGATATACTATCTTATTCGAATCTCTCATCGAATCAAATCTCGCACTGATACAAGATTTTCACCCCAAACCAAACCATCTACGTAATAAAAGAGAAACTGTCGTAACGAAAGTCAGAGACATTTTCGGAGATCTTCTCTCCATATGCTGTAGAGTATTAACCTACAGAGATGGACAATCACTCTTAGACAACGAACATTCCCTCAAATCCCAATATGATATTCTCAAATCAGCAGTATTAGAAGATCATTCAACCCTACTTAACGTCACCGAAAATTTAAAATCCTTCACAAAAAACTTTCAGTATTTTTACGACGATTTCTTTCATGCAAAGAAATATCTAGAAAATACTATAAGTCAATTCAACGAAGAAAATTATATTATTGGTGAAGTTACCAATTACGAAAATTCAGTACGAATGTACTATAATTCCTATCTTCAACATTCCATGAAGATAAGTTACGTGCTTAATGCATGTAAAGATCACAACCTACCATCCTCAATTGTATCAACTAATACACTTCAAGAAGATCTACGTAAACTCAAACCCCTTTTGTTGAAAAACAACATGGAACTTACCATTCCCGAACACGATTTTCTCAACTATTATCATCTAGATCTTATCAATTGTCATGTTCACAATGATAATCTAGAAATTGAACTTAAAGTTCCCGTCAAACAACTTAATGCTATTTTTTCAGCATATAAATTCATTCCCCTAACCTTCAGATCTCACGATGACAATCTATGTTCATGGGATCAAGAACCTTCTATTATTATCCATAATTCAGAAGATAATTCAGTACGATATATTTCAGGAACAGATTTACATTACTGTAACCCAGAAAAACCCCTATGCTATCTCCCAGATAACAGAGGTTCAGATAAAGTTTCTTCATGTGCTAAAACCTTGTTTCTTAAAAAACCCTATGAAGAACTTATAAAATCATGTATTTTCAGATGCGAAACTAATAATAAGAAAATATTAGTCCACCAATTTTCCCAAAATAAATTTGCCATCACTAATCACAATTCACTTTCTACATATGATATAGTTTCGAATGAACTTAATATCATAAACATCGACAATAATCTTCCAGGAACCATCCTATTGACAGTACCCTGTCACATCAAAGTCTTAAATAAAGACACCAACGGATATTCAGAGGTTATCATCCCTCCAGGATTTCCTTGCCCCCTGGATATGTCCAATGATGTAACCATTGAACATCATATTCCTTTATTATGGACAAATTACGACGTAATCGTAGATTCCAACATTAGAAATACTATAGCATTACCAAGTATCAATGCTTATAACCCCAACTGGACCATGTATGTTCCACATTTCTCACCTATAACCCCAACCAACGAACTCCAACATAAACTTGATAATTTAGAAATAAAATATCATAAATTCAACGAGAACAGTTCTTTAACTTTAATCCAACTATTTGTATTAATATGGTTAAGTTTAAATACTATTATTATAATAATTTTATTATATCTATTTTTCAATTATATTAAACAACCAATACAAAGTCAACATGTAACTCAGTTACTAAATGAATTAACAAGCCCTATGAAAACAAAAGCTAAAAGCTTAGACGAAGAAACTGTTATTAAATGAAGAAAAAGAATAATGTCATATTTATATTATATATATATACATTGTCAATGAATATTTGTATTATGAGAAAAACATTTATATATCGATACAAACTTGTCATTTCTAAAACTTGGAAATTCAATGTATTTTATGTTATTTACGAAAATTGTATGAATTTTATATATTTGTATATTTACTATGTTCCATATTCCCATATCCTTCCATTTTACTTTCATTTCATTCAAATTCATGTTTTACTTAAAACAATGAATTTCAAAATACCCAGCATTATTATGTAATGATAATTTCGTATCATTCATAATATTTCTCTCTTCAATATATATTTCACATATATCAATCACCTAAAACAATTCGTATTATAATGACGTCATGTAAACAAGTCATTACTTGCCTTTACTGACTCATTTGTTCCATATATTATGTTTATAAACAAACATAAATACACTTTTCATAACAACTCTTTTCTATGAAACCATTTTGCAGATATTGCAAATACCCAAAATCACCATTTATGTCATTTCCTTAAACTCCTATTGGACAATATCTAAACTTGTATTGTCATAATTCTCCAATCATATTACTACCATTTCCACTCTCCAAGAAATCGCCATATTCTCCTCCCAAAACATCTTATTATAAAAACTCATGTAACCATGTACATTTTGTCTAATTTGTCTAATCTAATCTATCTCTCTCATCTTTACCTTTTATGTTAAACTTACGTAACTTACAAGTTAACTGTTTTATATTGTGTATAATATAACCTTTTCAAACTACGAGTACTTAAATTACTTTTGTAACCAGTATTCTCGTTACAATCCCTACAGGTGTAGGTTGGTGTAAGTTAGTGTAATCCTATCAAACAGAGCTAGTATGTCCTTGATTTGAGGCTGAAGGTGCTGTGTATTTTCAGCAATGTATGATTGTAGCACCAGTGCAAGAACAAATGTTCACTCAAGGTACTGCAACAAATAAAGAGGGTAGAGCATTTTGAGATCAGTTAGCTTTAGAAATGGGATTACTGAATGAAGATAGACAGTTAGACAATCTTTGACAATGTGAATGATGTTATGTTTCCTTGTTTTAAATATACATATTTTATTTTTTCGAAATAATATTAGCGTTAATAGTCAGATTATCTTGTTTTATAATGAAAATGCGGTACTGATTTCCATATTTCTTGTTGTATTTTCATGATTATTGTACAAAAAAAAAAGTCTAATAAATATCATTTTTCTTGTAAAAGTGTTGTTAAAAAATGTTGCATCAGTATTATGGTTATATAATTTATCTCACATTGATTTGAAT